>CM022300.1:66574477-67774477 GCA_011799875.1 Thinopyrum elongatum
TGTAGCTTGCCGCGTACTCTCGGCCCTATGTCAAGGCCTCAGCAACCGATAAAAGGCGTCGACGTCGGGCCCAGGAAACGCACCTTGACGTGTTGTACCGTCATCGGAACTCCTATGTCGGAGCCTCCTCGATCTTAATCAGCTCGCCGACACGGGGACATACATGTGCCTCTGCCCAATGAGTGAGCCACAGAGTTGGGCGCCGAAGCTCGGCAGAACCACCAACCACCCCCTCTACCATGGCGGTGTGCCGGGTCTACACTCCCTCTCCTCGAAAGACAAGCGGTGTCCTCGGAGAGCGCCCCATCCGGGCGTCGAGGGGTTGGCTTATGCTCAGGCCCCTGCGCATCCTGACTCAATCACCGCCGACTAGGTCGCTGCTCGTACCGTTACTGTCCAACTTCCGGTGCACTCGGCGGGTTTCCTGGTTCATCGCCGTCCAAATCCTACCGGTAGTAGTACAACTCGTCGGCGGCAGCCCGGAACCGCGACCATCCCTCTCACGCTGCAGGAGGGCCAGCGGCATTATGGAGGCTGTCGGGCAGCGTGGGCAGCCCGTCTGTGCTCACGAGAACGCCGGGCATTCCTCAGCACCGGCAAGAGCACCACACAACCTGCGGGCCGCGTTGCCTGTGATAGAGGCGACACAACGACTACGCTTCGGCACTCTTGACAGAGCAGTTACCATGGATTCCACGGCCGTATACGGACGCGACTAGGAACCTAGCCAGTTACGCTGGGCGTGTGAAGCTGAGCGGACGTGCACCACATTGTGCTATCTCGGGGAAAATCATTTTGGGCGTTTCCGGATATAACAGTGATCTGAGGACGGTCTTGGCTTTTGTCTGAGATTCGTTTTAAACGGGTATGGGGCCCACCTAGAGTGATCTGGCACTAGTGTAATACTCTTGTACTTTATTTGTGTCAAATGTCAGTGCAGTCATCATGGATCTTAAAGTATAATCACCATTTGGGTCAGGGACGGTAGCGCATCAAACATCCCCTCCACTCATACCCGCTCGGTAACAATCAATAGACTTATGTTTCCTGCTTGACAATTTTAATCAACCATATCTTTTTGAACTATAGACTCGGTTTTGAAATTTTTTATGATTGTGGGACTCCTGTGGGTTACAAGAACTTAAAAAACTAGACCAATTTGTGAATATATTTCACAACATTTAATGTTCAACGTTTCACATTTCAATATGTGACAATAACCCATTTCACTAGAAAAATATGAAAACTAATTGATACTTTCACTAGAAAATATGTATATAAACATTTTTCACCATAAACATACTTAAACCAATATGGAAACTCAATGTCAACGTTGTGAAACTATACTTACTCCCTCCGTTACATAATGTAGTGCACTAATATTTTTTTCAAAAGTCAACAAGTACCAACTTTGACCGATAGTTTTATAGAAAAAGAAATAGGTACATCTAGAATACCAAATGCCGATCCAGATAAATCATCGGGTAATATTTTTCATAAGTCATGTTGGTATTGTAAGCTGTAGACATTTCTCTTATAAACTTGGTCAAGTTGAAAAGTGTTTGACTTTCAGAAAAATCTATGCACTACATGTGGAATGGAAGGAGTATTTTAGTGTGTAACATTTTTTTCAAAGAAGTGAAATAAAGTTATTTCATAAATGTTGCAATTGAAATATATGTGAACTTTGTGAAAGAAGGCCTCGTGAAAAGTCAAAATGCACCTACTAAAAGTGAAAAAAATGTGAAAACTAAATCTCAACTTGATGAAATGAAATATTGAAAACGTGTGGTAACGTATTATAACTTCAAAAGAGCGAATTGCCTTTTTCAAGTATTGAATTGAATAGTGTAATTTTTGTTGAAAACACAGCGCCCGTGAATCTCAGGAGAGTGTCTGGGTTTCAAATAATGAAAATAACTATGTACCTGAAAATGTGTAACAATTTTTATTTGAGAAAGAGAAATATTTTTTTCAAAAATACTGATATTGAAATAGATAGATTTACTGTGAAATTGTTTCATGAATTCAAAAACCGATTTAAAATGTATCTAAAATCGGTCTTGGTTTAACAGACCTTTTCGCTCATGATTCTAATATATAAAAAGTTTGGAATCGGATTTTGGTTTATGAGATATGATATTTAAGTTACTAAAGTGAAATAAATGGATGAAATAGTTTGGAGTGAGAACAGAGAAATGGCCGCATGCCCGATGCCAAAAACCGTACCATCTGAACTAAAAGCTGACTCTGATGCGGCACCTCTTCGCGTAGCCTTCAGTATAATCTGACATATGTTTGACAATCTGTGTCATTCCTCCAAGCAAAATGAACAACTTTTTGTTTATATTGCTTTAGTATTGCACTAATTCGTTAGACCGGACAAGCGGCTAGCGATCCTGCCGAGTATCCCTACACGGCACACGGTGTAGCATTCTTCACGGTGCTTATGCTCTCCTCTCCGTTAAGCAAGCTTACTCCTTAGACTAAACCCGATGCAACGTTCACATGATAACACTTCGCTCCCCAAGAATGGATGTGATGCAATGTGGCTATGTGTTCATGCATCGCGCACGGGCTCCGCGGCCATTTCCAACGCATGTGCGATCCCACCACGGTGTCGTCGGGCTGCTGAGAGCGCAGCTCCCGGCGTATCTCGACTCCTACGAGGTCGGGGACACCCTATCCAAACGCTTTCGGCTCTGTCAGGCGAGGCCGGTTCTCCCACGCTTCTGTTGGGAGTCGACGGTTGTAGGCTCGCACAACGAGTCGATGACCTCTCCCATTCACACTCGACTCCGGATCCATGATCTTGGGGGTCGGCCGGGTCGAGGTCCGGCTTCCATGGTTACATGCGGAGCAAATTGTGGTGATTCCGACTTGGACCTGACGGGAGCCTCCCCCTATCCACGACCTATAGCAGCCTTCCACACTGGAATGCACAAGACATAACTCATCAAGCCGACGGGTTGCTTCGGAAAGTCCGGAAGGGCTAGTCGTCCTCGTTCTCCGACGTCCCCATCACATCACAATAAGAGGAGGGGGAGGAAGTTGAGTCAAATGGGGAGGACCATAACGCCATTGACAGGGCGTAGATGGAGGTGCGTATCAGGCGGTCATCCACAATGAGCCGCTGTCGCGATGCCAGACTTACAACGGTAGGTTTTTGATACAAAAGTACTTTGCATAAAAAAACACTTCTTTTCTTTGTTTTTTTTTTCCTTGGCTGTGTTCCTTCTTCTCTTCTGAGCTTTTGCAAGAAAGGGGAGGTTTTTTCGGTGGCTTATCAAAGTCTGCATTCAATTCCTACAATTGCATGAAGCGGACTTGTTTCGTGTTCTTTGTGTTTTCCCATGCTTCGGACTTGCAAAATCCTCAAAAATGGCTTTTCCTCGAACACACTCAAGCTATGGGCTGGACTTTGGCTGCACTTACGACTTGCTTAGTGGAAGCACGGTCATCATTAGTCGCAAATGAGCAGCTCCTCTACCAACAACACACGACCACACGCACCACCTCATATGCTTCCCGACGAGGGCAGCGGAGAAGACTACTTGGTGTTTCTTACTTCTAGGCAATGAAGCCCCCCACCCCCTATCTCCTGGATTGTGCTCTGGTCTCCTAGAGACTCCACACGCTTCGGGGAAGACGATAGTGCAAAGATCATGAAAGGCTGCCCAAATCCAAACATAAGTTGGTTTGCGTGCGCATAGCCGCTCTTGACAACCCTGGGGAGGTGCCAGCAAAGCTCTAGATAAGTGCCTGAGGTGTTTTGTCCCCATAGGTGGATGAACTTTGCATTCCAAGTTCTCAAGGTGGTCCCCAAAGAACATGAGCAACCTCCAAGGGCCGTGCCAGAACGCGGCCACTCGAATGATTGAAACATCTCCTGACGTCCCACGGCACCAAGGCCTGTCAACGAACCAATCCTCTCCAAGGGAGATATCCCCGTTAATTTTGCGGCCCCAAGGCCCCATGAAGCAAATCGGACGAGATGAAAAATCTCGCAAAATTCCAGAAGAAATGTGACGAGTGCACAAGAAGTAAGGGGAAAACATAGAAAGAAGGGGGAGGTAGTCATCACACACCCCTCAACAAAGGATTATGAACATATGTTTTCCAGACCGTTGTCCCAAAACCGCATACCCTAAATTCACCCTCCCCCAATTCTGCGCTGGCTTAGGCCCGGAAGGGAAGTGGTGAGCTATGGGGCTGATCCTTTCCATTGATGGGCTTAGGGTATGATTCCCTGCCTTGCCTCTCGAGAGCATTCCAATCACGTCCTTTGTGATACACCATACACACACTCTTCAAACAAACACCAGAAGGCGAAAAGTATTGAGTTGAGATCGTCATGGCTTTTCGAGATTCCCGACTGGACTAAGTCCTTCGGCAGCCTTTCGATGTCACACTCATAGATAGGTCCGGGCGGAACGACCAACATTTTAACAAAAAACACCATTTTTTGTGTCTCTTCCTATTTGTGAGTTGGTTTTCATTGGTTTTTCGTCGTTTGGTTCCTCTTAAGTTTGTGCAGGAAGCACTAAGTATTTATGCGGATGGAGGCGTGCCCACATGCCATGTGTACCGCCAATGCCCCTTTTTGAGCTCAAATCACCACAACGCCGAGGAGCATCACAGCCCTTCAAAAACGCTGCCTTCATAGACAAAACTCTCATGTATCCATGGGGAGGTCGATGGGTCCCCAAGTTGCGAACGCATCCTCACATGCGCCAAGCAGCGTCACCACATGTTTGGAACACACTACTTAACCATGTCGCTAACGTCGAGGGCGGCACCGCCCCTCTGTTAGCACTTCGTCGCTCCACAACAACGAAACCCTGGGGGCGAATGCTAGGCCCTCGATCATTTCGCTCGACGACGGCCGTCCCACACGACATCGTCTTGAAACCACAAGCCGTCTAGGCATCATCAACTATTGGCCAACCTCAAGCTTTAAAGCACATTGATCTCGACCCTAAAGGTGGCCTGCCCTCAGTCGTCGTGGTATTATGGAACTCTACAGCAAACATCACGGGGGAGGTATATGCTATGCCCTCAACATCTTCGGCACAACAGCGGGCTTGCACAATGTTGTAATCGCTACACCCATGTCGGCCTTATCAACTGGTATATTTCGCACTGGTCGATTAGGGCGAGACATCGATGGCGTTCTGATGTCTTCCCTTTCCGCAGGCCAGCTCAAGCTTAATTGTGGAACAGGGTAGCGGCATGCGGCCCAAACGCGAAGCTAGTGGAAAACCCTTCAGTCTTGTCGGCTGGCACTCCTCAGCATAAACGGTCCACCCGAACTGTCTGTACAACTTACCCGAGTGACGCGGATATGTTTTGCCGTGGGTAGGATGATGTGGAGAAATCTTTGTTGACAAGGCGTCGTGGCAAGCGACAAGACCCAACAAGATACCTCCAACACGCTTTGGCTTTGGTGGTGGGACGACCCCGGCTTAATCGTGCACTAATCATCTACGCAAATGCGCACGATCAAGCCTAAGGACTCACTTGAAGATATTCACAACACAACTCTAAAAATAATAAAGTCATACAAGCTTTATATTACAAGCCAGGGCCTCGAGGGCTCGAATACATAGCTCGATGCGGCAACAAGCGTCAGCGAAGCATTAGATATCTGGGACGTACAGATAATTACGAGAGAGAAATAGGCCTTCACAGAGGGGGGTAAATAAAATACTAAGATCGAAAGGCGTGGCCTCCTGCCTGGACCCTCCGATCCTACTCCTGGTCGTCAGTCGGCTCCCGTAGTAGTGTAACTCGCCCAGGCGGTATGGTAGTAGTACTGGTCGTCGGTGGGGGCGTTGACTCAGGGGCTCCGTCGTCTGGTGGCATCAATGGAATATGGAGAGAAAAAGAAAATAAAGCAAACTGTGAGTACTCATCGTCTCAGCAAGTAAGGAATCTTACACTACATATGCATCATTTTCAAAGGGGCGGATATATGGGAATGGGCTTGCAGAAAAATGCAGAATAAAGGGGAAAGTCTTAGTCACTATCGAAGGACTAGCATTCATCAATCTTCGTTCAGTCTGCAGCAATAGAAGAGACAGATGAACATAAGTGGAAAGTAGTAGTAGTGTATCATCAAACCGACCTGAGATCCTTTCTCGACTCCCGAGAAAGCAATCCCAGAGCCGTACTATCCAGTTCTCATCACATGTTCTAGTTGTACCGTCGGGATACAACTCCGAGTGTCCGTACCGTAGGACAGGCTATCGATAGAAGTAGAATTTCTTCCCTGCAGGGGTGCACCAACTTACCCACCACGCTCGCATTAACTCCGGCCGGACACACTTTTTGGGTCATGCCGGCCTCGGCTAAGCAACACGCCGCAACCCGACCAATACTTAACAAAGAGGTCAGCACGCCGACTACCTATGCCCCCAGGGGTCTTGGGCCATCGCCCCGGACGCTCCTGAACGTTGCGTACACCGCCGGTGAGCAGACCTAGCAACCCCTTAATACACGCGGTTGCGTTCCCAGTCCCCCACCAACCCCCCAGCGTGTGCCGCTCTCAGTTGCTGACGTCTATTAAGCTTCGGCGTGAAGTATACGACGCAGAACGCCCATACTATGCCCACGTGATGGTTAGTGCTATACGGGCAGAGGGCCCTCGATCAAATATCCAAACCGTAGTGGATAGGAGCGCGCGGAAACGAGCAGAGACTCAAGATCGATGTGACCCCGTCGCCCCCGTTCTCGAGGACTGCGGCAAGGGCTAAGAATGCCTGTTGCCACGCCTCGTAGTTATCTCGCGGGGCACCATCCGGTCAACCCGACCTCACATCACTTCGCATTAAGCTGCGCGGGTACCTCTCAGGCCGACCCGTCTAGTAGCAGGTTTAGTGCAAGTCACAGTATCAATGGTATCCGTGTGTCCAACACCAAGGGGGAACCCTGAGGAATCACCCTCGACGGAAATTCCCGCTCGTGTTACATCACAGGTGAAAGGAAGGAGGAATCACCTCGAGGTCCACACTTGAGGAGTTGCGCGACGATGTCATTATCGGGGGTGGTGTAGGAGGAATCACCCTCAGCTTACCACGACGTAGTAATTAACCTACAAGTTAACATCAGAAGTGCTGACGAGGTATCACCCTCGGCACTCGACGGTAACCAGCAGTGTCGGCAACTAAAGGGGAAGTGAGTGCGGTGCCAGGTCTAGTCTTCAATCCGATGATCGGTCTTCTCATATCCAGAGGGCAGTGGGATCAAGTGGGGGTCTCTGTCGTGACTCTACCCAGCTATACTAATCAGTCTAGGATAACCAGAAAGGTAGCAAGCAGGTTACACAATAATCAGCTATGCAGCAGATATAGGAAAACAGTCGCAGTAGCAGTTCGTAATGCAAGCATAAGAGAGAAGAGAGTAGCGCGATATTGGCATGCTCAAATGGGGGTGCTTGCCGTCTGCTCTGGGGCAAGGCAAGGTCTTCAGTGGTAAGTCGGGGACGTATCGTACTCCTGAGCTGCGTCTGCCTCGGAGCTACGTCAACGTCGGGGGTCTACCGAGAGAGAAGAGGGGGAAGAAGAAACAGGTAAACATACGCAAACAAATGCAATTACGGTGCCGTGCTAGGCTATGATGCAGTGCGGGTTGCCTTATTATGAATCTAAGTCATTTTAGTTATTTTTAGAATTAATCTGGGATTTAATATCCGAAGTGTGTGGCACTATTCATCTGCGGATTCGGATCCGGAGTTACGAGTTTCTTCTACAGGGGGTTCGATGGAGAACAGACGGCACGATCAGACTGGCTCGTCGTTCTGAGCACTTTCATGTTTTTAACTTTTTCGATCCGGCTACGGTTAAAAGTTATTAATTTTTAAAGTTTATTTGAATTTCTGGAATTTATTTATTTAATAAACTCAACATTATCCAGAATAGTGCCTGATGATGTCAGCATTGCGTTGAGGATGACGTCAGCATGCAACAGTGGCGCTGACTGGTCAAATATGACATGTAGGGACCCACCTGTCAGCCTCTGTTATTTTTAAACAGTGGGTAATTTTATTCATGGTTAATTAGGGGACGGCCCCACTTGTCAGTGAGACATTAGGTAATCTAATTAACTTTATTTAATTAAATGCTTAATTAGGTTAATTAGTCGCCGGGGCCCACACGTAGTGACTGGGGTTGCCCAGTCGCACGTTGACTGGGTCAACCCAGTCAACCGGGGCCCAGTGCCCACTGGCAGCCACCCTGAGGGGGGGTCGGGCCTGCCACGTCGGCGGTGGCCGGCGGCTCGACGCCGTGACGCCCAACGCGGCAGAGGGCGCAGGCCGGCGTCAGAAATCGCCTACAGACGGACCATTTTGCGAGCGCGAGGGCGCGTTCAACGAGTCGAAAGGGGCCGCATGCAGTGGTGGCGGTGGTTTCGTCGAATAGGCCGGGAATCCTCGCCGGCGTTGGCAGACAGCGGCGCCGGAGTTCGGGCCTGTCGGTTGGTTTAAATACACAGCGCGGGGAGGAGTGCTAGGGGTCTTGCCGGACTCGCACGAGCCCCAGGAGCATGCTGGGTCCGGACGACACGACGGCGTCGTGGCCGCGGCGGTGAACGTGCACAGCGGCGACCCTTCTCTGGCAACGACGGCAGCAGCTAGCAGAGCGCTCGGGATCAACGAGGAGCAGCAGGGGAAGAGAGGCTCACCGTCGACACCCACGTAGGCACCTCGACAGATTGTGTACAGCAGTGGGCCGTCGGGGGCATTCGCCGGCGGGCACCGGGGTTGGGGAAGAAGGGGGAGGGGGACGGCTGTTGTTCGGAGCATACAGGCCTCCTGCACCAGCTGGGGCCTTCAATCGACGAGGAAGAAGACGGCAACCCCTTCGGCACCATGGTGACCCGAGTGATGGCGGTGCCGCGGGTGCCGACGGAAACGGCGGGCGACGCCAGCTCTGGCTCCGGATCTGGAGAGGGGAGAGGAGGCGAGGAGACGTGAGGAGGAGGAGAAGGGAAGAAGACGGAGAGGCCGGGGGGAGGGGAGGGGGCGTCGACCTTATCCCCTCCGCGCGCCTTTCAGCGGGTGGCTGCCCAGTGTCGCGCGCTCGACGGCGCGAGCGCGCGCTCGGCCATGGGGGCTGCGCCCGAACACGCACGAGGAGGGAGAAGGTGTGGGCTGCTGTTGGACAGGCTGCAACATGTGCACGTAGGCCGCAACAGTAGCGTTTTCCTTATTTCTTATTTCCTTCTCCCTTTCTTTTATTACTCTTTCTGTTTCAAAATGATTAGGCACTTGTGCTCTTTTGAAAATGTGGAAGTTGGCCCAAAATTGTAATGCCAATATTATCTCTCACCAAAAAGTGGTTGGGCAGATTTGGAGCTCATTTGAATTTGTAATGATTATAAATGGATATTTTTTCGTTAGGTGCTATTCAAATGGTTTGAGCCAATTATACTACTCCAAATATTTTGAAAATGGTTTTAACAATGTTCCTGGATTATTTGCCATTTAATGAACATTTTCCCAACAGAGTTTGATCAACTTTATAATTCACTTTTGAATTTGAGTTGATTTTCAGATGTGAATTTGAATGTGGATCATTAACCCATATGACTTGGCACTGCAAATGATCATGACTTGGCAGTTTTAACAGAGTGTCACAGAGTTATTACAAGGGGGTGTCACAAGTTCTCCCCTCTAAAAGAAAATTCTTGTACCAAGAATTCAGGAGGAGAAGGAAAAAGTCCGGGATATTCTTCCGAAGATGACCTCGCGTCCCAAGTGGCTTCATTTCAGTGTGATTCGGACCACTGCACTTTCAGGAACTTGGTCGTCTTCTGACGAGTTCGACGTTACGTCGCGAGGAGGCGGATCGGATGCTCGTATAGGAAAGATCACTTGTAGCTCGAGCATCTCATGATCCCTGGCACGGTGCGGGGTTCTTGAAGCACTTTGTAGGTTGCGACAAATGGAAGAAATCATGAAGATGGAGAGAATTGCGTGTCGTGGCAACTCCAATTGATATTGCCACTGTCCACGTCTAGCCATGATGCGGAAAGGACCAATATAGCGAGGAGCTAGCTTGCCCTTGATTCCGAAACGACGGGTGCCCTTCACTGGAGTGACACGAAGATAAGCTTGATCACTAGGTTGATAGATCACACCCCATCGCTTGCGATCATAATTCTCTTCTGTACGGTCTTGAGCTGCTTTGGAGTTTCTCCCGACAATGGACTTGTTCTTCGGCAGCTGAATATGTCGCCGTCCCACGAGTGGTCGTTCCCCAGCTTCTGACAATTCAGAGGGGTTCGACATTACGACCATAAAGAACCTCGAAGGGGGCCATTTCAAGTTGGCTTGATAGACTGTTGTTAGATAGAGAACTCGGATACGGGAGAGATTCCTCCCATTTCTACCGAAGGATATAAACACAAGCTCGAAGCATATCTTCAAGCACTTTGATTAATGCGCTCCAACTTGATCTTGGGATTGTGGATGATAAGCTGAATCCAGGTAATATGAGTTCCCTTGCTTTCTGGACACTTCCCAGAAATGGCCAGTGAAAATGCTGCCACGGTCTGAACTGATTTCTTTGGGAAACCATGGAGTGAAACCATTCTGGGAGATATATAGCTTGCACTAACTGACTAGCAGTAATAGTCTCCTTAACTGGCAGAAAGTGTGCAACCTTGGAAAGTTGGAGCAACGACGACAAGAATAGCATCGTGACCCTTCTGAGATTGGGAAAGACCAGTAATGAAGTCCATTTGCACTTGTATCCACTTCATAGAGGAATAGGAGCGGTATTGCAGAATTCCAGCAGGTTTCTGATGTTCTGCCTTGACGCGACGTACAACGTCACACTCGGCAACATAACGAGCAATACTGCTTTCCACCTTCTAGACACCAGTACCTTTGAGGAAGATCTCGATAATCTTGGTACTACCCGGATGGATAGATAGCGGTGTATCATGGGCCTCCTTCATGACTTTGTCGTCATCAGCTCGAAGCGAGGTACTACAATGCCGATCTCAGAAGTACAAGGTTCCATCTTCAGCAATCGAAGAAATCCCTGTACTTTGGAGGTGAAGCTCGTCTGTCTAGACCATTTCAGCATCTTTAGCTTGCGCAATTTTGACAGCTTTCTCAGATCGGCTGTATCACAAGATATTAAGAAAAATGCGGGACGAGCAGAGATTCAGCTTGCGCAATTCTTCATATAGCTGGGGTTGAGCTTGCTTACCATGAGGTTATTACTACAATATGACTTGCGGCATCAAGGCATAGCCATAACACATTTAGGCTTTGCAGGAGTGTAGGAAATTCCACAATCATAATCGGTGATAGTTTCCAACCAACGCGTGCCTGACGAAAGATTAAGTTCGGTTGAGTGAATAAGTAACTTCAAGGCTCTTGATGCATCGATGTAAATCTCACCACCGATTTACAAGGACGGTATGTCGCCATGCTGTAAAGCATAATGACAGCAGCAAGTTGCGAGTCATGCACTGGGTAATCTCTCATGTGGACGCAGTTGTCGCCGAAGCTCATAAGCCAATAACTCTTCGCTCTTGATTAGGCACACAGCCTAATCCTTGGCGAGATGCCGTCGAACAGAAGACATCACAAAATCTTTTGCGAGATCTGGAGGGGGGGCAAGGACTGGAGCAGTTTATAGTCAGCTTGTCCTGAGGGTCTTGGAAGCTTTCACGAATTTGTCTGTCCATCAACATTAACGCCTTTGTGGAGCCAGATTAGTCAGGTGGGGCTTGGAAATTGGAAGAAATTCTGCGATGCAACGGCGAAATAATTGCAAGCCCGAGGAAAACTTCTGACTTGCTTAACCATCTTCGGAGGGGTCCAGTCAAGAATAGCCTGAACTCGCTAGGGTTAACTGCGTACATCTTGGAGATGAATGTCAAGGTGAGGTTACATCAGAAAGCCAGACATTTCGCACTTGGAGTACGGTATAAATTGGTGCTCTACGAAGTCTCTCCAGAACCGTAGGGTCCCGCAAGATGCCTCCACATTACCCCCCTCTCTTCAACTCGAAGATGCAACTGTCTTCTTTGTTCTTCGAATAAACCAGGACATATCATCCAATATACCAGACGAAATTTGCTGACGGTAAATCATGAATAGTAATTCATTAGGCGGGAGGAATGGAGAAGTCTGATGGAGAGTTTGTTAAGCCAACGACATGAGTGTTTTGTTACTCGTATGAAACACTAGCGAGTAACGAATGCAGTATTCGGAATCCTCTTCGCGGACAAGGATCTGGGTGGATAACCAACCTCAAGTCGAGTTTAGAAAACCAACCGAAGATCCAGCAAGTTGGCTCATATAAATCGTTGATCCGGGGCAGTGGATATTTATTCTGAATGGTTGCCATGGTTGATAGGACGATAATCTTGGACAAACCTATTCGTTCCACTTTCTTACTTGACGAAAGAGACGGTGCTCCCATGTAGAGGAACTGGGGCGAATGGAAAAAACCCTTCCTTAAGGATTTATCAATTTCCTCCGTAAGCTCGATGAGGTGGTGCGGAGGCATCTTGTAGGGACGCTTGCAATAGGAGTGGTGCCAGGCTTCAAGTCGATGACGAACTCGACAGCTCTAGCAGGGGGTATTCCTGGAAGTTCTTCTGGAAAAACATCCGGGAAGTCACAGACAACTGGGATATTCTCGATCCCATCAAGTGGAGAAGCATTCAACGCATTTAAGGCATAAATTTGAGCCTCAGCGTTCTGGGTGAGATAAGCTTGATAATTCACTATCTCATTCGATGGGTGCAGGAGATGCACGACTTTAGTGGCACAATTGATTGAGGCGTAATGAGCCTTCAACCAATCCATTCCCAAGATAAGATCAATCTTGGAAGATTTCAGAATAATGGGGAAAGCTGGAAAATTTCTCTCTTCAATCATAATATTGACTTCGGGGCTGAATACGGTGGCTTGACACCGACCCGCGGGAGTGTTCACTACTAAAGGGTGGTGTAGTGTTTCACATTTAACGTCATGCAATAGTGCAAAATGCTCTGACATGAATGAATGCGATGCTCTTGAATCAAATAAAACAGATGCTGGTACTGAATTAACGAGAAGTGTACCCATCACAGTATCTGGTTGATCTGGAGCTTCAGACATGTTGACGTGGTAACTCTGCCCACGACCATAAGGAGGTCTGGCATTATAGTTGCGCTGTTGGGGAATACCACGGCCAGCAGAAGGAAGAGCCAGTTGATTCTGATTCTGAGAACAATCTCTAGCACGGTGACCTAGCTTGCCACACTTGAAGCATAGTCCGCTGTCAGGACAAGGTGCTGGAGCTCGAGGTGCTGGAGCTGGCAGAGGCTGTCTCGGTGGTGGAGGTGGCAGGCGTGGTGCAACATAAGAGGGCCTGTTTGCAGGGGCTGCTGAATGGAACATGCCTTGGGGAAACCAGATGCGTCGCTTCTGGGAAGACGAGCCCGAAGATGAGCCCGACTCACGGGTGCGTCTGGACGCTTCCTTATGCTTCTTCAGTCCAGTTTCAACCATGATGGCCTTATTCACCAAGGGGGCGAAATCAGGGTAATCTTGAACAAGAAGGGCTAACTATATATCATGATGCAGTCCTTCACGGAACTTCTCTTGTCTGCGTTCATCAATAGGAATGTCCTCTTCAGCGTAGCGAGATAAGTCTAGAAACTCGCGCTGATAGACTTCCACAGTCTTGTTTCCTTGAACAAGGCTACGGAACTCAGCCTTCTTCCTAGCTATGACAGCTAGAGGAATGTAGCGGGCACGGAAAGCAATCTTGAACTCTGCCCAAGTGACGACAGTACCAGGCGGCAGAGTCTGTCGGTGAGTGGCCCACCATTGGGCTGCGGGACCCTTCAGAAGATAAGTCGCAAAAGTGACATAGTTAACTTCGGCGACACCAGCAGACTCCATCTCATGAGAGATGTCACGCAGCCAGTCATCTGCATCCAGTGGGTTGACTGTATTGCGGAAAAACGATGGACTGAGCCTCATGAATTCTGGCAGGGTGATGGATGGTGGCTGCTGATTAGCATCAGGACGAGGGAATTGCTACATAATCCCCGTCATAAACTGGCGGTTGAGTTCAAATTGTTGCATCATCGCTGCCATGTAATCAGGTGGAGGCGGCGGTGGCGGGTTGTTGTCAGCCATCCTGCTATTCCAACAGGGGTATTTCAGCAATAGCTTATGCAAATGTTTAGCAATAAACAAGATGTAACTCAACGTTATTGAAAGAGTGCAATAGATGCTAAAAGTAGTCAATAAGACATACAGATCCATACACAGTCGGTTACAATCGGACAGCATAACGGCGCAAATTGAAAAACTAGAGACACACTAGGCGGCACGCAGGCATGCGGTAAGGAAGTACACAACGTGACATAGCAAAGGCTACATCAGCGTCGGAGAAAACCACTGAAACGGGGTAACTGCAAGTGCGGCCGATGAATGTTCGTCGTGGCAGGATCCTGTGCTCCATGTGCACTCTGATGCAGAACCCGGTCTCGAACTGTAAGAAGAGGTCCACGTGCAGGCGTGTGACCTCTCACTGCAGGCCAGTCAATACCTGGCGGCATCTCGGTCCTGCGTGGGTAAAGAATATACTCCGGATGTATCCCTGCACGAACAGCTGGTAGCAACTGTGTCATAGCCTCGTAGTAGCGTTCTCGAGTGGCGAACAACTCAACGGCAAGAGCCCGAACAGTGCGATCCAGAGCCTGAGTGCACTGAATCAGAACCTGCGGGTCGTAGCGTCGAGACTCGTACGGGGCACAGATAGCTGTGTAAAATCTAGTAGCATCTCCAACAGGTGCATACGGGATGTACCAAAACACAGTATCATCCAAGTTAGCATCGTGCTCTCCTCGGAGACATGCGACAGCAGAGTAGGCGGCATCATGTACTGCCATCTCAATCATCACGCCTATACCGTGGAAAAGGTGTAGCTCGGTGTCTGAGTTATTCTGCTGATCATAGATCCGAACTTCAGCATAATACTGTTCCTGATTGAACTCGCGGTAAACCTCATAGACCATGTACTCGGGATACCAGCGGTAACCCAGTCTACTCAGGAGGGCGATCAGAACAGCTGGAAATCCAGGGGCATCACGAGCCCAAGTGCGACGCACAAGCTGGGTCATAGGCCGCGGTGGAAACAGTCGATCCATCTGAAATAGAGAAGTTCAGGGTTGTCATAAGACAATGAGAAGTATAACCGATCCCAGAAGGAAAGGTTAAACAAAATAATAGAAAGGAAAATGATTATCAGACTAATCAGATCAACGTCAGGGAAATCGCACTGAATCCAGCTCTCCGGGTGGATAGAATTAACGAGATCCTAAATGTCGGTGTTAGTAAATTTTATTAAACCCGAATAGATGAGAGATTAGAATCCCAGAGTAAAGACGAGGAATAAAAGATCCTAATACCACCCAGTTGGCGACGTGGGCCCATAAGCCACACAGCCAAGTTAGTAAAAATAGTTTTTGACCGCTAGACTCAACTTCGGCCAAGGAATTGGGAAGGGGGATACCTAGAGGCAGTCGGCTCTGATACCAACCTGTGACGACCCCGGCTTAATCGTGCACTAATCATACACGCAAATGCGCACGATCAAGCCTAAGGACTCACTTGAAGATATCACAACACAACTCTAAAACATAAATAAAGTCATACAAGCTTTATATTACAAGCCAGGGCCTCGAGGGCTCGAATACATAGCTCGATGGCATACAAGTGTCAGCGGAAGCATTAGATATCTGGGTACAGATATATTACAGAGAGAGAAATAGGCCTTCACAGAGGTGGGGTAAAATAAAATAGTACGATCGAAAGGCGTAGGCCTCCTGCCCTGGACCCTCCGATCCTACTCCTGGTCGTCAGTCGGCTCCTCGTAGTAGTAGTACTTTCCAGGCGGGTAGTAGTACTGGTCGTCGGCTGGGGCGTCTGACTCAGGGGCTCCGTCGTCTGGTGGCATCAAATGGAATATGGGAAAAAAAGAAAATAAAGCAAACGTGAGTACTCATCCGAAGTACTCAGCAAGCAAGGATCTACACTACATATGCATCATTTTCAAAGGGGGCTGTATATGTGGACTGGGCTGCAGAAATGCCAGAATAGAAGGGGAAAGTCTAGTCCTATCGAAGACTAGCATCTTCATCAATCTTCGTCAGTCTTGCAGCAATAGAAGAGATTAGATGAACATAATGTAAAGTAGTAGTAGTAGTATCATCAACCTCGACCTGAGATCCTTTCTCGACTCCCTGCGAGAAAGCAATCCCAGAGCCGTACTATCCAGTTCTCATCACATGTTCTAGTTGTACCGATCGGGATACAACTCCGAGTGTCCGTTACCGTAGGACAGGCTATCGATAGAAGTTTCTTCCCTGCAGGGGTGCACCAACTTACCCACCACGCTCGCTTAACTCCGGCCGGACACACTTTTCTGGGTCATGCCCGACCTCGGCTAAGCAACACGCCGCAACCCGACCAAATACTTAACAGAGAGGTCAGCACGCCGGACTAACCTATGCCCCCAGGGGTCTTGGGCCATCGCCCCGGACGCTCCTGCACGTTGCGTACACCGCCGGTGAGCAGACCTAGCAACCCCTTAATACAAGCGCGGTTGCGTTCCCAGTCCAACCCAGCGTGTGCCGCTCAGTTACTGACGTCTATTAAGCTTCGGCTGAAGTATACGACGCAGAACGCCCATACTATGCCCACGTGATGGTTAGTGCTATCGGGCCAGAGGCCCCTCGGATCAAATATCCAAACCGTAGTGGATTAGGAGCGCGCGGAAACGAGCAGAGACTCATGATCGATGTGACCCCGTCGCCCCGTCTCGAGGACTTGCGGCAAGGGCTAAGAATGCCCGGCCACGCCTCGTAGTTATCTCGCGGGCACCATCCAGGTCAACCCGACTCCACATCACTTCGCATTAAGCTCGCGCGGGTACCCCTCAGGGCCGACCCGTCTTTAGTAGCATGGTTTAGTGCAAGTCACAGTATCAATGGTATCCGTGTGTCCAACACCAAGGGGGAACCCTGAGGAATCACCCTCGACGGAATTCCCGCTCGATGTTATCATCAAGGTGAACGAAGGAGGAATCACCCTCGAGGTCCACACTTGAGGAGTTGCGCGACGATGTCATTATCGGGGGTGGTGTAGGAGGAATCACCCTCGCTTACCATGACCGAGTAATTAACCTACAAGGTTAACATCAGAAGTGCTGACGAGGTATCACCCTCGGCACTCGACGGTAACCCAGCAGTGTCGGCAACTAAAGGGGGAAGTGACGTGCGGTGCCAAGGTCTAGTCTTCAATCCCGATGATCGGGTCTTCTCATATCCAGCAGGGCAGTCGGGATCAAGTGGGGGTCTCTGTCATGACTCTACCCAGCCTATACTAATCAGTCTAGGATAACCAGAAAGGTAGCAAGGCAGGTTACAATAATCAGGCTATGCAGCAGATATAGGAAAACAGTAGCAGTAGCAGTTCTAATGCAAGCATAAGAGAGAAGAGAGTAGGCGATATTGGCATGCTCAAAATGGGGGTGCTTGCCTGTCTGCTCTGGGGCAAGGGCAAGGTCTTCAGTGGTATCGTCGGGGACGTAGTCGTACTCCTGAGCTGCGTCTGCCTCGGGAGCTACGTCAACGTCGGGGTCTACCGAGAGAGAAGAGGGGGAAGAAACAGGTAAACATAATGCAAACAAATGCAATACGGTGCGTGCTAGGCTATGATGCAGTGCAGGGTTGCCTTATTATGCATCTAAGTCATTTTAGTTATTTTTAGAACTAATCTGGGATTTAATATCCGACGTGTGTGCACTATTCATCTGCCGGATTCGGGTCCGGAGTTACGAGTTCTTCTACGTAGGGGGTTCCGATGGAGAAACAGACGGCACGATCAGACTCGGCTCGTCGTTCTGAGCAACTTTCATGTTTTAACTTTTTCGATCCGAGCTACGGTTTAAAAGTTATTAATTTTTAAAGTTTATTTGAATTTCTGGAATTTATTTATTTAATAAACTCAACATTATCCAGAATAGTGCCTGATGATGTCAGCATTGCGTGAGGATGACGTCAGCATGCAACAGTGGCGCTGACTGGTCAAATATGACATATGGGACCCACCTGTCAGCCTCTGTTATTTTTAACAGTGGGCTAATTTTAATTCCAGGGTTAATTAGGGGACGGGCCCCACTTGTCAGTGAGACATTAGGCTAATCTAATTAACTTTATTTAATTAAATGCTTAATTAGTTTAATTAGTCGCCGGGGCCCACACGTTAGTGACTGGGGTTGCCCAGTCAGCACGTTGACTGGGTCAACCCAGTCAACCGGGGCCCCCAGGGCCCACTGGCAGCCACCCTGAGGTGGGGCCGGCCCTGCCACGTCGGCGGTGGCCGGCGGCTCGACGCCGGTGACGCCAAACACGGCGGAGGGCGCAGGCCGGCGTCGGAAATCGCCTACAGACGACCATTTTGCGCGCGCGAGGGCGCGTTCGAACGAGTCGAACGGGCCGCATGCAGTGGTGGCGGTGGTTTCGCCGGAATCGGCCGGAATCCTCGCCGGCGTTGAGCAGCAGCGGCGCCGGAGTTCGAGCCTCGTCGGGTTCTAAGCTACACAGCGCGGGGAGGAGTGCTAGGGGTCTTGCCAGACTCGCACGAGCCCCAGGAGCGCGATGCTTGGTCCGGACGAGCACGACGGCGTCTGTGGCCGCGGCGGCGAAGTGCACAGCGGCGACCTGTGCTTGGCAACGACGGCAGCTAGCTACAGAGCGCTCGGGGATCAACGAGGAGCAGCAGGGGAAGGAGAGGCTCACCGTGCGGCACCCACGTAGGCCCTCGACAGATTTGTAGCAGCAGTGGGCCTCGAATTCGCCGGCAGGCACCGGGGTTGGGGAAGAAGGGGACGGCGGTGTCCGGCAGCTACAGGGCCTCCTAGCACCAGCTGGGGCCTTCAATCGACGAGGAAGACGACGGCAACCCCTTCGGCACCATGGTGACCCGAGGTGATGGCGGTGGCCGCGGCTGCGACGGAAACGCGGCGGCGACGACGCTCTGCTCCGGATCTGGAGAGGGGAGAGGAGGCGAGGCGAGTGAGGAGAGATGGGGAAGAATGACAGAGAGGCCGGGGCGGAGTGGAGGGGCGTCGACCTTATCCCCTCCGCGCCCTGTTCCGTCGGTGGCTGCCCCGGTGTCGCGCGCTCGCCGGCGCGCGCGCGCTCGGCCAGGGGCGCGCCGACACGCACGAGGAGGGAGAAGGTGTGGGCTGCTGTTGGACTGGGCTGCACACTGTGCACTTAGGCCCAGCCAACAGTAGCGTTTTCCTTTTTCTTATTTCTCTTCTCCCTTTTCTTTTATTCCTCTTTCTGTTTCAAAATGATTAGGCCACTTGTGCTCTTTTGAAAAATGTGGAAGTTGGCCCAAATATTGCAATGCAATATTATCTCTCACCAAAAAGTGGTTTGGGCAAATTTGGAGCTCATTTGAATTTGTAATGATTATAAATGGATTTTAATATTCTGTTTAGGTGCTATTCCAAATGGTTTGAGCCAATTATCTAACTCCAAATATTTTGAAAATGGTTTTACAAATGTTCCTGGATTATTTGCCATTTAATGAACATTTTCCCAACAGAGTTTGATCAACTCTATAATTCACTTTTGAATTTGAGTTGATTTTCAGATGTGAATTTGAATTGGATCATTAACCCATATGACTTGGCACTGCAAATGATCATGACTTGGCAGTTTTAACAGAGTGTCACAGAGCTTATTACAAGGGGGTGTCACAGCTGGCCAGTGCGGCCAACGCGAAGCTGTGAAACCCTTCAGTCCTGTCGGCTGGCACCGTGCTGCTAAACGGTCCCGACTCGTCTGATAAAACTTTCAGCACGCGGCATGGCGTTTCGCCGCACACTGAGGAAGACCCGAGTCTACTTTGTTGCCAGGTGCCACGGCAGCAACGTGGCCCAACAAGGTATCTCTCTATGTTTTTTTTTCCTCTCTCGTCCTTCTCTCTCTTTCAGCACGGGCGAAATCATCCGCCGAAAGCCGGGAGAGTATTTCTTTGGTATACTAGCAAATATGCCCGTGCGTTGCAACGGGAGAAAAAATAGCTTTCTGTTGTCCTATTAAAAAACACAACGTGCCAAGCGAAAGAATCGGGACATAATAGAACTTTCCACAATTCTTGAGCACTAAGGTTAACCAATTTGTCCAAATTTGAAAAATCATTGAAGACAAATAGAATTGTTTGAAAAATGGAATGATACAAAGTTCATTACCATTCAATAAAATGACACATTTCTTTTGACTGCAAGTTTATTAATTAACATTACAAAATTAAGATGAATTTAAATTTTTCAGAATTCTCGGGCATGAATGTTCACAGGCCTGAGGGTGTTGCGTTCGGAAAAATAACGAATTTAATTTTTTATAGAATTAATTTTGATGTTGTTCGTTGACTTAGAAATAACAATTACTCAATTATCGAGAAATAGCTCATTGATGTTACTTTGTGCAATTTTGAAATAATATAGAAAAAAGGTTTGCATAGGTCATTATCAAAGTTAGAGAAATTTGCAAATTCCAAACCTAAAGAAATAATTACAAAATTTTCTTTTATGATATTTTTGTTCCGAGCATGTCTAATGAATTGAGGAAAACATGATCGCAGGTCTTATATCCATAGAAACAGAAGCACTGAAGTTGGTGAAAGAAATACACAAACTTTGATGTTTTTGTCCTATTTTTTGGCCCACATTGTAAACATCTACAAGACTTCACATCATTCCATGATAAGTTGACAAAATAACTAAGAAAACCATGTACTCCTACAAACCCTAAGATATTAAAATTTAGCACAACAAAATTCTAATTATCCATGTGGTTAGTGAGAACAAAAATAATTTTTTTTCACATAACTTGACATCCACAATTTTTCTGCTTTATGGTCTATCCCAACACTAATTTATTTATAGTCGAAATTAACCCCATCTATATATGGCATGTAAGCATCCAAATTAACCCTATCTATTTATATCCACCTCTAAATAAATTTTTTTTGCGTGTTTGTTTAGTGAAAACGGGTGTGGATATGTTTGTATGCCTTTTTTATTTATTTTTGCTTTACCTTTAATATGTACTAGTAGAACGCCCGTGCGTTGCTACGGGCTACAATATATATAAATGAATCAAACAAATGATTAAGGTTGTATCCAGGGTCGAAGCTCCTTTCTTCCTCATACGTTTGGGCGTGCCCAGGCATCAAACGGGCACCCAACAGGCTCCCAAAATTCAACCGTCTAACAGTTCAGGATCCCCGAATCCAGACCATATGTAGAGGAGAAATGTGGTTGTCCAGACTATTCAACATGTTATCTCAAACACGCAGGCCCAATACAAAAACCCCATCCAACGACACACCCTTGCCTTTTCCTGCCACACTCTCCCCTTCCCACTTGATTTTCGTCATAGTGAAACATTTCTAGCTGGAGCCCTGTCCTTTAAACTGGATGACGCCCACCTCACGTTGTCCATTGCGCTCTATGTTCTTCACCCTTTAAAACCCGATGATGCCCACCTCACCTTCGACATGGTGCCCTATGTTCTTCACCCTTTAAAACGGGATGACACCGACCTCACCTTCAACATGGTGCCCTATGTTCTTCACCCTTTAAAACGGGATGACGCCCACCTCACCTTTGCCATGGCGCCCTATGTTCTTCACCCCGCCAGCCGCCCCGCTCTCCGCCCTGATCCTCTCTCCCGTGTTTGTGCTGATCCACCACCACCATAAGGGGGAGGAGGTGTGCGCCGCCCGTGATGCCCCCAAGCCAAGAAGGCAGATCTAATGTCTCTTGAGCCATGAAAAAAATTGATGTTTGTTGTTGGGATACAAAATGTAGTTAATTGCCCGTGAGTTGCGATGATGACATAAATATTACCAGTGAAATCAATTTACTTGTAGCAAATCACTATGGAGAAGAGGCGAGAAAAGATCATGCCGAGTTAACAACTGCAAAATAAACTATTTGCATTGAGCATGTAATAAGTCACGGCCATGTAACATGAACGCATTATAATTTGGATGGAGTATATGATATAACAGGAACATCCATGTTTTTCAAAATTTGCAGCAATCCATGGGAAGGGATAAGAGCTTCCCCTAACGTTACAAATTTTGTAGGTATGAATATATCTCTACCCCCCTAACATGGTGCACAAAAATCTCATAACTGGTCAGTTGAGAAGAGCAATCACCAGATAACCTTTTTCTTGCCAAGCAGCTTTGGAGAACTACCATGAAATTCTGCCCTCAGAACGCATGATGGAGAAGAGTAAATTCATCAAAACTCCTACCTAGATAAATCAAAAATTTGAGCGACAAAACGGGCATGGAAAAAAATATTTCAACGATTGCGAACAATTGATCAGAGGGCATGCCCTACAGTGGTCAGACTAAGGTCTCGGCAGTGCACAAATTACCGGCCAGGAAAATAGCAGCAACACACCAAGGACAACGACAGTCAATAATGGCATCTCCTTCGGCCATACGGTGGTCCATACTCTTTGAAATCCTGGAAGAACAAGAAACCTTGCAAATTTGGAATCAAGAGTAAAGAACATAACAAAAGAGTTCAGAAATATAAAGGAGAAAATTCAATAGTCAGTACAAAAAAAGGTCTCTGTATCATAAACTCTATACATCCAAATTGCTAGGGAGATCCACCGCTCGACTACTCCTGCAAGGACGTCTGGCATGCTACACCTCATACTTCTAAACACAAGAACAACTCAACATATGTATGTGCTGAATGAAAAGATCCTCATGAAAAGTTAAAATATTCTATCAAGGTTTACATATTACTACATCCTTCTTAAATGTCAGACCTTGCATAGAATATTCGCGTTCTAACAACATGTTATATCATGCAGAAATCACATTCTTCATTGAAGACGCCCCTCACAATAGAAAATCCATGCCATAGCAGAAATTACAGGTTGCCTTGATGAGAATATACTAATGGTCAAATCGGGCATCACCTTCATCACAGTTCAAGCGTTTACCGTCATTCCTCATATTGTGCAGCATCTCCTATGATTTTGCTTTCAGCTCTCCATTCGCTCCTTCCACGCAATGCAACCATAACCATATGCAGCAAGATCCTTTGACAGGTCCATAGACCTTGGTTACACTGCAAGAAAACAATGTCGACATTTCTGAATTCCACATAAGTGCTAAAAAGTTAGCAAGGCAGAATGAAAGTTTTCTTGGCTTTTACTCATTGCATTTATGCAACTGTTTTTTTTCTACAGAATGTAGGATACACACTCAGATATAAGATGTTAATGCACTTCCAAGATCTATTTATGTATCGGAGGCAGGAAATGTAGAACTTTGATATTCTGTATTGCAAATGACAATAAAAAAATAAGCCATGCTGAATCAACTAAAATAATTGGACAAAATCATCTTCATTATTATTCAAAGGAGAGAAAGAAAATAGAAAGCCTTTAATCAAAATTTGGTACTCGATCCTCTAATTCCCCCCAAATTTGCAAACATTGCTGACATACGTGAATCAGCTTCCACCTAATAAGATCAGTTTTAAACCCATCAAATAGTTCTACAAATGGAAAGGATGTGAGCAATTGAACATACGCCGAGACAATTTAATAAGGATCAAGAAATATGGAGAAGGGAGTAGGCGGCATAGTGTCTCGGGTTCCCTTCATCCATGGCGGAGGATGTGCTGGAGTGGGGACGACAGCGAGGCTTTCCGGTGAGTGTTGCCGGACGGAGGAGATGACCAAGCCGTGCCAGAGGCCCCCCAAGCTCGAGGGGCCCGTCATTGCCACCCGCCATGCCAAGGGCGATGGCCAGGGCAGCAACAGCACCGGAGGTGCAGCGCCGGGACACGCTGCGCTTGGCGAAGTAGACAGGGAGGTCACCGGCGGTTCTTTCAGACCTCGACGACACTGATGGGGGTGGCGTGCCCCTCCGGTAGCGGGGCAACGCTGTCGGTGGTGAGAAGGCGCGACCACGCCAGCCGCCCTCGTTCCTCTCGGCGCCACCGCTCACAGACAGAGAGATATAAGAAGGGAAGGACTTCCATGGGAGAGAAGAGAGGATGCGCTGATCTGTGGAGCTCGCCGTCAGCCCGTCACCTTCGCCGTCGCCGTCAAACAAAATTTTTTTTTGAACCAGTCAAACAAAAAATACATCCAAATATTTTTGTTCCTACTTGCATTGGTTTCTGCTACTCGTAAGCACTTTACTGTAGTTTCATTTCACTTATTAATTTCAGACGTAAGGGCTTGACACCCACGATGGCCATTGCTGTCAGTTTGTCACTGTTGTGGAATAACCAAATGCACATTTCACACATACAAACATTAGTTAAGAAGAAGAGTAGAAACAATTTTGGATGGATCACATTACCCTTGGGAAAGAAAAATCAAATAAGAATTCCCATCCCAATTGTTCAACATCACCTAAGACGTGCAACTTGAAAGGCAGTAGACTTTTCTACAATAGGCCCCTTCAGGCTTAGTCGTGTATACATCACTTTCTCCGAATAATAACATGATTGTACTCATCATGCTCTTATAAGCACCTAAAGTTAGAATGCCCTCCATATAAAGGCTTTGACCAACACAAATTCAGAACACTACCTGCCATTTTTGTCTGTTTATCCATTTTGTGTGTTCAAGTTAAGATTTTGTTTTGTTTTGTCTTCATCACACAAATGCAACATAAATCACACTCTTGCTTTAAAAAAAACCTAGGTGGAACGCATTTTTTTGTAAAATATGGAATATATATTGTCAAGAAAAAAAATCCTGAATCCACAACTACTGGCATGCATGAGAAGTAAACCATACTCACATCAAGCATGTGATCCAAGAACGGTATCCCTGTGCTGCAGTTTGCAACACCAGTGCCGTCCAGGTTGATCTTGACATGTACATTTGTCTCCTTGGTTACCCTCTTGACCTTTCCCAGCGGACCCAGCCTAGACGATACAGAAAACATTGAACAATAAGAGATAGCTAGTAGGGAAGCTGAACAGCGATGAGTTCATCAATCATAAAAGAGGTACAAACCACTGTGGAGTCCTCAGGTGCCATCGGAGAGTCTTTCCCGCCGACGCCGGTGGCAGCCATGAAAGTTGACCTCAGGCGAAGCGATCGTCCGTATAGCCGCGCGGGGAACGCGACCACGCTCTGCACTGGTTGGCGGCGTCTGTGTCGCCCGTGGGGATCCGTGGCGGCGGCGGGCATGTTGCCGTACCGGTACGGGGCACGGCCGTGCGGCGGTGGGGAGAGGCCTACGACGGAGTAACTGCCGCAGCTGCAGAGCTCGACCTCCTCGGCGTTCGACGACTTGTCTACTTCGGAGGCTGTGGAGGCGCTCCCGTATGCGGCGCGCAGCGGCACCGACGCGCGCGGTACGTGGCCACTCCTGAACTTCTCTGGCGGTGTCATGAGGCCGCCGCTGCCCGCTCACCTACTGCACCAACTTGAGCGCGTCCCGGTCCAGGCCCTCCGTGAACAACATCGCCGGCATCCAAATCCCCAGCCTGGCACGCCAACAACAAATCCACACACCAAATCAGGGAGACACCCAAATGCTGCGGCCGTAAAATCGCGGCGACCGAAAAGAAAACTCCTCAGAATGCCGGTGGGTGAGACTGGCGCATATGGAGAGTTGTATACGGAGAGTTTTGATTAGAAGGAAAGTGTTGATTAGAAGGAAAGTGTTGATATTTGGTCGTTTCCTTGGTTGATTGGTTTTCGCTGATTAGTAGGAAAGTGTTGATTAGAAGGAAAGAGTTTTGATCTTTGATCGTTCGCTGTTTAGAAGGAAATTGTTAATTAGAAAAACCGATGGGGAAGGCTAGCGCGCTAGAAAACCGGCGCGGGATGCCCGCGATAGATAAAAATCAGTTGGGAAGGCTCTCGTTCTTTTCTGTGTGCAGGGTGGGGTATCGGTTTCGACAGAAAAAATCGATAGGACAAAAAACCAGGGGTGGTGGGATGTGGAGGCGAAAATAAACCGTGAGGCGAGACTACCAACTCAGACATTAGGAGTAGAGATATGGGGGGCAACATCTTCTCCTTAATTAATCCCATTTTAATTAGGAGTCAATTAGCGGGCATGACAGCCCAGAATTCCATTTAATGGAGGCGTGCATGTCCGTTCTTTATTTTCGGCATTTGAATTTTTGTTTCTCAGAATCCCGGTTAATGAAAGCCCATGATAATTATTAGGGAATCAATTAGCGCCATGACAGCCCACAATTCCATTGAAGGGAGGCTCCTTTATTTCCGGCAATTGAAATCCAATTTTTTTAAAATTAGAGTCAACCTTCTTTTATTGGCGTGCTCATGTCCTCAATTATCGGATCATTTTCTTTTTGTTGACATGTGCAGTTAAGGGCACAAACCGCAGAACATATCAGGCCCAGTGGCCCATGCAAGTGATAAACAAAAAAATTAGAAGCAATGCGCAGCCCACGCACCAGGAAATATGTATTGCGGGTTGATTTTTAAGATATTGAGGTACTTTTTTGCAAAATGTCACGACGAACCAAAAATATCTATTTACTTTATTATTAGGTAAAGAGGTAAAGATAAAGACGCCATACAAACGGTGATCCGTGACCAAGTATAGTCGCCTAGCCGGTTCCGTTACGTATATATACAGAAAAAGGACGGCGGCTACACCAGTTGCGTCCGGTTTCCGTCTACGAAGAGTAATGCGTCGAGTCGAGCTCGACTTGCTCCGCAGTCAAGCTCGACACGACGGGGGGCATTTGTTTGACGATTATTTGTACCAATATTTTGTATGGAGCAAAGAGTGCCCACCGATATTGCATGCGTGTAATACACGTACGTATAATGAAAATTGTTGGCCACAAGAAATATTAATGGGCTAATGGCCGGTTAATCGATTAACTGCGTATTAAAGTTTTCTATGAATGTGTACGTAGGGGTGCAACTGCAATGCATGGCCCATACAAGTTTGAGAAGAGGGGACGTACATGGAGCAGTCCCAGTGCCCATGGATTGTACGTGCGTGCACGGGTTGATCTGTTGCAGTACACATGCATGAAAGGAACCACGCACTGGCCGGGTCGTACGTGCTTTTAATACACATGTGTCCCGGTGCATGTACACAAAGCATGAATACGCGTCCGCCTCGCCGGTACGTATGTATATCTCTAGTACCCAAGTACCAGCCAATGTGTACGCGCGTGTAGCCAATTACCCGGTCGATCAATGACGTGCCGTACACTGCATGGATGCTGATGCGTATACAACGGATGAAAAGATAAGCATAACGCGTTTATCTTTGAAACAGCTTCGCGTCCATATCTCTTCCGAGAAGATCGGACCGGGCGGCTGCGGCGCATGACGCAGCGCCCTAGCTTGTCCACCTATAAATACACAGCCACCAGAGGCACACAGAGAGGGGGGAGGCGCCCGCTGCGGCAGCGCCGGGGAGATCGCGGACGGAGGAGCCAGAGGAGAGGGCGCGCCCATGGCGGCGGCGCGCTCACCTGGCAACATGCACGCTGTCCGGCAACGGCCCCGCGTGCGCCGAGAGGCAAGCCAGGAGGTCGGGGGACACGCCCGACGGCTCCTAGCTTGCGGTAGCGCCACACCGGAGAGGGCTCGGACTGCGTGAGCTTAAAGATGCGCCGGTGACAGCCGCGGGGGCGAGGCGTCCACGGCCGTCCTCCCGGCATCGGCGACCACCAGGCTCGTCCACGGCCGTCCTCCCGGCGTCGGCGACCACCAGGCTGGCGCGCGTAGGAGCAAACGCCAGTCGTCCATCATCTTCAAGATGCATGTTCAGGATGGAACGTGCACTACAAGTCTACAACACGAGACCATCGGCGTCTTTCCTCTACGCATCAAAGGTCAGCACATGTTTTAGTTAACCCATCTCTCTTCATTTCCTAGATCTGTCCTGGAGCACAACCGCAGCCGTCGACCATGCCATCTATCATCGGTGACATATTGCCGCTGCTTACACGGTGGCGCCGGCCGGCCGTGTACGCAGTTGCGGCCTCCTCCCTTTGGTCGGCGTGCGGGGTCGCCTGAGGTCCATAACTCGGGTGTGTGCTCCAAGTCTGCGTCCAAGGCCAAGATACATACACGCTGATGTGTGTCCGCTACAGAGGAGCTGCTCGGCATGCATATGTGTGCCTGAAGCTAGATCATCAGGCGCACGTAAGGTCCATGCACATACACGTGCGTGGCCTTGCGTGACCATCTTCAAGAGCCAGCCACAAGAGAGGCTCACATCATCCACGCACAAAGCATCTCCATCGACTCACGCACGCATCTGGAGAGGAGGAGCCCAAGGCTACTCCCGACGCGCGCAGCCATACGGGAGTACTTGTTCAGTTGTACTTTGTGTTGCATGTATTACGTGTTGTGGCTCATCTTCTAGTTGTGTATAGTTGAGGTTGAGGCATACCCTGTACTTATATATACGTGCATCAGCACCCCATCAATACAACGATTATTGTATTGCAAAACATCTCTTCACATGGTATCAGTTTTTAGGTTTTAATCCTCGTCTTCCGCTGCCGCTGCCGCCGCCGCCGTGCGCTCCTCCCGCGCAGCCGCCGCCGCCGCCGCGCGACCCCTCCGCGCCGCCGCCGCCGCCACCCCGCCGCCGCCGCGCGCTCCTCCTGCGCCGGCGCCGCCACCACCCCGCCGCCGCCGTCTGCGCGCCTCCCGCGCCGGCCGCCGCCTCTTCCTCTCCCTCCGCGGGCGCTTCCCCGGCCGCCCGCCAGCATCGCGCCCGCGCCGCTACCCAGCTCTCGATCCCGCCCGATCGCATCACCACCAACGCCCACTAGCCGCCACTGCGTGATCCCTCCCGATCCCGCCCCGCTAGCGCCAGCCAACGCCCGCCCGCTCGCTACAGCGCCAGCCAATGCCCAGATCGTCCCCGATGGCACCTCACGCAGCCGCGCCATCCATCGCGGGTATGCATGGCGCGTTGCTTGCAGGTATGCATGGCGCGTTGCATGCAGGGGCATGGCAAAACCCATCCATTGCGGGCGTACATGCAGCCGTGCATGACGCGTACGGCGTGCATGACGCGTGGGCTGCGGCTCCCTCCAGTGAGTGCACTGCCTACGGCGCCCCGCTCCCGGCCCCGCTGGCGTACGCCGCCGCCCCACCGCCGGCGCTCTCCAGTCAGTCCGTCGTCATCCCGTCACCGGCGCCAACTCTGCCCGTCGACCCCTTGCTGTCGCTTGGCGCCGGCTACGGCGCCCTCCTTGCGCCGCCGCCCGTCGGCGGTTATGGTCCACCCGTCCCGGCGCCGTCCTACGAGGGCCTCCCGCCGCCGCCGGTACCTGTGTCATGGGACCCCACCCTCCTCGCCGCCCAGCACTACGCGTCGTCGCCGAGTAGCTCTGTCGGTGGAGGCGACTGGTACATGGACTCAGGTGCTACTGCGCATATGACAGCTCATCCCGGTAACCTAACCTCCTCCACTCCTGTTCGCACACCCACTCGTATCACCGTCGGCAACAGCTCCTCCTTACCTATTACTCATATCGGTAGCACTAGTTTTCCCTCCACTTCCACACCCATTACTATGTCTAATGTTCTTGTTTCACCTGAATTAGTCACAAACCTAGTTTCCGTTCGTCGTCTTACTCATGAGAACCCACTTACTGTTGAATTTGACGGTGTTGGCTTTTCTGTGAAAGACGCCCGTACCCGGATGATCCTTCACCGATGTGACAGTCCCGATTAGCTCTACCCCGTGCACGCCGGCGCCGCCACCTCCACACCAGTCGCCCTTGCCGCCGGCGTTGACCTCTGGCATGCTCGCTTGGGCCACCCCAACCCCACTGTGTTACGTCAAATTCTTAGGAGTTTCTCTTTCTCATGTAACAAGCTCGACGAGCACTCTTGTGAGGCCTGTCGCTTAGGCAAGCACGTTCGTCTTCCCTTTAGTGCGTCTACCTCAGTATCCACTTTTCCGTTTCAACTGCTTCATAGTGATGTTTGGACGTCTCCCGTTGCGAGTAACACGGGCTATCTATACTACTTGGTGATCTTAGATGATTATTCTCATTATGTGTGGACTTTTCCTCTTCGTCGTAAATCCGATGCTTTAGCCACACTCACCGCCTTTTATTCCTATGTCACCACCCAGTTCGGTCGCCCCATACTCGCACTCCAAACTGATAACGGAAAAGAGTTTGACAACGTCGCTCTTCGCGCACTTCTCGCCTCTCACGGCACCATCTTCCGTCTGACTTGCCCTTACACTTCACAGCAGAACGGCCGCGCTGAGCGCATTCTCCGCACTCTTAATGACTGCGTTCGCACATTACTCTTTCACTCTAACGTGCCCGCTCGGTTTTGGCCCGATGCCCTCGCTACCGCCACTCTTTTAGTTAACATTCGTCCGTGTCGCCCTCGGTGGAACTACGCCCCTCACCACCTTCTCTTCGGCACACCACCGTCCTATGATGGTCTCCGCATCTTCGGGTGTCCCTGTTATCCTAGCACCAAGTCCACCACGCCACACAAGCTCGCACCACGATCCGTCCCATGCATCTTCCTTGGCTACCCTCCCAACACCAAAGGTTACCGGTGCTATGATCCTGTCACTCATCGTGTGTACACCTCGAGGCACGTGTACTTCGTCGAGACAGTGTTCCCTTTTTTTCAGGTTCCTCCGGCCTCGGACCCTTTGGCGCCAGCCCCCGCGCCCCCTTCGTGGAGCGATGCGCGGCAGCACCCCCCGGCGGCCCTCCCGGCACGGCGCCCTCTGCCGCCACCACCCGGCTTCGTGACTCCCTCCCCCGAGGTCGAGTCCGAGCGGGCCCCCGGGTCCCCGTCTCCCTCATACGAGGTTGAGCCCGGCACCCCGCCCGCCACCCCTGCGACGGGCTCGACGTCAACCTCGCCCGTCGCCTCTTCCGCCGCCGGATCGGCCGACGTTGTTGCCACCGCGGCCCCCGCCGCTGCCGCCGCTGCGGCCTCCACCGCGGCCGCCGCCGCCGCGGACCCCACCACCACGGCCCCCGTCGCCGCGGCACCCGCCGGCCCTGCTGCCCCGTCACTTGGTGTGACTACCCGTGCCCGAGCAGGAGTGCTTCGGCCCAGCACGCGCTACTCCGCCAACGAGTATGTGTGCGCCGCCTCGACGTCGACACCATCACCCGTCCCCACCTCCGCTCGCGCTGCCCTTCGGGATCCCCACTGGCTAGCTACGATGCAGGAGGAGTTTGATGCCCTACAGCGCAACCGCACGTGGCAGCTTGTCCCGCGACCCCCTCGTGCCAACATCATCTCTGGCAAGTGGGTGTTTCGCCACAAGACTCGCCCGGATGGTTCTCTCGAGCGCTACAAGGCTCGGTGGGTCGTTCGTGGTTTTCGGCAGCGCGCGGGCGTGGACTTCACCGACACCTTCGCCCCGGTTGTAAAACCGGGCACGATTCGCGCCGTGCTCCAGCTGGCGGTCTCGCGCGCCTGACCTGTGCACCAGTTGGATGTCTCCAACGCCTTCTGGCACGGCCATCTCGCCGAGCAGGTGTTCTGTGAGCAGCCCACTGGCTTCGTCGATGCTGAGCACCCAGACTTTGTGTGCTTGCTCTCCCGTTCTCTTTATGGGTTGAAGCAGGCGCCTCGGGCTTGGTACCAGTGTATCGCAGCCTTCCTGCAGTCTCTGGGATTTAGGTCCACTCGCTCCGATGCCTCACTCTTTGTGTATCATCAGGGAGCTGACACTGCATATCTGCTGCTCTACGTCGACGACATCATGCTCACGGCGTCCACCCCCGATCTCCTTCAGCGGCTGACTGCTCGTCTTCGTGATGAGTTCGCCCTCAAGGACTTGGGGCCCCTGCACTACTTCCTCGGCATCGAGGTGGTCCGCCGGACTGATGGCTTCTTTCTGCATCAGCAGAAGTACGCCCACGAGCTCCTGGAGCGTGCCTGTATGCTTAACTGCAAACCGGCGCCCACCCCCGTCGACACAAAGGCGAAGGTCTCTGCTCTGGAGGGGTCTCTCGCGTCCGATGGAGCGTTTTATCGCTCCATTGTTGGTGCTTTACAGTACCTGACGCTGACTCGACCCGACCTGCAGTACGCTGTTCAGCAGGTGTGCCTTCACATGCACGCTCCGCGTGACTCCCACTGGACCTTGGTGAAGCGTATTCTCCGGTATATACGTGGCACCATGTCTTTGGGGCTCACCCTGACGGCCTCCGCCTCCACCGACCTCGTGGCCTACTCGGATGCCGACTGGGCTGGCTGCCCCGACACTCGACGCCACGTCAGGCTACTGCGTCTACCTTGGGCCCTCGTTGATCTCTTGGTCATCGAAGCGGCAGCCCACGGTCTCCCGCTCCAGCGCCGAGGCAGAGTATCGCGCCGTGGCTAATGCCATGGCCGAGTGCTCTTGGCTCCGTCAGCTGCTCCAGGAGTTGCTTTGTGATGTTCATAAGGCCACTCTTGTCTACTGCGATAACGTCAGCGCGGTCTACCTTTCCGCCAACCCGGTGCACCATCGACGTACGAAGCATATTGAGATCGATATTCACTTTGTACGCGAGCAGGTTGCCCTTGGCCGTGTTCGGGTTCTTCATGTGCCGACGTCGCAACAGTTTGCTGATGTGATGACTAAGGGATTGCCCACCTCCGTCTTTGAGGAGTTTCGGTCCAGTCTCTGTGTCTCTGGCGACGCTTCGACTGCGGGGGGGTGTTGAGTTGTACTTTGTGTTGCATGTATTACGTGTTGTGGCCCATCTCCTAGTTGTGTATAGTTGAGGTTGAGGCCTACCCTGTACTTATATATACGTGCACCAGCACCCCATCAATACAACGATTATTGTATTGCAAAACATCTCTCCACAGTACTCGCGCAGGTGGCCGAGACTCCTGTACGCAACCATACGGGAGTACTCGCGCAGGATGCCGATCGTCTTTTCTAAGGTGAGAACTGATACTACTCTCTCACATATCTCCTCTCTTTGCACATCTCCACGGTGGCCATCCGAGTTGCGGCCGCACGGCCGGGGACGGAGCCGGCCGCCGGCCCTATCTCCTGCCGCTGAAGAGGACGAAGCCGTGCCGGGGTTGTCGTTTCATGTGCAGCCCCCGGTGCAACCTCCGCTCGTGCAACGACGTGCACCCTTCTATCGGCGGCTCCCTCGAGGACACGACGTGCCGGGGGCTGTGAGATCCCCTGGCGCACTCTTCGTTGGCTACTTCCACGCACCGACCTACATTGGAGGCGACGACGCTGTGCCTGGGCTGTCGTTCATCCGTAGCCCCCGATGCACTACTCATCGACGACGACCCCCCCCCCCCCCCCCCGCGGACGACGACGACGTGCCGGGTCCATCGACCATGTGCCAGCGCACCCTCAACGCAAGACGACGATGTGCCGGGGCTGCCGCCCGTGGCGGTTCCCGGTGCACTACTCACCGGCGATGACACGCCGGGGTTGCCGTTTCGTGTGCAGCTCCCGGCAATCCTTCACGCCGGACCCATCACCGGCTACGACGCGCCGGGGTTGCCGTTTCGTGTGCAGCCCCCGGCAATCCTTCACGCCGGACCCATCACCGGCGACGACGCGCCGGGGTTGCCGTTTCGTGTGCAGCACCCGGTGATCCTTCACGCCGCTCTCATCACCGGCGATGACGGGTCAGGACCGCCGTCTGTGCGCGGTCCACGGTGCACCCACACCGTCTAGTCCGTCGGCAACACCATCATGTCGGACTCACCACCGGCGATGACGCGCCAGGGTTGCCCTTCATGTGCAGCCCCCGGCGACCCTTCATGCCAGACTCACCACCAGCAAGGACGTGCCGGGGTTGCCCTTCATGTGCAGCCCCCTACGACCCCTTCATGCGGGACTCACCACCGGCGACGACACGCCGGGTTGCTGTTCATGTGCATCCCCCGGTGACCCCATCATGCCGGACGGGGCTCGGTCAACACCGTCGTCCACAAGGAGCTTGGCCCGGGCAGGGCTCGGTCTACACCGCTGTCATCACGGGGCTTGGCCCGGGCTGGGCTCGGTCTACGTTCCACCACCGTGGAGGTCACCCAAGGCGGGTGGCCGTCCACGCCACCTGACACGGGGCTCGCCCAAGGCGGGGCGCCATCTACATTTCTGCTGACATGGCCCATTGTTGGGCGTTGTCTGCACCGACTACCGGCTCGATCAGGCCATTGGCTACATTGACACGTTTGTCGAGTGGGCGATAGTGCCCAAGTCTACTCCAACATCCACACGGACGCACATCCACATCATCGTTCTAGCGCCGACGAGGCAAAGCTATACTCCACCGACATGTCTTTCTCCGATGAAGCAAACTACCACTTGATATGCCAACCAGGCAATGTCAAGTCATCCAGTCCGACACCGACAAGGCGGACATCACCAGGCCGGGCACCGACGAGACGAAGGCCGCCCACATCTTCATCATCGGACATCGACACGGCGGAGGGATATGGCTAAGCATAGCCGGAGCGATGGGCGTATCGCTCTCCCTTTCTACTTCATCAACACATCACCATCATCTACACTAACCACGGAGAAGACTAGGGTGAAGACGACGACCATTGCAGCAGCTTAATCGGAGGTGGTTCACGAGCTTGACTTGCGGACGTAATTAAGCGGGAGCTTTCCGAGGCCCCGTGAACCAGAACCTCACATCGCTGAAGTCGTATAGGCCGCACCAGCAGGCCACGGAGCGCATCCTTAATAGGGACTTTGTAATTTTGTTTCTCGACACGAGATTAATAAAAATATATATTTCCCGTACTTAGTACACTGGCACGCCCGCGTTTTTTTTCCGTGTCAAACAGTCCCAGATCTGAGTTGTAAAGACCGTTCTGGTGGCTACTGTTTTATTTGCCGATTTCTTGCAAGGGTTCGGATTGTTGGGGATGTAACTACTGGGTACGACCCGCCCAGGAGGGGCCAGGTCATGCCACAGGCGGCTTAAAGATGAAGAGGCCTGATAAGGTCCAAGAAGATATGAAGATGGCGGTTCGTAGAGCAAGCCAATTCAAGGCCCAAGACCCGGAGACGACTTGAGGCCCACGGGTGTGAGCCGCCATATGTTTAAACTTGTCCAGTAAGGCAATCTTAGTTAGAAACCGAGCCGGTCATGTTTGTGTGAGCCGGCCGGGACTTTGTAAGCCGCCGGGCATTAACCTGTATATAAAGGGGTGACCCGGCGGCGGGTTAACTCAAGAAACAACTCATCGAGAACTAGGTCAAGCGTATTCGCTCCCTGGTGATCGAAACCCAAGCAATACAACCTAAAGCAGGAGTAGGTTTTTACCTCGTTGAGAGGGGCCGAACCTGGGTAAACTCTCTGTGTCCTTTGTCCTGTTTAACCCCTTCAAGCTAACCTAGTTGTGATGGCTCCACACCTAAGTCCTTTTGCTAGGGCATCTGCCGTGTTAAATCCACGACAGCTGGCGCCCACCGTGGGGCCAGCGCACGGTGGTTTCGAGTTCTTGAAGGGCAGCTTCTCAGGGATCAAGGGATATGCCGTGGGCCGGATGACCAAGAGTCGTTGCGGCAAGATCTACATCGACGACGCAGGCTGGGGTCCCGAGGCCGATTCAATCGAGTATGGGTACCGGGTCCCCTTCGGCGGAATCCACGTCTTCATCGGCAAGATCGGCGAGTCGGAGACTAAGCCGGACACCTGCACCGACATCATCGAAACGGCTCGGCGCGCACTACCCGCCAAGATTCAAGCCGCTATGAAGCACACTTTTGTTGGGTTTGTTCATGGAGCGGATCTTGAGGAAGGATCCGCATCTGGCGGAGAGACGTCATCTACTCTGATGATGAGTCCTCAACCGGTGAGACCAACTCAATGTATCAACTGCAAGACGGCGGGCTTGGGGGCTGTTCCGATGGCGACAATATTCCGGACCCCTATGAGCCGCCGAACAGAGTCCCGATCTTCATGGCCGGCACGCAACCGGTGCTGAATTCATCAACTACGGCAACTATGACTTCTGGTTCAACGACTGAGGCCACGGCCGGCGCGAGCGGTTCTGTGCGCCCGCCGGCTCAAGTTTTGTCCGAGCTCTTGGACGCCTTAGCAACTTTGTTAGAGGCAGAGGTGACTCCAGCGACTCAAGTGCAGCTTAAGGTGGATGTGACAAAACTGCGAGACGAGATAGCTCAAGCCAAAATTGAGTTTACCGCTGAGAATGCTAGAATGGCGACAGAACGAGCCGTCCTGGACGCTGAGTCGCAGTGTATTCAAGCAGAAAATTTCTGGTTAACCTTGGACCAGAATGCATCCAACACCGTTCTACGAAGGAGGCACCAGAGTCGTCTACCTCCGGAGTACGATGCGAGGAATCTTTTCAACACACCTGGGGCCGGACCAAGTAATCCGCCTGAGGTAACCCGGGCTGTTGAGGCGCCCGTAACTGGGGGGACGGTTCAACCACGTGTTGCAGACCCACCTCGTTTGAATTTAACCCCGCCTCAGTAGGTGCCGACACCGCCGGGTCATTATTCTAACCCTCTGGATAACATGATTGCTGCGGCGTCACGACTGGCGGCTCTCCCAGTGCAAGGCGAGTCTCCCACGGTGGTTGAGGCACGGAAGGCTGTGGAACTACTTCAAACCGCGGTAGTTCAACAAGCGGCGTATTCATATAGCCGTGAGCGGATTCATTCAACCCCACGCCAAAGTCGGAGTTACAGCCGGCGCATTGAGTCACCAGCGGTTTCGAGCAGTGAGCGGCACAATAACCAGCCCCGTGGGCGTGACCCGCCACGCGCTGAGAACAATGCTCAGGCCTTGGTGGATCAGGCCAGGGCACGTCGGGAGGTGGAGCTAGCGGCTCAGTTAGCGGCTTATCAGCAACCTCAGCATAACCCGTCGGTGTCTATAGAAGCTGGGATGACTTCTAGGAACGTGGGTGTGCCGTGTCTAGTGCCGGCTTTGCGTAATGAGCGTCTGCCCAAGGATTTTAAGGGCCCTCGCAAGGTGCCCAATTACACAGCTGATCAACCTCCAGAGGCATGGATTGAGAGCTATGAGATGGCCATGGAGATGTTAGACGTCAACGACGCTGTGTGCGCTAAGTATTTCACCATGATGTTGGATGGGCCGGCTCGTACCTGGCTGAAAGGGTTACCTGCCAACTCCATCAGTTCATGGGCACAGTTGAAAGCACGCTTTATTCAGAATTTCAGAGATACATGTAAGCAACCCATGTCGATCATTGACCTTGACGCCTGTGTCCAGCTTGAGGATGAGTCAACCAATCACTGGGTCCACCGAGTCTCGGCTGTTATTCACTCATCAGATAGCATCAACGCCGGTTCAACCGTCCTGATTTTGGAGAAAAATTGCCTTTTCGTTCCCCTCAAACAGAAGCTAGGGCGGCTTAAGCGCCACTGCAATGATATGGGAGAGCTCATGGCGGCTCTCACCAAATATGTCGACTCAGATAGTACTAAAGACCCAGCGTCTGATGAAGAGAAGGCTGGCAAGGGAAAGAAGGGCGGCAATGGAAAGGGACAGCAGCACAATACGGCGGGTCAAGGTAACAACGGTAAGCGCAAGCAAACCGATGGTGGTTCAGACTTTGTGGCTAACACCAGCACGCAAAATAGCAATCAGCGCCGTAAGGGGAAATCATCAGTGCCCCGATTTGGCGGGCCAAAGTTTAACGTGGAGGCGATAATGAATCAACCTTGTCCGAAGCACGGTTCTCAGGATAAGCCAGCCACTCATTTGTGCAAAGATTGCTTCATCATGAGGGAGTATAGAAATTCCGGTTTTTATCAGAACCATCACGGCCCGAATGGCGGGTCAGGATCCGGCTCTCATGGGCCCGGCTTTGGAGGTGGCGGTTCAAACTCTGGTTTTGAAGGCCAAGGCAATCAAGGCGTTGTTAATCAGCAGCCCGGTCAGGGTAATCAGCAGCAGCAGTCCGGTTATTAGAGTAATCCAAAGCAGCTGAACAGTGGCCAATATCATGTTTTTACCATGAATTTGTGCAAGCGAGATTAGAAGGTTCATAAACGCGCGGTGAGCACGGTCGAGCCGACAGTCCCTCGATACTTGCCATGGTCAGAACATCCCATTGTATGGAGCCGTGAGGATCACCCGCTCCGGGTTGACAACCCGGGTCAGCTAGCTTTGGTGGTGGCTCCTCAGGTTGGAGCATACAAGTTCACAAAGGTACTTATGGACGGAGGCAACAGTATCAATATCCTCTACTATGATACTTTTCGCCGTATGAGTTTGACTGATAAAGATCTTAAGCCGTCTTCTACTGGTTTTCATGGGGTGGTGCCCGGTAAGTCAGCATATCCGGTGTGCAAGATAGCCTTGGAAGTGGCTTTTGGCAATGAGCATGATTACATGGCTGAAACATTGACTTTTGAGGTGGTTAATATCAAGAGCCCTTATCACGCCCTGTTTGGACGGCCGGCTTATGCCAAGTTTATGGCACGGCCTTGTTATGTTTATCTGCAGCTTAAAATGCCGGGTCGTAAGGGTACCATCATGGTGCATGGTGACAGGAAGATAGCTTTGGAATGTGTAGAGGGCGATGCTGCCTACGCTGAGTCTGTTTGTGTGACAGAAGAGTTGAAGTTCTACAAAGATAATGTTGACCCGGCGGATATGACCCCTTTGAAGAAGCCAACCACAGAGCATGACCCCTTGTTGAAGCTTAAGTCGGCAGATGACACCAAGCAGGTCGATTTTGTCCCTGGCGATTCATCCCAACAGTTCATTATCAGTGCCAACCTGGATCTGAAATAGGAAAGCGTGCTCATCGAGTTCATCCGTGAGAACCGGGACATCTTTGCATGGAAGCCTTCAGACATGCCAGGTGTACCGAGGGAACTCGCTGAGCACACTCTCAATATTGATCCGAAGTTTAAACCGGTCAAGCAATTTCTTCGTCGTTTTAATGAAGAGAGGCACAAGGCCATTGGTGAAGAGGTGGCCCGGCTCTTGGCGGCCGGGTTTATCGTTGAAGTTTTTCATCCTGAATGGTTAGCTAACCCGGTGCTGGTACTTAAGAAAAATGGCACTTGGCGTATGTGTGTGGATTACACGGACCTTAACAAGGCCTGTCTGGCTGATCCTTTTGCTCTCCCTCGTATTGATCAGATCATTGATGCTACGGCGGGTTGTGAGCGTTTGAGTTTTTTGGATGCTTATTCTGGTTATCATCAGATCAAGATGGCAGTTAAGGACCATGAGAAAACATCTTTCATCACTCCCTTTGGAGCCTTCTGTTATGTGTCTATGCCTTTTGGGCTCAAGAGTGCCCAGGCGACTTATCAGCGTTGTGTTCAGAATTGCCTCCACAACCAAATTGGACGCAATGTTCATGCTTATGTGGATGATATTGTTGTGAAGTCCAGGAATAAGGAGACCTTGTTAGATGATTTTAAGGAGACCTTTGACAACCTCTGGGTCTACAAGATGATGCTTAACCCGGCCAAGTGTGTCTTTGGCGTGCCCGCAGGCAAGCTCTTGGGTTTTTTGGTCTCTGAGAGAGGTATTGAAGCTAACCCGGAGAAAATCAAGGCTATCGCTTCTTTGGCTAAGCCGGCATGTATTAACGATGTCCAGCGTTCGGCTGGTCGTATCGCAGCTTTAAGCCGGTTTATAAGCCGCCTAGGAGAAAAGGCTATTCCCCTCTACCAGATGATGAAGAAAATAGATCGCTTTGTTTGGAGTGATGCTGCTAATCAGTCGTTCGAGGCGCTTAAAAAATAGTTGGCTGAGCTGCCGGTTCTTGCAGCTCCTATTGACAAGGAGCCCTTGCTTTTATATGTGGCTGCTAATAGCAGAGCCGTCAGCGTGGCGGTTGTTGTGGAAAGGAAGGAATCAGGCAAGGAATATCCGGTTCAGAGGCCGGTTTACTATGTCAGTGAGGTACTAATTGAATCTAAGCAGAGGTACCCACATTGGCAAAAGCTGGTTTACGGAGTGTTCATGGCTAGTCGTAAATTGAAACAATATTTTCTTGGTCATCCCATCACTGTGGTCAGTTCTGCTCCTCTAGGGGATATTATTCAAAACAGAGAAGCTACAGGTCGGGTGGGCAAGTGGGCAATTGAGCTTGGACCCCATGGTTTGAAATATATGCCCCGGACAGCCATCAAGTCTCAAGCACTTGTGGATTTCATCAATGACTGGACAGAATTGCAGATGCCTAAGGAGAAGCCTGATAATACGTATTGGACTATACATTTTGATGGATCCAGGCAGTTGGAAGGCTCGGGGGCTGGAGTTATTTTGACTTCCCCACGAGGTGATAAGTTTTGCTATGTCTTAAGGTTGATGTTTCCTTGTACTAACAATGCAGCTGAGTATGAGGCCTTACTCCATGGTCTTCGGATGGCTAAAGAGATTAACCTAAGCCGGGTCAGGTGTTTTGGAGATTCAGATACAGTGGCTCAGCAAGTTTCAGGAACTTGGGATTCCAAAGACCCACTCATGGCGGCTTATCGCCGGGCGGTTGATGCTATTGCTGACCATTTCAAAGGTTATCAAGTGGAACATGTTGATCGTAAGAAAAATGAGGCGGCTGATGCTTTAAGCCGGCCGGGGTCTCAGTGTAAGCCGATACCACCTAATGTTTTTCTTGATATTCTGAGTAATCCTTCGGTTAAGTTGCCTACGGAAGAGGATCTTGTTGTCCCTGACCTGGAGGCACAGTTGGTGGCGGCTCTTCATGCTATTCCTGATTGGACATTTCCATATTTGGCTTATATGACCCGGGGTGAGTTACCTGAGGACAAAACTTTGGCCAGGCAAATAACCCGGCGGTCTAAGTCAATGACGATTGTCAATGGCAAGTTACACCGATGCAGCGTTGCAGGGGTGTTTCAGCGATATATCTCTCCTGAAGAGGGCCGTGAAATTCTAAGGGAAATTCATGAAGGAGATTGTGGTCATCATGCCGGCTCTAAATCTCTCATGGCTAAGGCTTTTCGTCATGGGTTTTATTGGCTGCCGGCTCATGCTGATGCAGAGGATCTGGTTAGCAAGTGCGACGGTTGTCAGAAGTTTTCCAGACGAGCTCATGTGCCAGCTCAGGAATTGCGGATGATTCCAATCACTTGGCCGTTTGCAGTCTAGGGGCTGGATATGGTTGGACCTTTCAAGAAATCCAAGGACAAAAAGACCCACCTTTGGTGGTGGTTGACAAATTTACAAAGTGGGCTGAGGCAGAGCGGGTCAGTAAATGTGATGCGGCAACGATGGTTCAATTCATTAAAAAGGTGATTTTCCGCTTTGGCTACCCTCATAGCATTATAACTTATAATGGTACTAATCTGTCTAAGGGTTCTGTCAACGAGAGCATATTCATTAAAAAGGCGATTTTCCACTATGAAAGAGTTTTGTTAACGAGAGCATATTCGTCTTGACGTCTCATCAATGGCTCACCCCCAGTCCAATGGTCAAGCTGAAAGGGCCAATCAAGAGATCTTGAGAGGTATCAAGCCCCGGCTTATGGTCCCTTTGCAGAGGACACCGGGTTGTTGGGTTGAGGAATTACCCTCAGTCCTTTGGAGTAGCAATACTACCCCCAACAGATCCATGGGTTATACGCCTTTCTTCATGGTGTACGGAGCAGAGGCGGTTCTTCCCAGTGACATCCATCACGATTCGCCCCGTGTGGTGGCTTACGTTGAAGCTGATAATGAAAAAGCACGTCAGGATGATCTCGACCTCCTGGATGAGGAGCGTGACCTGGCGGCGGCTCGTTCGGCGATTTACTAGCAAGATCTGCGTCGTTATCATAGCCGTCGGGTTAAAACCCGGACCTTTCAAGAAGGTGACTTGGTGCTCCGGCTTATTCAGGATCAAACAGATATGCACAAATTATCCCCACCTTGGGAAGGGCCTTTTGTGGTCAGCAAAAACCTGAACAACTGGTCATACTACCTCATTGATATTCGAGACCACAAGGACTCACGTACATCGGAGGAGGAGACTAGCCGGCCATGGAACATTGCTCATCTTCGGCCTTATTACACTTGAGCCACTGGCTCTTGTGTTGTACATATTTTCATCCATGTATATATTATGATCAAGTATAATAAAGCCGGCATCCCTGATAATTCAGGGCCTCTGTCATTTCATTTCTGAGTATCTGAGTCTTTATTGTCAGTTCATAAGATCACTTGGGGGCTTCCTGCTCATTGAGCATAGCTATGACTACCCTATTGATCCAGCTTATATGCCTTGTTGCAAATCACTTGGGGGCTTATTGCCCAAGTAAAAGGTTACCAAAGAGAACTTTCTGCAGTGCACAGTTCAAACATAGGTATCCTACATTGAGGGCTCATTATATATCACTTGGGGCTTCCTGTTCAATGAACATAGTTTTATTTACCCTTTTTGATCGGCTTGTACGCCAGGTGTAAAACACCAAATTATGGTTTATCCTGCCTGGTATGTCTGCCACTCCGCCCAGGTAATCCTGGAATGACCCGTCGTACTCTTGACAGTCAATCTTATAAAGACCCTGAACTTGTCAAAGTTAAAACAGCAGTTGGTCATGTGAGGCCCGGCTTACAGGTTTGAATGAAGGATTAACTCAGTGGCTGTGCGGCCCATGAAAGCCTTGTTTTTTCTGATTTGTTATTTTTTCTGAACACTGTTTGGGTTCATATCATTGCACCATATTGACATATGGATTAAAACAATTCAGGCCATGTAGCCTTAATCCTTATGGCTCGTATTTGAGCATATCTGGGGTTTTGATAACCCGGTCTGGCTTTGGACGATAAGTCGCCAGTATATTATGATTGTGCACTTGGAGTTATTGCGCTCTAAGTTTTTTGGGCTGTTACCCTTACTGCATATGGCGTTGTAAGCTGGCAGTATGAACCAATCTCACACGTATGTTTTTACTTGTTATATGAATATGTGAGGTTTGATAACCCGCCCGGGTTATGGACTATATAGTCACCAGTAAATTTTATATTGGACATCATGACCTGCCCGGGCTTAAACCGCCAGGGTACATGTTATTTGCTTGTGTGCAGGGAATATGATAATTTGACCTACATGATTGATAACATTATGAGCATAAGCAGCAGATCTTCAAACGTTAGATCGGCGGTTTCAAACATTATGCAGATAAGCATGAACGATGGCATGACAAGATCATTGTTTTACACTAGCCTATTACAAGGCTTTCTGCGGCCCAATTGATTGAAAGTTTGTCAGAACAAAATACGCGGGGTTGCAATCTGAGAACCACCTTCTGATTCAGTTGCCCTGGTCTTGGCGAGTTGAAGCTTCCGGGTCATCCAGCGCCGGTTCTTCTTTTTCCTCCACTGGCTGGAAATCAGGTGATGTCCAATTGATGCCAGTTACGGCTTTGAATACAGCCTCATCATCTATGAGCGTGGATGGATCAATATCAGGAGCAAAGGTGTGCTTACATGTTGGTGGAATAAGATCCATAACTGGATAAACCGGCGTTTTCACTTTTGAGTTTTCAACAGTATAAGCCGCCTGATACTTGGAGAGATCGGTCTCCTCAGCCAACCTGCTTGCCAAAGGACGCATTTCCTTTACAATTTTGGTGAAGTCATCTGCACTGAAGGGAGACCCATCTTCTTTTAAGCTGGGACAGCCAGTGGCCAATTCCTCCGGGTCAAGTTCTGCCTGCCATGCCTTGGCCCGGCTCAGGGCGGTGATGGCACCAGCTTTGGCGACTGACCGCTTTATCTCCTCCACCCTTTGGGGTATGACAGACAGTTTGTCCAGTGTTTCTCTGATGAGTGAAGGTGGCTGTTTAGTATGAGAGACGGCAGCTATAGCTCGTTGAGCACCGGTGTATAACTGCTCCACAAGGGTGTATGCAGCTTTAAGCTTCATGCGCATGTCTGGGCCAAGGTTGGAAATTCTGGAGCCTGCATTAGCAAAGATATTGATAAACCAGCTAATGATTGTTATACATTGATGGTGAAAGATTGAAGTACTATATTACTTACCAAAGATGGCAGCTGTCATGCTATTGATTTGATGTTTCAAGCGGGATAACTCGTCAGTCACCTGCTTTAGAGCAGCTTCAGCATCTTCCGCTCTTTTTAACAGAGCCGCCTTCTTGGTGTCCCAGCCGGTTCTTTCAGCGTTGAAATCCCTTTTTAACTTTTCAATCTCTTCTAAGGTGGTTTTTAGCTCTGATTTGGCCTTTGAAGTCTCTGATTGTTGGGATTGGATGTTTTGCTGGAGATTAGTGACTTGAGATTCCTTCATATTCAATTCAGCCTGCCATATACAAAGACAGGCAGTATGTGGTTATGATAATCATCTTATTTGAAGTCCCAAGCATAATAAAAGTATTTTACTTGGCACTTGGGGGCTAATGCACGTTGCTTCTTTTTAAGACAAATCTTTAATGACCCGGCTAGCTTTCTCAACAGCAGCAGGATCATGGGGGCTACATATGTGGATTTGTTCACAAGGCATGATGATAAGTCTCGGCTTAGCTATGCAGCTTAAGCCGGCCCTTGGGGGCTACATCTGCGGATTTTAGTGCTACAATTTGAAGTCCCGGCTTAAAACTTCCAGTTTAAGCCGGCCCTTAAGGGCTGCTCGTTTTGATTCAACAGAGTTAACAATTGCTATGGAATAGCTACAAGGTCAAAAATGCTATTTAAGTCTACAGCATATTCACTCCTTTCATATTCAGTAGACTTGGCGGCTGACAGTTATGTATACGAGAAGAGTTTTCAGTGTTTACCTCAAAACGCTCCTTCATCAGATTGACTAAGGCGGCTTCAAAGTCACGGCTGGTATGAAGGCAGTTTAAGTAACCCGCGTGAATCTCCTGAGCATTGAACTGAGCATAACTCTCCAAATCCAGCTTCCATTTGCCTTTTTCAGCAGCTGAAAATTCCTCCTTGGCGCTATGTTTTGCTAAGACTGTGGGCTTGGCCGGTTCTGCATAACCAGTCCCGGTGACGATAACATCTTCAGCCTCTTTTTCAGCAGGCTTGATGGGACTTGGCAGCTTAGTTGTGGCCGGGTTAACATCCATGAAGTCTAGTGTGACATAGTGCTCTTCTGGCGGCGGATCATCCATAGCTGCTTCAGAAGTTTGATGCAAAGATTTAGACAGTGTCTGTTTCTCCGGGTCAGTAGCTTTGGGATCTTCAGTGGTATTGGTGTTTTCGCCCAGCTTACTTGTCTTCGCCTTCTTGCTTGGCTTGGCTTGACCGCTGACAATGAAACATAAAGATGTGAGCATGATAATTTACAAAGGGTTTAAAAGCAAAGAAATTCAATATCCTCACCCACGGGCGACTTTGAAGAGTGGGATCTGAGTCCTAGTGGAGTCACCAGATGAGGAGTAGAAGTTCCCTGATAGTTTGAATCAGAAAGGTTAAGAGGTTGTCGAATAAGTCCCGCCTTCGGAAAAGCTAAGTCGGAAATCTGTGAAACCTCTGCTCGGCGCTTGTGAGGAGCTGGTGTGTTGGGTAAACCGGAGGAGAGAATCCCACCGGCACTGTTCCGGGTTGTGCGGCGAACTTCATGCTGCTGTTTCTTCAAAATAAAGTTGGGATCCAAGTAAGCTAAAGGATGAGAAAACCTTACTTTCCGGCTCGCTTGACGAACTTTCTATCTTGGCAAAGGTTCTGAGTAGGAGGAAAGGATAGTTACCTCTTCACCATCTGCATTGCTGGCCTCCGCATCATCCTGATAGTAATCAATGTCAATAAGATGAACAAAGAAAGAGCCAAGGGAGTCAAGTTCTACCTCCGACTCATCATCTAGAGTAAAAAGATCAGTTGCATCTGCCTTCTTTTTGGCAGTCTTCTTGATTACCTTGGTCTTGTTTCTGACCTTCTTGGCCAGTTTATCTTGGAGTTTCTTGTTCCAAAAGGGGGAGTCAGCCTGCAGAAGTTCAAGTAAGAATGAGAAGGCAGATTGACAGATAATGAGTTAATGAAAGTTGCTCAAAAATACTTACAGCTGGTGGCTTGTTGAGGGTGCAGAAGGGGTTCAGCCCCACTTTGTTGCAAGTCTCTAGACTCTCATTGAGCAGAGTCTTTGTTATATCATTGATTTGTTTATCATCCAGAAGGATTGGAGAGAACGCAGCGGATCGTTAACATCGCCGGTATACTCACACATTAAGCCGGATCGGCGGCTTAAGGGCAAGATTCTCCATGCGACCCAGCAACAAACCAGATCGACTCCAGTCAAACTGTTGGCCATCAAGGCTCTGATCTTTGAAAATATGGGCATATATTTGGCCCGTTCTTCTGTACTGATCCGTTCTGGGAGAGGATGTCTGTTGCTAAGCCGGCTTTCATGATAACCCGGCAGAGGATTTTCATATTCTGGAGAGGTGTCTTTGCAATAGAACCAAGTCTGGTTCCAGTCCTTAGGATGGCTGGGAGATGCGGCAGCAGGAAACGTGGCTTCTTTCCATCTCTGAATTGAAATGCCACCTAGTTCTAAGCTGGGCCCATCCGTGAACTCGGTCTGGCGGTTCAGGTAATAGAATTCCCTGAATAGTTCTACAGTGGGCTCCTGTTGAAGATACACTTCGCAAAAAACTTGGAAGTTGCAGATGTTTGAAACAGAGTTGGGCCCAATATCTTGCGGATGGAGTTGAAAGAAGTGCAGCACATCACGAAAGAATTTTGAGCCGGGTGGAGTGAACCCCCGGAGCATGTGATCAGTAAAAACTACAACTTCGCCTTCTTTTGAGTTAGGAGTGGTCTCAGTTCCTGGGACTCTCCAGTGGATAACGTTCTTTGCGGCTAAGACGCCCACCTGAACATGCTCGTTCAGCGTTTACTCGGTAACCCGGGAGGCGACCCAGTTGCATGAAGTAATAGTTTTGGTCATTCTGTTGATGAAAGCCTAGAAAAGAGAATACTGCTGGATTAAGGTTATGCTCTTAAGCCGTCTAGTGATCAACAAGTAAGTGCGTTATGCAAGGCCAATTCGTATGCAGAGGGTATGTGCTATAAACATTGGTATGGTTAAACCAGAAGATGATGCCGGGTCATACAGGTTCTGAACATATACTGATGGCTTAAAGAGGGGCTAATGGTGTCAGGCGGGTTACGGCCTATCTCATAAGCCGCCCGCATGGCTGCAGTTCACCAGTATCTGTAGGCCTATGAGTGAAATTTTGCTAAGTGCTAAACAAACAGGTTTCACAAATCAGTTCTATTATTTTGGATCTACAGCAGTTCAGAAAAGAAAATAAATTTTAAACGTAAGGTCGTGGCAGTAGAAGAACTCATGTGCTCAGATGGGATCTTATGCAGAAAAGGTATCTTCTGCGATTGGAAACGGATGCTAAAGCTATTACCACATATCTTCAGTATTGTGTTCAGATCCAACTACGCGATCTAAAGAGGAAAATGAAGAACGGCGAAGAGCTCCGATGAACTAAGCAAACCCTAGTGCAGATCTGATGCGAAGCAAAATGGGTACCTGTTGATGCTGATGAACAACGGAAGTGCACCACGTCTCTCTGGTCCGTTCAGGTTGATGCAGCGGCCGGAGTTGGTGACGCTGGAGGAAGACAGTGGCGGCGGAGCTTGGGTTTGCAGAGGCATCGCAAGGAGGAAGACGAAGACGAGGGGGCAAGGGTAAAAAGTAAAAGAAGGACCCCTGTCCCTATTTATAAGGAAGTGGATAGATGGCATGCGCGGGAATCTAGGAGGCTGAAAAATGGTTATGTGGCTATGTGGATGCCTCGATTTCGGGAGGTCCATTAAGATAAAGATCTGTTGAGATGTCCTGGGCTTTGTGTGAAGTTAATGCGCAATGATGTCATGGCGGGTTAACACAATTCTGAGATGTGACATCATGGCGGGTTACAATGAATTGGAAAAGAATTGATAAAGGAAGATTATGCTAAGTCAAGTGGTGAAGATTGATGTGAACCAGTTCAAATCAACCTGGGGCCTAATGTTGGGGATGTAACTACTGGGTATGACCCGCCCAGGAGGGGCCGGGTCATGCCACTGGCGGCTTAAAGATGAAGAGGCCCGATAAGGTCCAAGAAGATATGAAGATGGTGATTCATAGAGCAAGCCAATTGAAGGCCCAAGACCCGGAGATGACTTGAGGCCCACGGGTGTGAGCCGCCATATGTTTAAACTTGTCCTATAAGGCAAGCTTAGTTAGAAACCGAGCCGGTCATGTTTGTGTGAGCCGGCCGGGACTTTGTAAGCCGCCGGGCATTAACCTGTATATAAAGGGGTGACCCGGCGGTGGGTTAACTCAAGAAATAACTCATCGAGAACTAGGTCAAGCATATTCGCTCCCTGGTGATCGAAACCCAAGCAATACAACCTAAAGCAAGAGTAGGTTTTTACCTCGTTGAGAGGGGCCGAACCTGGGTAAACTCTCTGTGTCCTTTATCCCGTTTAACCCCTTCAAGCTAACCTAGTTGCGATGGATCCACACCTAAGTCCTTTTGCTAGGGCATCTGCCGTGTTAAATCCACGACACGGATGATCATTTCCCTACGGTTAAAACTTGAGAGACGATGAACCTGCCATTTAAACGATGTTACCATGTCAGGAGATGAGGATAAAAGTACGCCTGTCGAAATATTTCCCCTGACCGTACCTATGGTCCCACAAAGAATATATATATGGTTAAGCTCTTTCGAGCAAAGGATCCAGACAAGGAGACCAATGATGAAGGAGCAAGACCGGCAATACAGGACCTCATATCAAGGCAACCCGTTTATCCAGCTGCATATGCTCAAGATCGTCAGTATGGTATATCCAAGTCGGTCACGTCAAACCAACGGTCAGCTCAACCGATTGACTTCAGTGACCGTGTTAAAGCATCGCACGGCCTACTATTCACATGAATATACTGAGAGGATGAGTAATCAGAATATTGAATGATAGTCTCCCAGCGTGTGCCCTCGCATATGGGAATCAGTTAAAGGATAGTCTGCCGTGAACATGATTCTTCGGCCAGGATCACCGTCAGTCAAGTCTGTGGGTATCATTGTTATAAGGTCGTACCCCTTTATGCTGGTCACGACAGATGATTGTTGAGTCTTTGGTATGGATTTGATGCTCAAGACAGTGGGGCCAGCCCAGATGGTTCAGAAATACCTGCGAGAGGTCAGATTCTGCCAGGAGAACGGTTATGATTCACATCACTGTTTTGAACCCGGAGGACATGCATCTATTTGACCAACCCAATGCAAGGAGTGAAATATTTGGTGTCCACCGAGAAAATTTGTTCACAACTTCATGGAATGTTGTCAGTGATGGATGGCACCTCCATCCGAAAACCACTCACGGACTTGTAAAAAAAGGGCATATATCACAATCACGATAATCTATCGCATCCCAGCTAAGTCAACAGATATAAAAGAAATTGGAGCCAGTGTAAGTATGAACATATGAGGTAGGACCTATCAGAATGAGGATACAGTGAAGCAAACCACCCCAGAGCCAGGCAGTCAGTCAGATGAAATTTCATGGGAACATAATATAAAGGAAAAAGGATACCCGAGTTGGAAACGGTCTCCTTAAGTCAGAATATTCATACTTGTTCCCTGAGAAACCAAATCTCGAGGACGAGATTTCTTTAAGGTGGGAGGGTTTGTGACACCCTGGATTTTGGCCCTTTCTTTTTCTTTTGATTTTCTATGGATTTTGATTGAATTTCTTTTTCCGTGGCTATGTGGTCTTGAAACTTGGGAAGACCATCTCTTCTCAAGTCTCACTAGTGGCTTGCCATCCTCAAAACCATCCCAAGCTCATGTCATTTTCATCCAAGTCCTATCCCAATATTCTTTTTATTGGGAATATTCCTTCTTCTATTAAAGGAATAATCCTTTTTACCCTAGGTTGTGAAGCAACCTACCTTTCTGTCATCCAAAAAATTCCCAAATAATTCTCCAAGTTAGTATGTGAGTGCTACTTCAATGTTTGTTATTCTGGTCAGTATGGCACTTTGTACTGCAAGTACTAGCTAAACCCCTCCTATTAAGCTGAAACTTGGCCATCTTTCTTACCTTGGTGAGTGATCAATACCAGGCAAAGCAAATCCTTCATCTCCAAGTATGTGTTCCCCCAGCACAACACAAACACATTGCTGTTCCTAGACAATACTGCTAGATGTGGTCACACCAAGGATCACTATGCATGGTTTCTTCTTCCTTGGCAACACCCTCTGCTCACCTTGTCTCCCCGACATGATTTGGCCGCTCATCGTGCACCGAGTGCGCCAGCTCACGCGGTGATCACGGGTCAGACATGCCAACCGACGTGCTCTTGAAACCGCGGCGCTGTGCTCGTCCGTTCCTTCACATTCTCGAGCCATCATCTTGTCCTAGAGCTTCCCCGTGAGTCTCTGCTTCACACTGTGCTCTGTCCCTCTCCTGTTTTGCCGTTGTTGCGCACCGGCAGCCGTGTCCGTAGCTGCAGCTGCTCTGACCTCCATTGCTGGCTAGCCCGAGCTCTCCCGAGCCCTCCCGAAACCTTCCCGATGCTATAAGAAGCCCCCTCGTGCCCCTCCGCATCTCATCCACCCATCCCTCTTCTCTTTGGCTCACCGGAGCAGCTCCACCAAGTTTAGCTGCCGCCGTGGTCCTCTGCCTCCGTGGTGCGCCGTCGTTCCAATCCTCCCCGACGGCCTTGCACCACCTGGACGGATGCTGCATGACTCCATGAAGTCGCCGGTAGCCAGAGATCCTCCTATGGTGGCCTGAGTCGCCGGGATTCCTCGCCAGAGTGCGCTCGGTTCCGCCTTCGTTCTCCCGCGATGGTCGTCGCATCGGGTCTCCTCGGCGTCCGTGTCCTGGCAGGATGGACGTGGTGCTGCGCCCCGAGCTCGACGGTGCCAGCGCCCTCGCCGGCCGCGCCTCCGCATCGCGCCCGCTGCCTCCTCTGTCCCGTGTGGGAACAGGGCGAGGAGGAAGAAGAGCGACCAGGCGGGCCTCGCACCTCCCCTCAGCCCCACCCGTCGGCCACACAAGCCCGGGTCCAGCTGGATAAGTGAAGACGTCTTTCCATAAATACGTTTTCCCTATTCTGAAAACGTACTTAAGTTCTATTGCGGTTCTAAATGCATTTTCCCTTGCAGAAAACGTCTTTCGGCCGAAGGCGCATTCGGTTCAGCATCCAGGGGCCCGTCTGTGAATATTATATTTATAGATTAGTCCCTGAACTTCCAATGCTCGTATCTTTTTTATCCTAACTCCGAATGAGGTGAATCCAAGTCTCACGGCTTCGTCTCGTCGAGCCCGTCATGTTGGTACCATTTTCATAATGTTTTCACACTATGAAAATGACCATTTTTCCTTGCCCCAAACAGCCTCCTTCGAGAGAGAACCCTTTCCCGCGATTCTTTTCGCGAGCCTCTCGCACCTCTCTCCGGAGTATCCCTCGTCCCCAGGCAAGCCACGACAGCCACTTGCTTGATGGCCATGCAGTAGCCATGGTTTTCAACTTGAATATTTAAATATTGTGTGCCAGTTTATATTTTGTGAATGCTTTATATATGTTGGTGCATCCATGTTTACCGTTATGCTATGATCTTATGCATCTAGTTGGTTACATGATTTCGTGCTGATCTTATTGTTAAGTTCCATTCTGGTAATTATTTTAGATGCTAGTGGTCATGCTATGTTTATATGAAGTGTTATACTACTGTTATTCATGCTCGTCAGTATGCCATGCTCATGTGCATCAGGAGAATGATTTATTGTTGATATGTTAAATAGTTATGTTGCTCATCCATGCTTATGTTGATGTCATGCTCATATGCATTGTTATTTAATCATGTTATGGTGACTCAGCTCATTACATTCAATTTACACTGGACTTTAATCAAACTTGAACACCTGTTAGCTGAGTCATAGTGCAATCAAAATCGAGCTGACCAGTGCAACCACACTTGCCTTATTGGGGGTCCTAACTGGGTCTATTGTCATGCCTCTTGCTGGTTCCTCCAACTAGGGAAGGTTATGGGCGCGCGCTACCCTAATCAGGTAGGCGGACATAAGCCTTGTGTGCCCGAGTTGTATGGATCCATTGTCCCTGTTTGGGACCGTTTTTGTTTTGCCACGACGGTGGTCGTTGGGTGTCACGTGGTGACCTCGGGGCCACCCATGACTTAGCCCAAAGGGGAGTTTGTCGGAGTGGCCAGGAGAGTGTCATGCAATAGATCGGTTTTGTCGGAACGCCGTTGGTCCACCCGAATGGGAGCACGAGGCCTTGGGTTCCGTAGTGTGGGTACAGTGTACTAACCTCTGCAGAGTGTGTATAATCTATCGATAGCCGCGCCCGCGGATATGGGCCCAGTTCGTAGTAGGTCACACTATGGGTCAATAGTAATAATAACCTGACTAATAAACAACCCCAGTTCGATGATGAAAGAAGTTGGTTATGTAATCATGAGAGGATCACAGTGGTATCGTGGATACAGAAGCTGGTTGATGTTTGTGGTGTTATGCAATAATCACGGGTAAGGATCAAGCTCCTTGTGGTCATGTAATGATTACTACGGTATTGTTAATACCAAGCTTGATATGATCCTGAGGTGATCGTGTGATGTCCATGATGGTAAGTGGTACATGTGGTGGTTACGAGGTAACCTCCGAACAGCGTAAGTGGACCATGATAGTTCAAGTATGCTGCATCCTAGTATCATTCTGTTCATATCATGAGTAACATGCGATGTTCATTTCATATGGTTCTGGTTGTGGATTGTATAACATGTTCATGTCATGCCATGCCCTGTTGTTCTAGTGGTACCATGTTCATCTCTAATGCTTAACCTATAAATGCCATGTTGTTGTTTGTCTTGATTGCTTTGGTTGTTGTGAGCTTGCAAGTACATTCAATGTACTGACTTGGTGTGTCATGCCAGTTTGCAGGTCATGCCTTTTCTGCTTGCTTGTTTGCCGTGGATCCCTTGTTGGCGAGCTAGGATAAACGTTCCAGCCAGAGTTCCTGCGGAGTGGAGTTCATCGCTGTCGTCATCGTTCCGCTGCTAGAAGTTATTTCGTTGCTTCGAGTTGTTCTGTTGCTAGCATAGAGCAACCTGAGCAGGCGTAGGGTCACCGTGCCGATGTAATCCATTGTTATATCGAACCCTTGTATCCATATCGATTGTAATAAAGAGCTGATTTATTCTATGCCAAGCAGTGCCGTATTCCAGAAGACTTGATCTCTGGGCTGGAATACGGGGTGTTCCGGTCTCTCTGAGCCAGGGTGCCACATGAATGCATCACACACAGTGAGTAGAAGAAACTGTGTGGCATAGGCTGTCCATCAGACACACTTTTTACGTGGTAAACGTTTGTGCAAGGTGGCCTAACACAAACAGTTTTCAAGAGGATGTCGTGTGTGATTGTTCATTGATCTAACATGATTTATTCCTAGAAACTGTGTGCGTTGCCTGAGGTCATCACCCACGGTGTTTTCTCAATAACCGTTTGCAATAGAAAAACCCTATTAGCAGGCTAATTGGCCAACAGCAGGCTAATTGGCCTATTATTAATAATCCATTTATTAATCTAATTGACATTTCATATTAAGCAGATAATATATTTCACTTTCGTATTAAGGAAGCAGGATTTCATAATTGAAATACATCAGAGTACAACATCATATAGCTTTAGCACTCAGCTACCCCATTACACAACTGTACCCGCACCAAGTTTCACATGCAACATATATAACCTTTGGAAATTAGCATCATAGGCAGTACATAGACAAATGAATCTCATCTGGAAAACTGCTGAAGCGGAAGGTGAATATTGAGCCTTCATTGATGTTGAACATCTTTGCAAGTTTAGGCCAGTGCATGTGGATGATTGACCGTCCATCCTTCGTCCTCATTAGGAAGACTTCAATATTGAACCATGGGTGTTGTATGAATACCTTCCTCGCCTCCTGACCATACATGTGGTTTGAGAGGTAATCATCAGTGAACTGCTTTGGAAAGGCCTGAAAACAAGGATATGCATAAATATCTTCTCTAGATTTGGAATGGCGCAAAGGAATTAAAAAGACAAGGTATAACAGTTAGTACCATGCTGTAGTGAACTGATGTCTTCTTCATTGTGAAGACAAAGATCTTGTTGTTTTTTGTCGCTAATTTCTTTATCCTAACAATCTTTCTGAGTTTCTTGACTTGACTGATATTCATGGACAACTCATTTCCCCATATGCAAAAAGGGTCAAACAGTGGGTCAAAACCTCTGACAGCAGGACCAACATGTGCAAGACCAAATTGTTAAAAACCTAATATTTAAAAACAAGAAGTGGAAAGGTGTGTTATTAACTGCAACAAGCCTAATATTTAAAAATAAGCAAACATAGTCATTCAAACTTGTATTGTGCAGGTCTAAGTACACTAGTTATTGGCCCTGTTTGGATCCATGGGTAGAGTTAGTTTGAGCTAGTTTGGGCTCAAATAGCCCTAAAGTTTCCAAACATGAGGGCTAGATTGAGCTAGTTGTATCTAAACCACCCAAAACAACTATCCCACCCAAGAGGTGCTAACTGGGACTAGTTCTCCTAGTGCATTTATTGTCAATCTAACCCTGTCATCCAAACTGTCGGGGTACACAAATAGGGGTGTATGTTTCCCCTGACTTGTGCATGGACAGTAGGCCTCCAACCCGGCAGCACCAAGCTCCAAAGACGAAACCAAGCCAGAGAGATGGCGCTTTGAGGAATCAAAGGGCGGATCAAGAAGACCAAGACGAGCCAAGGGAACAAGGTGTCACTAAGAAAATACCTCCTTTACCGGGCAAGCGAGCCTGGACAGGTCGAGGCCTCACCAAGAACAAGTCCCAAGATTTCTCCGGCAGGCTTGGCGGGGCCGCCAAGGGCAAATATCCCCGCCAAGACTCCACCGCTTCACTGCATAGGGACGCAAGTCACTTATCAGTGTGGTGTCGAGCCCCCAAGTGATTAAGTGGCTGTCATTTGGCACGTGGCAGCCATTTGGAAGGGAGATTCCCCCTATATGACACCCGTCCAGAGGCGTGTCATGCAGACAGGTAGAAGATGATTAAGCGACGCGGCAGGCTGGCCGGGCTGCATCCTCAGCGTGACACCTAGCAGTGCATTTAAAGCACTTTGTCCTAACTGCCAGAGTTAGGTATGATAGCATTGTTGGCTATCTAGATAATGACTGTTTTGCCACTGTGGTAACCCCTTAGCCTATAAAAGGAGGGCCATGGCAACCTAAAAAAGGATTCGAACCCTTGTGTACTCATACGCGCGTAGCTGCTCTCCCCAAGGTGACCTTGCCGGGCTTAAGCGTTGCGTGACCACCGTGGTCCTCTCTTCAATCCACCAAAGCAGGAGTAGGGTTTTACGCTTCTCAGCGGCCTAAACCTGGGTAAAAACCACCAGCGTCACCACTGTCGTGATGTTCCATGGCTTCCGCTCTTTGTGCTACGTGATCTCCCCCCTGCCGAACCACAAGGGTTGATGGCCCCATAGGTGATCGTGTTCCACCACGACATCCTTGACGCACCAGGTAGGGGGAAGCGCTTGCGCGAACCCGAGGTCGTGAACAGCGCGTCAAGCTGCACCATCGTCAGCGTCGACGCTCCCTCCGTTAACAGCTTCGGAAGAGAAAGGCGACATCACTCCCTCGTTCCGCCCTGCCGAGATCCTGTCGCACATATCCACTGCAACCGCAGTGGCGGCGGGAGCGGAAAGTGGTGGTGATGCGGCGGCCCCGGGCAGCTCGAGTGGCGTGGCCACCATGCTGCCCCCTATCCGAAGGAAAGAAGCAAGGCATGTGGCGATGCCGTCCTCCTTGCGGGTTCCCACCAAACATACCCGATGCCCGAGAGAATCACTGAGGCAAGTAGGAAATATGGTATATGCCTCCTCCTCCTTCACTTTCGCTCGTCGACGATCGAGCCATGCGGGGGTAGCATCGTCGACATCGATAAGCCCACGCGGAACTCGGTCCAGCATTTTCCCTGCCAAGGGAAAATCCTGAGTGAAACGCTAGTGCGAATCCGTTGATTGACGCCCCGGCAAGCATGCTCCGGCAGGGCCGTCCGCGCCAGTGTGACCATTATGCCTGCAGTCGTGATATCGTCAACAATGTAAGGAAGAGGAGAGAGGAGCGGACCCTTCCTTTTCGCCATACATTTTCACCTGCAAGTGTTCTGTTATCCCCTCCGGCCTCTGCCGGGGGTGGACGTGCAACTGATAAACTGCCAAGTTTTCTTCTTGCGCATGTTTTCCGTTGTTAATTTTACAGACCGGAGGCAGATACGAAAATGCTATCCTCTCAAGATATGCGGACGTGATGAGCGACCGCGACTAAGGAAGGAGGGAAGCATGAATGAAAGCTAAGTCAATATGCTCACCGACTTTTTCTCCAAAGTTTGCATTTGCTTATCCCTCGGACAACCAAGGCTTTTTTTTGTATGGTTAGTTCTTTTGTGTGATGGCACCTTGCTGTATTTGTCTGCGCCCCCACTTTTGTTTCGAGCCTGCTCAATGAAGTGGGCGGCAGCGTCAAAGACTCCGAAGGAAAAACCTGCCGGGGCATGTCCTCGCCAGCTGAATGCTAAGGACTCGCTCCTCACAGCAATCGCGGCAGCATGCTACTGGCGGGCAACCAAAACGCACAAAAAGAAGCCAACCATACGAACATCCATGGGTAAAACACAAGAGGGGTAACATGCACTTAAACTTAATTTGACACCAGTTCAACAAGAGCAAATACAGGGGGCCTAAACATGATACATGCATTATGTTTTGTTACAGGGCGCCACGGCAACAAGGATGATTCACGGCTATGCTTGGCGGTCATCTGGGACCCTGGGGACGGAGAGAACCTTGTCGGCGAAGGGGCCAGCCTTCTCCTCGGCAGCAGAAATGTCGGCACCTGCCGGCAGCCGCCTGAAGCCATCGGCAAGGTTGAGGTCTGGATGGCGATAGGCGAGGTTGCTGAAGACCATGAAGAGGGCATCACGGGCAAGCTTTCGAGACTCGTTTGCAAAACAAGCGGCATTTTCTTCCTCGTATGTGTTCAGCCCTTCGATCAAGTCTTCGAAGAAGAGTACTAGCTTGACGCTTGGAACCTCATGCATGTTGATTGAGAAGGCCCAACTCTTCATATCCATCGTTGCGATCTGGGCAGAAAGGCGCTCGGCAATATCGACCAGATTCTTGATCCAGAGGTCACGCTGCTCAACTTGGTTCGCCATTTTGTCCTCTGCGTCCTTTCGGAGGATTCTCGTGTTGTCCAAGTCCTTCATCAGCTGCTTCTCATGGGCTCCGGCAGACTCGATTCCGCTCTCCAAGGTGCCAAGCCTTGCCTTCATGTTGGTAATAGTGCCATTGGCAGTGTCGAGGTCCTGGCTCTTGGAGGAAAGCTGCGATTGCACCTCCTTCAGAAGAATCTCCGCCTTCTGCACTTCCTCCTTGAGAGCCACGATTTCCTTGGCGCTCCCGGCAAGGTCCTCTGTCAGTTTGGCCACCTGTTGATCGAGATCAGCCTTGGTAATGGATGCAGCGGCAAGATCATCAGCAGTCTTCTTCAGCTGGGCAGTAGAGTCAAAGGTGAGTGTGTCAAGGGCCGCCTTGTGCCTATCCTCCATATCCTTGGTGTGCTGCTGGACAAGGCCTCCAGTTCTCTGTCCTTGTCGCGGAGGGTGGCCTCGAGGTTCCCTTCCCGGGAAGAGATGTCTTTCTGCTTGGCGTTCAGAAGCGCTTCGTGCTCCGCCAAACGGACTTCCCGGGCAGTGACATCCTCTTTCGCCATGGTTATCACCTCCTGTTGCCGCAGAAGGGTTTGGAACTATTTGATGTGCCATTCGCGCAGTTCGCTGCCTTTGTCCCTCAGTTTTTGATCCATGAGACTGGCGGAGTTGCGCTGCTACTTGATCGCCTGCCATTTCAGGCCGTATCTGCTCTGCATGTCCTTGATGCCTGTTGCCACGGACTCCAGGAAGGACAGGTCCATGGCTGCACTGGCTGAATCATCAACCTCTTCAGCTCGCTGGAACAACGGCGCCATTATGCGCTGAATCTCTTCATCAAGGTCTGCACTTACTGCCGCGGATGAGCCGGGGGCTCCAAGTCCAGGTTGGGCAAGAACCAATGCCAGCTTGCTCGAAGATGGTTGTTGGGCCGCGGCCGAGGTGCCAAACTGGGGAGGAGGGCTCATAATTTGAAGGGGGACTTTCTCTTCAACCACTACCTCCGGTCCTGGCACGCTACCGGGGATCTTCTCTGCTTCCTCTAGGGCCTCTTGGATATCCCCAGCAGTATGTTCCTGGCCCTCCGCGGTAGCAATCTTGGCGGCCTCTTCAGCAGCATCCTTTCTAATGCTGGCCACTTCTTCCAACAGCTTTGGTTCCTCAGCCAATGGAACTGCAAGTAAGATCAGCAAGCAATGACAAAGAGATAATATACATTGGTGAGCCAGAGACTTGAGGCAAAATAAAGCAAGCAACAAAAGACAAAGAGCGAGTGGATTACCCGGAGATGTTTGCCGTGGGAGGGCATCGGTTTCCCCAGCAACGTCAGTTGCCGGGGCATGACCCTCTCCCCCTTTCTCGGTTGCCACAACATCAGCATGGGCCGATCCTTCCGTGGAGGCCCTTGCCGGGGATTTCTTGGCTTGAGCATCGGGCAGGGTGGGCCCCTCCTGGGGAGTCTCGCTCTGGACGATCTCCCTCTCTCCCTTGGCAGGAGATGAGACACACTCTTCCACGCCTCCCCTGGTAGGAGAAACCTGTCCCATACCTTCGTGCCGGGGGCTGGCCTGGGAGCTCGGCGCTGGATCATTCATGCTACCTCCCGCCAAACCAGTGCCCTCCGAAGGCCCCGACGACTCCACTTGCTTGGATCGTTTGGCCCGGTGGATGAGGGTTTCTTCTTCGTCTCTATCAAAGACAGCAAGCAAGATTGGATCAACAAACCAACAAGTGCATGACGCTTCGACAAGGAAAGATAGTGTTTTCCTTACTCTGAATTGATGAGCATGGAGCCCAACGCGAACGCCATAGGCGGTGGGGTCGCTCTGCTCCTCTTCAGGGTCGGGGGAGCAGTGCTTCCCGGCAACTTCAAGCCCTTTTGAGAGGCCGGGGGCTCTGATGAGGATGAGCTGCGCGAGGAGCTCGAGCTTGATTGGGAGCTGGGGTCAACCCCTGTGACCGCTCACCGCTTGGTGGGAGGGGTCTTGGCCTCAGAAAGGCAAGAAGAATGGTGGCGCACCACATCCGGTCTGTCGCCCTTAGAGGCGGTCTTCTTCACGCTCTTGGTGACGGGCGCAGGAACAGGGGCCGCTGCTCCCCGGCTAGCCCGCCTACGAGGGGCTGTTCCAAGTCTGGTTCCGGGGCTTGAGGGGCCGTTGCGAGCCACTCCGCCTTGGGCTACTCCGTCTCCTCAGTCTCATCCCCTTCTTGGGCTTCTACTGCCGCGGCATAAAGGGCTTCGACCCCGGTAGACTCGTCCCCGGCAGCCTCCTTCGTGGTGTGCCCCTCACTCCTGCCATGGGAGGAGCCTTCGTCTTCGGCCTCCTCCTCCTCTCCTCTGGGTCTTGCCTTCCCGACAGCTCGAAGCACCTTGTCCTCCTCAATCCACCTCCTGATGAACTCTGCTTCTGCCGTGGTGGTGCGCTTGAACATGTTGCCTTCCACCCTGGAAGCCCTTTCTTCCGGATTGGAAACCCACTCGATCTCTGCATCAAGCTCAGGTAGTTGCCAATCAGCCTCAACTCCATAAGCGTTGCAGTCAAGCATCCACTTCAAAATCTAGTCTAGGGCAGAGTTGATATTCAGTGGGACAACCATTGCCGATAGTTGAACGGCCCGAGGCTGCCGAACAGCTATTCACACAGCCAGCCATGGCCGTAAATCGATAAATTGTTGGTGAGGCCTGGATATAGGCGCATCCTGTCCACAGCATCTCCATACGTCCAGGCAAACCTGTCCCTTTTCTGCAGCGCCGCGATGCAGCGTCGGAGGAAATCAGCCTCGACCTGTTCGATGGTTAGCCCGGCAGCTTTGAGGCAGGCAATCCCGTTCAGCACCGGGTGAAGCCTGTCATCAGTAGGGCCTGGCTCCCCCCAATCGCTACCGCGCACGATGCACTCTGTCCGCGCCCGGCAGTACTCTGGAGCATCCGCGTCCTGAATCCAGCACCAGTCCGCCCTCCATTCTTCCCATCTGCCGCGTTGCTAACCGGGAAGGTAATCCCAAAAATCCCTCTTTCCTCGGGGAATCCAACTTATATTCCCTGAGCGGTGAGTCTTGTTTTCGACCCGGTGGATCAAAGAAGTGCCTGAACAGATCCACATTGGAGGAAACTCCGACAAAGTTATCACACAGATGGGCGAAAATCGCCATGCACACCATTGCATTTGGTGTGAAATCCAAGAGATGGAATCCACACACCACCACCATCGCCTCGAAGAAATCTGAGAAAGGGGGGCTGAGGACACAGAGAAAGTACGCGCAGAAGAAGCGGTACGAATTTGGCGGATCCTTTTTCCCCTCCGGCAAGACCACGGGCGCGCCATGCCCTTTTGGGACTTCCCTGTCCCACATGTACACATACCTTGCGACCAAGGCATTGCCGTCCAAGCTCGATGGGAAGAAGACCACATCCTCCTGTCGCTTCCTATCCAACTCCGCCGCTCTCTTCTTCTTCCCCTCCGCTGCCGCTTCCTTTGCGGTGGTCGCCCGCTTCCCCCTTGCGGCGGTGGCCTTCTTTCCCATCCTTCGAGGTTGTGGAAAGGGTGGAAGACATGATGAGGCGTTGGAGGCGAGTGTGGGCGCAGGAGCGGTCGCTTGGCTTGAGGAGGAAGATGATGGAGGGAGAAACGGATGCGAATGAGCAGCGCCCCTTTCGCGTTTTCTCTTTTATGAGGAACGAACATGGGGGTGGCTCTTCGCTACTTTCTTTCAGGAAGTTACCGTTTTACATTAACTGTTGCAGTCCCACGACCCCATGACCTGCAGTAATTATGCGGAGTGGACGTTGAGTTGACTGGTCATCATAACAAACCGCTGCACGCACAGCACTTCCTCGACACGTGTCCGTGAACTGTTTGGGGCCTAACCCAACATGCCCAGCGACACGTATGGCTTAGGTCCGGGGGCTTCTGTCGGGGTACACAAACAGGGGTGTATGTTTCCCCTGACTTGTGCACGGACAGTAGGCCTCCAACCCGGGAGCACCAAGCTCCCAAGACGAAACCAAGCCAGAGAGATAGCTCTTTGAGGAATCAAAGGGCGGATCAAGAAGACCAAGACGAGCCAAGGGAACAAGATGTCACTAAGAAAAGACCTCCTTTACCGGGCAGGCGAGCTTGGACAGGTCGAGGCCTCACCAAGAACAAGTCCCAAGATTTCCCCGGCAGGCTTGTCGGGGCCGCCAAGGGCAAATATCCCCGCCAAGACTCCACCGCTCCACCACACAGCGACGCAAGTCACTTATCAGTGTGGTGTCGAGCCCCCAAGTGATTAAGTGGCTGTCATTTGGCACGTGGTAGCCATTTGGAAGGGAGATCCCCCCTATATGACACCCGTCTAGAGGCGTGTCATGCAGACAGGTAGAAGATGATTAAGCGGCGCGGCAGGCTAGCTGGGCTGCATCCTCAGCGTGACACCTAGCAGTGCATTTAATGCACTTTGTCCTAACTGCTGGAGTTAGGTATGATAGCACTGTTGGCTATCTAATCAGTAGATAATGACTATTTTGCCACTGTGGTAACCCCTTAGCCTATAAAAGGAGGGCCACGGCAACCTAAAAAAGGATTCGGACCCTTGTGTACTCATAGGCACGTAGCTGCTCTCCCCGAGGCGACCTTGCCAGGCTTGAGTGCTGCGTGACCACCGCGGTCCTCTCTTCAATCAACCAAAGTAGGAGTAGGATTTTACGCTTCTCAGCGGCCCGAACCTGGGTAAAAACCACCAGCGTCACCACTATTGTACTGTTCCATGGGTTCCGCTCTTTGTTCTACGTGGTCTCCCCCTGCCGAACCACAAGGGGCTGATGGCCCGATAGGTGATCGTGTTCCACCACGACACCAACACCTCTTTGGCTAGAGTTAGTTTAGGGTTAGTCATTATTGAGTATCATTGTTATTTATGAAACGTAGGATAGCATAGGATTTATTCTACCTTGACTTGTACTCCAAGATGACCATGTACTCCTATATATATGCCCACGAGGCTCAAGCAATACAATCAACTATTCCACCAATCTCTCTCTCTCCCTTTTAACTATCATGAGCTAGAAACTAACTCTAACCTCTAGCTAAGTTAGAGTATCCAAACAGTGCCATTATTAATGTGACGACCCCGACTTAATCGTGCACTAATCATACACGCAAATGCACACAATTAAGCCTAAGGACTCACTTGAAGATATCACAACACAACTCTAAAATATAAATAAATTCATACAAGCTTCATATTACAAGCCAGGGCCTCGAGGGCTCGAATACATAGCTCGATGGCATACAAGTGTCAGCGGAAGCATCAGATATCTGGGTACAGATATATTACAGAGAGAGAGATAGGCCTTCACAGAGGCGGGGCAAAATAAAAGCTACGATCGAAAGGTGTAGGCCTCCTGCCCTGGACCCTCCGATCCTACTCCTGGTCGTCAGTCGGCTTCTCGTAGTAGTAGTACTCTCCGGGCTGGTAGTAGTAGTGGTCGTCGACTGGGGCATCTGACTCAGGGGCTCCGTCGTCTGGTGGCATCAATTGGATATGGGGGAAAAAGAAAGTAAAGCAAACGTGAGTACTCATCCGAAGTACTAAGCAAGCAAGGATCTATACTACATATGCAATATTTTCAAAGGAGGGCTGTATATGTGGACTGGGCTGCAGAAATGCCAGAATAGAGGGGGAAAGCCTAGTCCTATCGAAGACTAGCATCTTCAAGCATCTTCATCGGTCTTGCAACATTAGAAGAGTGCAGATTATCATAATGTAAAGTAGTAGTAATGTTATCAACCTCGGCCTGAGATTCTTTCTCGACTCCCTGCGAGAAAGCAATCCCAGAGCCGTACTATCCAGTTCTCATCTCAAGTTACCAGTTCTAGTTGTACCGATCGGGATACAACTCCGAGTGTCCATTACCGTAGGACAGGCTATCGATAGATAAGTTCTTCCCTGCAGGGGTGCACCAAGTTACCCACCACGCTCGCTTAACTCCGGCCGGACACACTTTTCTAGGTCATGCCCGGCCTCGGCCAAAGGATACACCGCAACCCGACCAAATACTTAACAGAGAGGTCAACACGCCAGACTAAACCTATGCCCCCAGGGGTCTTGGGCCTTCGCCCCGGGAACTCCTGCGCGTTGCGTGGGCGGCCGGAAGCAGACCTAGCAACCCCTTAATACAAGCGCGGTTGCGTAACCAGTCCAATCCAGCGCGCGCCGCTCAGTCGCTGACGTCTATTAAGCTTCGGCTGAAGTATACGATGCAGAACGCCCATAATATGCCCACGTGATGGTTAGTGTTATCAGGCCAGAGGCCCCTCGGATCAAATATCCAAACCGTTAGTGGATTAGGAGCGCGCGGTAACAAGCAGAGACTCACGATCGATGTGACCCCGTCGCCCCGTCTCGAGGACTTGCGGCAAGGGCTAAGAATGCCCAGCCACACCTCGTAGTTATCTCGCGGGCACCTCTCAGGTCAACCCGACTCCGCATCACTTCGCAACATGCTCGCGCAGGTACCCCTCAGGGCCGACCCGTCTTTAGTATCATGGTTCAGTGTTCAGTCATAGTAACCAAAGTCTCCGTGTGTCTGACACCAAGGGAAACCCCGAGGAATCACCCTCGATGGAATCCCACTCGATGATATCATCAAGGTGAACGAAGGAGGAATCACCCTCGAGGTCCACTCTTGAATAGTTGCACGATGGCATCGGTATCGGGGGTGGTGTAGGAGGAATCACCCTCGCTTACCATGACCGATTAACTAACCTACAAGGTTATCATCAGAAGTGCTGACGAGGTATCACCCTCGACACTCGATAGTAACCCAGTAGTGTCGAGCAAATTAAGGGGGAAGTGATGTGCGGTGCCAGGGTCTGATCTTCGATCCCGTTGCTCGGGTCTTCTGAGAGTCCAGCGGGGCAGTCGGGACAAGTGGGTCTCTGATAAGGCTCTACCCATCCTATACTAAACAGTTTAGGATAGCAGGAAAATATCAACAGCAGGTTACAAGTAAACAGGCTATGCAGCAGATATAGGACAACAGTAGCATCAGTAACTTCTAATGCAAGCATAAGAGAGAAGAGAGTGGGCGATATCGAAATGCTCAAAATGGGGGTGCTTGCCTGTCTGCTCGACGGCAAGGGCAGGGTCGTCGGGGACGTAGCCGTACTCCGGAGCGGCGTCTGCCTCAGGAGCTACGTCGATGTCGTGGTCTACCGAGAGAGAAGAGGGGGAGGAAACAAATAAATACACAGCAACGATGCAATACAGGGTATGCTACGACTATGATGCAGTGCAGGGTTGCCTAAAGATGCATCTAGGTCATTGTAGTTATTTTAGGATTATCGTGGGATTTATTTACCGGTGATTAGTCACTATTCATCTATCAGATACGGGTTCAGAGTTACGAGTTCTCCTACGTAGGAGGTTCCGACAAGGAAACAGACGGCACGATCAGACTCGTCTCATCGTTCTGAGCAACTTTCATGTTTTAACTTTTTCGATCTGAGCTACGGTTTAAAAGTTATTAATTTTTAAAGTTTAAATGATTTTCTGGAATTATTTAATTAATAGAATTGAATTATGATGTCAGCATGATGTCACAGTGACGTCAGCAGGTCAACAGCGGCTAACCAGGTCAAACCTGACATGTGGGTCCAGTGGGACCCACATGTCAGCCTCTGTTAGGACTAACAGTGTGTTAATCTAACTATCAGAGTTAATTAGGGGGTGGGCCCCATCTGTCAGTGAGACATTAGTCTAATTATTTAGTTTTATTTATTTAATCCTTTATTAGGTTAATTAGCCGAGGGGGGACCCACATGTTAGTGGCTAATTGGTGAATAGATTAATTAATCAACTTAATTAATAGATTTTCTATTTATCTAATTTGTTTTATTGGCTGGGCCCCACATGTCAGTGGGTTGACCCAGTCAACGAGTCAACTGGGCCCACCCGTCAGTGGCTCAACGGGCCCCACACGTCAGTGCCAGGTCAGCCTCGCCGGCGTCGGCGCCGGAATCACGCCGACGGGCTCTCCCACGGTGGTTCTTCGCCGGCGAGGCTCGGATTTGCTCTACAGAGGGTCATTTCGCATGATTCTTGCTGCATTCGAACGAGCACTCCCTTCCGCATCGATCTACGGGCCGGTGAGAGCGGAGGAGGCCGTTAGAGGCGCCGGCGTCGAGCTTTGGCGGCGGTGGCGTTCGGGTGGTTTTTGCAGCGGCGAAACCGGGCACGGGAAAGTGAGCTAATGGGGTCGTCGGACTCCTGCGAGCCCCAGGAACGCAACGGCGGGCTCGGATGCGAGCTTGGCCGGGTGTGGCCGCGTCGGCAAAGCGAACGGCGGCGGCGAGTACGGTCATGGCGGAAGAGGTAGCTATAGGGCACGCGGGAGCGACCAGAGGGATGGAGAGGAAAAGGGGAGCTCACCGGGTGGGCGCACGAGGGCCCGGCGACAGGTTAGTAGCGCAGACGGCAAGGATTCGCGGCGGCGACGTCGCGGGGGCCGGAGATGGGGACAAAGTCGAACGGCGGTTGCACAGCTCCCCGGCCTCGCCTGAGAGCACCAGAAGAAGAGGAAGACCGCGGCGAGTCCATCGGACTTGTCAGGGAGGCAGACGGGCGCCGGTGGCCGCGTCGGAGCACGGCGCGCCGCGTCGGTTCCGCTCGGGCAGAAGGAGATCGAGGAGGAGAGGGGCGAGCAAGACGAGGGGGAAGAGAGGGGGAGAGTGACGGGCGACCAGGGGAGATGGACCGGGGGTGGGGAAGCTTATCCCCTCGCCTGGCCGCGGCATCGCCGTGTCGATGTTTGGCCGGAGCGCGCGCGACGACCACTGGGACGACGACACGGAGGGAGAAAGGTAGGTGGGGTGGGCTGGGCCGACTTGGCCCAGTAATAGGTAAGTGGCATGCGGGCCTCCTTTCTTTATACTGATCCGTTATTTTCCTTTTATATAAATAACAGAGAGGATAATGAATTTGTTTAGGCATCCAGATGTGATAGGAAAATTATGGAACTTGGCCCATAAAATCCAAGGCATTTTTATACACTGCCGCAATTATTTTGGAGGCATAAGGAATAGGTTAGGTATTATCAGAAATTAAAAAGGACAATTTATATGCTGCTCGACTACTGTTTTAAAGTCCAGGGGCATTTTAGGAAATTCCAAAAATATTGGTTTCAATTTTATAATGGCCTTGGAATTATTTACATCATTATGAACATTTTAGTTTTGCCATTTGAAGAAATATTATTTTGACTTGAGTTTGGAATTTGAATTTGGATTTGAATTATTTTTCTTATGGAATAATGATGATGACTTGGCATGATCAGAGGGTGATCACTGTGGTGAGAGGCTGGGGATGTTACAGTTAAATCAAATGGAAAGGCGTGTTAAATACTCCCTCCGATCCTTTTACTCTGCATATAAGAATTGTCTGAAGTCAAACTTCATAAAGTTTGTCCTTATTTATATGAAAAAATATCAACATCTACCATGCTAAAGTTATACAATATGAAAATTTAAGTCATGACACATCTACTGATATTGATTTCATATTGTGAATGTTGGTATTTTTTTCTATAAAGTTGGTCAAAACTTTACGAGGCTTGACTTTAGACAAATCTTATATGCGAACTAAAAAGATTCGGAGGGAGTACAACATGCTTAACAACAACCAAATATAGTCATTCATAGAGCTATTATTAAAATTGGTATTGATGAAATTGAACTGCACAGTTCATACTAGCACATATAGAACATCAAACACTGTGAATAGCTGAAATAAACAAGGCATACTACGAAGAACCAAAGATGGCAATTGAAACTGGACATATTCTAACTACAAACAACCGAACAACCATAAACCGTAGAAATAAACAAGGCGTAATGCAAACAACCAAATATCTATATCTATACCTACTAATAAAGCAAGGTGCATTTCGCTGATTTTTTAATCCGTTCACCAATATTACTTTTTTTTATTTTTTGGGATTCTTTTACTATATACAAGGTGGTACTAATTTTTAGGCGTGCTCCACCCGCAATCAAAAAAGTCAGTCTCGGAATTTCATACATGGGCCTCGCACACGGTCCACACATGGGCTGGGCATCCTCTCTATTATTTTTTTCAACGACAGCGAGTTGTGTCGATGAAAATTATCTTAGGATTTGCGTTCTAAGGCAAAGAGATAGTCCCACCTCGCTCTTTTATAGCTAATTCTATCAGTTTTTATATATCTGTGAGTTGTCCGAGGAAGAGTAGGGCGAGCTCTCCAGGCGGCGCTCAGGCAGTGGAGCGAGGCCATGGTCGTCCGGCTGCAGGCGAGAGCGGGGGAGGTTCGCCGGAGGACCCGTGCGCGCTCGCGTGTGAGGCGGCCGAGGCACGCTGCCCGGGCGAGAGGAGCCAGGAGGGAGGCGTGGTTGGCGGTTTCCATGGCATCGGGGAGGAAGAAGCAGGGAGGGAGGCGTGGGCGCCGGCCGGGCATGCATTGCCCGGACGAGAGGGAAGAGGAGCAGGGAGGGAGGCGCGGGCGCCAGAGTGAGGCATTGCTACTTCTTGAGCTTGCGTTGGTTTTTTCCTTGAAGAGGAAAGGGTGATGCAGCATAGTAGAGATAAGTATTTCCCTCAGTTAAGAACCAAGGTATCAATCCAGTAGGAGAAACACGCAAGTCCCCAATAGATGCACCTGCACAAACAATCAAACACTTGCACCCAACGGGATAAAGGGGTTGTCAATCCCTTCACGGTCAATTGCAAAGGTGAGATCTGATAGAGATAGATAAAACTAAATAAAACATAACTAAATATTTTTGGGTTTTTTGGTTTATAGATCTGAAAATAAAAGATTGCAAAATAGTAGATCGGAAACAAGTATGATCGAAAATAGACCCGGGGACCATAGGTTTCACTAGAGTCTTCTCTCTTGAAGGCAAATAATACGGTGGGTGAACAAATTACTGTCGAGAAATTGATAGAAAAGCGCAAAGTTATGACGATATCCAAGGCAATGATTATGTAATATTGGCATCACGTCCGTGTCAAGTAGACCGACTCCTGCCTGCATCTACTACTATTACTCCACACATCGACCGCTATCCAGCATGCATCTAGAGTATTAAGTTCATAAAGAATGGAGTAACGCCTTAAGTAAGATGACATGATGTAGAGGAATAAACTCAAGCAATATGATGAAAACCCCATCTTTTTATCCTCGATGGCAACAATTCAATACGTGTCTTGCTACCCCTACTTTGTCACTGGGTGAAATCACGCAAGATTGAACCCAAAGCTAAGCACCTCTCCCATTGCAAGAAAAACCAATCTAGTTGGCCAAACCAAACCGATAATTCGAAGAGAAATACAAAGATATCAAATCATGCATATAAGAATTCATAGAAGATTCAAATAATATTCATAGATAAGCTGATCATAAATCCATAATTCATCGGATCTCGACAAACACAATGCAAAAGAAGATTACATCGGATAGATCTCCAAGAACATCGAGGAGAACATGGTACTGAGAATCAAAGAGAGAGAAGAAGCCATCTAGCTACTAGCTATGGACCCGTAGGTCTGAGGTAAGCTACTCACGCTTCATCGGAAGGGCAATAGGGTTGATGTAGATGCCCTCCATGAGCGAATCCCCCTCCGGCAGGATGCCGGAAAAGGCCCCAAGATGGGATCTCACGGGAACAGAAGGTTGCAGCGGTGGAAAAGTATGTTCATGGATGCTTCTGAGGGTTTTGGAATATATGTGAATATATAGGATGAAGGGCTAGGTCAGGGGATCCCCGAGGGGCCCACAAGGTAGGGGGCGCGCCCCCCCTAGGGCGCGCCCTCCACCCTTGCCGTCGCCTTGTGGCTCTTCTGGCTTGGACTCCAAGTCCCCTGGGTGTCTTCGGGTCCAAGAAAAAGCATCGTGAAGTTTTATTTCATTTGGTATTCCTTTTCTGCGAAGCTCAAAAACAAGGAAAAAACAGAAACTGGCACTGGGCTCTAGATTAATAAGTTAGTCCCAAAAATAATATAAAATAGCATAATAATGCATATAAAACATCCAAAACAGATAATATAATAGCATGGAACAATCAAAAATTATAGATACGTTGGAGACGTATCAAGCATCCCCAAGCTTAATTCCTGCTCGTCCTCGAGTAGGTAAATGATAAAAATAGAATTTTTGATCTGGAATGCTACCTAACATATTTATCCATGTAATTTTCTTCATTGTGGCATGAATGTTCAGATCCATAAGATTCAAAACAAAAGTTTAATATTGACATAAAAACAATAATACTTCAAGCATACTAATAAAGCAATCATGTCTTCTCAAAATAGCATGGCCAAAGAAAGTTATCCCTACAAAATCATATAGTCTGGCTATGCTCCATCTTCATCACACAAAGTATTAAATCATGCACAACCCCGATGACAAGCCAAGCAATTGTTTCATACTTTTGATGTTCTCAAACTTTTTCAACTTTCATGCAATACATGAGCGTGAGCCATGGACATAGCACTATAGGTGGAATAGAATATGGTGGTTGTGGAGAAGACAAAATGAAGAAGATAGTCTCACATCAACTAGGCGTATCAACGGGCTATGGAGATGCCCATCAATAGATATCAATGTGAGTGAGTAGGGATTGCCATGCAACGGATGCACTAGAGCTATAAGTGTATGAAAGCTCAAAAAGAAACTAAGTGGGTGTGCATCCAACTCGCTTGCTCACGAAGACCTAGGGCAATTTGATGAAGCCCATCATTGGAATATACAAGCCAAGTTTTATAATGAAAAATTCCCACTAGTATATGAAAGTGACAACATAGCAGACTCTCTATCATGAAGATCATGGTGCTACTTTGAAGCACAAGTGTGGAAAAAGGATAGTAACATTGCCCTTTCTCTCTTTTCTCTCATTTTTTTCCTTTTTTTCTCTTTTTTTATTGTGGGCTTCTTTGGCCTCTTTTATTTTTATAAAGTCCGGAGACTCATCCCGACTTGTGGGGGAATCATAGCTTCAATCATCCTTTCCTCACATGGGACAATGCTCTAATAATGATGATCATCACACTTTTATTTACTTACAACTCAATACTTAGAACAAAATATGACTCTATATGAATGCCTCCAGCGGTATATCGGGATGTGCAATGATCTAGCGTAGCAAATGACATAAAAAAAATGGACAAGCCATGTAAACATCATGCTAGCTATCTTACGATCATGCAAAGCAATATGACAATGATGGAGCGTGTCATAATAAAACGGAATGGTGGAAGTTGCATTGCAATATATCTCGGAATGCCTATGGAAATGCCATAATAGGTAGGTATGGCGGCTGTTTTGAGGAAGGTAATATGGTGGGTGCATGGTACCGGCAAGAATTGCGCGGTACTAGAGAGGCTAGCAATGGTGGAAGGGTGAGAGTGCGTATTATCCATGGACTCAACATTAGTCATAAAGAACTCACATACTTATTGCAAAAGTCTATTAGCTATCGAAACAGAGTATTAGACGCATGCTCCTAGGGGATATATTGGTAGGAAAAGACCATCGCTCGTCCCCGACCGCCACTCATAAGGAAGACAATCAATAAATAAATCATTCTCCGACTTCATCACATAACGGTTCACCATACGTGCATGTTACGGGAATAACAAACTTTAACACAAGTATTTCTATCAATCCACAATTACTCACTAGCATGACCCTAATATCATCATCTTTATATCTCAAAACAATCATAAGGAATCAAACTTCACATAGTATTCAATGCACTTTATATGAAAGTTTTCATTATATCCCTCTTGGATGTCTATTATATTAGGAATAAATTCATAACCAAAGAAAATTACCATGCTATTTAGAGAGACTCTCAAAATAATATAAGTGAAGCATGAGAGTTCAACAATTTCTATAAATAAAGCCACCGCCATGCTCTAAAAAGATATAAGTGAAGCACTAGAGCAAAATTGCCTAGCTCAAAAGATATAAGTGAAGCACATAGAGTATTCTAATAAATCATGATTCATGCGTGTCCCTCTCAAAAGGTGTGTACAGTAAGGATGATTGTGTTAAACTAAAAAGAAAAGACTCATATCATACAAGACGCCCCAAGCAAAACACATATCATGTGGTGAATAAAAATATAGCCTCAAGTAAATTTACCGATAGACGAAGACGAAAGAGGGGATGCCTTCCGGGGCATCCCCAAGCTTAGGCTCTTGGTTGTCCTTGAATATTACCTTGGGATGCCTTGGGCATCCCCAAGCTTAGGCTCTGGCCACTCCTTATTCCATAGTCCATCAAATCTTTACCCAACACTTGAAAACTTCACAACACAAAACTCAACAAAAAACTCATGAGATCCGTTAGTATAAGAAAATAAATCACCACTTTTGGTACTGTTGTGAACTCATTATTTATTTATATTGGTGTAATATATACTGTATTCCAACTTCTCCATGGTTCCTACCCCCCCCCCCTACTACACATAGATTCATCAAAATAAGCAAACAACACATACAAAACAGAATCTGTCAAAATCAGAACAGTCTACGAAAGATCTGAATTGTTCTAATACTTCTGTAACTCCAAAAATTCTAAAAAACTAGGACAACATAGGAAATTTGTACATCAATCTTGTGTAAAACATTAAGGGTTTTTCGTAGCTTATGTGAATTATTAAAATTCTGCAACTGGACATAAAAGTTTCTGTTTTTCAGCAAGATCAAATCAACTATCACTGTAAGCCATCCCAAAGGTCTTACTTGGCCCAAACACTAATTAAAACATGAAAACACATCTAACCAGAGGCTATATGAAAAATTTATTGAAAAACAGAACCAAAAAAGCAAGAAAAAAAATAAAATTGGGTTGCCTCCCAACAAGCGCTTTTCTTTAAAGCCTTTTAGCTAGGCATTGAGATTTCGATGATGCTCACATAAAAGATAATAATTGAAACACAAAGAGAGAATCATAAAACATGTGATAAACAAATCTAAGTCTAACATGCTTCCTATTCATAGGAATTTTATAGGAAAACAAATTAGCAAGGCAAGCAAGATCTAGCATAAGCAAGGAAAAAGAAAGAAACAATAGCAATCTCAACATAACGAGAGGTAATTTAGTAACATGAAAGTTTCTGCCACAATATTTTCCTCGCTCATAATAATTACATGTAGGATCTTAATCAAATTCAACAATATAATTATCACATAAAATATTCTCTTCATGATCCACATGCATGCAAAGTTGACACTCTTCCAAAATAGTGGGATTATCTTTAAATAAAGTCATGACCTCTCCAAGCCCACTTTTATCAAAAATTTCATAAGATTGATCATACTACAAACTAGTGGGATCATTATTACCTAGAGTTGACACTCTTCCAAACCCACTTTCAATATTATTGCAAACATATTCATCATGAGGCTTAAATAAATTTTCAAGATCATAAGAAAAATTACCCCAATCATGATCATTGCAACAAGTAGTGGACCTAGCAAAACTAGCATCCCCAAGCTTAGGGTTTTGCATATCATTAGCACAACTGACATTAATAGAATTTATAGTAGAACCATTGCAATCATGCTTTTCATCCAAGGAGCTATCGTGAATCACTTCATAGATTTCTTCTTTTAACACTTCATCACAATTTTCAGATTCATGAATTTCAAGCAAAACTTCATAAAGATAATCTAGTGCACTCAAATCACTAGAAATTGGTTCATCATAATTGGATCTCTTAAAAAGATTAGCAAGTGGATGAGGATCCATAAAATTCTAGCAAGCAAAGATGCAAGCAAAAAGAAGGCACATGGTAACACAAGCAAACAAAAGATCAAACGGAAAGAAGGCAAACAAAAAGGCAAAAATTTTTGAAAATCGTTTTAGAAGCGGGGGAGAGGAAAACGAGAGGCAAATGGAAAATAATGTAATGCAAGAGATGAGAGTTTATGATGAGTACTTGGTAGGCTTGACGTAGATCTCCCCGGCAACGGCGCCAGAAATTCTTCCTGCTACTTCTTCAGCTTGCGTTGGTTTTTCCCTTGAAGAGGAAAGGGTGATGCAACACAGTAGAGATAAGTATTTCCCTTAGTTAAGAACCAAGGTATCAATCCAGTAGGAGAAACGCGCAAGTCCCCAATAGATGCACCTGCACAAATAATCAAACACTTGCACCCAACGCGATAAAGGGGTTGTCAATCCCTTCAGGGTCAATTGCAAAGGTGAGATCTGATAGAGATAGATAAAACTAAATAAAAGATAACTAAATATTTTTGGGTTTTTTGGTTTATAGATCTGAAATAAAAGATTGCAAAATAGTAGATCGGAAACAAGTATGATGGAAAATAGACCCGGGGGCCATAGGTTTCACTAGAGGCTTCTCTCTTGATGGCAAATATTACGGTAGGTGAACAAATTACTGTCGAGCAATTGATTGAAAAGCGCAAAGTTATGACGATATCCAAGGCAATGATTATGTAATATAGGCATCACGTCCGTGTCAAGTAGACCGACTCCTGCCTGCATCTACTACTATTACTCCACACATCGACCGCTATCCAACATGCATCTAGAGTATTAAGTTCATAAAGAACGGAGTAACGCCTTAAGTAAGATGACATGATGTAGAGGAATAAACTCGAGCAATATCATGAAAACCCCATCTTTTTATCCTCGATGGCAACAATTCAATACGTGTCTCGCTACCCCTACTTTGTCACTGGGTGAAATCACGCAAGATTGAACCCAAAGCTAAGCACCTCTCCCATTGCAAGAAAAACCAATCTAGTTGGCCAAACCAAACCGATAATTTGAAGAGAAATACCAAGATATCAAATCATGCATACAAGAATTCATAGAAGATTCAAATAATATTCATAGATAAGCTGATCATAAATCCACAATTCATCGGATCTCGACAAACACACCGCAAAAGAAGATTACATCGGATAGATCTCCAAGAACATCGAGGAGAACATGGTACTGAGAATCAAAGAGAGAGAGAAGAAGCCATCTAGCTACTAGCTATGGACCCATAGGTCTGAGGTAAACTACTCATGCTTCATCGGAAGGGTAATAGGGTTGATGTAGATGCCCTCCGTGATCGAATCCCCCTCCGGCAGGATGCCAGAAAAGGCCCCAAGATGGGATCTCACGGGAACAGAAAGTTGCGGCGGTGGAAAAGTATTTTCGTCGATGCTTCTGAGGGTTTTGGAATATATGTGAATATATAGGACGAAGGGCTAGGTCAGGGGATCCCCGAGGGGCCCACAAGGTAGGGGGCGCCTCCCCCCCCTAGGGCGCGCCCTCCACCCTTGCCGCCGCCTCGTGGCTCTTCTGGCTTGGACTCCAAGTCCCCTGGGTGTCTTCGGGTCCAAGAAAAATCATTGTGAAGTTTTATTCCGTTTGGACTCCATTTGGTATTCCTTTTCTACGAAGCTCAAAAACAAGGAAAAAACAGAAACTGGCACTGGGCTCTAGATTAATAAGTTAGTCCCAAAAATAATATAAAATAGCATAATAATGCATATAAAACATCCAAAACAGATAATATAATAGCATGGAACAATCAAAAATTATAGATACGTTGGAGATGTATCAGGCATGCGCTGCCCGGACGAGAGGGAAGGAGTAGGAGGGGGAGGCGTGGACGAGGCAGTTCATCATCGGTGCCGGATGCATCGCGCAAGCTTGGCCCGCGTCGACGACAGATGCGGCAGCCCATGGCGGCCCGGGTCAATGCAGGAAAGGAATGAGGAGGTCCGCGTGAGGGCCGGCGGCGCGCCACTACCTTGCGCCGGGAATGGAGCGAAGATGGGGGCGGATCTGGCTCTTCCGCAGGCAGGGGTCGGCGGCGACCTGTACGCCGCGGGGGTGGCGGGTATGGGAACTCGAGAGAGAGACGTGGAGCAAGTAGCGCAGGGGTGTAGTTGGAGGAGTTCTGATGCAAAAGGTGCTAAACGGGCCCAAGCCTGAATAAAGCCCAGAATGGCACATATAATTGATGCACATCGACAATTCGATTTGATCGTTTCCTGTACAAGCTTACTATGGCACGTCAAACACATTTTATTTTTCAGGCTCACGTAGCGCAAATATGTTGGAGTGCTTAAAAACCGGCTGAGTCTCCGGTTCCAGTTTTTTCTGGTCCAACCGCCGGTCCGGTCTGGTCTTTTAAACTATGGGTACCAGATGATCCCCCGCGCGTTGCGGTGGGAACACGCAGGAATTGGTTACAATATATTATTTTGATGAGATTTGACTATCTTGAATTTGAATATGCGACTAAAGTTTAGAAAATACATATGTTTTTTTTGTATTTGGTTATATAGTTATAAAATAAATATGAAGTAGTAATATTTCTCATGCATGCTGAGAGAAATAAAAGTGGTGTAGTTTATAAAGTGGGATGTGTGCGTGTTGAGGGAATTAGTATGTGTAGTATTTTCATGCATGCATGTTAAAAGAAATAAAAGTAGTGGAGTTGATGATGTGACATGTGTGCACGTGAAGATAAATAAGGTATTGGGGATGAACTTCTTAGGTCTACAGGATTTGTGTATCGTACAAAAATATTATAAATGCCGTTAAACTATGCAAGTTAGAGTGCTATGTAAATTAGTGTCAATTTAATTACCAATTTGGTACTTGGTTTTCTTTAACTATGCAATTTGTTAAGACACATTTTTGATACAAAATTTCTTCAACATTTTCAGTGACCTACATATATTGGGAAGAAAGTATCTGTAAAATTGGTTAACAAATTATGGCCGTCAGTATTTGAAATCAGTTCTCTTCTATGACCATTCCCTTATGCCCAAATCCTGGTTCCGCCCGGGAGACATGAGGTGGAGAAGAGAAGGAGAGGAAGAAGGGTGGTCACTCAAAAAGACAAATTCCACAACTCGCATATATTCTGATCTATCTTTTGCATGCAAACGTGTGGGTGAGGAGCTGCCCCTTGAATTTTGCATGACAATTTCTGCAACTACATGGGATTTCTTCATGACCATTAGCATGGATGCTCAACTAAAATTTTGCATGAACTATTTTGACTACAAATCATAGGAAATAGGCCAAACATTACTAGACTCGGAGAGGATGGGGCGCGCAATGGTGTTGGAGTAGGCAGACACCGAAGTAGATGGTGGCATGTTGACTCACTTATATATACTGTTTTTCTCCCATTGCAACACACGGGCATATTTGCTAGTAGCAATAAATACTGGACAGGTTCTCACTACAAAAGGGGTTCGAGAAAACAAATCATGGGTTTCCTCACTTGTCACAAATTGGCTCCTCCTCGTGGTCGCCGTCGATGAGGTCTGACTTCCCAGCTGAGGATTCCAAGCCAGCGTCGGAGAACGTGTCCTTCAGAAATGACAAAAGGGGCTCCATGGCGATGAAGGATGGCAAATTGTTCATAACGAGCCACAGGAGATCAGCGGCAGGGCTATCGATGAGATCGATGGTTGTCGAACCCGAAGGGTTGGGGGTGGGCAACTTAACATGTGACATAGCCCGCGTCAAGCCATCGCTGTCGACGACCTCAATGTCGTAGCCGGCGTCCACGACATGCCAGAATACTCTAGCCCGCTGATTGAAAGGCTCAATCCAGGTCCAGTCATCCTCATCAGCTTCCTCGGCGGCCACCTCGCCGACGTTGGGCAAAGAGGCCGCGGTAAAGCTCTTTTGGGCCATTCGCTCCTCGAGCTCCCTGAGAAGCGTAGCCGGGCTTAGGCTACAATGCTCTGGAGTGGGGGAAGGGGGTGGGGATGGGGATCTCTAGGAAAGGGGGCATTTCGTAGGCGTCATCTAGGAAACTCAGGGCGGCGAGGGTATGTATATCGGTGGGTAAACTGCATGGGCAGACCGGCAGAGGTTGATGATGGAGGCGGCACGGCTAAGGCAACGGCAGCGGCGACCTAGCTAGGTTTGGAGCGAGGGAGAGGTGGTGTGTATGTGTGTGAGCGGGGGATTTGGGGTGAGCGAAGGATTTGGGGGGTGTGTGTGGAGGGGGTCCAAGGTGATGTTTGAGGAAATGCCGCGGGTACTGAAAATTTTACTAGGCGGGAGTAAAATGGCGGGGCTACCGAAAATTTGGATCAAGGGATTGAAGCAGAGCGGGGCGGGAGTAACGAACATCACACACGGTTAAAACATAATAATCGTGTGCTATCAAACAGAAAAACACTCCAACCGAGCAGATATTTTTGAGATTGCGAGGGATGCAGGCGGGAATAAAATGCCGGGGCTACTGAAAATTTGGATCTACTGATTGAAGCAGAGTGGGAGTAACAGACATCGCACACGGTCCACACATACTAATCGTGTGCTATCAAACAGAAAAACCATCTAGGCGGGTAGATATTTTCGAGATTGCGAGGGAGTAGATATTTTCGAGAGGGGGAGGGAAGCCTCGTGGAGCCCAATCTACTTTGATCATGTGGGTCACAGGGGCAGGGGCGCGGCACACGGGTAGTCCTAGGGAAATGTATCTGTTTCGTACACGATCGCAGACGATTGCTGCGTCTGACTTGTCTGATGTTTATTAATTTGGCGAAAAAACGCGGGAAAGGGTCAGAACACAAACACACTTGCATTCGGACCAAATACATGTATGAAAAGGGTGGTTTGATGTTCAAATACCCAATGCACAACTTTGATGTGGCACATGTCGCACAAAGCGCACATTATTATTGCTAGCCCATGCATCCCCCCCCCCCCCCAAACACAACACATACACTTCCGGTTGCCGGGAGGGGAATCCTAGCTATGAACGCATGCCCCCAAATAGCTAGGTCTGACATCTCACCCTACCATAACACAAAACCGGAAGGAGTACATCATGGTCAACCCCCCCCCCTTTGCTTCCGATCAAATGTGGACCGTGTGCGGGCCCACAGACGTGTTCTTCTGGCATTAGATGGGTGAGACCACATATGAACCACACCTGAGGGTGGCCCGATATGTGTGTGTGTGTGTGTGAAAACGATGTGGTGTGATATTTAAATAACCAAATCACAAATTTGATGTGGCACGTGTGCATCGCAAATTAACCGGACATCCCCGACCCCACGGAGGTTCATCTAGTGTGAAGTAGTACTATGCCCCCCCCCCCACACACACACACACAAATACACTTTGAGTCGGTGGGAGGGGGCATCTCACCAAGGCGTATTGTAAGACTGACCAAGAAGAATCACCACCTTGGTCGTATAACCTCTCTTGTTGTTGGGTCAAAGTCATGCATGGACGTCCACACGCCGCCCCACAAAATAGGCTAGGTTGTCACCAATAACCATGCGAGGGAGTGCCTGAAGACAACCACTGCGTGCATGTGGCCCAAACATATGTATGAAGTGTCATGTGGTGTTTGAATATACCCAATGCATAACTTTGATGTGGCAGCGTGCTTTTGGAACCGGAAAGTCCCCACACGGAGCGAGGGTTCACAACACGTATAGTATATATATATATATATATATATATATATATATATATATATATATATATATATATATAGGGATTCATGTGTATGCGACCCCTCGAACTTAGATCTCGAATCTCACCATGATCGACGTACGACTATACGGTAACGCGAACCAAGAGAAGAAGAATCCCCCTGGTAACCTCTCTCGCGTTGTTGGTCGAAGTGATGGACGTCCACGCGGGCCCATGAATATATAGGCCGTCGATGATAACCAAGCGAGGGAGAGTGTCCAAAGACAACCACTGCATGTATGTGCCCCAAACATATGTATGGACATGCGTGATGCATGCATATATGTTTGAATACAAAAAGCACAACATTTTGATGTGGCGCATGCATGCGTCGAAAATTGCACAGTCCCCACACAGAACTGGTTCATGACGCGTCGTGTGCTCGCCCCCCCCCCCCCCCACTTCAACTCGGTGGGAGGGATTCGTGCGTACACATGCTCTCGAAGTATAGTTGCATGTACCGTACCGTATAAGATGAACCAAAATTTAATCCCCTCCTAATTATAAGTCAAATTAACCTCTATCACTGTCGGTCGAAGTGATTGACCAAGCGGGCACATAGAGATGGACAAAGCATCTCACGCGATAACCCCGTGAGTAAGTGCTAGATGACAACTGCCATCGCTTGCTTGTGGTCCAAACACATGTATGGAGATGTGTGGTTGTGATGTTTGAATACCTAATATATATGCAGAACTTTGATGTGGCACCTGCCTCGGAAACCTTTAAGTCCCCCACACGAACCGAGGTTCATGACACGTAGTATATATATGTTGCCCCCCTCCCCTCTTCGATGGGTAATATATACTCCTACGTACCATAAGACAACCCGAAAATAATCCTCCTTGTTCATCAAATTACCTTTCTCGTTGTGTCATATATTAGATGGACGACGACCTCGCGGGCCCATGGAGGGAAGAGTCGCAGGCGAATGAGTGACAACCATCGTCTGCATGTGGGCCAATGTGTTGGTGATATTTTTAATACCCAATATACACAACTTCTTTGTGGCACCTGCCTCAGAAACCGAGAAGTCCCCACACGGAGCGAGATCGTTCATGACGTGTGTAGTATGTGCTGCCCCGGCCCCCTCCTCCCCTCTTCGACGCGTACTATATACTCCTACCGCAACACAACCCAAAAAGAAACCTCCTTGTGTTGGGTCAAAGTGATGGAGGACAACCTCGCGGGCTCACGGATGGAAGCATCACACGCGAGTGACTGTCCTATATGACGCGTAGTATTGCCCCCGGCCACCCTCTTCAACGCGTACTATATATATACTCCTAGCGTACGTAAAAAAAACCAAAAAATGACCATCCATGTTGGTCAACTTAACCTCTCTCATCGCATGTCATAGTGCTGGACGGCGACCTCGCGGGCCCACGAGAGTGAGTGTCCTAGGACCACCGCGTGCATGTGGCCCAAAGATGCATGTCAAACTTTTTCTGTAGCGAACATGCGATCAAAGGAGTTTAGTGTTAAAAATTGAAAAAATAGATAACATTTGTCCGTTTTTATACATTTATTGATTTCCCAGGGATTTAATATGCAAAAATCAAATTTGATCTACATGAGACCCGTGATAGTGCACGAAAATGGATTGCAAAATCATATGTGTACGTGTCCCTGGGTGCATGTTTAGTCTCCACGCAAGAAATTTCTAATATCGAGAATCTTGATTTTAAAATCCAGTAAATCCAAAACTAAGTTGAAATTCATGAAACTTATCGTGGTGTCACATGGACACCAATAGACTGTGATATTTTTTTTTTCAAATTTGAGACAAGTTTTGATATAATCTTCTTACATACAGGAAATTATAAATAAATATCAACCAATATCGCAAACGGACTCTTTATTCGAACCGTGTGTGTTAGACCAACAATGTACGTGCCGTGCTTCGGTTAAGCAATAAAGTGGCAGAATTAATCATCAAAAAGGAAAAATCAATATAATACATGCCGCGCACGCGTCCCGCGTGCCGTACGAGCATGCGTGAGTTGATGAGACGCATGCTAGCAGGCAGACCGGGAGGCCGAGGCATGCGCGTGTTCGCTACGCACTCACCGTGGGGTGTGCTGGTAGCTGTGTGAAATGACGGTAGGCATGCCAGCAGTCCGCTACGCAGGCTCACTGGGAAGCGAACCAGCCCTTTGACCGCCGCCCACCTCGCTCCCACTGCTCCATATTAATGGCGCGCCCAATCCGCTGGTCATAATAGGCGGCCGCACACCTCGTCCACGGTTGTCATCACCGCTAGGAGTGTATTAGGATTTTGCCGAAGCGCACCATTGGTGGGAGTGGCGACGCCAGGGCTGGTGAAGCACCCGCGCAACGCATGAAGCTGGGCGCAGAGGTTGCTGTCGCCGCCAAAGTGGTCTCGCGCTGGCAGCAGCGCGACCTTGACTTTGTCGCTGTCGTCGTGCTTCCCCAGCCGAAGCCGAAGGTCCATAGCTACTCCGGCAATGACTCCGACTCCAACGAAAAACCGGTTAGTCCCCTCCCCCCCCCCCCCCCGTCCCTCCCCCCCCCCCCGCCCCCGCCCCTTTTGTTGGGAACAGAAATCCTTGGTTATGTTCACCCAGTCCATGAAATCAGAGTAAGATTCGTTAGATCCATGTAGTGTATTGATTGTTTGAATGGTATCTATGGTTAGTGATTAATTGTTTGTTCTATACAAATGATTTTTTGCTAATAATCCGACTAGGGTTAGTATGCGTGCTAATAATTCGTAGCCAGATCCTGAGAATTGATTTTGAATGTCCTACATATATGTTTGTGCCCTTTTTTTCTTCCAGATCTTGAGAATTGATTTTGAATGTCCTACATGTATGTTTCTGCCTTTTTTCAGATTGCTACGTACACAGATGAGGCTCTGGCCAGCGGCATCGCCGGTTGTAGATCCTGCACCCGGCAGCGTGGGCAGAAGCGGCCACGCCCCCTGGAGATATGAGGAACCCGTAGAATATCGGGCGGACCGCATCAGTGATCTCCTGGATGCCATCCTTGGGGAGATCATCTTCCTTCTCCCCACCAAGGATGGCTGCCGCACACAGGTCCTCGCATCTCGGTGGCGCACTCTGTGGCGCGCCGCACCTCTTAATCTCGACTGTCGCCGGCTATCTGTCGTTCATGATTTTGAACTCCACGGAGCCATCATCTCCTCCCACCAGGGCTCTGTTCAACGCCTATGCTTCCCGGCATGCTGCCTACTGCACATACCCTGCATGGTGGACACCTGGCTGACATCCCGTCAATTCGAAAAACTCCAGCATCTTGAGTTCTACCATTACTATGCAAATAGTTGTCCACCAAGCGTTGTAGCTGTGCCCTCACCACCAATTTCCATCTCATGGTTTTCCTCCTCTCTCGACACCACCACCCTGGCCTGGTGTCATCTACTAGACAATCTGGTACAAATGCTTCGACTCCCACTGCTAAAAAAACTCGCGCTTGTGGTGGTCGATCTGTCGGAGGCCTCACTGCACAGCATCATCCACTCCTACTTCCCTGCCCTAGAGCGCTTGTTGCTTGTTTTTGGGAAAGAAATCCATATCCATTGTCTCCAAATAAAGTCGCCTCACCTTGTAAGCATTGGAATTTGCTTTAAAGGAGAGGACCTCATCATCAAAGACGCCCCTTCACTCCAAAGGTTGCTCCTTGATTATCATTATGCACCTTCGCAAATAAGTGTGGTCTCTGCACCTAAACTGGAGACCTTGGGTGTAATTGCTAATCCGTTTGAAGGTTACAAGATGGTGGTTGGCTCCACACTTATTCAGGTACTGTATATTATCATCAACACTTTTGTAATCATAAGCTGCACTTTTCATTTGTGTGCGTAAGTTTTATATCATCAACACTTTTGTAATCATAAGCTGCATTTTTCATTTGTGCGCATAAGTTTTATATAATCTTGGAGTACGCTTTTGGTACTAATATTATGTTCTATACTCAATGAAGAGTTTGTCCATGGGTACCCTATCAATGGTGCTGGATTCTGTCAAGACCTTACATATCAGTACGTGGTGTTTTGATCTGAACATGATTATCGACTTGCTGCGATGATTTCCATGTCTGGAGAATTTGTATATAGAGGTGATGATATCAAGCACATTGATGTACTTTACTAGAACTAACCGTTCAGCTGTACTATTTTTTTAGACATTAACTATTTTCAGTCTTCATGTCTATTTAGGCTAAAGGACATGGACAAAAAGGTATAACCAATCGGTGGCATAAGAAGCACCGGGATTTTCTTAGTTCTCATGACATTTGTTTGAGGACAATAACGCTGGAAGGATATGCATCCAACCATGCAAACACTAGCTTTGTCACATTCTTCCTGTTGAACACAAGAGTACTATTGTCCATGAGGATTAAGTTTTCTAACAAAAACTTTCTCACGGATGGACACGTTGAACAGCATAAAAAGAAGTTTCAGGTGGACAAAAGGGCTTCTGAACGTGCTCGGCTTCTATTTACAACAACTTGTCTTCATGTACTAGTAGATTTTCTAGTCCAGGATCTTGATTTTATGGATCAGACTGATCCATTTGATTGTGACTGCCGAAAATTTTGGTTGAGTTAGTTGTTATTGTCCTGTTCAATCTGGATTTTGTGTAAACCTGATGAACAATTAATCATCATGCTTTTGTACCTTCTGTAAGCTGGGGTTAGATATTGCTGCCCTTTTCAACTCGGCTTTGACCCATATTTTCTTTCATACAAACTGGAGCTTCTATCAAGAAGCCTCATGGTTCCGAGAGGGAACTTGGTCACATGAACTGTGTGTGAAACGACATACGCTATATCTTCCCGCCTTGATTTATTTTACAGAGGCAACATGCAACTATGCTAAACATATGAAATTATTCAGGGTTCGTTTCACCTTTTTAACAAATAGCCACCACGTTATTATCGTAAACGATCGTATTAGTCCAACCATGGGCGTTCAACTAACCATATACTACTGCGGGCAGCTGTTTGATTAGACGGGACGACTATGAGCAGTCCGCCGCGCACACTACGAGCGCTGCAATTTATTATTGGTTTTGGACTTTGGTTTCGGCCGCCTTGGGAAGGTACGTAGAACAGTCCTCCGTTCTCATCTACAAGCACCGCCGCCGAGGATCGCCGCCTGCTGCGAGATGGAGGATGAGCCAGCCAACAAGCGGGGGCGGGTCAAGCCAGAACTACAAGAGCCTCCGACGAACGTGGACTTCATCAGCAGCCTCCCTGACGAGATGTTGGTAACCATCATATCCCACCTCCCCATCAAATATGGCATGTGGACCACTGTCCTCTCGCGGCTGTGGCACCCCCTTTGGCACTCCACCCCCCTAGACCTCATCGTCGACCACGAGTTCTGCAGCGGGGAGCAGCAACGCCAGGACGCATTATCCCACGTCCTCGCCTGCACCCTGGGCCGGTCAGACGCCTTGCTATCGGCAGGCTCAGTCCCCACAACAAGACCGAACCCAGGTTGCACTACTGGTTCCTATCCCCAGCCCTGGATCGGCTCGAGGAGCTTAGCTTTCATGCTGGACGTCCTTGCTCGTTGCCGCCGTCCGTGCTCCGCCTCGCGCCCACGCTTCGCTGCGCTACATTCAGGCGGTGCATTTCCCCCCGTATCGATGCCGCGCATGCTCTTCATCTCCCTAAACTTAAGCACCTCGAGCTCATTGCCATCTGCATCTCGAAGGAGGATTTGGAGCGCCTGCTCGTCGGTTGTACAGCACTCTAGTACCTTCGTCTTCATGTGATGGATGGGTTCAGTAGCCTCCACATCACCTCGACGAATGTCTGTGCGATTTATGTGCATTGTTGGTGCCGCCCAAGGCTGTCAGTTGAGGTGTTTCATGACATTGTCATTGAGAATGCGCCTTTCCGCGAGAGATTGTATGTACTTGATAAATTAGGTCCAGCAAGAATCAGGGTCATTCACGTACCGAAATTGACAGTGTTGGGCTATTCGTGTGCTGAATTCAACGAACTTGTTACTGGATCATTATCCGTTCAGGTACAACAGTCTTCTTCTTCTCCTTCTTATATATTACTCCCTCCATCCCAAAATTCTTGTCTTAAATTTGTCTAGATATGGATGTATCTAACACTAAAACATAACTAGATACATCCGTATTTAGACAAATCTAAGACAAGAATTTTGGGACGGAGGGAGTATTGGACAACACATTTTATCTAATTGTTGTTGATCTATATGTTCGTCTGTCATCCAGAAAATGATTCCCACAAGCTTGACCTGGCCTCTGCGCACAGTGAAGATCTTGGCACTACAATCTGTCGGCCCCGATCTGGATGAAGTTGTTAGATTCCTTAGATGCTTTCCTTGCACGAAGAAGCTATACATCGAGGTGATGATCCTTTCCTGTTAATTGTTAACCACAACAGAGTTCAATTTTTTGTTACTTTTACTCATGATTACAATGACAAATGTAGAATGATTTCTAAAGGAAATTTGGAGGATTTCAATACATATATTTTTTGAGATGCTAGTGTTGTGCGTGTTTTATTCCTTCGCCCGACATGCTTTCGTGATAAAAGTTTATCATGAAAGATTGAAGGTGGCATTTCACTCTTTTCGTGTATTTTAGAAATCCTGCAAATCAAGGAGGCCCGAAGTGTTCAAATCTGCAGCTAGGCACTAATATGTTGTCTTCGTTTGCAGATACTTGCAGGCCCGAAAGTAGAAAATGTTGGGGAATATAACAATCCCATTGAATGCCTTAATCTTCATCTCACAAAAATTACTTTTAACGAGTACTGAGGCACCACACCAGAAATTAAATTTGCCAGTTCTTTGTTGAGAAAGCAAGGTTGCTCAAGGTAATGAGGTTTGCCCTATATTTATTGCGCAGAAGTGAATGGATTGCTAAAGAGCACAGGCGTCTACAGCTGAATGGAAAAGGCTCTGCACAAGCTGAATTTCAGTTTGTAACTTCATATGACAGATTATTCGAAAGTCACTGTATCGAGCCGCTATATGACTTCTCGATGGCTGATCCTTTCGCAGAAATAATGCATGAAAAAGATTCTGAAGAAGATGAATTTTATGTGTTTGAATAGTTTGAACCTTGTAATCTTTGAATTTGGGCCTTGTAATGTTGGAATTTGAACCTTGCAATATTTATGGTATTTTTTATATAACATAATAGGATGTTTAATTTGGTTTTGCAATCATGTCCTGTTATAAGTGTATATATGTTGTTCTTCTGTACACAAAGCATAGATGTTGTGCAGACAGAGCATATCACATCGCACACGGACCACACTAGGGAACCCGTCAGTGATGAATTCATCAACCGCAAACGGTTGTATACCAGCAAGCGTTTGCCCACAACAAACACGGCTTATTCCATCACAAACAGCTCGGATGGATCAACTGTATGCCACATATCGCACACGCAACTCTAATCAGATTCGTGCTTGATGTCTCCGCCATCGCTTGCACAGTTCGTCTTATTTGCCACGTATCACAGTGCCGGCTTCTGCTCGCGTCCCTCGGCCCGCTCTGCTCGCCGTTAGGCGCCGCAGCGCACTGTGCTCACTGTTAGGCGCCGCGGCGCGCTCTGCTCATGTCCGTCGACGCGCTTTGCTCGCGTACCTCCACGCGCTCGGCTTGTGGACAGCTTTTCCTTGCGTGTTCAATCGCTATATGCATATATATGGTTGCTCGCCGTTGAGGCGCCACGGAGCACTCTGCTCGCGTCCCTGCGTGCGCGCTCTGCCAGTGGTTGGGGCCTGCAGACGATCATGTTGGGGGGCCATATGCATGCGGTTGAGCCACGCGCATCGCCACGATGCAGTTACGTGCGACACGATGGAGTTAAGCGCTACAAATTAGAACTGCCATCCGGGCGTGCGGATATTCCAGGCCGTCTGGCTTCCCCATTAATTCCCGCGGCCATTATAACCTTAGTCTCTTCAACCTTTCGATCTCGCCCCACAACACAACAAGCACACCCAGGACGACACATACGGAGAGGATATCTAGCGACGCTCCAATGGAGTTCGGCGAGCATAAAGTGGAGACCCACGCGAGGGAGACGGATCTCTTGGTGGTGTACACCATTGACCCGGCCGTGGTGGAGTACTACATCAACACCATGGAGCAGTTGCTTGCTCGAGACAAGTACAAGGTGGTCGGCATCGACCTCCAGTACACCGGCGGTCATCCCGGCAAAGATCAGAAGGTTGCCGTCGCCCAGTTGTGCGTGCGCCATCATGTCCTCATCTTCCACTATTGCATGGCCACAGAGCCTTGCCACCGTTTCGCCAGGTTTGTCAACAGCACCGACTACAAGTTCGCTACGGTGGAAACCTGCAATGATGTAAAGGCACTCATGGTTACGAGCTTGGCATGGAAGAACCTTGTCGAAATCCATGACCACTATAGGGTCTGGGGTAGCATGAAGAAGGACTCCCTGGTTGAACTCGCCTCGGCCATCATCGACCCCTACTAGGAAAAGATGAAGCAGGATGCCAAGAGAACAAACCCCATATCCTGGCACGGGGCCTGGATGCGGCAACTGGATGAACCTCACCTCAGGTTCGCGGTCAAGAGCGTGTACACATGCTACGAGATGCACAAGCGGATCGTTGACATGAGGAAGTGCCTCGTTCCCAAAATCGACGAGGCCGGATCGAGCCAAAAACAGAGCAGTAGCGGCAAGCGTCACAAGAAGTAGATGTGATCAGATGATCGTTTATCCTAGTTAATTATGCATGTAATATATAGTTTACTTTGGTGTGTGGAAATGTCATGTGTGTAGTAGCCACCTATGTAATTATGCATGTAATAGTTTACTTTGGTGTGTGCAATTAAATGTCATGTCTCATGTGTGTAGTAGCCACCCATGTAATTCGATGTTTAATTTGGTTATGCAGCCATGTCCTTATAAGTGTGTGTGTATATATATATGTTGTTGTTCTGTATGCAATCCCGTCGCACAACACACACGTCTTATTAGCAGCAATTGTCTGTGTTATTATCAGTCTTCGCAAACATTTCTGATTACAGACCTGTTTGCCGCGTATCACACACATCTTGTTAAATTAACCCGTTTCTGTTCTCTTGGCTCAACGCAAACAATTCATCCGAGTGGACTGTTTGCCCTCTATCGCACACATCTTGATCTGGCTAACCATTTATTTTGTTCCGCCTAATCACAAAAAGTTCATCCGAGTGAACTGTTTGCCATAAATCACACACACCTTGATCCGGCTGACCATTTTTGTTGTGTTGCCTAATCACAAATAGTTAATCTAAGTGAACTGTATGTCGTATATCGCACACACTTTCATCTGGCTACCCATTTCTGTTGTTCTGCCTCATCACAAAGAGTTCATTGGAGTGAACCATATGCCGCTCATCACACACGTAAGTAAAATCCAAACCATGTTTGATGTATCCACCATCGCCAATGTTTTGCATCTTTTTTGATGGTTTTTTTACATCACCATTTGCGATTAATGCATCGCACATAGTTTCATCGAAGGGTCTCTGATTGTAGTGTCGCGTTAGAAGCATCCTGCTGTAGTGTACATATCATCAAAATATCGAACATATATCAAGTTCACATAATTACTTGCACCATGACTTCTCCCGTGACCTCAAGAACAAAAGTAACTACTCACAAATGATAATCATGCTCAAGATCAGAGGGGTATTAAATAGCATAATGGATCTGAACATATAATCTTCCACCAAATAAACCATATAGTAATCAACTACAAGATGTAATCAACACTACTAGTCACCCACAAGTACCAATCTAAGGTTCTGATACAAAGATTGAACACAAGAGATGAACTAGGGTTTGAGAGAAGATGGCGTTGTTGAAGATGTTGATGGAGATGGCCCTCCCAAAGATGGGAGAGTGGTTGGTAATGACGATGGCGATGATTACCCCTCCGGGAGGGAAGTTCCCCCGGCGGAATCACTCCACCGAAGGGCAAAAGTGCTCCTGCCCAAGTTCCGCCACGAGACGGCGGCCCTTCATCCCGAAAGTCCCCTCCTTATTTTTTCTAGGTCAAAATGACCTATATACCAGACGATGGGCACCAGACATGGGCCGAGGACGGCACAACCCACCAGGGCGCGCCTGGTGGGGCCTGGCGTGCCCAGGTGGGTTGTGCCCACCTGGTGGGCCTCCTCCGGTAGTTATTTGCTCCAGTATTTTTCATATATTGCAAAATAATTCTCCGTAAATTTTCATCTCATTTGGAGATGTGCAGAATAGGTAACTCTGACGTAGCTTTTTCAGGTCCAGAATTCCAGCTGCCGGTATTCTCCCTCTTTGTTTAAACCTTGCATATTATGAGAGAAAAGGCATTAGAATTACTCCAAAAAGAATTATTATGCATAAAAACATTATAAATAACAGTAGGAAAACATGATGCAAAATGGACGTATCAACTCCCCCAAGCTTAGACCTTGCTTGTCCTCAAGTGAAAAACCGAAATCAAAAAACATGCCCACGTGTTTAGAGAGAGAGGTGTCGATAAAAACAAAATATGAACATAGAAGCATCATGCTTATTATTATAACAGCAAGGAATTTTAACATAAAACTTTATCAAACAGCTTTTATCATATAACTTCTCATGAACAAGTAAAAATTCATCACGACATTGAAGTATAAAGCATAAACCTTATTGAAAACCAACAAACGTATTGGAGCCTTTAGGCAAGTCCACATACTCAACCATCATTTAATCTTCTATGATTGCTAACACTCACAGCATACCCATGAACAAAAAGTTTCAACCAGACACATAGAAAGATAGGGGCTTATAGTTTCACCTACCAACGTATTCACCTCAAGGGTGATGTCAACAATAATAACTCATGCCCAATCATATCCAACTGGATATATGTGCCTAGGCCTTTCCTCACCACATGATGCTTGCAAAAAGAGAAGATAAAAAGGAATAGGGGAAAGTACTTTGACTCTTACATAAAAGTAAATGCATAAAAGTAAAAGATAGGCCCTTCGCAGAGGGAAGCAGAGGTTGTCATGCGCTTATTTGTTTGTATGCCAAATCCCTTAATGCAAAAGAATGTCACGTTATATTGCCCCTTATGATAGAAACCTTTATTATCCAGTCCGTCGCTTTTATTACTTTGCCATCATAAGTTTGTACAACTCTCAATTTTCTCTTACATTAGAAGCAATTTTTATTTCCTTATTGCACCGATGACAACTTACTTGAAGGATCTTACTCAATCCATAGGTAGGTATGGTGGACTCTCAAAAAGATTTCGGGTTTAAGGGTTTTAGGATGCACAAGTAGTATCTCTACTTAGTGCGGAGTTTTTGGCTATAAAAGATATTGAGCAAGCACCACATGTTGAAGGATCTATGACAATATAACTTCTATGTGAATATGAACAAACATAAATCATTACGTTGTCTTCCTTGTCCAACGTCAACAATTTTGACACAAAATATTTAATGGGGGCTCACAATCATAAAAGATGTCCAAGATAGTGTATTTGCATGTGAATATTCTCTTCCCTCATTAATTCTTTCATGAATTGCATCATTGACCAATGCTATTTTTGTCAATCTCCAATAAATTTTACCACTTATATTTTTCCTTATGTGATGTCATTACTTACCATAAGATTAGCATATGATCTTTTTCATTTATTTTCCTTTCTTTTTATTGGAACAAACAAAGAAAGAAACAAAACTCAAACTAATCTTTATTATATATCTCGCACATGATTACATAGATAGATCACTAAGCAAGCACTCGAAAAGAAAGGATCAAACTAAACTTTTATTCAACTAAATCATAGGATAACTAAAGATCGAACTAAAATAGATGAAAGCAAAGATAGTGGTGGTGATACGATACCGGGGCACCTCCCCCAAGCTTGGCACAAGCCAAGGGGAGTGCCCATACCATGAACTCAAGTTTCTTTTGGTGGGGGAGATGATGAAGGTGGTGGTGATGTAGCAGCTTCACACTTCAGGATCAGGAGGTTCTCCAATCTACGGATGATGCTTCGGAGGGCGATGATGTGCTCTTGCAACAAAATATTTTCACGGGTGATATATTTATTTTGCACACGAATCGTTTCAGTGACCCTGAAAGCTTCAATTTCAGTAGGGGTAAGATAATCACAGTAAGGTTGAATGATGTCTTCTTCTTCTTCTGCTGCTGGAACCGCCTGCCCTACTGCCGGAACTCGATCTCCCACGCCTTCCTTGACCTTATCACCCTTGATGGTTTTCTCTGGTTCCTCTCTCTTTAGTTCCATCTTCATCAACCAAGCATCTTCTTCTACGTTGTTGGAGGAGGGAGAAGACATGATGCCTGGCTTAACAGATCTGACAGAAAACAGCAAGAAAGAAGAACAGAAGATTTCTCCATGATACGGTGGTCAATATGTTCGGGGGGTATATAAAGATTTTTTTATCTTGGGAAGGTTCCTGAGGTGGGCACAACCCACCTGGGCGCGCTAGGGGGTCCAGGCGTGCCCTGGTGTCTTGTGCCCTCCTTGGTTGCCTTCCTGGTTGTTTCTTATTTTCCTAATTTTTGTAATATTCCAAAACTGACAGAAAATATTTTTGCGGATTTTTTGGAGTCTGTTACTTACCGTATCACGTAGCTCCTCTTTTTAGTATTCTGGAGTGTTCCGGAAGGTTTCTTTTAATGTGTTCCTCCGGTATCATGGTTTGGATAATATTGCTTTCAACATTAATAGGCGTACTTGAGATATAGTGTTTAATTCTTTGCCCATTGACCACCTTCGGGTTAGTACCTTTGGCATTATTGTTTTTGATAGCTCTAGAGCGATAAACCTCCTCGATAATATACAATCCTTCCCATTTAGAGAGAAGTTTTCCTGCAAAGAATCTAAAACAAGAGTTGTACAAAAGAACATATTCTCCAACTTTGAATTCCCGCTTTTGGATTCTTTTGTCATGCCATCTTTTAACTTTTTCTTTAGATAACTTGGCATTTTCATAAGCTTGAGTTCTCCATTCATCTAACAAGCTAATGTCAAATAACCTCTTTTCACCGGCAAGTTTGAACTCATAGTTGAGTTCTTTAATAGCCCAATATGCTTTATGTTCTAACTCTAGAGGCAAATGACAAGCTTTTCCATAAACCATTTTGTAAGGAGACATACCCATAGGATTTTTAGATGCTGTTCTGTAGGCCTAAAGTGCATCATCCAATTTCTTAGACCAATTCTTTCGGGACCTATTAACATTTTTTTGTAATATTAGTTTTATTTCTCTATTGCTAAGTTCAACTTAACCACTAGATTGAGGATGATAGGGTGATGCAATTCTATGGTTAACATCATATTTAGCAAGCATTTTACGGAAAGCGCCATGAATAAAGTGTGAACCACCATTAGTCATTAAATATCTAGGGACTCCAAACCTCGGGAAAATAAGTTCTTTAAGCATTTTAATGGAAGTGTTATGATCAGCACTACTAGTTGGAATAGCTTCTACCCACTTAGTAACATAATCAATAGCAACCAAAATATGTGTATACCCATTAGAGGAAGGAAAAGGTTCCATATAATCAAAACCCCAAACATCAAATGGTTCAACACCAAGTGAATAATTCATAGGCATTTCTTGACGCTTACCGATATTACCAGTTCTTTGACATTCATCACAAGATAAAACAAACTTACAGGCATCCTTGAAGAGAGTAGGCCAATAAAAACCACATTGCAACACATTATGAGCAGTTCTATCTCCCGCATGATGTCCTCCATAAGCTTCGGAGTGACATTTCCGTAGGATTTGTTCCTGTTCATGCTCAGGTACACAACATCTAATAATACCATCTACTCCTTCTTTATAAAGATGTGGGTCATCCCAAAAGTAATGTCTTAAATCATAGAACTTTTTCTTTTGTTGGTATGTGAAACTAGGTGGTATGTATTTAGCAACAATATAATTAGCATAGTCAGCATACCAAGGAGTATTATGAGAAACATTTATTGCAGCTAGTTTTTCATCAGGAAAACTATCATCAATAGGTAGTGGGTCATCAAGGATATTTTCTAACCTAGATAAGTTATCAGCTACGGGGTTCTCAGCTCCTTTTCTATGAGTAATATGTAAATCAAATTCTTATAGTAAGAGAACCCACCTAATGAGTCTAGGTTTAGCATCTTTCTTTTCCACAAGATATTTAATAGCAGCATGATCGGTGTGAATAATTACTTTGGAATCAACAATGTAAGATCTGAATTTATCACAAGCAAACAAAACTGCTAAAAATTCTTTTTCAGTGGTAGCATAATTTCGTTGGGCACTATCTAGAGTTTTGCTAGCATAATGAATAACATTTAATTTCTTATCATCTCTTTGTCCTAGAACAGCACCAACAGCATAATCACTAGCATCACACATAATTTTAAAAGGCAAGTTCCAATCAGGTGGTTGAACAATAGGTGCAGAAGTTAAGGCTTTCTTAAGTGTTTCAAAGGCTTCTACGCAGTCATCGACAAAAACAAATGGAACATCCTTTTGTAAAATATTTGTAACTAGGATTTAAGCTTCTGCCACTCTAGCAACCCATCATCTAATAACTACTCCACAATGCATTCCCTTGGGCCCAAATATGGTGAAGTGCCATGTAGTCGACGTTCACATGACACCACTAAGGGAATCGCAACATACATATCATCAAAATATCGAACACATATCAAGTTCGCATAATTACTTGCAACATGACTTCTCCCATGACCTCAAGAACAAAAGTAACTACTCACAAATGATAATCATGCTCAAGATCAGAGGGGTATTAAATAGCATAATGGATCTGAACATATAATCTTCCACCAAATAAACCATATAGTAATCAACTACAAGATGTAATCAACACTACTAGTCACCCACAAGTACCAATCTAAGGTTCCGGTACAAAGATTGAACACAAGTGATGAACTAGGGTTTGAGAGGAGATGGTGTTGTTGAAGATGTTGATGGACATGGCCCTCCCAAAGATGGGAGAGTGGTTGGTGATGACGATGGCGATGATTTCCCCCTCCGGGAGGGCAGTTCCCTCGGCGGAATTGCTCCGCCGGAGGGCAAAAGTGCTCCTGCCAAAGTTCCACCTCAAGACGGCGCTGCTTCATCCCAAAAGTCCCCTCCTTATTTTTTTCTAGGTCAAAATGACCTATATACCAGAAGATGGGCACCGGAGGTGGGCCGAGGAGGGCACAACCCACCAGGGCGCGCCTGGGGGGCCTGGCGCGCCCAAGTGGGCCTCCTCCGATAGTTATTTGCTCCAGTATTTTTCATATATTGCAAAATAATTCGCCATAAATTTTCAGCTCATTTGGATATGTGCAGAAAATGTAACTCTGACGTAGCTTTTTTAGGTCCAGAATTCCAGCTGCCGGTATTCTCCCTCTTTGTGTAAACCTTGCATATTATGAGAGAAAAGGCATTATAATTACTCCAAAAAGCATTATTATGCATAAAAACATTATAAATAATAGTAGGAAAACATGATGCATAATGGACGTATCTGTGCTCCTCCTCGTCGGCGGCCGGAGCAGGCTTTGACAACCAATCCTCATCCTCCTCCACCGTTTTCTCGTCTCCAGGCACAGGACTTTCGATGGTCCTCATAAACTCCTCCACATTATCAGGCACAATTATGTGTAGAGACATACCAGGAGCAAGCTGCACGTATCTCAACCCCGGAATAGCAGTGAGCTCTCGTTTGACCTTTAGATCTGGAGGGTCATGGCGAGACCCGTATGAATAACATCGAGCTCGCTGATGAGGATCCGACGACTCCATTGCCTCACGCATCGCCCAGACAAAAAACCCCATACAAGTCACCCCATTGACTGGATCTGGAATCATCCGCCGGATCATAGCCGGGGTCACATCTCTCAACAATTGCAACGGATGCTCCGCCAGAGCTTGTGTGCTAGGAAACCAAGAGGATATCTCCTTGCACTTCTCTAGTAACACATGGTCACCGGCGCGGAACACCTCCATAGTCGTCGTCATCGCCGCCGCCGGCCACGGGATTGGGTGTGGGGATGTGGGAGGTGGAGGTGGGTTGCTCGAGCTGCGGGGGATGCGAAATGAGAGAGAGATATTTTGTCCCCTTTTTTTAGATAAACGCATCAGCACCAGCCGTCCACCAACCGGTCCCACATGTCAGCATCTCAGGTCGGCCCCATGCTTCAGCACCAACAGGTCCCACATGTTAGCATCTCAAGTCACCCCCACGCATCAGCACCAACCGGTCCCACATGTCATCATCTCAGGTCGGCCCCACGCGTCAGCACCGGCGATGTAACATTCAAAGGCTTTGACCGGTCAGCAAGGCACCGTTTTGCCTTTTGTGAGGCGCTCGCGAGTGGAGGAGGGCAAAAGTGAGCACACTTAGATTGTGGGGGAAAACTAAGCAAAACAAAGGAAGGAGGGGCATTAAAATAGGAATCCCTAATTTAAATACTTCATAAATTGGTAAAAATAATAAGGTGTGCACAAAAAATCATGCATTCATGTCACATAGGTAATGCATATAAAAACGTGTAGACAAAATCCGTCTGTTTATCATCCCATCTAAATTCGACAAATGCATAGCATATATGACTAGGTTTATTTCCAGCCTGCTGGCCATGCATGTGCTACTTCTAGTTCGAAGCTACCCATTTCACTGTGACACCCAACCTAAGGACGCACTCGTGTAAAAAGCGAGTCTAGTTGAGAGTGTTTATACATTATTTGATACATATAAACAAGACCTCATGAATTTCTACACCCAAGGTATAAAGCACCAACAGACATCGGATTATTACCTACCAGTACTCGAGTTGACAACTTGGGGATAATTTTAGGTGGAGTGGGGGGAGGGGGCAGGGAGGGGTGGTACCTGGAAGGGCGAGGAAGACACGCATGAGACGAGGAAGTAGATCTGTGGGACGTGAAGCATAGGGTGAGAGCCGCCGCCGTCGGGCTGAGGAATGTGGGCGACGGCAACCCTAAGCACATCTCCTAGAAGCGACCCTTCTGCACGAAAACTATTTTTGGTTTTTGGGGGAAACATTTGGGGGAGACCATTGTTAGTCCCAACGCCTATTTGGCGCCTTTTTCTTGAGTGGTGCCTATTTTGGCGCCTTAAGCGCCCGTTAAAGGAATTTCCTATTGGACATTGCCTCAAAGTGTCCACCTTTCACACAGACCTGTGATCTAGCGATGACCTGGGCCGGCCCATTAACGTGTAGCAGCTTTTCTGGTTTTGGGAACCTTCTAGAGTTTTCCAACCGGTTTTCCTGCGCCGGTTTTCCTGTTTTCTTTTTTCTTTTTCTTTTTATTTTTCTTCTTTCATTTTTCTTTTCTTTTCCTGTTGCTGTTTCTATTTTATTTTTTGTTTCTTTTTTATTTTTCAACTTTATATTTCTTTTTCAAAGAGTTCATGTTTTGAAAATTGCTCGAATTTTTTTTTAAATGTTCATGCTTTTATAAAATGTTCAATATTTTTAAAAATGTTCATCTTTTCAAAAACTGTTCATAAATTCAAAAATATTCCTATTTTTATATCTTGTTTGGAATGTTTTGTTCAAATTTATTAGAACTTTCTTAATAATGACCGGGATTTCCAAAAATGTTCCTGTTTTAAAACTTGGTCACAAATTCAAAAAATGTTCATGTTTTCAAATTGTTGATTACATATTCAAAAATTCTTTGCGTTTCAAATTGGTTCGAGATTTTCAGAATTGTTCATAATTTCTAAATTTGTTCTAAAAATTCAAAATATGTTCGTGATTTTAACATTTTGTTCACAAATTCAAAAAATGTTCATGTTTACAAAAATTTCCAAAAATTCACCCGTTGACTAAACTTCTCTCACAAGCAAAACATGATCACTCCTTAGTACTCTTTGGGTGTTAATCACATGGCGATGTGAACTAGATTATTGACTCTAGTAAACTCTTTGGGTGTTGGTCACATGACGATGTGAACTATGGGTGTTAAATCACATGGTGATGTGAACTAGATTATTAACTCTAGTACAAGTGGGAGACTGAAGGAAATATGCCCTAGAGGCAATAATAAAGTTGTTATTTTATATTTCCTTATTCATGATAAAGGTTTATTATTCATGCTAGAATTGTATTGATCGGAAACTTAAATACATATGTGAATACATAAACAAACACCGTGTCCCAAGTAAGCCTCTACTAGACTAGCTCGTTGATCAAAGATGGTTAAGGTTTCCTAACCATGGACATGTGTTGTCATTTGATAACGGGATCACATCATTAGGAGAATGATGTGATGGACAAGACCCATGCGTTAGCTTAGCATAATGATCGTTCAGTTTTATTGCTATTGCTTTCTTCATGTCAAATACATATTCCTTCGACTATGAGATTATGCAACTCCCGAATACCGGAGGAATGCCTTGTGTGCTATCAAACGTCACAACGTAACTGGGTGGTCATAAATATGCTCTACAGGTATCTCCGAAGGTGTTTGTTGAGTTGGCATAGATCAAGATTAGGATTTGTCACTCCGAGTATCGGAGAGGTATCTCTGGGCCCTCTCGGTAATGCACATCATAAGCTTGCAAGCAAATGACTAAGGAGTTAGGCACGAGGTGATGTATTATGGAACGAGTAAAGAGACTTGCCAGTAATGAGATTGAACTAGGTATGAAGATACCGACGATCGAATCTCGGGCAAGTAACATACCGATGGACAAAGGGAATTACGTATGTTGTCATAACGGTTCGACCGATAAAGATCTTCGTAGAATATGTAGGAGCCAATATGGGCATCCAGATTCCGCTATTGGTTATTGACCGAAGAGGTGTCTCGGTCATGTCTACATAGTTCTCGAACCCGTAGGGTCCGCACGCTTAACGTTCGATGACGATATAGTATTATATGAGTTATGTGATTTGGTGACCGAATGTTGTTCCGAGTCCCGGATGAGATCATGGACATGAAGAGGAGTCTCAAAATGGTCGAGATGTAAAGATTGATATATATGACGATGGTATTCGGACACCGGAAGTGTTTCGGGGGTCACCGGGTACTTATCGGGTCACCGGAAGGGGCTCCGGGCACCCCCGGCAAAAGATATGGGCCGTATGGGCCAAGAGGGGAAACGCACCAGCCACAAGGGGCTGGTGCGCCCCCCATATGGGCTGACCAAAGAGGAGAAGGAAAAGGGGAGAAGGGAAAGGAAAGTGTGGACTAGGACTCCTACTTCCTTCCCTCTCCCCCTCTCTTTCCTTCCCCACTCGGTTAAATAAGGCAGGGGGCGCCACTTGGGAGGACCCCAAGTAGGATTCGGCCTACTTGGGGTGCCCTCCTGGCTGCTCCCCTCTCCCTCCCACCTATATATATGAGGAGGGGGGCACCTAGCACACACCAGATCAATTGTTAGCCGTGTGCGGCGCCCCCCTCCACCATTTACACCCCCGGTCATATTTTCGTAGTGCTTAGGGAAGCCCTGCGGAGATCACTTCACCATCACCATCACCACGCCATCGTGCTGACGGAACTCATCTACTACCTCGACGTCTTGCTGGATCAAGAAGGCGAGGGACGTCACCGAGCTGAACGTGCGCAGAACACGGAGGTGTCGTGCGTTCGGTACTTGATCGATTGAAGTGCGAAGAAGTTCGTCTACATCAACCGCGTTGTGAAACGCTTCCGCTTACGGTCTACGAGGGTACGTAGACACACTCTCCCCCTCGTTGCTATGCATCTCCATGGATAGATCATTGCGTGTGCGTAGAAAAAATTTTGTTTTCCATGCAACGTTTCCCAACAGTGGCATCATGAGCCAGGTCTATGCGTAGATGATATGCACGAGTAGATCACAAAGAAGTTGTGGGCGGTGATGTTCATACTGATTTGGCAGCATTGTGGGATGAAGCGGCCAGGACCAACCTTACATGTCCATGTACATGAGACCGGTTCCACCGACCGACATGCAACTAGTTTTGCATAAAGGTGGCTGGTGGGTGTTTGTTTCTCCTACTTTAGTTGAATCGAATTTGACTGCGGCCGGTCCTTGAAGAAGGTTAAAACAGCAAACTTGATAATTCACCGTTGTGGTTTTTGCCGTAGGTAAGAACGGTTCTTGCTAGAAACCCGTAGCAGCCACGTAAAACATGCAACAATAAAGTAGAGGACGTCTAACTTGTTTTTGCAGGGCATGTTGTGATGTGATATGGTCAAGACATGATGTGATATACATTATTGTATGAGATGATCATGTTTTGTAAGTTATCGGCAACCGGCAAGAGCCTTATGGTTGTCTCTTTATTGTATGAAATGCAAACGCCGTGTAATTGCTTTACTTTATCGCTATGCGTTAGCAATAGTTGTAGAAGCAATAGTTGGTGAGATGACCATGACGCAACGATGGAGATCAAGGTGTCGAGCCAGTGCTGATGGAGATCATGACGATGCTTTGGAGATGGAGATCAAAAGCACGAGATGATGATGGCCATATCATGGCACATATTTTGATTGCATGTGATGTTTATCTTTTATGCATCTTATTTTGCTTAGTACGGCGGTAGCATTATAAGATGATCCCTTCACTAAATTTCAAGGTAAAAGTGTTCTCCCTGAGTATGCACCATTGCTACAGTTCATCGTGTTGAGACACCACGTGATGATCAGGTGTGATAGACTCTACGTTCACATACAACGGGTGTAAGACAGTTTTGCACATGTAGAATACTTGGGTTAAACTTGACGAGCCTAGCATGTATAGACATGGCCTCGGAACACTGGAGATCGAAAGATCGAACGTGAATCATATAGTAGATATGATCAGCATAGAGATGTTCACCATTGATGACTACCCCATCTCACATGATGATCGGACATGGGTTAGTTGATTTGGATCACGTATCACTTAGATGACTTGAGGGATGTCTATTTTAGTGGGAGTTCTTAAGTAATTTGATTATTTGAACTTAAATTTATCATGAACTTAGTCTTAATAGTTTTTGCATATCTATGTTGTAGATTAATAGCTCGCAATGTAGTTCCCCTATTTTTTGATATGTTCCTAGAGAGAAATAAGTTGAAAGATGATAGTAGCAATGATGCGGACTGGGTCCGTGATCTGAGGATTATCCTCGTTGCTGCACAAAAGAATTATGTCCTTGATGCACCGCTAGGTGACATACCTATTGTAGGAGCAGATGCAGACGTTATGAACGTTTGGCAAGCTCGGTATGATGACTACTTAATAGTTTAGTGTGCCATCTTTATGGCATAGAACCGGGACTTCAAAAATGTTTTGAATGCCATGGAGCATATGAGATGTTCCAAGAGCTGAAATTGGTATTTCAGACTCATGCCCATGTCGAGAGGTATAAGACCTCTGACAAGTACTTTGCCTACAAGATGGAGGAGAATAGCTCAGCCAGTGAGCATGTGCTCAGAATGTCTGGGTACTACAATCGCTTGAATCAAGTGGGAGTTGATCTTCCAGATAAGATAGTGATTGTCAGAGTTCTCTAGTCACTATCACCAAGCTACTAGAACTTCGTGATGAACTATAATATGCAAGGGATGACGAAAATGATTCCCGAGCTCTTCGTGATGCTGAAATCGACGATGGTAGAAATCAAGAAAAAGCATCAAGTGTTGATGGTTAACAAGACCACTAGTTTCAAGAAAAAGGGCAAGGGAAAGAAAGGGAACTTCAAGAAGAATGACAAGCAAGTTGTCACTCTCGTGAAAGAAGCCTAAAGCTGAACCTAAGCCTGAAACTGAGTGCTTCTACTGCAAAGGGAATGGTCACTGGAAGTAGAACTGCCCCAAATACTTGGCAGATAAGAAGGATGGCAAAGTGAACAAAGGTATATTTGATATACATGTTATTGATGTGTACTTTACTAGTGTTCATAGTAGTCCCTGGGTATTTGATACCGGTTCAGTTGCTAAGATTTGTAACTTGAAACAGGAGTTGCAAAATGAACAGAGACTAGTTAAGGGCGAGGTGACGATGTGTGTTGGAAGTGATTCCAAGGTTGATAAGATCACCATCGCAGACTCCCTTTACCTTCGGGATTAGTGTTGAGCCTAAATAAATGTTATTTGGTGTTTGCGTTGTGCATGAATATGATTGGATCATGTTTATTGCAATACGGTTATTCATTTAAGTCAAAGAATAATTGTTGTTCTGTTTACATGAATAAAACCTTCTATGGTCTTAAACTCAATATAAATGGTTTATTGAATCTCAATCATAGTGATACACATATTCATAATATTAATGCCAAAAGATGCAAAGTTGATAATGATAGTGCAACATTCTTGTGGCACTGCCGTTTAGGTCATATTGGTGTAAAGCGCATGAAGAAACTCCATGCAAATGGGCTTTTGGAATCACTTGATTATGAATCATTTGATACTTGCGAACCATGCCTCATGGGCAAGATGACTAAAACTCCGTTCTCCGGAACAATGGAGCGAGCTGATGACTTATTGGATACAATACATATCGATGTATGCGGTCCGATGAGTGTTGAAGCACGCGATGGGTATCGTTATTTTCTGACCTTCACAGATGATTTGAGTAGGTATGGGTATATGTACTTGATGAAACACAAGTCTGAAACATTTGAAAAGTTTAAAGAATTTCAGAGTGAAGTGGAGAATCATCGTAACAAGAAAATAAAGTTTCTACGATCTGATCGTGGAGGCAAATATTTGAGTTACGAGTTTGGCCTTCATTTAAAACAATGTGGAATAGTTTCACAACTCATGCCACCTGGAGCACCATAGCGTAATGGTGTGTCCGAACGTCGTAACCGTACTTTATTAGATATGGTGCATTCTATGATGTCTCTTACCAATTTACCACTATCGTTTTGGGGTTATGCATTAGAGACAGCTGCATTCATGTTAAATAGGACACCATCTAAATCCGTTGAGTCAACACCGTATGAACTTTGGTTTGGCAAGAAACCTAAGTTGTCATTTCTTAAAGCCTGGGGATGCGATGCTTATGTCAAAAGGCTTCAGCCTGATAAGCTCGAACCTAAATCAAAAAAGTGCGTCTTCATAGGATACCCAAAGGAAACTATTGGGTACACCTTCTACCACAAATCCGAAGGCAATTTTTGTTGCTAAGTTTGGATCCTTTCTAGAGAAAGAGTTTCTTTCAAAAGAAGTGAGTGGGAGGAAAGTAGAACTTGATGAGGTAACTGTACCTTCACTCGAATTGTAAAGTAGCACATCAGAGAAAACCGCTCCCATGATGCCTACACCAACTAGAGAGGAAGCTAATGATGATGATCATGAAACTTCGGATCAAGTTACTACAGAACTTCGTAGGTCAACTAGAACACGATCTGCACCAGAGTGGTACGAGAATCCTGTCCTGGAAGTCATGTTACTAGACCATGGCGAACCTACGAACTATGAAGAAGCTATGATGAGCCCAGATTCCGACAGATGGCTTGAGGCCATGAAATCTGAGATAAGATCCATGTATGAGAACAAAGTGTGGACTTTGGTGGATTTGCCCGATGATCGGCAAGCCATAGAGAATAAATGGATCTTCAAGAAGAAGACTGACGCTGATGGTAATGTTACTGTCTACAAAGCTCGACTTGTCGCAAAAGGTTTTCGATAAGTTCAAGGGGTTGACTACGATGAGACTTTCTCACCCGTAGCGATGCTTAAGTCCGTCCGAATCATGTTAGCAATTGCCGCATTTATGATTATGAAATCTGGCAAATGGACGTCAAAACTGCATTCCTTAATGGATTTCTTAAAGAAGAGTTGTATATGATGCAACCAGAAGGTTTTGTCGATCCTAAAGGTGCTAGCAAAGTGTGCAAACTCCAGCGATCCATCTATGGATTGGTGCAAGCATCTCGGAGTTGGAATATACGCTTTGATGAGGTGATCAAAGCATATGGTTTTATACAGACTTACAGTGAAGCCTGTATTTACAAGAAAGTGAGTGGGAGCTCTGTAGCATTTCTGATATTATATGTAGATGACATATTGTTGATTGGAAATGATATAGAATTTCTGGATAGCGTAAAAGGATACTTGAATAAAAGTTTTTCAATGAAAGACCTCGGTGAAGCTGCTTATATATTGGGCATCAAGATCTATAGGGATAGATCAAGATGCTTAATAGGACATTCACAAAGCACATACCTTGATAAAATTTTGAAGAAGTTCAAAATGGATCAGTCAAAGAAAGGGTTCTTGCCTGTGTTACAAGGTGTGAAGTTGAGTAAGACTCAAAGCCCGACCACGGCAGAAGATAGAGAGAGAATGAAAGTCATTCCCTATGCCTCAGCCATAGGTTCTATAAAGTATGCCATGCTGTGTACCAGACCTATTGTGTGCCTTGCCAATAAGTTTGGCAAGAGGGTACGAAAGTAATCCAGGAGTGGACCACTGGACAGCGGTCAAAATTATCCTTAGGTGCCTTAAAGAGGACTAAGGAAATGTTTCTCGGTTATGGAGGTAATAAAGAGTTCGTCGTAAAGGGTTACGTCGATGCAAGCTTTAACGCCGATTCGGATGACTCTGAGTCTCAATCTGAATACATGTTGAAAGTGGGAGCAATTAGCTAGAGTAGCTCCATACAGAGCTTTGTAGACATAGAAATTTGCAAAATACATATGGATCTGAATGTGACAGACCCGTTGACTAAACTTCTCTCACAAGGAAAACATGATCACTCCTTAGTACTCTTTGGGTGTTAATCACATGGCGATGTGAACTAGATTATTGACTCTAGTAAACTCTTTGGGTGTTGGTCACATGACGATGTGAACTATGGGTGTTAAATCACATGGTGATGTGAACTAGATTATTAACTCTAGTACAAGTGGGAGACTGAAGGAAATATGCCCTAGAGGCAATAATAAAGTTGTTATTTTATATTTCCTTATTCATGATAAAGGTTTATTATTAATGCTAGAATTGTATTGATCGGAAACTTAAATACATATGTGAATACATAAACAAACACCGTGTCCCAAGTAAGCCTCTACTAGACTAGCTCGTTGATCAAAGATGGTTAAGGTTTCCTAACCATGGACATGTGTTGTCATTTGATAACGGGATCACATCATTAGGAGAATGATGTGATGGACAAGACCCATCCGTTAGCTTAGCATAATGATTGTTCAGTTTTATTGCTATTGCTTTCTTCATGTCAAATACATATTCCTTCGACTATGAGATTATGCAACTCCCGAATACCGGAGGAATGCCTTGTGTGCTATCAAACGTCACAACGTAACTGGGTGGTCATAAATATGCTCTACAGGTATCTCCGAAGGTGTTTGTTGAGTTGGCATAGATCAAGATTAGGATTTGTCACTCCGAGTATCGGAGAGGTATCTCTGGGCCCTCTCGGTAATGCACATCATAAGCTTGCAAGCAAACGACTAAGGAGTTAGTCACGAGGTGATGTATTATGGAACGAGTAAAGAGACTTGCCAGTAATGAGATTGAACTAGGTATGAAGATACCGACGATCCAATCTCGGGTAAGTAACATACCGATGGACAAAGGGAATTACGTATGTTGTCATAACGGTTCGACCGATAAAGATCTTCGTAGAATATGTAGGAGCCAATATGGGCATCCAGATTCCGCTATTGGTTATTGACCGGAGAGGTGTCTCGGTCATGTCTACATAGTTCTCGAACCCGTAGGGTCCGCACGCTTAACGTTCGATGACGATATAGTATTATATGAGTTATGTGATTTGGTGACCGAATGTTGTTCCGAGTCCCGGATGAGATCACGGACATGAAGAGGAGTCTCAAAATGGTCGAGATGTAAAGATTGATATATATGACGATGGTATTCGGACACCGGAAGTGTTTCGGGGGTCACCGGGTACTTATCGGGTCACCGGAAGGGGTTCCGGGCACCCCCGGCAAAAGATATGGGCCGTATGGGCCAAGAGGGGAAACGCACCAGCCACAAGGGGCTGGTGCGCCCCCCATATGGGCCGACCAAAGAGGAGAAGGAAAAGGGGAGAAGGGAAAGGAAAGTGTGGACTAGGACTCCTACTTCCTTCCCTCTCCCCCCACTCTTTCCTTCCCCCTCGGTTAAATAAGGCAGGGGGCGCCACTTGGGAGAACCCCAAGTAGGATTCGGCCTACTTGGGGCGCCCTCCTGGCTGCTCCCCTCTCCCTCCCACCTATATATATGAGGAGGGGGGCACCTAGCACACACCAGATCAATTGTTAGCCGTGTGCGGCACCCCCCTCCACCGTTTACACCGCCGGTCATATTTTCGTAGTGCTTAAGCGAAGCCCTGCGGAGATCACTTCACCATCACCACGCCGTCGTGCTGATGGAACTCATCTACTACCTCGACGTCTTGCTGGATCAAGAAGGCGAGGGACGTCACCGAGCTGAACGTGTGTAGAACGCAGAGGTGCCGTGCGTTCGGTACTTGATCGGTTGAAGCGCGAAGAAGTTCGACTACATCAACCGCGTTGTGAAACGCTTCCGCTTACAGTCTACGAGGGTACGTAGACACACTCTCCCCCTCGTTGCTATGCATCTCCATGGATAGATCATTGCGTGTGCGTAGAAATTTTTTTGTTTTTCATGCAACGTTTCCCAACAGAATTCGCTAGCGCGCTTCTTGTTTTTGCGATATTTCATCCCGCGAAGGACAGCGAATGGGAAGACTTAGGTGAGCCGCCTCCTATGTGAAACCGCGATAATTTGTCACATTAATCGGCATATAGGAGGTCCCCCCCCCCCCCCCATTATAGTCTATCCTGCAAACGAGCGCACATCCCCTCCCTTCCTTCGATACTGACCGGCCCATCAAGCGCACCGGAGGAATATTATTCTTTGGTTTTGGGAGGGATCTCCTAATCGGGAGAGAAACTACTTAATGATCGCTCCTTGGGGAGCCTCCCAACAATCACCACGCGTTTTCGGATTTTGAGATGTTTTTTTGGCCTTTTGGTTTTCTAACGGTCTTTCTTAGCTTTTAAACGAATAAAAATGCGTGAAAAAATGTTTTTTTTGCTTCCGCGAGAGGCATGGTTTTGCTTTCGCGAGAGGCACGGTTTTGCTTTTCCCAAAGGCACGGCCGTGCCTCTCAGAATAGGAAAACGCACATTTTTCTTTTTTCCTTCCGTGAGAGGTACGGTTTTGCTTCTGCAAGAGGCACGATTTTGCTTTCGCGAGAGGCACAGCCGTGCCTCTCGGAAACAAAAAAACACGTTTTGTTTTTACTTTTTTCCATCGGCGAGAGGCATGGTTTTGCTTTCGCGAGAGGCATGATCGCGCCCCTCGGAATGAAAAAAAACGCGTTTTCTTTTTTTTCCTTCCGCACAAGGCACGGTTTTGCTTTCGTGAGACGCACAGCCGTGCCTCTCGGAAAGGAAAAAAATGTGTTTTCTTTTTTTTCTTCCGTGAGAAGTACGGTTTTGCTTCTACGAGAGGCACAGTTTTGCTTTCGTGAGAGGCACAATCGTCCCTCTTTTGGAAAGAAAAAAAAAATCGTGCTCCCGAATCGGTTTTTTCGTGAAAAAAAGTCAGTCAAAACCTATCAACATGGGATCTAATTTTGAAGATCTCGACGCGAGGAATCCAATGATGAAAACTGTTTGAGATTTGGACGCACGGTTTAAGAGATAAAATGTTTTGAATAAATGGATATACGAAAAAATGGAAAACTCCCAGGTTGTGACAAGTGGCGTGCATGCAGTACACCACTTGTCGCTACCTGGGGTGGGAGTGATCTTTGGAAGGAGTACTCCTTAATTAGTGATTTCGCCTAATCGGCACCTTCAGCGCCGGTTAGGAGATCGGGCGCTATGTGAAGAGGAGCAGGCCGCGGCCCATTAAAATTTCCCTCTCGCTTGCTCCAAACTAGCTTTCGCTCGCTCGCTCAAAACAAATCGTTCACGCCATCAACTCGCCTTGCTGGCGTTTTATTTTCTTTTCATGTTGCGCTTCTGGTTCAGGAAAAAGACCGGCCTTCAGTTTTTTGCGAAATAAAAAATAGTTCATGGATATATTTAAAAACAATTCTTGGGTTCAAAAAAGTACACAAAAATTGGAAAACATAAACAAATAAAAAAATTATGAATTATGAAAAAGTTCATCGAATATGAAAAAAGTCCGTCGATTTTGAAGAAAGTTCATCGGGTTTGAAAAAATATCATCAATTTTGAAACAAAAAATCATCCATTTTGAAAATGTTCATCAGTTTTTCAAAAAAGGTTCATCAATTTTGATAAAAGTTCATCGATTTTGAAAAAAAGTTCATCGAATCTAAAAACAGTTCATCGAATCTAAAAAAAGTTCATCGAATTTGAAAAAAAATCATCAAATATGAAAAAAATCATCGCTTTTGAAAAAAGTTCATCGAATTTTAAACAAGTTCAGCGGTTTGAAAAAAGTTCATCGAATTTGATGAAAAAATTCATCAAATTTTAAAAAGTTCATCTGTTTGAAAAAAGTTCATCCAATTTGATGAAAAAAGTTCACGCATTTCCACACAACATAAAAAAGGAAAAGAAAAAAGAAAAAAGAAAAAAAAGAAAAGAAGAAAAGAAAGAAAACAAATAGGGGAAAATACTGCTTTTTGTAGCGTTGTATATTTAAAGAACAAAAGAAGCAACCTTATCACAACCCTAAGGTGAGTTGGTTACCTCAGCTTGTAACGAGCGAAGAGGTTGCGAGTTCGAAACTCAATAGCGGCATCTTCTTTTGACGTATTTAAAGAAACGAAAAGTCTAAGATGGGTCGGCTGCTCCAAATAGGAATTGTTGTTTTGGGAAGCTTCTGGGCCAGTTTTTATGGTTTTTCTAAACTGGGTTTGTTCCTTTTTTGTTTTCTTTTTTTATTTTCATTTTACTTTTTATACTTTTTAAATGCGTAAAAAGGTTAAAATTCGAAAATAATTAAGAACTTTATCAAATTTGTGATTTTTTTAATTTTATAAACTTTTTTCATGATCGGCAAAGTTCTTTAAAATCAGTGAACATTTTTTATGGTATTTATTGATCTGGGCCAGTTTTTATTTTTTAGTTTCCTTTTTTATTTTCATTTACATTTTTTATTTTTTATACTTTTTTAATGCGTAAAAAAGTTAAAATTCAAAAATAACTATGAACTTTTTTCAAATTTGTGACTTTTTTCAATTTCATGTACTTTTTTTAGTGATCTGCAAAGTTCTTTAAAATCCATGAACATTTTTCTAAATCAATGGACATTTCTAAAATCCGTGAATTTTTTTCAAATGTATCAACTTTATTCTAAAAATGCATGAATTTTTTATATTCATGAACATTTTTAAAAAAATATAGAAAATTTTAAAATTCTAAGATGGGCCGGCCCAGCGCAGCGCGGGGGTGACCTGCTTCAGGCGCTGGTTTGCGAATACAGTAGAAATCGGTGCCTGAAGCGCCAAATAGGAATTGCCGATTTGGGAAACTTCCAGGCCGGTTTTGGAAAGCTTCTGGCCCAGTGTCTTATGGTTTTTCTAAAATGGGTTTGTTCTATTTTCTGACTATTATTTTTAATTTTAATTTTACTTTTTTTCCTTTTCTACTTTTTTAAATGGATAAAATTTTAAAATTCAAAATTCATTATGAAATTTTCCTTAAATTTTTGTTTTTTAATTTCATAAAAAAATCAGTGATCTGTCTTTAAAATCCGTGAACATTTTTCTAAATCGATGAACATTTCTAAAATCTGTGAACATTTTTTCAAATCCATGAACTTTTTTCTAAAAATTCATAAATTTTTTTAGATTCATGAACATTTTTACAAGTCATGAATTTTTTCAAATCCATGAACTGTTTTCTCAAAATTCATGAACTTCTTAAAATTCCGCGAACTCTGTTTTCTAAATTGATGAACTTTTTCAAAATTCATGACCTTTTTCTCAACATTCGTGACCTCTTTTCAAATCTGCAAACTTTTTTCGAATTCATGACTTTTTTTCAAAACTAAGAACTTTTTGTAATTCATGAACTATTTTGATTTTGTGGTTTTTTTCACAACTATAAACTTTCTTGAATTCTTGAACTTTTTATTCATTTTTCTCGCTTTTAAAAAAATCAATGGTGGACTTGTCAACCGCGATCGGTGATTACCGAACCCAGTGACACGAGCGACTCGACTCGTTTTTGCACCGGCCCATGAAGCAAGGCACGTGAGCGCCCCGCGCTAAAGGCACTAAGGAGGCGTTCCCATCGTAAGTCAACCTCATTGGGGGTTAGGGGAGCTCCTATTCGGCAATGTAGGCGCCCCTAACTCGAAGTGGCACCTATAGCGCCTTGTGTGAGCTGTTTCTATGCTCGGCCCACAAAAATAGGTGGACGGCGTTGTTTCGATCGCTGCTTTTGGTTATGTTTCGTCGTTTCCCTCAAATAAAAGGTTATGTTCCGCTGTACTGGAAACGCTACTTTGTTCAAACTTGTGTATTACTTGCAAACTGATCTGAAACTGATTCGTAAAAGAGATTTCAGAAATTGGTTTACTGGAAAAGAAAGTTTTTCAAATAGAAAAATGGTTGAAAACTATGTTATCTATAATACCTAAATAGTTCATTCCCACTACTTTATTTCTCTTGACATGCAGTCTATCCACATCACTGACCAACATGCAGCCATCCATCTCACTCCACCTCAGCAACCTAGCCACATCATCAATTGCAAATACCATTCATATTCCTTTTTTTAGAAACATTCCTTTTTTGTTGAGAAAATGCTATTCATACTAGATGAAAGCCCGCGCATTGTTGCGGCACATTTAGTCGAAATTATATATTACGCAACCAAATGCCATATGTGGTAAGCTATCTAAAAAAGGAATATGTAATTAGATATTACATAGAGATGAGCACATTAAAGAAAAGGAAGAAAGTCAAAATGGAAAATATTATTGAAACATCACATATCTGCTAGGCTGAAGTACAAATAACTCATATGCTCGGTTAATGTGCACCCAAATTTTAGGTAAATATGACATTATGCGGAATGTTATAATACATTGCACTTTGAACATTCACAACATACACATGTTTTTCATCCCATACAGATGGGTTATGCACTCATGTCATCGACCTGCATGTGAGTGGGGTTAGGGACTCGAATGAATGTGAGAAAATATTTCTCTATAACTTGATTGATTTTTGGAACCTGTCTTAAAGGCTTACACATAATCATTTTATCTTGACGTTCTACACAATCTGAGATGAAGGATTTACTTGCTCTGCCAAAATATCTCGATATCCATTAGTGAAAAGAACAAAGTACAAATCATGAGCACCCCGGTGTCAAACCAAGCAATTGTATCATACTTTTTCTCGCTTCAGCATTTACAACTTCACTCAATATATGAGCATGAGTCATGAACTTAGCACTACGGGTGGAGTAGAATATGTTGGTCGGAATATAAGGGAAGACAAAGTGGAGAAAGTCTCGCATCAACTCAGCGGATCGATAGGCAATGGAGAGGCCTTTCATTCGATATCTATGTGAGGAGTAGGGATTTCCATGCAATGGATGGACCAGAGCTATAAGTGTATGAAAGCAAACTAAGTGGGTGTGCATCCAAATTTCTTGCTCATGAAGACCTCGGGCATTTGAGGAAAACCATCATCAAAATATACAAGCCAAGTTCTATAATGTAAAAATTCCCACTAGTGTATAAAAATGACAAATCAGGACTCTCTATATGAAGAACATGGTGCTACTTTGAAGCACAATTGTGGTAAGAGGATAGTAGCATTGTCCCTTTTCTCCTTTTTTTTCTCCCTTTTCTCTTTTTTTAGAACAATATCATGAACCTCATCCCCACTTTTTGGATGACTCATCAATCTCCATCATTCTTTACCTCGCAAGGACAAGGCTCTAATAATGATGATCATCACACTTCTTTTTTACTTGCAACTCGATAAATTGAAACAATTTGACTATATATGAATGCCTCTAGCAGTGTATCAGGATGTGCAATGATCTAGCGTAACATGTATTACAATGATGAATGGTGGCTTTGCCACAAATATCATGTCAGCTCTATATGATCATCCAAAGCAATATGATGATGAACACACATGTCATGTGGAAGTAATCGTGGAAGTTGCATGGCAATATATCTCATAATGGCTATGGAAATGCTATGATAGGTAGGTATGGTGGTTGTTTTGAGGAAGGATATATATGGTTTATGTCTGATAGAGCGTATTATATCACGGGGTTGCACCGGCGAAGTTTACACCAACTCTCGAGGTGAGAAAGGGCAATGCACGGTACCGGAGAAGCTAGCAATATGTGGATAGGTGTGATACGTCCATTTTGCATCATGTTTTCCTACTGTTATGTATAATCTTTGTATGCATAATAATGCTTTTGGGAGTAATTCTAATGTCTTTTCTCTCATAATATGCAAGGTTTACACAAAGAGGGAGAATGCCGGCAGCTGGAATTCTGGACCTGAAAAAGCTACGTCAGAGTTACCTATTCTGCACATCTCCAAATGAGCTGAAAATTTACGGAGAATTATTTTGCAATATATAAAAAATACTGGAGCAAGTAAATACATGAGGAGGCCCACCAGGTGGGCACAACCCACCTGGGCGCTCCAGGCCTCCCAAGCGCGCCCTGGTGGGTTGTGCCCTCCTCGGCCCACCTCCGGTGCCCATCTTCTGGTATATAGGTCATTTTGACCTAGAAAAAATCAGGAGGGGACTTTCGGGATGAAGCGCCGCCGTCTCGAGGCGGAACTTGGGCAGGAGCACTTTTGCCCTCCGGCGGAGCGATTCCACCGGGGGAACTTCCCTCCCGGAGGGGGAAATCATCGCCATCGTCATCACCAACAACTCTCCCATCTTTGGGAGGGCCATCTCCATCAACATCTTCAACAGCACCATCTCTTCTCAAACCCTAATTCATCTCTTGTGTTCAATCTTTGTGCCGGAACCTTAGATTGGTACTTGTGGGTGACTAGTAGTGTTGATTACATCTTGTAGTTGATTACTATATGGTTTATTTGGTGGAAGATTATATGTTCAGATCCATTATGCTATTTAATACCCCTCTGATCTTGAGCATGATTATTATTTGTGAGTAGTTACTTTTGTTCTTGAGGTCACGTGAGAAATCATGTTGCAAGTAATCATGTGAACTTGATATGTGTTTGATATTTTGATGATATGTATGTTGTGATTCCCTTAGTGGTGTCATGTGAACGTCGACTACATGGCACTTCACCATATTTGGGCCTAAGGGAATGCATTGTGGAGTAGTTATTAGATGATGGGTTGCTAGAGAGACAGAAGCTTAAACCCTAGTTTATGCACTACTTCGTAAGGGACTGATTTGGATCCAAAAGTTTAATGCTATGGTTAGATTTTATCTTAATACTTTTCTCGTAGTTGCGGATGCTTGCGAGGGAGTTAATCATAAGTAGGAGGTTTGTTCAAGTAAGAACGGCACCTAAGCACCGGTCCACCCACATATCAAATTATCAAAGTAGCGAACACGAATCAAACCAACATGATAAAAGTGACATGATGAAATTCCCGTGTACCCTCAAGAACGCTTTGCTTATCATAAGAGACCGTTTTGGCTTCTCCTTTGGCACAAAAGGATTGAGCTACCTTGCTGCACTTTATTTACCGTTACTTGCTCGTTACAAATTATCTTGCTATCAAACTACTTGTTACCGACTATTTCAGTGCTTGCAGAAAATACCTTGCTGAAAACCACTTGTCATTTCCTTCTGCTCCTCGTTGGGTTCGACACTATTACTTATCGAAAGGACTACGATTGATCCCCTATACTTGTGGGTCATCAAGGCTCTTTTCTAGCGCCGTTGCCGGGGAGTGAAGCGCTCTTGGTAAGTGGAAATTGGTAAGGAAAAATTTATACTACATGCTGAAATTTATTGTCACTTGTTACTATGGAGAACCATCCTTTGAGGGGTTTGGTCGGGGTATCTTCACCTCGAACGGAAGCACAATTAGTTTCCCCTCAACCTACTGCACCTACAGGAAATATTGGTTATGAAATTTCTTCGGGTATGATAGAACAACTGCTAGTTAATCCTTATGCAGGATATGGAACTGAACATCCTGATATGCACTTGATATATGTGGATGAAATTTGTGGATTATTTAAGCTTGCAGGTTTGTCCGGAGATGAATCTAAGAAGAAGGTTTTCCCTTTATCTTTGAAGGGAAAATCATTGACATGGTATAGGCTATGCGATGATATTGGATCTTGGAACTAGAATCGATTGAAATTGGAATTTAACCAAAAAAAATTATCCTATGCATCTAGTTCATCGTGATCGGAATTACATATATAATTTTTGGCCTCGTGAAGGAGAAAGTATCGCTCTAGCTTGGGGGAGGCTGAAGTCAATGTTATATTCATGCCTATTGAAACTTTAGGAGGTCCTCCTCCACCTAAAGGTGATCCCGTGTTTGAATTAAAACAATTGCCAGACACTTTGAAGTATGCTTATCTCGATGAGAAAAAGATATATCCTGTTATTATTAGTGCTAACCTTTCAGAACATGAAGAAGAAAGACTATTAAAAATTCTAAAGAAGCACCGTGCTGCTATTGGATATACTCTTGATGATCTTAAGGGCATTAGTCCCACTCTCTGTCAGCACAAGATTAATATGGAACCTGATGCTAAACCCGTTGTTGATCATCAATGATGTTTGAATCCTAAGATGAAAGAAGTGGTAAGAACTAAAATATTAAAGCTTCTGGAAGCAGGTATAATCTATCCCATAGCTTATAGTAGATGGGTAAGCCCTGTTCATTGTGTCCCTAAGAAGGAGGTTTTACCGTTGTTCCTAATGAGAAAAATGAACTCATTCCACAAAGAATTGTTACTGGCTATAGAATGGTGATTGATTTTAAAAAATTAAATAAAGCAACTAGAAAAGATCATTATCCTTGTCCTTTTATTGATCAAATGTTGGAAAGACTATCTAAGCACACACACTTTTGTTTTCTTGATGGATATTCTGGTTTTTCTCAAATACCTGTTTCACAACCTGATCAAGGGAAACCCACCTTTACTTGCCCTTTTGGAACTTATGCTTATAGACGTATGCCTTTCGGTTTATGCAATGCACGTGCTACTTTTCAAAGATGTATGACTGCTATATTTCTCTGATTTCTGTGAAAAGATTGTTGAGGTTTTCATGGATGATTTTTCTGTTTATGGAATTTCTTTCGATGATTGCTTAAGCAACCTTGATCGAGTTTTGCAGAGATGTGAGCAAACTAATCTTGTCTTGAATTGGGAGAAGTGCCACTTTATGGTTAATGAAGGTATTGTCTTGGGGCATAAAATTTCTGAACGACGTATTGAGGTGGACCAAGCTAAAGTTGATGCAATCGAGAAAATGCCATGTCCTAAAGATATTAAAGGTATTTGTAGTTTCCTTGGTCATGCTGGTTTCTATAGGAGGTTTATTAAAAACTTCTCTAAAATTTCTAGGCCTCTTACAAATCTTTTACAAAAGGATGTTCCATTTGTTTTTTATGATGATTGTGTAGAAGCCTTTGAAACACTTAAGAAAGCTTTAACTTCTGCTCCTATTGTTCAACCACCTGATTGGAACTTGCCTTATGAAATTATGTGTGATGCTAGTGATTATGCTGTTGGTGCTATTCTAGGACAAAGAGTTGATAAGAAATTAAATGCTATTCATTATGCTAGCAAAACTCTAGATAGTGCCCAAAGAAATTATGCTACTACTGAAAAAGAATTTTTAGTGGTTGTGTTTGCTTGTGATAAATTCAGATCTTACATTGTTGATTCTAAAGTTATTGTTCACACCGATCATCCTGCTATTAAATATCTTATGGAAAAGAAAGATGCTAAACCTAGACTCATTAGGTGGGTTCTCTTGCTACAAGAATTTGATTTACATATAACTGATAGAAAAGGAGCTGAGAACCCCGTAGCTGATAACTTATCTAGGTTAGAGAATATCCTTGATGACCCACTACCTATTGATGATAGTTTTCCTGATGAACAACTAGCTGCAATAAATGTTTCTCATAATACTCCTTGGTATGCTGACTATGCTAATTATATTGTTGCTAAATACATACCACCTAGTTTCACATACCGACAAAAGAAAAAATTCTTCTATGATTTAAGACATTACTTTTGGGATGACCCACATCTTTATAAAGAAGGAGTAGATGGTATTATTAGACATTGTGTACCTGAGCATGAACAGGAACAAATCCTACGAAAATGTCACTCCGAAGCTTATGGAGGGCATCATGCGGGAGATAGAACTGCTCATAAGGTATTGCAATCTGGTTTTTATTGGCCTACTCTCTTCAAGGATACCTGTAAGTTTGTTTTATCTTGTGATGAATGCCAAAGAATTGGTAATATCGGTAAGCGTCAAGAAATGCCTATGAATTATTCACTTGCTGTTGAACCATTTGATGTTTGGGGTTTTGATTATATGGGACCTTTTCCTTCCTCTAATGGGTATACGCAGGTTTTGGTTGCTGTTGATTATGTTACTAAGTGGGTAGAAGCTATTCCAACTAGTAGTGCTGATCATAACACTTCCATTAAAATGCTTAAAGAAGTTATTTTCCCGAGGTTTGGAGTCCCTAGATATTTAATGACTGATGGTGGTTCACACTTTATTCATGGTGCTTTCCGTAAAATGCTTGCTAAATATGATGTTAACCATAGAATTGCATCACCCTATCATCCTCAATCTAGTGGTCAAGTTGAACTTAGTAATAGAGAAATAAAACTAATATTACAAAAAATTGTTAATAGTTCCTGAAAGAATTGGTCTAAGAAATTGGACGATGCACTTTGGGCCTACAGAACAACATATAAAAATCCTATGGGTATGTCTCCCTATAAAATGGTTTATGGAAAAGCTTGTCATTTGCCTCTAGAGTTAGAACATAAAGCATATTTGGCAATTAAAGAACTCAACTATGATCTCAAACTTGCCGGTGAAAAGAGGTTATTTGATATTAGCTCATTAGATGAATCGAGAACCCAAGCTTATGAAAATGCCAAGTTATTTAAAGAAAAAGTTAAAAGATGGCATGACAAAAGAATCCAAAAGCGGGAATTCAAAGTTGGAGAATATGTTCTTTTGCACAACTCTCATTTTAGATTCTTTGCAGGAAAACTTCTATCTAAATGGGAAGGACAATATATTATTGAGGAGATTTATCGCTTTGGAGCCATCAAGATTAATAATGCCGAAGGTACTAACCCGAAGGTGGTCAATGGTCAAAGAATTAAACACTATATCTCAGGTACTCCTATTAATGTTAAAAGCAATATTATTCAAACCATGACACCGGAGGAACACATAAAAGTGACCTTCCGGAACATTCCAGAATACTAAAAAAGAGGAGGTACATGATACGGTAAGTAAACAGACTCCAAAAAATTGGCAAAAATATTTTTTGTCAGTTTTGGAATATTACAAAAATTAGGAAAATAAGAAACAACTAGGAAGGCAACCGAGGAGGGCACAACACACCAGGGCGTGCCCAGGCCCCCTGGCGCGCCCAGGTGGGTTGTGCCCACCTCGAGAACCTTCTCTACTTCGTTTTCCTCCCGTTTGCTTATTTTCCAAGATAAAAAATATTTATATACCCCCCAAACGTATTGACCACCGTATCGCGGAGAAATCTTCTGTTTTTCTTTCTTGCTGTTTTCTGTCAGATCTGTCAAGCTAGGCATCATGTCTTCTCCCTCCTCCGACCATGAAGAAGGCGATGCTTGGTTGTAGCAGGTGGAGTTAATGGGAGGGGGAGATGAGAAGGTTGCCATGGAGGAAGATGAAGGGAATTCTCTTGGAGTTCACCCTCCGGCTTCCGAGAGAGGCACACTGGCCGGCATCTCCACTCGTCTTAATCCCCATCAAGCCATGAGATCATCCAACAATCAGGAGAGCCCTGAAGTTCAAGAAGGGCTCCCTCCCAGGAGGCCTTTACACAGGTTACATCGAAACAATTTTCACAATTTTATTCACAATTATGGGTTCGAAAATACTCCTCGTGTGCACATACCGTCCAATTGGGACATCGTTCGTCCAAGAGAAAGTGATGCAGGACAAGTTCTTGGGGGCCGAAGAATAAACATATTATGGCCGAAGTGGAGAAGAACACTGAGTTGCTCCATCGAGTCCTTCGAGAGATTAAAAATTTGATGGAGGCAATCATGGATATATTGGGAACCTTATCACCACCACCTTCATCATTTATCCAACAAAAGAAATTTGAGTTCATGGTATGGGCACTCCCCTTGGCTTGCGCCAAGCTTGGGGGAGGTGCCACGGTATCGTATCACGACAACTATCTTTGCTTTCATCTATTTTAGTTTGACCTTTAGTTATCCTATGATTTAGTTGAATAAAAGTTCAGTTTGATCCTTTCTTTTCGAGTGCTTGCTTAGTGATCTATCTATGTAATCGTGTGCGAGATATATAATAAAGATCAGTTTGAGTTTTGTTTCTTTCTTTGTCTGTTCCAATAAAAAGAAAGGAAAATAAATGAAAAAGATCATATGCTAGTCTTATGGTAAGTAATTACATCACATAAGGAAAAGTATAAGTGGTAAAATTTATTGGAGATTGACAAACATAGCATTGGTCAATGATGCAATTCATGAAAGAATTAATAAGGGAAGAGAAGATTCACATGCAAATACACTATCTTGGACATCTTTTATGATTGTGAGCCCCCATTAAATATTTTGTGTCAAAATAGTTGACGCTGGACAAGGAAGGCAGCGTAATGATTTATGTTTGTTCATATTCACATAGAAGTTATATTGTCATAGATCCTTCAACATGTGGTGCTTGCTCAATATCTTTTCTAGCAAAAAATTCCGCACTAAGTAGAGATACTACTTGTGCATCCAAAAACCCTTAACCCAAAATCTTATTTTGAGAGTCCACCATACCTACCTATGGATTGAGTAAGATCCTTAAAGTAAGTTGTCATCGGTGCAATAAGGCAATAAAAATTGCTTCTAAATGTGTTGGATCATTTAGTGTAAGAGAAAATTGAGCGTTGTACGAACTTGTGATGGCAAAGTAATAAAAGTGACGGACTGCATAATAAAGGTTGCTATCATAAGGGGCAATATAACATGACGTTCTTTTCCATTAAGGGATTTGGCATACAAACAAATAAGCGCATGACAACCTCTGGTTCCCTCTGCGAAAGGCCTACCTTTTACTTTTATGCATTTACTTTTATGTAAGAGTCAAAGTATTCTCCCCTATTCCTTTTTATTTTCTCTTTTTGCAAGCATCATGTGGTGAGGAAAGATCTAGGCACATATACCCAGTTGGATATGAGTGGGCATGAGTTATTATTGTTGACATCACCCTTGAGGTGAATACGTTGGGAGGCGAAACTATAAGCCCCTATCTTTCTATGTGTCCGGTTGAAATTTTTTGTTCATGGGTATGCTGTGAGTGTTAGCAATCATAGAAGATTAAATGATGGTTGAGTATGTGGACTTTCCTAAAGGCTCCGATACGTGACCATTCCTGAAAATATGATGAATTGTAGTTGCAAAGTTGACTGAGAACATAGTTTGTTGGTTTTCAATAAGGTTTATGCTTTATACTTCAATGTTGTGATGACTTTTTACTTGTTCATGAGAAGTTATATGATAAAAAGTTGTTTGATAAAGTTTTATATTAAAGTTCCTTGCTGTTATAATAATATGCATGATGCTTCTATGTCCGTATTTTGTTTTTATCGACACCTCCCGCTCTAAGCATGTGGGCATGTTTTTTGATTTCGGTTTTTCGCTTGAGGAAAAGTGAGGTCTAAGCTTGGGGGAGTTGATACGTCCATTTTGCATCATGTTTTCCTACTGTTATTTATAATGTTTTTATGCATAATAATGCTTTTGGGAGTAATTCTAATGCCTTTTCTCTCATAATATGCAAGGTTTACACAAAGAGGGAGAATACCGACAGCTGGAATTCTGGACCTAAAAAAGCTACATCAGAGTTACCTATTCGGCACATCTCCAAATGAGCTGAAAATTTACAGAGAATTATTTTGCAATATATAAAAAATACTGGAGCAAATAACTACCGGAGGAGGCCCACCAGGTGGGCACAACCCACCTGGGCGCGCCAGGCCCCCCAGGCGCGCCTGATACGTCTCCAACGTATCTATAATTTTTGATTGTTCCATGTTGTTATATTATCATTCTTGGATGTTTTATAATCATTTTATATCTTTTTTTGGTACTAACCTATTGACATAGTGCTTAGTGCCAGTTGCTGTTTTCTGCATGTTTTTTACATCGCAGGAAATCAATACCAAACGGAGTCCAAACGCAGCGAAACTTTTTGTGGATTTTTTTTGGACCAGAAGACATCCAGTGGGCCGGAGAAGCACCTGGGGGGTGCTCCGAGGGGAGCACAACCCACCAGGGCGCGCCTGGAGGGCTAGGAGCGCCCAGGTGGGTTGTGCCCACCTCGGCCGCCTCCCGCACCGCCTCTTTGCTCTATAAATACTCCAATATTCCAGAAACCCTAGGGGAGTCGATGAAAATCAATTCCAGTCACCGCAAGTTCCAGAAACACCAGATCCAATCTAGACACCATCTCGGAGGGGTTCATCATGTCCATTGGTGCCTCTCCGATGATGCGTGAGTAGTTCTTTGTAGACCTACGGGTCCGTAGTTAGTAGCTAGATGGCTTTCTCTCTCTCATTTGATTCTCAATACAATGGTCTCTTGGAGATCCATATGATGTAACTCTTTTTGCGGTGTGTTTGTTGGGATCCGATGAACTTTGAGTTTATGATCAGATCTATGTTTTTATCCATGAAAGTTATTTGAGTCTTCTTTGATCTCTTATATGCATGATTGCTTATAGCCTCGTATTTCTTCTCCGATATTTGGTTTTTGTTTGGCCAACTTGATCTATTTATCTTGCAATGGGAAGAGGTGCTTTGTAATGGGTTTGATCATACGGTGCTTGATCCCAGTGACAGAAAGGGAAACGGCACGTATGTATCATTGCTATTAAGGATAACAAGATGGGGTCTATTTCTACATAAATAGATCTTGTCTACATCATGTCATCGTTCTTATTGCATTACTCCATTTGTCCATGAACTTAATACACTAGATGCATGCTGGATAGCGGTCGATGTGTGGAGTAATCGTAGTAGATGCAGGTAGGAGTCGGTCTACGAATCTTGGACGTGATGCCTATATAATGATCATTGCTTGGATATCGTCATGAGTATTTAAAGTTCTATCAATTGCCCAACAGTAATTGTTTTCCCACCGTTTGCTATTTTTCTCGAGAGAAGCCACTAGTGAAACCTACGACCCCCGGGTCTCTTCTTTAATATATTTGCCTTTGCGATCTATTCTTATTTGCTTTTGTTTTCAGATCTATATTTCCAAAAACCCAAAAATACCTTGCTGCACTTTATTTTATTTTGCATTTATTCGAGATCTATTTATCCAATCTATTACAACTTTTTCCTGTCCACTAGCCATTTCTGGCGCCGCTGCCCGAAAGGGATTGACAACCCCTTTAATACGTCGGGTTGCGAGTATTTGTTATTTGTGTGCAGGTGCCATTCACGTAGTGTTGCGTGGTTCTCCTACTGGTTCGATAACCTTGGTCTCATCACTGAGGGAAATAGCTACCGTCGCTGTGCTACATCATCCCTTCCTCTTTGGGGAAATACCGACGTAGTTCTAGCAGACATCAAAAGGAATTTTTGGCGCCGTTGCCGGGGAGATATCATCAACATCTACCAGGTTCCTAATCACAAATCTCATCTCCTCACAATTTTCATTATTTGCCATTTGCCTCTCATTTTCCTCACCCCCACTTCACAAAAATTTGCCGTTTTATTCGCCCTTTTTTTTTCGTTCGCCGTTTTCTCGTCAGATCTATCTTTTTGCTTGCAATCATGAGTGATTTTGGTATGGCAGAAACAGATGATGGCCTAACTCCTAAAATGGAGCGTACGGGTAATCTGGATGCCAAAACTTTTGTTTTGCGGCAGGGGAATGTTATTGGAAAAGAACATATCCAAGAATTTTTCAATTGTGTTGGAAATTTGAGTCTTGATGATGCCCCTATACTTAAAAGGACTAAATCTTATGCGGAAGCTATTTCAGCGCTAGTTCTGAAACTTGAAAATAGATTTATCCATACTCATCCTACCTTGCAAAGATTGTTTTATGAGTTACCCGTTATAAAGAATCCTAAAGCTAAAAAGTTGGCCACTCTTGTTCTTATGAATGAATTTGACTACATGATACGGGAAGCTAGGGAAATCTTTGATTTTTATGGTATGAATCGTGAAAAAACCCGTGATAGATGAAATTCTCTATAATAGTGATTATGCTTTAAGACATTTACTTGGGGATAATCAAATCTTTGATGAGAATCTTAAAAAGCAAGTCCCTGTTTTAGATATTATCCAACAAGTTTTTAATGATGTTAATCAACATTATTCTTGGATCACTGCCGGAAATCAAAAGGGATATGATGATAAGCAACTTGATTGTGCTAAAGTTCCATGGATAATGTGTTTTATGTTGCTTTTGCAAAGCCTCCTGAGAAAAACACCTCCAAGGAAAACAAGAACAAAGTTGACAATACTTAGATCCTTGCTTTATGCCTAGCTAGGGGCGTAAAACGATAACGCTTGTTGGGAGGCAACCCAATGAATAAAATTTATTTTTTGCCTTTTGCTTTCTGTTCTTGAGTGTTAGCATAATAATGCTACTGTTATGATTGACTTTTTTGTGTTTTAATTAGTGTTTGTCCCAAGTAAAGCCTTTAGGATTGATTTGGGTGATAGTTGATTTGATCTTGTTGGAAAACAGAAACTTTTGCATCCAGTAAAACAAGTTTGAAAATTCACAGAAGAGACAAAAAATTCTGAATTTTTTACACAAGATTGATATACAAATTTTCTCTGTTCTCCTAATTTTTCAGAATTTTTGGAGTTATAGAAGTATTCGAAATATTCAGATTGCTACAGACTGTTCTGTTTTAGACAGATTCTATCTTCTTTGCATTGTGTGCTTGTTTTAATGATTCTATGGTTTTCTTTGAAGAGTTTTTGCCATAGAAAAGTTGGAATACAGTAGATATAATGCAAGAATAAAATATGAATTGGTTTGCTACAGTACTTATAGTAGTGATTTGTTTTCTTATACTAACGGATCTCACAAAGGTTTTGTTGAGTTTTGTGTGATTGAAGTTTTCAAGTTTTGGGTGATTTTACGATGGATGAAGGAATAAGGAGTAAGAAGAGCCTAAGCTTGGGGATGCCCATGGCATCCCAAGCTATTATCCAAAGAGAAGTAAGCAACTAAGCTTGGGGATGCCCGAGTGGCATCCCCTCTTTCTTCTAACGACCATCGGTATTTTACTTGGAGCTATATTTTTATTCGTCACATACTATGAGTTTTTCTTGGAGCGTCTTGTATGATATGAGTCTTTGCTTGTTTTGCTTTTTGTTTTAAGTCTTGAATCCTTGCTGGACACACCTATTTGAGAGAGCCAAAATTAGGCCATGACTTGTTAGAATTGCTCTCTATGCTTCACTTAAATCTTTATGAGTTATGTAATTGCTCTAGTGCTTCACTTATATCTTTTTGAGCATGGTGTGCTTTATTATTTTTGAAGACATGATCTCATGCTTCACTTAGATTTATTTGGGAGTTAGTAATTTTTTTAAGAAATTCTCTCTTGCTTCACTTAAATTAATTTGAGAGAAAGAAATATTATGCTCATGATCTTCACTTATATTTGTTTGAGCTTATCAAAAGCAACACATGAAAATTAGTCCCAAAGTGATAGATATCCAAGAAGGACATAATAAAAACTTTCATGAAGATCATTGGACAAAATAAACTTGATTCCTTGTAATAGTTTTGAGATATGAAGATGTGATATTTGAGTTATGTTGATGAGTAATTATGCTTTAGTAAGAATATTGGTGTTAAGGTTTGTGATTCCCTATGCATGCACAAAAGTCAATAGTTATGCAATGAAATTATATCCTACTTGTGGTGCATTATTCGGTGTTAATTATGCTTAATGCTCACTTATGAGATTTTTCGTTTCTTGGTTGGTCGCTTCTCAATCTTTTGCTAGCCTTCATTTTGCACTAAGTATGATCACTACTTGTGCATCCAAAACCCTTTAAACCAGTTTTGCCATATGAGTCCACTATATCTACCTATATGCGGTATTCTTTTGCCGTTCTAAGAAAATTTGCATGTGCCATCTCTAATTTTCAAAATAAATTTCTCTTTTGTGTGCTCGTACCACTCGCGAGGCGGTGAGGGGTGGCCGATATTTTCCATGCTAGATGTGTTATTCTCACGATGAGTGTTTATTCACTTGTCATTGCATGAGAGTAAGGCAAAGGTATTAGGGATGCCCAGTCCCAAAATGAATAAATGAATTTACTTTATGTTGTCAAATAATACATTCCTTGGAAAGTGTTGGTATGGAGGGCACCCGTGCATACGGCAAGCCATGGAAAGTGAAAGAAATGGTGGAAAAAGGAATAAACTTTATTTTCTGTTTGGGAACCGCCTATGATATATCTAGCATGGAAAGTGTGGGGAACTCTAAGTCGTTTTCGTTGGTGAGAAAAGTATACCTCCCAAAATGTTTTTATCTCTCAATTTTCGCTTTGAGCTCTGGCACCTCTACAAATCCCGACTTCCCTCCGCGAAGGGCCTTTCTTTTACTTTATGCAATTTTTATTTTTATTTTGAGTCTCCATCTTCTCTTATAAAGCACCAACTAAGGGGCACTATGATCGTACTTGAGCATTGGGTGTAGCTAATATGCGAGTGTGTTTCATGAATGGATCAATGATTGAGCATAATGGGCTAGGGATAACTAATTTTAGCGTTGATATTTTGAAAGACATGGTTCCTTGTTGATATGCTTGAGTATTTAAGTTATCATGTCAAAACTAGACTATTGCTTTGAACCATATAAAATTCCAAATGTCCATGCTATAAAGAAAAGAATATGTGATGAACATGTTAGGCAGCATTCCACATCAAAAATTCTGTTTTTATCATTTACCTACTCGAGGACGAGCAGGAATTAAGCTTGGGGACGCTGATATGTCTCCAACGTATCTATAATTTTTTATTGTTCCATGCTGTTATATTATCATTCTTGGATGTTTTACAATCATTTTATAGTCATTTTATATCATTTTTTGGTACTAACCTATTGACATAGTGCCTAGTGCCAGTTGCTGTTTTCTGCATGTTTTTTACATCGCAGGAAATCAATACCAAACGGAGTCCAAGCGCAGCGAAACTTTTTGTGGATTTTTTTTGGACCATAAGACATCCAGTGGGCCGGAGAAGCACCTGGGGGGTGCTCTGAGGGGAGCACAACCCACCAGGGCGTGCCTGGAGGCCCAGGCGCGCCCAGGTGGGTTGTGCCCACCTCGGCCGCCTCCCGCACCGCCTCTTTGCTCTATAAATACCCCAATATTCCAGAAACCCTAGGGGAGTCGACAAAAATCAATTACAGTCGCCGCAAGTTCCAGAAACACCAGATCCAATCTAGACACCATCTCGGAGGGGTTCATCATGTCCATTGGTGCCTCTCCGATGATGCATGAGTAGTTCTTTGTAGACCTACGGGTCCGTAGTTAGTAGCTAGATGGCTTTCTCTCTCTCGTTTGATTCTCAATACAATGGTCTCTTGGAGATCCATATGATGTAACTCTTTTTGCGGTGTGTTTGTTGGGATCCGATGAACTTTGAGATTATGATCAGATCTATGTTTTTATCCATGAAAGTTATTTGAGTCTTCTTTGATCTCTTATATGCATGATTGCTTATAGCCTCGTATTTATTCTCTGATATTTGGGTTTTGTTTGGCCAACTTGATCTATTTATCTTGCAATGGGAAGAGGTGCTTTGTAATGGGTTCGATCTAACGGTGCTTGATCCCAGTGACAGAAAGGGAAACAACACGTATGTATCGTTGCTATTAAGGATAACAAGATGGGGTCTATTTCTACATAAATAGATCTTGTCTACATCATGTCATCGTTCTTATTGCATTACTCCGTTTTTCCATGAACTTAATACACTAGATGCATGCTGGATAGCGGTCGATGTGGTGAGTAATAGTAGTAGATGCAGGCAAGAGTCGGTCTACTAATCTCGGACGTGATGCCTATATAATGATCATTGCCTGGATATCGTCATGAGTATTTGAAGTTCTATCAATTGCCCAACAGTAATTGTTTTCCCGCCGTTTGCTATATTTCTCGGGAGAAGCCACTAGTGAAACCTACAGCTCCCGGGTCTCTTCTTTAATATATTTGCCTTTGCGATCTATTCTTATTTGCTTTTGTTTTCAGATCTATATTTCCAAAAACCCAAAAATACCTTGCTGCACTTTATTTTATTTTGCATTTATTCGAGATCTATTTATCCAATCTATTACAACCTTTTCCCGTCCACTAGACATTTCTGGCGCCGTTGCCCGAAAGGGATTGACAACCCCTTTAATACATCGGGTTGAGAGTATTTGTTATTTGTGTGCAGGTGCCGTTCACGTAGTGTTGCGTGGTTCTCCTACTGGTTCGATAACCTTGGTCTCATCACTAAGGGAAATACCTACCGTCGCTGTGCTGCATCAACCCTTCCTCTTTGGGGAAATACCGACGTAGTTCTAGCAGACATCAGCGCCCTGGTGGGTTGTGCCCTCCTCGGCCCACCTCCGGTGCCCATCTTCTGGTATATAGGTCATTTTGACCTAGAAAAAAAATCAGGAGGGGACTTTCGGGACGAAGCGCCGCCGTCTCGAGGCGGAACTTGGGCAGGAGCACTTTTGCCCTCTGGCGGAGCGATTCTGCCGCGGGAACTTCCCTCCCGGAGGGGGAAATCATCGCCATCGTCATCACCAACAACTCTCCCATCTTTGGGAGGGCCATCTCTATCAACATCTTCAACAGCACCATCTCTTCTCAAACCCTAGTTCATCTCTTGTGTTCAATCTTTGTACCACAACCTTAGATTGGTACTTGTGGGTGACTAGTAGTGTTGATTACATCTTGTAGTTGATTACTATATGGTTTATTTGGTGGAAGATTATATGTTCAGATCCATTATGCTATTTAATACCCCTCTGATCTTGAGCATGATTATTATTTTTGAGTATTTACTTTTGTTCTTGAGGTCACGGGAGAAATCATGTTGCAAGTAATCATGTGAAGTTGATATGTGTTCGATATTTTGATGATATGTATGTTGTGATTCCCTTAGTGGTGTCATGTGAACGTCGACTACATGACACTTCACCATATTCGGACCTAAGGGAATGCATTGTGGAGTAGTTATTAGATGATGGGTTGCTAGAGTGACAGAAGCTTAAATCCTAGTTTATGCGCTACTTCGTAAGAGACTGATTTGGATCCAAAAGTTTAATGCTATGGTTAGATTTTATCTTAATACTTTTCTCATAGTTGCGGATGCTTGCGAGGGAGTTAATCATAAGTAGGAGGTTTGTTCAAGTAAGAACAACACCTAAGCACCGGTCCACCCACATATCAAATTATCAAAGTAGCGAACACGAATCAAACCAACATGATAGAATTGACATGATGAAATTCCCGTGTACCCTCAAGAACGCTTTGCTTATCATAAGAGGCCGTTTTGGCTTGTCCTTTGCCACAAAAGGATTGGGCTACCTTGCTGCACTTTATTTACCGTTACCATTACTTGCTCATTACTAATTATCTTGCTATCAAACTACTAGTTACCGACTATTTCAGTGCTTGCAGAAAATACCTTGCTGAAAACCACTTGTCATTTCCTTCTGCTCCTCGTTGGGTTCGACACTCTTACTTATCGAAAGGACTACAATTGATCCCCTTTACTTGTGGGTCATCAAGGTGGGAGCGCTGTATTAGTCCATGAACTCACATTAAACATAAAGAACTTCTATACTCATTGTGAAAGTTTTATTAGCCCTCGAAGCAAAGTACTACCCTCATGCCCCTAGGGAGGAGGTTGGTAGGAGTTAACCATCGCGCACCCCTAATTTGAACAACAGAAAGGATTTCAACGAGGAATAAAAATGCTCCAACATCCCCGCCATGCCATGATGGACACCTAAATGAGTAATACGTAACATGCTTTAATATCGATATTTCTACTAACCAATGACCATGAACCAATACCCTTTCATATTAGTACATTAATATAATTAAACCATCCATTTCATATCCAGTGATCTACATGAAATTTTTTATTATATTACTCTTATATACCTATCATTTTCGGACTAGTCTCATAACCCGTGCATATTACCACTTCCTATTTAAGACTCTCAAAAAGATTTAAGTGAAGCATCAGGGTGCAAATCATTTCTATAAAATATAACCACCGTCATGTTGTAAAGATATAAATGAAGCACATGAGCAACTGCCTAGCACAAAAGATATAAGTGAAGCACATAGAGTATTCTAACAAATCATGATGAATGTGTGTGTCTCTCAAAAGGAAAACGTGGACAATTTGTATATCAATTATGTGAAAAAAAATCATATCAAGATCACGTTCCAGTAAAAAAAATGTAAATTCCTCCACTCGGCACAAAACTTACTGTTTTTGTACAGAATCAAGTCAACTATCATCCAAATCATCCCAAAGGCTTTACTTGGCACAAACGCTAATTAAAAGATAAAAACACAATCATTACAATAGCAATAATCATGTCATCACACCAAAACAAAAAGAAAAATCAAAAAATTAAGATAACTATTGGGTTGCCTCCCAACAAGCGCTATATTTTTATGCCCCTAGCTAGGCATAATGTAAAGTTTCAAGTTTTATCATCTTTCGTTTTGATCACTCTAGAAGGGCTTCTCTCAAAACCCGGAGAGGCTCTTTATGCTTCCCATTAATGTCAGAGGAAGAAGCAAGTTTATTATCTAAGGTATCAAGCCTTTATGCAAATGGTAAGAAAAGAATTCATGCAATTGAGATTTGAACTAAGGATTTTGAGTGGTTAACTAAACTTTTGCAAGTCAACCAAGTTTTTCTGCATATGCCCTAGTTTTTCTAAGATTTGAATTCATTCTTGAGCATATGGAGATCCTTTTTGTGGAGGTGGAGCTCCTACTATCCCTTCTATTATTTCGTAAGCAGCATTAGCATCACTTTCAATGAAATTCACTTTAGCGGCAAAATCTAAAAGTTGTCTATTAGGCATAGTGAGCCCCACATAAACGTTTCGAAGTAGGATCTTTACTTCTTATAGTAGAATTACGGTAAGATTCCATTATCCTAAACAAGCATCTTTAAAACTCTTCCCCTATTTCTGCTTGAAATAAAGAATCTCAAAATCAGGGGAGAGTGGAGAAATAGTAGAACTAGCCATAGCAGCAAAACAAGCAAGAAAGCAAACAAGCAAAATAAAATATTTTTTTGTTTTTGATTTTTTTAGAGAAGTGGAGGGAGATGAAAAAGAGAAGGCAAATAAAAACAAATAAAAAGTAGAACAAGAAAATGATAGTGTGTATGAAGGAACATGTAGTTGTTTGATAAATCTCCTCGGCAACGGCACCAGAAATTCTTTCTGCTACTTGTGAGTTGCGTTGTGATTTTCCCCGAAGAGGAAGGGTGAAGCAATATAGTAGCGGATAGTATTTCCCTCAGTAGAGAACTGTAACACCCCCAGTGGTTAGCTATAGTAATCTCCCCCTAATTGTGCCATGTCATCACCTTTTTGCTAATCCAATTGTCACTTGATCAAAATTCAAGTCAAACTTAAATTTAAAATAAAGTAAAAATAATATTTATTCAAACAGTAAAATAAAAATGTTTGTTATGTTGCAAATATTCACTAACTATTTTTCATGAAGAAACAAACATATTTTGAATTCCCCAAATGCCCCTAGGAATAATTAAAGTGACCCAACAACACTAGATTTGGCCATTTTTGAAATAAACAAATACTTTTGCTTTTCAAAAATATGTGAAACTTTGTGGCCAGCTCCATAATGCTGCAAGGTATTTTTGTGAAAATTTTGGCATTTAACAAAAATCAAGTGATACCAAATTAAATGCAAAACAGAGAGCAAAATATAAAAACAGAAAAGAATCTAAAGAAAAGAAAAATAGGAGAGCTACACTGTGCACTTGTAGCCCACTACTACAGTGCACAACCCAGCCCACATAGCCGCCGTCTTCAACCCCCCTGTTCACCCGGTCGCGGTGAGCACCGCGCCCGCGTCCATGGCGCAGATGACCACGCGTCGGCCATCCCGCGGCCTCCCCGACGTCGTCGACGCCTACTAGACCGCTCCCGCGAGCCCCCGTACGAAACCCTAGCCCTACTCACCCCCATTCCCCTCTCCCTCGCTTGTTACCGAGCTCGCCCGAATGCCTCCATGGACGCACCGCCATCATCTGCACAGCCACCGGCCTCCCGACGCCACACCACCATGCCCATCTGCTCCGCCGACCTCCTCTTCGTCGTCTTCGCCCACGGGATCAAGCCCGGGACCCCTACCTCGCCGGTTCGGCCTCATCTCCCTTCTCTACCCCGCCGGTCATCGCCATCGATCCGTCACCACCGCTGCTTCTCCGCCTTCGTCAAGCGCGCTCCCGAGCTCCCTGTGAGCTCCCGGTCCTCAGTGACCTTTTTCCCCTCCCCTCCGCGTCTTGTAGCTCCATTTCTGACGAGGTCGTGCCTCTGCCGCTGCTCGCCGCCAACATGGTGGTCGATTCCGACCATCCCAGCACCTGTTGTTTGTTCCAGTGGGTGCGCAATGAGAACCTCGTCCGATCCGTGCCAGCCAAATGCTCGAATGGACGCCGGAGGCGAGCGCGCGATCGTCGCCAGTGTGCTCTTCCTCGCCGCCATTAGCTTGCTGACATGGCGGCATTGTTACCACTTAATCATCATGCTAATTAACCTATGGGTCTATGACAAGTGGGCCCACGGCCATTAGGCTTCGTTTAAGTGGACAAACTTAATTACCCCCCAGTGACTTTGACAACCGGGCCCCACCAGCTAATCAAATTATTTAAACAGTTAATAAAATCTATTAAAATATGTGTCCATGTCATACTGGCCCCACTTGTGAGTTGACGAGTCAATGTTGACTGGGTCAACTACTGATTGTGCACTGCTGACTCAGCCTCTGGCCCCACTGGTCAGCCTCTATGTTGAACAGTTGGGTACCATTTTGGGTACCCGTAGCATTTTTGGTTAAATGTTTTTGAATTAAAATAAACCTATAATTTCATAATATTATTAAAACTTTGAAAATTCATATAAAATAATCTATAACTTAGATAAAAATAATTTATATATGAAATTTGCTCAGAAAAATGTGATGAATCCGAATATGCTATCCACTCATCTGTCACATGCCTCTAACATGATGAACATGGATACTTCCCATCTGTTTCATCTGTCCGATAACCGCCGAAAGCCGGGAAAACATTCCCAGATGTTTTTCCGCTTCCTCTGTAATGTGTAGCACTGCGTTAGGTCACCCTTAGCACAACATTTTGCCATGTCATGCATCGTGATGCATTTGTTTGCTTTGTATTTATTGTTTCTTCCCCCTCTTCTCTCTGGTAGACTCCGAGACCGATGCTGCTCTCGAGTACGACTACACTCCTGACGTCCAACCACTTTTAGCAGAGCTTCCAGGCAAGCAAAACACCCTTGATCATTCCTATATCGCCCATTCTTTCGCTCTCATGCTTGCATTAGATTTTGCTACTGTTGTTTGATAAGCTCCTATTCTGATGCATAGCCTGCTTTTGTAACCTGCTATTGTAGTTACCAGTTTATCCTATATGCTTAGTATAGGTTGTTTAGTGATCCATCAGTGACCCCTCAGCTTGTCCCTGTTACCCCTGCTTCATCACAGATGGCTCGATCAACATGATCAATGTACAGAGCTGACACATCACCGCACACACACACCCCCCTTAGTTGTACGACTCTGCAGAGCTACCATCGAGTGCCATGGGTGATACCTCGTAACGCACTCCTGATGATATCGGTGTAGAGTAGCTAATCGGTCATGGCTTACGGAGGGTGATTCCTCCTTCACCACTCCCGATGATGACTCTGTCGTGCAACACCTCAAGTGTGAACCCTTCGACGGTGATTCCTCCTAGGTCACCTTGACGGTTACATCGAGTAGGACTCCATCGAGGGTGATTCATCGGATTTCCCCCTTGATGTTATGGACACACGGTTACCTTGACTTTACCCCAGAACCTTGTTGAAGTCGGGTCTATCCCGAGGGGTACCCGCGAGAGTTACTGCAGTCGGGTTGACCGTGAGGGTACCCGCGAGATAATTATGCGGCACGCCCGGGCATTCTTAGTCCTTGCTGTAATTCCGCGAGACGGGGCGACAGGACCATAGATCGTGGGTCATTCATCGTCTCCGCACGCTCCCAAGACACTAACGGTTTGGATATGTGATCTGAGTAGGCCTCTAGCCTTTTCGCACTAACCACCACGCGGGAATAAGTATGGGCACTCGGCATCATACGATTCTCCAAAAGCTCTTCGGACATCAGCGATTGAGCGCCGCGCGCCCGTTGGACGAGAACCACATGTGCTTGTATTAGGGGGTGGGTCTGCTCGGATGCGCAGGAGTGCAAAGGGCGATGGGCCCAAGACCCCTGAGCGCTTAGGATGTAGACCGGCGTGCGGCCTCTCTGTTGAGCCTAGGTAGAACTACGGCGTGTTGATCAGCCGAGGCCGGGCATGACCCGTTAATGTGCGTCCGGCCGGAGTTAATCGAGCGTGTTGGGTAAGTTGGTGCACCCCTGTAGGGAAGTATATATATTCAAATAGCCGTGTCCACGGTAACGGATGCCCGGAGTTGTATCCCGATCTATACAACTAGAGCTGGATACTGGAGACACTAAATGGATATGATGGTTCCAGGATTGCTTTCTCGCAGGGAGTCGAGGAAGGATCTCTGGGCATTGATACTACAACATACTTATTACTTATGTTATGTTACTCTACTCTCTTCTGTTTCTGCAAGATGCTAGTCTTCGATAGGCTAGGCCTTCCCCTCTACTCTGGCATTTCTGCAGTTCAGTCCAAAGATATAGCCCCATTCCTTTGATACTGATGCATTCTTAGTATAGATCTGATGTAAGTCTTGCGAGTACTTTGGATGAGTACTCACGGTTGCTCTGCTACCTCTTTTCCCCTCTACCCGATTGCTACGATCAGATGACGGAGTCCAGGAGCCAGTTGATCCCGCCGATGACTACTACTACCCCAACGTAGCTTACTACTATGTGGAGACCGCCGACGACCAGGAGTAGATAGGAGGCTCCCAGGCAGGAGGCCTGCGCCTTTTCGATCCAGATGTCGTTGTTTTGCTAGCCTTCTTAAGGCAAACTTGCTTACTTATGTCTGTACTCAGATATTGTTGCTTCCGTTGACTCTTGTGTATTCGAGCCCTCGAGGCCCCTGGCTTGTAATATAAAGCATGTATTATTTTAATTTGTGTCTAGAGTTGTGTTGTGATATCTTCCCATGAGTCTCTGATCTTGATCGTGCACATTTGCGTGTATGATTAGTGCATGATTAAGTCAAGGGCGTCATAAGTTGGTATCAGAGCCAACTGCCTGTAGGAAGCCCCTTTCCAACTCCTTGGCCGAAGTTGAGTCTAGTCTTTAAAAATATATTTTACTAACATTGTTGTGTGGCTTACGGTCCCACATCGCCAATGGGTGGGTTTAGGATCTTTTATTCCGCATCTTTACTCTGGGATTCTGCTCACTCTTCTATTCGGGTTAAAGATTTTGCTAAAGCTAACTTTAGGTTCTCGTAACTACTTCCTCCCGGAGAGCCCCTCAATCTAGACGATGGCTTGATTCACCAGAAGAATCTGAAGATACTCTTTGATGTTTTCTCGAGACCCTTGTGCCCATCGCCATTGCAATTCCCTACCACCGATATATCCTTATGGATAACAACTTACACTTTCCGGTCATACATTCTTTCCCAATTGCTCTTGTTATTACAAGATACCCCGAGATACTCTTTTGTATCCCGAGAATCCATTATGCCCATTGCCTTGTAGCTCCTTCCTGCATGAATACATCTATGAAAAAAATCCTGACACTTACCGGGGATACGTTCATCCCCAGTTGTTCATGTGTTTCACATAATACTTAATAATGCTATCCGATCTTCTGAGAATCCTCTATAGCCTATTTCTCTGGAAGGTCTTGCCTGCCTGCATTATGGTTAATTCCATATGCCTAGTAGTATTCATTGACGTCCTTGGTCATTATCATCTTGAGTCCCTCGATCCAATATGTGTGTGAAGGCTCAAAATCATCAGTTGATCCTTAGGAATTATCTTTTCGGCTCAGACGTCATTCCGGATATGAGCTGGTTTTCAGCCAATCAAACCTTGTCTGATTGTGCCTCTAAGTCTATTCAACTTACTCGTATTTGATCAGAGCATCTAATTCTGATACACTGATCTGCAAATCATAATTTCTTTGTATTTAAACATCGAAGTATTCAGATGATTCTATAATCCGATGCCTTTCCATTCTTTCTTCCTCTGATTGAGTACCGATACTGACATTAGATTCTTTGTGGACCACCACACCCATTGCTGGGTTATTATCCGACAGTGTCCTTCACATTCAAAATTCTTGTGAGTTCTCCTCCTCATACATAATGCCTTTGCTAAATTGTATCCTCTGCTTTTGTCAATCATGCACTGCTTTCGAGCTTGTGTTATATACTCTCAAAGTTTGCGGTATAGGTTCCTAAGATGCCTCGATGGGTTGTATCTATGCTTTTACTATCTGTGTGAACCCGATGTTTTCATGGGTCATACTATTCTAGTATTTCACCAGGTAGATTTTCAAACTCAAAACATTTTAACAGAGCAGTGAATATGAGAAGTTGTGCGTTGGAGAAGCGGGAGTCGACCTTGAACTTTGTGTTCATGCCCATGGAAAAGATGTAGATCTTATCATGGAAGCTTATCGTAAAAATAATTATTCCCTTGGTATAATTTGATCTTGTATCTGTGATTTCGTCCTTTGCAATCATGGTTCTGACCATGTTGTTCTACTTTGATTTCATTCTCAGACGAGTTAAAGTGCTTGTCTTCCACAGATCAATACACTAGTCTAACCTCTATTCTAATCTACCTTTGAGTTTTACCCTCTGGTATCTCGAGAATATCACGGAATTACATAACTTCTTATGAGTTCTTCATCAACTATTAATTCTCACCGATTCCAATTTTCCCCGGGTTCTGAGTTGTTAGACACTCAAGGACACCGATAACTGAATCGAGTCCGCACTGTGATTCAACAACTCTTAGTAATCTTCATTACTTACGAGTTTGTACTCGATCATGTCAGTCCCATCTGATTGGCTACATCATCATCGTCATGCTAAAGCTTGGCCATGCTATCTATGTCCTTCATCCCCGGGACACAATCCCGACAATGCGCTAGGCTACATCGAGCTTCCAACATCATATTGTTTGTCTTGAAAAGAAACTCTGATTCTCAGATTGCATCTTATCTGTGGTCCCGATAACCTTTTTGCTTAACTATTCCTTTTGCTTGATGTCGTCACTGTTCGATTACATCTTCATGAAACCTCTCGACAAAACGTGTCGTAATCATCGTCAAAATTTTGCTTCTTCCAAGTTGTGCATCGAATTCATGATGAGAAGCACCATCCTTGCCCCTGATAATTTGTGTTTTCATCAACAACATCCTTACCTACTTTCCTACACAAACCTGTTCATGTTATGGAGTTCCTTGCTATCCAGCTTATAATTTGTTCTACATTGAAGTATTCCCATCTTTTATGTCAAGAATACCGTGAGAAATTGCACCGCCTCTTATGAATTCTTGATACAGCGATGCTTCTCGCCATCACCATTCTTTTCTTGGTCCTCGTGTTGTTTCTAACCGGAATACTGACAAGTGAACTCTGATGTGTGACTTCAATACTTCACCCTATTACCTTGAAGTTAAAGAACAATAATTTCAATCTTAGTGTGTTGGTTGCTGAACCAACATTCTACATTGATCATGCTACCTAATCCATATTTCCGAGTGCACTTTTCGATCAATGTTTAATTGTGGATGTTTTCCTCGGGAATACGTCATTCTATCATTTGGTCTGACCAATGCTATCACCTTGTTCACCTAATTATGGAAATCCGTCTTTAAGGAAATCTCGATGAATTGTTGTTGAGCCCATCAGCCACATCCTCATCTTCTCTGTGGTTCATGATGAGCATGTAAGCTATGTTGGAAACTTCTGAAAGCATTGTCATTGAGCCTAGCTCATGAAGTATATGTTTGATGCAAGAAGTATCTTCTCTAAGTTCGCGTGCATTGGATGCAAGTTACTGCCGAGAATATTAGAAAAGTTGTTTTGCTTCCTCTGGAATTGTCCCAATTCATTCATGCATGTGCAAAGTATTCTATGGTTTGATAGATTGGCTACCTTCACTCCATATGTATTTCCTAGCACACCAAGCCACTGATTGATTTGTTTGAGGAAAAGGAGTTCATTCGTAAGAGCTAATATGGACTTACACATGGACTTTGATATCCTCGATGATGGTTCCTAACTAGAACTCGGTTCCCTTTTCGTTGTAAGACTTCCACGTGGTCACGATTGTCTTGGGCAGTGTGCTCATGTGTGTCTTGCAATCCAGCTCATGTTTTCGGAACTTGCTTCCATAGTTCATTTCCCGAGAATCTTGCAACGTCATCTCGTCAATTTGTGTTGCACCCTTGTATTCTCAGGCATCCTGAGTCCGAGGTATCCTGACACCAATCAGATCTAAATCTCGGGCAGATATGATGGTTGGAACATTTTCCAAGAATTATAACATTGGTCTTTATGTAACCCGGTAAGGTGATGTCATGCCTAGCACACCTGGCCGGAGGACCTATTGTTATAGTATCTTCTTTAGCAAGATTAGCCATTCTTCCATGAGGAAATTGTAAGACTTATTCTAGAAGTTGATCCTGATGGATCCTTGTGTTTCCAAACTCTGACCTTTACCTGATGACCATGTCAATGCTATCCCGAAGCATGTCTATGGTACTCCGATCATCAATAAGAACATTAAAAGCGCAATGCTAAATTTTCTTGATCAATTATCCAAACACCATTGTATGGGTAAATATCACAAATTCCTTGCCTCTTTGTCTAAATGGTTACATACTTGGAGTCCTATCATGTATATCATGCTCAACTTTTCCTTGGGAAAGATATACTCTTGATACTTGGGTATAAACACATTTTCCTTTCCATTGGTTTGTTTAACCTCTCTTATAATTATATGATCTAAGCAGTAATAATTCCCTGCTTATGTAAACACCTCGGTGTACAACTCTACCCGTAATACCATGTTACTATCATTGTTGACATTCCGGTAACCACTGATGGACGAGAACTTTGCCTATTGGTCCGCCTCATTTCAACGAGCAGGAAAATGGTTCTCTTCGCCCCCCAGGTACCGATGTTGTTGCTGACATAGCTGACAAGCTATCCTCTGACATGCCATGCTTTCATGACCGTGCAAGTTGTCACAACTCTTCCTACTCTTAATCCACAATAACCACAGTTCCACAGGATCGAAACCTGACTCTCCTGTACATCCATGTTTCCGAAGTTATTCCTCGCGCTTGGCTTCGTATGTGATTCATGAGGATCTTCCTAGAGATGATCTATTCTGGTATCAGATGCCATATTATTCCCTATTGCTCTGAACCCTTTTCACACTCTGGTTTCGGCATCGAACTATTGCTTACCCGCTTGAAAATTCTTATCGTACCTTCTTACCTTGCTCTCGGTGTGTTTCATTTCTTCAACTCAAGAGATACCTTGTGCCTTATTCCCTAAGCTAACTACCGAATATCAGTCCTTGTAGTCATCCATCCTTATAGTTTCCCCCTTCTACCCTATTCGTAAATACGATGGAGTTCCCGAAGAAAGGATGACGATTTCGTCATGATGACCTGGAGCGGAGAAATAAAGACATCAACAAAAAGGATCGACTACTTCGGGAAGAGCAACCAAGACCAAGAAGACTCGTTAGAATTTCGTAACCAATTCTTTCCCCTTAACTCTACCTCTTAAATCTCGGGACGAATTTCTTGTAGTGGAGGAGATATGTAACACCCCCAGTGGTTAGCTATAGTAATCTCCCCCTAATGGTGCCATGTCATCACCTTTTTGCTAATCCAATTGTTACTTGATCAAAATTCAAGTCAAACTCGAATTTAAAATAAAGTAAAAAAAATATTTATTCAAACAACATAATAAAATGATCGTTGTATTGCAAATATTCACTAACTATTTTTCATGAAGAAACTAACATAATTTGAATTCCCCAAATGCCCCTAGAAATAATTAAAGTGACCCAACATCACTAGATTTGGCCATTTTTGAAATAAACAGATACTTTTGCTTTTCAAAAATATGTGAAATTTTGTGGCCAGCTCCATAATATTGCAAGGTATTTTTGTGACAAGTTTGGCATTTAACAAAAATCATGTGAGGCCAAATTAAATGCAAAACAGAGAGCAAAATATAAAAACAGAAAAGAATCTAAAGAAAAGAAAAATAGGAGAGCTGCATTGTGCACTTGTAGCCCACTACTACAGTGCATAGCCCAGCCCACAAAGCCGCCGTCTTCAACCCCCCTGTTCACCCGGTCGCAGTGGACGCCGCGCCCGCGTCCATGGCGCGGATGGCCACGCGTCGACCATCCTGCGGCCTCCCCGACGTCGTCGACGCCTACTAGACCGCTCCCGCGAGCCCCCGTACGAAACCCTAGCCCTACTCGCCCCCATTCCCCTCTCCCTCACTTGTTACTGGGCTCGCCCGAATGCCTCCATGGCCGCGCTGCCGTCCTCCACGCAGCCACCGGCCTCCCATCGCCGCACCACCATGCTCATCCACATCGCCGACCTCCTCTTCGTCGTCTTCGCCCACAAGATCGAGCCCGGGACCCCTACCTCACCGGATCGGCCTCGTCTCCCTTCTCTTCCCCGCCGGTCATCACCGTCGATCCGTCGCCACCGCTGCTTCTCCGCCTTCGTCCAGCGCGCTCTTGAGCTCCCTGTGAGCTCCTGGTCCTCAGTGACCTTTTCCCCCTCCCCTCCGTGTCTCGTAGCTCCATTTCCGACGAGGTCGTGCCTCTGCTGCCGCTTGCCACCGACGTGATGGTCGATTTCGACCGTCCCAGCACCTGCGGTTTGTTCCAGTGGGTGCGCAATGAGAACCTGGTCCGATCCGTGCCAGCCACCGCTCGAATGGACGCCGGAGGCGAGCGTGCAACCGTCGCCAGTGTGCTCTGCCTGGCCGCCGTTATCTTGCTGATGTGGTGGCGTCGTTAGCACTTAATCTTCGTACTAATTAAACTATGGGTCTATGACAAGTGGGCCCACGGCCATTAGGCTTCATTTAAGTGGACAAACTTAATTACCCCCCTGTGACTTTGACAACCGGGCTCCACCAGCTAATCAAGTCATTTAAACAGTTAATAAAACCTGTTAAAATATGTGTCTATGTAATACTGGCCCCACTTGCTAGTTGACCAGTCAACATTGACAGGGTCAACTGCTGATTGTGCACTGCTGACCCAGCCTCTGGCCCCACTGGTCAGCCTCTGTGCTGAACAGCTGGGGTACCATTTTGGTACCCGTAGCATTTTTGGTTAAATGTTTTTCGAATTAAAATAAATCTGTAATTTTAGAATATTATTAAAACTTTGAAAATTCATATAAAATAATCTATAACTTAGATGAAAATAATTTATATATGAAAATTGCTCAGAAAAATGTGATGAATCCGAATAAGCTATCCACTCATCTGTCACATGCCTCTAACATGATGAACATGGATCCTTCCCCTCTGTTTCATTTGTCCGATAACCGTCGAAAGCCAAGAAAATATTCCCAGATGTTTTCCCGCTTCCTCAGTAACGTGTAGCACTGCGTTAGGTCACCCTTAGCACAACATTTTGCCATGTCATGCATCATGATGCATCTGTTTGCTTTGTATTTATTGTTTCTTCCCCCCCCCCCCCTCTTCTCTCCGATAGACTCCGAGACCGACGCTGCTCCTAGTACGACTACACTCCTGACGTCCAGCCACTTTCAGCAGAGCTTCCAAGCAAGCAAAACCCCCTTGATCATTCCTATATCGCCAATTCTTTCTCTCTCATGCTTGCATTAGATTTTGCTACTGTTGTTTGATAAGCTCCTATTCTGATTCATACCCTGCTTTTGTAACCTGCTATTCTTACTTACCTGTTTATCCTATATGCTTACTATAGGTTGGTTAGCGATCCATCAGTGACCCCTCACATTGTCTCTGTTGTCCCCGCTTCATCACCGATGACTCGATCAACGTGATCGTTGTATAGAGCTGACACATCACCGCAAACACCCCTGCCCCTTAGTTGTACGACTCTGCAGAGCTACCATCGAGTGCTGAGGGTGATACCTCGTAACGCACTCCTGATGATATCTCTGTAGAGTAGCTAATCGGTCATGGCTTACGGAGGGTGATTCCTCCTTCACCACTCCCGATGATGACTCTGTCATGCAACACCTCAAGTGTGAACCCTTCGAGGGTGATTCCTCCAAGGTCACCTTGACGGTTACATCGAGTAGGAATCCATTGAGGGTGATTCCTCGGATTTTCCCCTTGATGTTATGGACACACGGCTACCTTGACTTTACCCCATAACCTTGTTGAAGTCGGGTCGGCCCCGAGGGGTACCCGCGAGAGTTACTGTAGTCGGATTGACTGTGAGGGTACCCGCGAGATAATTACGCGGCACGGCCGGGCAATCTTAGCCCTTGCCGTAAGTATGCGGGACGGGGAGACGGGACCATAGATCGTGGATCATTGATCGTCTCTGCGCGCTCGCAAGACACTAACGGTTTGGTTATGTGATCTGAGTAGGCCTCTGGCCTTTTCGCACTAACCACCACGCAGGAATAAGTATGGGCACTCGGCGTCATACGATTCTCCGAAAGCTCTTCGGACGTCAGTGATTGAGCGGCGCGCGCCCAGTTGGACGGGAACCACCTGCGCTTGTATTAGGGGGTGGGTCTGCTCCAGGCGGTGTACGCAACACGCAAGAGTGCAAAGGGCGATGGGCCCAAGACCCCTGAGCGCTTAGGATGTAGACCGGCGTGCAGCCTCTCTGTTGAGCCTAGGTAGGACTCGGTGTGTTGATCAGCCGAGGCCGGGCATGACCCGTTAATGTGCGTCCGGCCGGAGTTAATCGAGCGTGTTGGGTAAGTTGGTGCACCCCTGTAGGGAAGTATATCTATTCAAATAGCCGTGTCCATGGTAACGGATGCTCGGAGTTGTATCCCGATCTATACAACTAGAGCTGGATACTGGAGACACTAAATGGATATGATGGTTCCGGGATTGCTTTCTTGCAGGGAGTCAAGGAAGGATCTCTGGGCATTGATACCACAACATACTTATTACTTATGTTATGTTACTCTACTCTCTTCTGTTTCTGCAAGATGCTAGTCTTCGATAGGCTAGGCCTTCCCCTCTACTCTGGCATTTCTGCAGTTCAGTCCAAAGATATAGCCCCATTCCTTTGATACTGATGCATTCTTAGTATAGATCTGATGTAAGTCTTGCGAGTACTTTGGATGAGTACTCACGGTTGCTTTGCTACCTCTTTCCCCCTCTACCCGATTGCTGCGATCAGATGACAGAGTCCAGGCGCCAGTTGATCTCACCGATGACTACTACTACCCCGACGGAGCTTACTACTACGTGGAGACCGCCGACGACCAGGAGTAGATAGGAGGCTCCCAGGCAGGAGGCATGCGCCTTTTCGATCCAGATGTCGTTGTTTTGCTAGCCTTCTTAAGGCAAACTTGATTACTTATGTCTGTACTTAGATATTGTTGCTTCCACTAACTCTTGTGTATTCGAGCCCTCGAGGCCCCTGGCTTGTAATATAAAGCTTGTATTATTTTAATTTGTGTCTAGAGTTTTCTTGTTTATATCTTCTCGTGAGTATCTGATCTTGATCGTGCGCATTTTCATGTATGATTAGTGCACGATTAAGTCGGAGGGCGTCACAAGAACCAAGGTTATAAAACTAATAGGAGACTGCCGCAAACAACCATCCACAGTACCTACACACACAAGAGTAAATACTTGCACCCAACGCGGGCAAGAGGGTCGTCAATCCCTTTGTACTCGTTAATTGCAAGGATTAAATCTGATAGTAGTAAATAGATAAATTGCAAAGTAAAATAAAAGAAAAAAATTACAGCAAGGTATTTTTGGTTTTTGTAATATGATTAAAATATACCTCGGGGGCATAGTTTTCAACAGAGGCTTCTCTGTCATAAAAACAGTATATGGTGGGTAGACAAATTACTATTGGGCAATTTATAGAAAAAAGGCATAGTTATGACGTTATTCATGGCATGATCCTGTACATAGGAATTACGTCCGTGACAAATAGACCGACTCCTGCCTGCATGTACTACTATTACTATACCAGTCGACCGCTATCCAGCATGCATCTATGGTATTAAGTTCATGACAAACAGAGTAACGCTTTAAGCAAGATGACATAATGTAGACAGAATAAAACCAAGCAATGTGATTGAAACCCCGTCGTTTTCTCCTTAGTAGCAACAATACAAATACATGTCTCGCTACCCCTTCTATCACTAGGTGACGACATCGCAAGATTGAACCTACTACTATGCACCACTTTCACCGAATATCTACTCATCAACTTGGCCAAAGAAAACTCAATTATTTTCAATGAATAATCTGATCATAAACCCACGATTCATCGGATCCCAACAAACACAACGAAAAAGAAGATTACATCATGTCGATTTCTGAAGAGAGCATTGTATTGGAGATCATAATGAGAGAGAGAGAGAGAGAAAGCATCTAGCTAATCACTATGGACCCATAGGTCTGTGGTAAACTACTCACACATCATCGGGGTGTAGCAAGGTTGATGTAGAAGCCCTCCGTGATCGATTCCCCCTCCGGCAGAGTACCGAAAAAGGCCTCCAGATGGGATCACGGAAGAACAGAGGCTTGCAGTGGCGAAATAATTGTTTCGGGTTTTGCTCTGGTGGTTTTGGGATTTATGAGAATTTATAGAAGTGGAATTAGTTCAAACGGAGCTATGAGGGGCCCACAAGCTTAGGTGGCGCCCACTGGGGGCGTGCCATGTGAGCTTGTGGCTCTCTCGTATGTCTTCTGGACTCCTCCCGAAACTTCTAGGGTCCCTTCTGATCTAGAAAAAATCGCCGTAAAGTTTCATCGTGTTTGGACTTCGTTTGGTACTGTTTTTCTGTGAAACAATAAAATAGGCAAAAACAAGAACTGGCAGTGGGCATTAAGTTAATTTTTTAGTTCACAAAAATGATATAAAATTGCCTAAAAGGTATCTAAGATTGATAATACAATAGCATGAAACAATCAAAAATTATAAATACGTTGGAGACGTATCAAGTAGCACCATGCATTTCATATAGATAGTTTCATATGCTTCATGATTATACTAGTTGGATTTTCACAGTATAGAACTTGGTTTGTGGCGGCAAGTTGTGCCGCATTGAAGCCTACTCTGGTCGTTCCACCACTACTTCAGTGGCCGCAGCGGCAGCTCCTCGTCGTCACCAGCCATCGTGTCGGTCGAGGAAAGGGCGGCCAGGGAGGTGGCATGACGGGAGTGGCGAAACGCGGCGCGTTCACCAAGTCTGACGAGGCACTGGCCTGGGTCCGCGGGGACCCCAACCTCACGAAGGCCTGAGCCCGTGAGCGGTCGCTCACCAACATGGAGACGGCCGCACGACGTCACCACTGCCTCGACGGGGAGCTCGCCAAGATCGGCGAGGAGTGGTCAGTCAGCGGCACCTCCTCCACCGCCGGCAGCGGCAAGGCCGTCACCAGGGTACCACGACCAGGATCGTCATTGGTCGTGGCGGGGCTCCGCACATTTGAGGAAGCGGAGCGGATTTTCCACGAGCACTAAATGATGACTGGGCAGGGCTGCCGTGGCCCCCCGCCCTACTCCAACGAGGACGACAACGGCACGGATGACGACGATGGTGCGGCCGGCCACGCCTACGAGGTCACCCTCCGCTACAAGTTAGTCTAGTTTTTTTTGTAGTTTTTAGTTGAACGGATGAAATATCATCTGTTATGTCTGAACTTAAGAGAATTCTAGCCTGTTTGCATGAAATTTATCCAGATTGTTGAAATACGGTTTAAAATGTACACAGACATAGTTGAATTGTCGGCTCCGTGGACACGTGTCCATTTTAGGAGTCAACATTGGAGATGCCCTTAATACTGTTTCGAGAGACAAGATACGGAGATGTAAAAGTGAACAGTCATTCTTTCATTAGATGATTGTAGGTATATATACAGGCAGAAGGGATGCATCAAAGAGGCATCCGTTCGGGAGAGATGTCAGGAACCGACGCGACAGTTGCCAAAGGCAACTGCTTGCGGTTGGTACAAGGGGAGATTCCCCCTTAACTAACACAAGTTAATTAAGCTTTAACACTCCCCCTAATCTACACTTGTCCATGTAATATCATCATCTTGAAAAAGTCTCCTCCAAAAACCCTGTGGGAAAAATGTGAGGAGTATAATGTTTGATATGTTGCTAAACTCCTTCAAACCCAGTGGGAACAATAAGGAGAAAATGATGCAACATATAATGGCTATTGTCTCTTTTAACTCAATACGAGAAAGCTCATAGATTTTAGAGAACAATAAATATGTCTTATATACTTTCCTGAAAACCCCGGTGGGGAAAATAGAAAGCATGACATATGATCTCATGTTGATATTACCTCATTAAAAACCTTTATGAGAACCTGTAAAGTAAACTCATGACGAGAAAAAGAGTATAATATGATGCTTTGAACAGGAACAATTCAGGAAGATACTCCCCCTGATTCTTGCAAATACCAAAGCCATCACACACCAATTCCATGAACATATTTATGGCATGTAGAAGTTGGTAGAGACTTGGTGAACAAATCAGTCACATGATTTGACTTGCAAGATATGCGATATAGCGATATTCCTTATTACGTAACATGTTTGCATCCGGGCAACACAAGCAACATTATCTTTGAGATAATGGTTGGTGGATGTAGCCATGAGGTCTATTTTGAAGACTCTTCATGAGAGGGCTACCACACCTAGTATGAACACTAAGCTTCTCTACGATCTGACATAGTGGGGATCTGATCGATGTATCCAATGATATCGGTGTTCACATTTTTGTGAAACTGAAAAACCAGGACAAGATGTTTGATGCCTTGGAGATATCGAAAGATATTCTTGAGTACCAACCAATTGTGTTTGGTGGATCCAATGGCATTATGGAACGTTAAGTCCCAATATCTCATTTCCATCATCTCTTGGTCTAAATAGATCTTTCTCTACGTCTAGAGAATGAACTACCATGAGAGTTATGGATGGGTAAGATTTGTCCACAATGAATTTCTCCAATATATTATGGATATAGACAACATAGTATACCATAATGTATGAATGAAGGTGCTCAATTTGTAGTAACAAGCGGTATTTTGGTTTACCCAAATCCTTCATTTTAAACTCCGTCATTTAGATGATTACATGTGTCATCATTGCAGACACACAAACATGGATAATCATCATTGTAGGAGTAATCCTTGTGAATAAGGAACTCACTACGTCGGTTGTACCAAATGTACCGACGATAATAATAAGTCATATGGTGACTTATTGATTTTACACAATGTATGTTGCATTTTGTACTTCGATTCAGAATTGAGGTTCCGCCGGGAACCATCTATATCTGAATCTAGTGATCTACATGGATATGTAATCACTACATCTATCAACTGCAGAGATAGATGATTTTGAACTGCCAATGATATAAGTTATCGGAATGAGATTCCACCTCTGGAGAATAGTTGGGTATCTGCGTGAACCCTTGTGCTACAATACTTGCTCTTTGTTTCACCACCTCGTTGTTCTCAATTCTGTTTCCAGAAGAAAACTGGTGTAGATATTGCTTATGAATACCTTCCATTATTGAGCAAGATCATTTCTACCTAGATTATACCCTTTGCTTGAGTTCAGTCCGAGTGTTGTTCACACTTTGCCATGGCCATGGTCTTTGGATCTGAATCATTTGAAAGGTTTTTGTGATCTAGTTGAGAAATGTAAGTCGACAATTGTAGACTTCTGGTTATATGATTCTCCAAAATCTATATATTATAGTTGATAGAAATATCGTTACCCATGGTGACTGCTCGCGATTTCCCAATGCGATTGAGCCGGGTATTCCAATGTCCCGGTCATTGTGTGCACTATGACTTGGGTTGGTGGAGGTTTCCCGTCCACTGGGTGTATACTACCCATTAGGTGTCTGTCAACGTGAAGTTGACTTGCGTTTACTGATTCACAGGCCTTGATATCCTTGCTTGAGAGAAGCTGAATCCTGATGTATTTCTGCCATACATCTCCCCCTGTTACTTTGAACGGGGAGTGGAGTGGATTTTGCTGGTACCTCCACTCTTTCAGGCATACTTTTGTTGGATTGTAGGATTGTAGGATTGTGTGACACCTTTATAGTCAGTAAATGAATCTGGCAGGTTATTTGCAATGTGTTGCAAATCTTCATGGTTCAGATCTTTGAGTATGTGGATTTGAGGCAGAAATGTGTTGAACATTCCACTAATTTCCTGGCATTCTTTATGGTACTTGAGATCTCTCCCTAATGCCTGGAAATATTCCTCATGAATTGGCATACTGGCCTTGAATAACACCCCATGCGAGGGGCTCGAGGTATTGACGGAAATACAGTTATTCCTCACATAGATCCCAACTATATGTTGAGGGGCCAATGATGTATGCCGGGTGGTGATATCGGTATGCAACCGAATTACCGCAGATAGGAAATACTTGATAGATATCCACATATCAAAGATAGAGGGGAATAATATTATGCAGTTCTGTCATGAGCGTGTAAAACTGCATGACCCCAACGTAAAGTTGGTAAGTTGCAATTCCAAAGTAAAGATAATGCAATGAGCTTAACTCTTTGGATAGGATTCTACCAAACCATTTTGAGTCTAGACATTAGGACAAATTGCTAAACTTTAATCCAAGGGCCATGGAGAAGGCACTCAAGGAGAATTCTGCAATGTTATCCATTCGATTTGCTTGAAATTGATGTCAAGATAATGAGCCAATGGTTTTGTGTGAATAAAGCACACACTTAAGACCATCATGTAGATATGTCTTTTAGAACCATGGAATACCTGAATAGTCTAGTCAAATGGATGGGAAGAGCCATTTACCTCAACTTGATGCATTCAAGGAGTCTGAGTGGTTCAACGTAGACTTTAAGGTGTGCGAGCCTTAAAATTAGCTTCCCTGTGTCACTTGTAGTGCACATAAAATCCAAATGTTGTTAGAATTTAGCATCATAATAATCATAAACTATTGGAATTGCTGATAGTTTCGGTTTCAACCCAATGTCTCGATGACCAAGGCGAGTATGCCAAGTTTGTCATGTACAAGACACTCTGGAAAACTATCTCGTACGCAACATGTGCTACGGGTTGTGTCGTATGTGTAGTACAATCCAGATGATACACAGAGAATGCGATTGCCATATCCGTTGCATATGGTAAAGAGAAGTTATTTCCCTTTGTTGTCATCATAAGTTTCGCTATGGAAACTATTTTGACGGATACCTCCATAGTTTAGTAGGGTACGAGTTAAACCTGGGAAGCAATAAAGCATCCCGACGTTACTCGAGTACCCACAAGGATAGTAAATATGACTCGAGTTGAGCCAACAAATACATCATCGCGTCTAGCGATTTTAAAATATCTCCTTTCTCTCAATGAGAGTGGAAACATTGGACTTCCCTGAGTATAGAGTTTGTGGTGCATATGTCCACAAGGCACATATCATTTTTCATTGGATTGACTCCCATAGAAATCTATATATAGACATGAAGATTCTCAATATGAAAATCACTGTCAGATATATAGAATACATACAAATGTATTTGCACCAAAGTGCTGATACAATATATTGTGATATACAATATATGATGACAACAATACTTATGTTGTTGTTACAACATCGTAAATGGACATTAATTATATTGACCACTCAGGAGATTGAAAGACTATTCATAGTCTCCAAACATGTCAGTTGAGGCATATTCAACCATCACATTCTCCGTGCCCATAGGGTCCCGTCACAGCTGGTGATGTCGGATTGAAGGTTGAAGTAAGATTCAAACCTTTGCACTTGAGGTTCATTGTATCACAGGAATTGCTGATACAGAATAACCAGATGCTGAGATCTGAATCTAATGCCTTATGATTTATAAGACACCATTTTTCTGTTTGCAGTGTGATCCTGACCAGAGGTGAATCCAGGATTGCACACATTATCCCACGAGACACAAGAGCGATCATGATGTCCATGGCCCAGATAGGGCAGTGCTGGCCATTGAGGGCGAATGCCTCAAACTCTATAGCCATATGTTACCTCTATGGGTAAACCAGAGATAATTCATTTACAACCAGTAAATTAAAGACCATCATGGTTGATGTTATAATGAACTTAGCAAAATCAATGGGTATTTCAAGAAGTTATCTTGAAACCATTAGTGTGAATCTCAAATTGCTAAATATGACACCTTGAAGATAATCTCCAAAATGGAGTAGATCTCGCAGCACTAGAGAGTATAATCTGATGAAATCAGTAGATACTCACTCGTAATGCCTTATGTCATGACTTAGTAAAATGTGTGGGAGAGCACTTTGTAAAGCAATTATAATGTCAAAATGACAAAATATAGGCTTTAACAGTAGTCATTGATAATCTACGAAGGGAGTAGATCTATATGACCACCTTGTGATCCCAATACATCAATTTGAAGAAATCACTTTGAATTTTGCATTCTTATTTGCAAGAAATAAAAAATCTCAATTGCAAATAGACGTATTAATCTCGACATGTAGCGAACATGGAGATACATACATTCCGGAGTACATCGTACTCAACAGAAATACACCACTATTATAATGAATAGTAATGATGTTGCGAACTTGATGTTTAAGTGAAAAACTTGAATTGTATAGACCTCAAATTAAATGAGATGATTTTGTATCAAATTGCAAGATAATCCAGCAGGGTGAATTAATATTTTGCGAGAGAAAATTAATCTCAATCGCAATGAGATTGTTTTGCGAGAAAAAAATATTTTTTCTCAATCGCAAATCAATATTGTTATGCGAGAAAATTTAATCTCAACCGCAAAACAATGTTGTTGTACTAATAAGACATGTTATAGGGATTGCTAAAAAGCAAACGCATTGAACATGCCACATATAATAACCACATATTTTCTGAAATGTTAAAACTCAACAGAAAAAAGGGCTGAAAATGCAAAGTCCAAGGAGCGAGATGGCTCGATTGTAAAATACAGTAAAGCGTAGAGCTAAACTGCAAAGATTCATAAGCCTGAGGAGCGAATCAGAATTTACTTGGACCCATTTAACATTAAGATAAAGTCCAAGGACTAAATCCAGAAATGGCTGAAAGGATAAGATGCCCTTTCTTTCTCGTGTGTGGCCATCCCTGTAACCGTCGCCTCAGCGGCCACGGCCTGGCGCGGGCAGCCACGGCGCGGCCACGGGCGGAGCGCGGCGCACGGGGCAGTCGCGGGGCGCGACGCGGCGCTGTCGGGCGGCGGCCAGTCGAGGCGGCGCGGCAGGGACGAAGCCGCTGGAGCCGGCGACTTGGTCCGGCGGGGACTGAAGCAAGGCGATGCCACTTTCCATGGATGCCTTGGTCCGCCGTCCAGCGTCAAGCGCTGGGGGGCGTTGGTGTGCGTCGCGCGCTGGGGTCGCTACGCCGCCGCATCGCGAGGATGCATGCCATGGTTGCCAGCGCCGCCACCGGGAGGTCGAGGACGCGGGCACCGCGCGCTAAGCGCAGGCGGTTGTTTCCACCGCAGCCGCCCGCCCGTGGCACGTCTTGCCGTACACCGGCTGGTGCCGCGCTGCGGGGCAGCGGCCACAGGCGCCGCCATGCTCCTTGAGGGGCGTCTCCATGTAGGCTGTGAACCGCGCCTCCGGCCGCTGCGGGCTGGAGCGCTGGGCCTCTGCCACCGGTGATGCAGCCATGCGGTAGATCACCGTTGGCACCATCGGCCGCGACCAGCGTCTCCACTGCCTTGTGCGGTCATGCCAGCAGCGAGCGGCTCGATGGTACTTTCTTTTCTCCTTCTTTATGCACTCAGATGAGAGCAATTTGCTTGTGTGCATAGGCGTACAGGAAAAATAACAATCAGATCGTTGATTGATTAGAAGAAGACAAGATCAAAAAGGGTACTTGATTGATTCCTCTTTGTAGGCCTTCTTGCCATTGATGGGAAGTTGCCGATCGGATCGCCACGTTTAGCGCCATGGCGGTGGCCTGGATCAGGTGGCGGCCGGGCTGCACGCCGATCGGAGATCTGGATCTTTCCGCATCCGCCGCCCCAATCCGCAAGGGCTCTCGTCCGAGAACGACTCCATCGCGCGTAGCCGCAGTTGCTCTCTCGGCAGAGCGTGCTGATAACGTGTTTCGAGAGACAAGATACGGAGACGTAAAAGTGAACAGAACCGACGCAACAGTTGCCTGCGGTTGGTACAAAGGGAGATTCCCCCTTAATTAACACAAGTTAATTAAGCTTTAACAAATACATACCAGAAATAACACGTATGTGCTACTGATTGTTTTGCTGATTTATGTTCAGATATATCTACCTTCCTCGAAAAGGCGCCAAAAGGATTTATGACATCGTCGTACATTTTTTTTTTGTACTTTGTGCATTTGGTTCAACATCCTAAGAACCACTCTGAATATCTAGGCGCAACATAACAGAGGTCAAATATATACCTACTATTAAAGCAAGGTGATATTTTGGTTTCGTCCCGCATCTTATCTGATCCTACGTTATGTGAAATACATGAGGTGGTACTAATTTGTAGAGCAAAGTTTCGTATCGGCTATTAAAAAAGGTTCGTATCAACTGAGTTGGGCCTGTGTTCCTCCACTTGGGCCTTCACACGTACGTTGTGATCAAGCCCCTCCGGTTATTTCAGTTTTGTTTCTCAAAAAAAAAAAGGTTGTTTCAGTTCTTTTTTAAGAATCCTACCTTCTCCCGCAAGGGATCGAGCCCTCCCGTAAGTTGTTTCAGTTTTTTTTTCTAAACAAAAAAGCAGCCGTCCGGCTGGGCCTTATGGGCCAGCAGACACGTCTCAGCTTTCAATGGAATCAAAAATCTTCTCAGCTAGCGTAGGCCTGTATATGATGCGTCTTTTTTTGTCAATAGTCCCACCTTGCTCAGTTAAATTGATTACTATCAGTTTATATACTTTTTCAAACGACTGCATCAGTCGCCTTGGGAAATAAACATTGAGCTTATAAAACGGGATTAGCAAAACAGTTTGTGAATTACAATAGAGTTTACTGATTAATAAAATGTTTGCTGATTCAGAAAATGTTCGTGAATTTAAAAAAAAATGTTCGTCTATTCCACAATTGTTCACGGATTCAAAAGAAAATGCTTAAAAACCATCCGCAATATAAAATAATGTTCACAATTTTTTAAAAATGTTTGTGAATAGTAAAAAATGTTCACAATTTTTAAAAATATTCCCAAATTCATAAAAATGTTCATGGATGATCGAAGGTATGTAGTTAAACAGTAATGCTTCTGAATGTTTGTGACTATATACCCGAGTGATTTTTGAAGAATTAATTGCCGGGGTGGATTGAACTATTATAGTATGTTTTTTTAAAATACGTTTCTTGAAATTCAGAATAATTCTTTGAATTACCAAGTTTTTTGGCAACCACGATATTATTTCGAAAATGTACACATTGCTTCGATTTGTGAATAAATTTAGAAAAAAGAAACATTTTCATGCATTTGTGAACAAATTTTCAAAATCATGCGATGAGATGTGAACAAAATGTGATCATCGTCATTGGACATTATAATATTTTTTTCTCCCGTTGCAATGCACGGGCCCTTTTGCTAGTTCTAGATAATATCGGGTAAAATCCATCGTAAGGATTTATATTAAACCTTCTATGGTCATCTAGAAACAATATTTCCATACAACTGAACATTATCAGCTTTTATTCTTTCCAATTCTACAGAAGCATGTCAGCTAGCATATCATACTTCTCATTACTTAATCTCATCGGCCCCTGGGATGCGCAATAATGACAACTAGATAATGCCCCGCGCGTTGCTGCGAGAACTCTTAGTCCTATGCTCGTGGTAACACATAAATTGAATAACTTCGTTTGAATAATATAGATATATGATTTTAAGATTGAAAGTTTGCAATGGACACAATACACACAGTATAATTATAAAGATAGCAAATTGTGAATCATATGATCAAATATTTTACTAAATATAGTGTTAGGGAGTAAGTATCTCAAATCTTTTTTTTTTTGCGGGATAGTATCTCATATCATATTACGAAAATACTAATGTATATAAACACACAAAGAATGTGATTCTGAAATGGAGATGCCATGATAGGTTATGTACAAATTGCCATTTTGAAATACTTTTGTGTATTATATGTGACTCTTGTTGTAAATCAATCATCTGGATGTTAGTACATAAGTTCTACAGAATATAACCACCAAGTTATTCATACAAAATAGCAAGTGTAAAAATAGGGTGTGTTACAACATATAGATGTATCTACTAATAAACATAATATAATATAACATACAGCTGGAAATAATGCTATGGAAACATTACTTGGTTCTTGTCTTCGTTAACTTCTATGGTAGCTTATATGAAAATTAGTGAGAACACCTAATTTCTCTTTGCAAATGAGAAGGTATGTTCTGAGGCCAAGCTAATGCCGATAGTAGTGGCCGATACTTGACATTAAGGAATGATAGCACACTCAGACTTCATCTTGCTAATGATAATATGAAGGCCCTACAAAAATTGTTAGAATGGGCTAATGAGTCTGGGCATTATGCAAGCTATACAAAATCTGATAGATAACATACTGAGATTGGACACAGATCAATAACATCATGCTTGTACGGTAACTAAGAAGATGAAACTTTACAATTGAGAGATTGAATGAATATTGCAGCTGAAAAACATTCATAGAAGGTGCCTTCAAGAAATGATTATCTAGGTGAAAGCAACATATCAACCACCTTCTATACTTGGGAAAGAAATGGGCCGTACCTACGCATGCATGGAGCTAAGAGGGGCAGAAAGAATTGCAAGCTTTGCTGCATTTTTTTAGTGTGTCTAAATCACCTAAGATAATCAGCAAGAGCACCAGCAAAAACTAAAAGTACACTGGAAATAGCACCAATTTAGCTATAAAATGCTTAATATGAAAAACTAATTGCATGGCTAGTTTCCATTCAGGGCTGTCAAATCTTGTGTGGAGCAATTCAGTAAGCATTTCCCAACAAATCAGTAGGAGTAGTAAAGGAGCAGAGATACTGAATTAGCTGAAAAAGTGCATTCCCCTCCTCTAGAAACAACGACATAAATTTCATCTGCATAAGAAAAAACTATGTATGGAAACTATAAATGTGTAGGACTAAAGGTGCCAATGGCCATGGAAAAGAAATAGCAGAAATTCCAGCCCCTTAAAGCATGGAACAAATAGAATAATAAATGCATGAACATTGAACAGTAAGGAAAATTGGTTGAGTAAGAAAGAACAAAATAAAGGCACCCAAACTTGATCTTGGTAAGGTGAGACAATTCATGGTATGGGCCATGGAGATGGATCCAAAATCAGCCATTTCTTCCTGCAAAAATATGGGCATGAAGTCAGGTATATACTTTTTATTATCTTTAAGAGGAAAACTGAACTTTAATCCTGGGACTTACGCTCTGGCTGTTGGGAGCAGTGACACCAGCCATGATTCCTTTTAGCTGATTTCTTACCTACAATATGCAACGTCAATTTAATTAGGTAGGCAAAATTAGATTAAATACTTCCTTGAGGCAAGTCGATCTCTTCTTCCTGTTCCGCCGAAAGCCACGCCTACCGGCTCACCGAGTTCCAGCCAGAGCAAAGGGAGGAGGGAATAAGGGGGCTTCACGATGGGAAGCAGTTGGGTTCATGGAGGCGTTGCGATGGCGCGGGATCGAGTCTGAAGGACAATCGCAGCCGAGCGAAGCCGATGCGGATGGTCGGAGGAGCCCGGCTGGGCGAAGCCGATGTGAGGCACTGGTGAGGCGCTGCAGGTGCCCGGCGATGCGATGCAGGCTGCGGATCTATATGGGAGTGCGTGGAAGAGCTGGATTCCGGCGACCGCGGAGGATGAGATGCGCAGACCAAGCGCTGCTTGGTCTTTATAATATTAGAGAAAATGGGGAGGTAGCCTGGGAGGTGAGAATACAACGATGCAAATGTTTTTTTTTACGGGAAGGCCTACTGGCTAGCTTTATTAAACTCAAATAACGCTTACATTATCCGCTAAGAATTTAACTAGGAAATCAGGGGGTCATCCACCCAAACCGAAGGGGAATTAATACGACCCCATCTAGCCAGTTCATGAGCAACTACATTCGACTCCTTATTACAATGCACAATAGACACCTTCCCGAAATCTTTCAGGATATTTCTGCAATCTTCAAGTACAGGAGCTGCCACCATAGCATGTCCTTCATTAAGCTTCAGAGCTTCTACCACGATCATATTGTCCAACCTCACCATGATATTAGTACAACCAGCGGCCAGGCACATTTTTAAACCCTCAAAGAGTGCTGCTGCCTCTGCGGTTACCACATCCGCAACATGTTCAAGCTTTGCCGTGCCCGCAGAAATAAAGCTCCCTCGGTTATCACGAATGATCATACCGCATGAGCCAGAGAACTCACCAGCAGAAAAAGATGCATCGACATTCAGTACTTGCTGTCCCATCAAGGCAAGAGGCCATTTATTCAGTTTTGGAGGAGTAGAAGGATTCCCTACTGCTCGGATGTAGTTCAAGGTCAGGGCCACAATCGCTGGACCTGTCCTGCCTGGTGTTTGAACTTCTTCCCCTCGTACTATCTGACGTCTCTGCCACCACAAATACACCAGCACACCGCTGCAATTATTTCTGGAAATGATATGGCCTCCATATATGTTCGCTGTAGTGACTCATCACATAGTAAAAACTCCAGTATGGCTCCACCCGATCGGTCCAACTGAGCTGCCCGTTCTATCTCCTGTTCAATTCCAAGAGAGCTCCAAATAGCTCTGGCTCTCACACAATTAAACAACACATGTGCAACATCTTCCGCATCGGCCTCGCAAATAGGACACTGTGATATTTTTCCGATATGGTGATTATGCAAGACGCAGAAGCTCGGTATAGCATTATGTAGGCATCTCCAAGCAAAGATTTTAAACTTTCCCGGCAGCTTGAGCTTCCAAAGTTTGCGCCACACTGGATGGAAAGATGAACTATGGCGACTTACGCCATAATTAGCAGCATCAATATATTCTTCCCACTGCTTGTAGTAGGCGGATCTCACAGAAAAAACGCCGCTCTTTGTTAATTGCCATGCAACAAAATCCTCCGTCTCCTGTTGCAATAATGGGATTTGAAGGATCCGTTCAGCGTCAATATGCCAGAAATTTTCTCTTATGAGCATCTCGTCCCATTGTCCAGAGATTGGATCAATTAACTCACTAACTTTTGTAAGAACTTGGCTACCACGAATGGTAATAATTTTCCTTGAAGCACTGCTTGGAATCCAACAGTCATTCCATATATTAATCTTTTGAACCATCTCCCACTCTCCAGATACATCCTTTCTTGGAAGGTTTGGATACCAGCCCAAATACTTTGCCACACATAAGAGGACCCTTTTTTTAACTCACAATTCAATAAGTCTCCGCTGGGATAATACCTCGCTCTCAACACACGTGCACAAAGTGATTCGCAGTTCTCAATAAACCTCCAACATTGCTTCGCTAGCATTGCCAAGTTAAAACTATGAATATCTCGGAATCCCATTCCACCTCTCTCTTTTGGCACACACATTTTCCACCAAGCAAACCAATGCATCCTCTTTTGGTTCTCCTCGTCACCCCACCAGTATTGCGACATCGCGTCAGTGATCCCCTTGCAAATTTTCTTTGGGAATTTGAACACACTCATCGCATATGTTAGAATGGCTTGGGCCACCGCTTTCAACAATGCCTCCTTCCCCCCGTACGAGAGGGTTCTCTCCTTCCATCCATTCACCATAGCTAGGATCCTTTCAATAATATGCTTGAAACAATCTACCCTGTCAACACCAATCATAGATGGGAGTCCCAGGTACTTATCTGATAGGGATTCAGTCATGATGTTCAAAGTTTGACAGATTTCAACCTTCATCTCCACCGCTGTATTTGGACTGAAATAAATTGAGCACTTGGGCTCACTCACCAACTGCCCAGAGGCCGCACAATAATTATCAAGAATTTGCTTCAGGGTAGCAGCATTTTCCTCATCTGCTCTCATGAGAACAAGAGAATCGTCAGCAAATAATAAGTGAGAAATTGTGGGGGAGTCCCGACACACCTGAACACCATTTAGAGTACCTGCGGCCTCCTCATGGGCAATCAAGGCAGATAACCCTTCCGCACAAAGAAGAAAAAGATAAGGGGATAACGGATCCCCTTGCCTCAAGCCTCTGGTTGGTATAAAAGGATGTGTTTCATTTGAATTAAAACGAACCTTATATTCCACTGATCTCACACATGACATCACCAACTGGATTCATCTGTTATCAAATCCTAGCTTACCGAGTATAGCCTCCAGAAAGACCCATTCGACCCGGTCATAAGCTTTATGCATATCTAGCTTGACCGCACATGTCCCAAACTTTCCTTTCTTTCTTTTTTTCATAGTGTGTAGGCATTCATAAGCTACTATAACATTGTCCGTGATGATACGTCCACGAAAAAATGCACTTTGAGTCTCGCTTATAATGTCAGGGAGTAGTACCTTTAGTCTTGAATCCAACATTTTTTATATGACTTTGTACGCCACATTACATAAGCTGATGGGCCTAAATTGAGAAATCTTCTCTGGATTCTCAACTTTGGGAATAAGAACAATTGTTGTAGAGTTCCAGCCTTCAGGAATTACTCCACTATTTACTGCCTCAAGAACTTCTTTCACCAGATCAGCACCAAGGACCGGCCAATTTTTTTTGTAAAAAATGGCATGGAGGCCGTCCGGCCCCGGCGCCTTTAGATCACCTATGCTGAATAAAGCTTTTTTGACCTCCTCCTCCGTGTACGGAGCAAGAAGGGACTCATTCATATAATTTGTAACACATCTTTTAACTTTGTTCAACACTTCCATGTTTGGTACAAAGACTTCAGAAGTAAACAAATTCTGAAAATAATCACCGATCAGACTACTCATTGACTCATTATCCTCTCTCCATACCCCGTCTTCGTCCAGTAGTCTCTTGATGTGATTTCTCTTTTTTCTTGCAGTAGCAAAATTGTTGAAGAAATTTGTGTTCCTGCCGCCAAACTTCAGCCAGTGCGCGCGACTCCTCTGAACCCAATATATCTCCTCCTTTTCCAGATTTTCCTCTATCTCAAGCAACACTTGACGCCGCCGATCTGCCGCCTCATCAGTGAGAGGGCCCGATCGCAGCTGTTCCAGCTCCGCCTTAAGTTCCTTTAGGCGACGATGCGGCGCCTTCAAGACCTTACGATCCCACTCATGCATGGCCGCATGCACTACAGCTGTGTGTGCTGCTAAGGGCGCTGAAGGGTTTGTATGATCCCAAGCTTCATTCAACATATGCATGATATTTTCCTCCTGTAACCTTCTCGCCTCAAACTGTTTTACATGCACGCGCTGCTGGTCGCCCTCAACGTCTCCCTCCGTGTCCACAAAGATTGGCCGGTGGTCAGATTTTGTGTGAGCTGCGTTTGTGACTTTTGCATACGGAAATATACCATGGAATTGCCCATTACATACAGCCCTGTCTAGGCGCTCACGCAGCCTCCTCCTACGCCAAGTAAACTGATCCCCGGAGTATCCCATATCTTCTAATTCACAATCCACCAGAGCCTCCCTGAAATTTTCCATCATTTTTATTGGACGTGGGGCACCACCTTCCTTCTCATGAGAGTAGAGAATTTCATTAAAATCGCCCACCACCATCAACGATGCAAATGTAGCTGGGCCTTTAGACTGCATCGTGCGTTACAGAAGATGGAAGAGGAAAGGGTTCGTTTGAGTACTAAAGAAGTGGTGGGCCTTCCTCAATAAAAGGTGGTGGGCCCTACTGCTGATAACCGAGTGCCACTGTGGCCAATTTGTACGCTAGATTTCTCAAAAAAAATGTACGCTAGTCAACCTGTAGTGGGTCCCCTTGTAAGTCGGTAATGCAACGCTGATGTGGTTGTGGTGCTTATGTGGATAGCTTGCATGTTAAGATAAATAGGATAGTGGGGATGAATCTCTTAGGTATATAGGATACATGGTCAGCTATGATAAATTATCAGATTGCAGAAAGCAAAGATACATCACAGGATAAAATAAACATAACAGGTCTATAACTTGAAGAAAACCAAGAAAAATGACCATCTCTACCTCCTCGGTTTGACGTGGTCGTGTATGAAAACAGTCTCTCTAATTGTAGATAGCCTTGAGCATGGAACATTGATTTGGTCTGATGATGCATGTCCTGGATCAGTATCCCGTGGCCTGTAGCAGAAACGGAGAAGTGGGGAAACACTCATAGTCACCAGCATCCACGCGGATCTTGGGCGGAGCATCCATCCTGATAAAAACACGAAGCAGCCTCATATACCAAATGAGGAATAATTTGTTGCTGGATGATTATTAGCAAATGAATTCAGCATATACACCAATCACCGAGAGTCAACAGATAGAAATACTCCCTCCGTCTCAAAATTCTTGTCTTAGATTTGTCTAAATACAGATGTATCAAGTCATGTTTTAGTATTAGATACATCCGTATCTAGACAAATCTAAGACAAGAATTTTGGAACGAAGGGAGTAGTATGCAAGCTTCACTTGCGTAATTTTGATCCCACGAAGGAATAAAAACAAAAAAACTCTAATCGTGCTTCCCTACTTCCAGATCCAGGCTCCTCCCACCGTCCAGACGAGAGATGGCGAGTTCTTCGTGCAGAGTTGCGGCCGCGCACTCAGGATCCATAGTCCACACGACAGTGCGCTTCAGGATCCACAGTCCGCACGGCAGCCGGTCACACGGCAACTCCGCCGAAGGGGTAGATCGTCCGCAAGCACTAACCCGTCGGCAAGGCGCTTGGGGCGGCAGAAGGATGTGAGGCCGGAGGCGCGGTTCGCTGCGAGGCAGTCGGTGGTGAGAGAGAGCAGGACGTGCAGAGATAACGATTGGGGAAAGAAGTGAAGGAAATATGCCCTAGAGGCAATAATAAAGTTGTTATTTATATTTCCTTATATCATGATAAATGTTTATTATTCATGCTAGAATTGTATTAACCGGAAACTTGATACATGTGTGAATACATAGACAAAACAAAGTGTCCCTAGTATGCCTCTACTTGACTAGCTCGTTAATCAAAGATGGTTAAGTTTCCTAACCATAGACATGTGTTGTCATTTGATGAACGAGATCACATCATTAGGAGAATGATGTGATGGACAAGACCCATCCGTTAGCTTAGCATAATGATCGTTAAGTTTTATTGCTAAAGCTTTCTTCATGACTTATACATATTCCTCTGACTATGAGATTATGCAACTCCCGAATACCGGAGGAACACCTTGTGTGCTATCAAGCGTCACAACGTAACTGGGTGATTATAAAGATGCTCTACAGGTGTCTCCGAAGGTGTTTGTTGGGTTGGCATAGATCGAGATTATGATTTGTCACTCCGAGTATCGGAGAGGTATCTCTGGGCCCTCTCGGTAATGCACATCATATGAAGACTTGCAAGCAATGTGACTAATGAGTTAGTTGCAGGATGATGCATTACGGAACGAGTAAAGAGACTTGCCGGTAACGAGATTGAACTAGGTTTGAAGATACCGACGATCGAATCTCGGGCAAGTAACACACCGATGACAAAGGGAATAACGTATGTTGTTATGCGGTTTGACCGATAAAGATCTTCGTAGAATATGTAGGAGCCAATATGAGCATCCAGGTTCCGCTATTGGTTATTGACCGGAGATATGTCTCGGTCATGTCTACATAGTTCTCGAACCTGTAGGGTCCGCACGCTTAACGTTCGATGACGATTTGTATTATGAGTTATGTGATTTGATGACCGAAGATAGTTTGGAGTCCCGGATGAGATCACGGACATGACGAGGAGTCTCGAAATAATCGAGAGGTAAAGATCGATATATTGGAAGGCTATATTCGGACATCGGAAAGGTTCCGAGTGATTCGGCTATTTTTCGGAGTACCGGAGAGTTACGGGAATTCGCCGGGGGAAGTAGTGAGCCTTAATGGGCCATACGGGAAAGGAGAGAAGGGCCTCAAGGGGTGGCCGCGCGCTCCCCCATGGGCTGGTCCGAATTGGACTAGGAGGGGGCGGCGCCCCCCTCCTTCCTTCTCCCCTCTTCCTCCTTCCCTCCTTCTCCTACTAGGAATAGGAAAGAGGAGGGGAATCCTACTTGGACTGGGGAGTCCTAGTAGGATTCCCCACACCTGGCGCGCCCCCCTTGGGCCGGCCACCTCTTCCCTCCCCTCCTTTATATACGTGGCCAGGGGGCACCCCAATAGCACATCAAAGTTTCTCTTAGCCATGTGCGGTACCCCCCTCCACAGTTACACACCTCGGTCATATCGTCGTAGTGCTTAGGCGAAGCCCTGCGCCGGTAACTTCATCATCACCGTCGCCACGCCATCGTGCTGACGGAACTCTCCCTCGGCCTCAACTGGATCAAGAGTATGAGGGACGTCATCGAGCTGAACGTGTGCTGAACACGGAAGTGACGTACGTTCGGTGCTAGGATCGGTCGGATCGTGAAGACGTATGACTACATCAACCACGTTGATAAACGCTTCCGCTTTCGGTCTACGAAGGTACGTGGACACACTCTCCCCGCTCGTTGCTATGCATCTCCTAGATAGATCTTGCGTGATCGTAGGATTTTTTTTGAAATACTACGTTCCCCAACAGTGGCATCCGAGCCAGGTCTATGCGTAGATGTTATATGCACGAGTAGAACACAAAGAGTTGTGGGCGATAATAGTCATACTGCTTACCAGCAACGTCTTACTTTGATTCGGCGGTATTGTTGGATGAAGCGGCCCAGACCGACATTACATGACCGCGTTCATGAGACTGGTTCTACCGACGTGCTTCGCACACAGGTGGCTAGTGGGTGTCTATTTCTCCAACTTTAGTTGAATCAAGTTTGACTACGCCCGGTCCTTGTTGAAGGTTAAAACAGCACACTTGACGAAAAATCGTTGTGGTTTTGATGCGTAGGTAAGAACGGTTCTTGCTAAGCCCATAGCAGCCACGTAAAACTTGCAACAACAAAGTAGAGGACGTCTAACTTGTTTTTGCAGGGCTTGCTATGATGTGATATGGTCGAGACGTGATGAGATATAAATTGTTGTATGAGATGATCATGTTTTGTAACCGTTATCGGCAACTGGCAGGAGCCTTATGGTTGTCGCTTTATTGTATGAAATGCAATCGTCATGTAATTGCTTTACTTTATCACTATGCGTTAGCGATAGTTGTAGAAGCAATAGTTGGCAAGACGACAACGACGCTATGATGGAGATCAAGGTGTCAAGCCGGTGACGATGGAGATCATGACGGTGCTTCGGTGATGAAGATCATGAGCACAAGATGATGATGGCCATATCATGTCACATATTTTGATTGCATGTGATGTTTATCTTTTATGCATCTTATTTTGCTTAGTACGGCGGTAGCATTATAAGATGATCCCTCACTAAAAATTTCAAGGTATAAGTGTTCTCCCTGAGTATGCACCGTTGCGAAAGTTCTTCGTGCCGAGACACCACGTGATGATCGGATGTGATAAGCTCTACGTTCACATACAACGGGTGCAAGAAAGTTTTGCACATGTAGAATACTCGGGTTAAACTTGACGAGCCTAGCATATGCAGATATGGCCTCGGAACACTGGAGACCGAAAGGTCGAACGTGAATCATATAGTAGATATGATCAACATAGAGATGTTCACTATTGAAAACTACTCAATCTCACGTGATGATCGGACATGGTTTAGTTGATATGGATCACGTGATCATTTAGATGACTAGAGGGATGTCTATCTAAGTGGGAGTTCTTAAGTAATATGATTAATTGAACTTAAATTTATCATGAACTTAGTCTTGATAGTATTTGCATATCTATGTTGTAGATCAATAGCTCGTGTATAGCTTCCCCGTTTTTATTTATGATATGTTCCTAGAGAAAACTAAGTTGAAAGATGATAGTAGCAATGATGCGGACTTGGTCCGTGATCTGAGGATTATCCTTATTGCTGCACAGAAGAATTATGTCCTTGATGCACCGCTAGGTGACAGACCTATTGCAGGAGCAGATGCAGACATTATGAACGTTTGACAAAGCTTAGTATGATGACTACTTGATAGTTTAGTGCACCATGCTTTACGGCTTAGAACCGGGACTTCAAAAATATTTTGAACGCCACGGAGCATGTGAGATGTTCCAAGAGATGAAATTGGTATTTCAGACTCATGCCCGTGTCGAGAGGTATGAGACCTCTGACAAATACTTTGCCTACAAGATGGAGGAGAATAGCTCAACCAGTGAGCATGTGCTCAGAATGTCTGAGTACTACAATCGCTTGATAAGTGATTGACATAATTCTCTAGTCACTATCACCAAGTTATTAGAACTTCGTGATGAACTATAATATGCAAGGGATGACGAAAACGATTCCCAAGCTCTTCGCGATGCTGAAATCAGCGAAGGTAGAAATCAAGAAATAACATCAAGTGTTGATGGTTAACAAGACCACTAGTTTCAAGAAAAAGGGCAAGGGAATGAAAAGGAAACTTCAAAAGAATGGCAAGAAAGTTGCTACTCCCGTGAAGAAGCCCAAAGCTGAACCCAAGCCTAAAACTGAATGCTTCTACTGCAAAGAAAATGGTCACTGGAAGCGGAACTACCCCAAATACTTGGCGGATAAGAAGGATGGCAAAGTGAACAAAGGTATATGTGATATACATGTTATTGATGTGTACTTTACTAGCGTTCATAGTAACCCCAAGGTATTTGATACCGGTTCAGTTGCTATGATTAGTAACTCGAAACAGGTGTTGCAAAATGAACAGAGACTAGTTGAGGACGAGGTGACGATGTGTGTTGGAAGAGATTCCAAGGTTGATAAGATCACCATCGCACACTCCCTCTATTTTCGGGATTAGTGTTGAACCTAAATAAATGTTATTTGGTGTTTGCGTTGAGCATGAATATGATTGGATCATGTTTATTGCAAAATAAATGTTATTTGGTGTTTGCGTTGAGCATGAATATGATTGGATCATGTTTATTGCAATACGGTTATTCATTTAAGTCAGAGAATAATTATTGTTCTGTTTACATGAATAAAAACCTTCTATGGTCATACACCCAATGTAAATGGTTTATTGAATCTCGATCGTAGTGATACACATATTCATAATATTGAAGCCAAAAGATGCAAAGTTAGTAATGATAGTGCAACTTATTTGTGGCACTGCCGTTTAGGTCATATTGGTGTAAAGCGCATGAAGAAACTTCATACTGATGGACTTTTGGAATCACTTGATGCTTGCAAACCATGCCTCATGGGCAAGATGACTAAAACTCCGTTCTCCGGAACAATGGAGCGAGCTACGGACTTATTGGAAATAATACATACCGATGTATGCGGTCCGATGAGTATTAAGGCTCGCGGCGGGTATCGTTATTTTCTGACCTTCACAGATGATTTGAGCAGATATGGGTATATCTACTTAATGAAACACAAGTTTGAAACGTTTGAAAAGTTCAAAGAATTTCAGAGTGAAGTGGAAAATCATCGTAACAAGAAAATAAAGTTTCTACGATCTGATCGCGGAGGCAAATATTTGAGTTACGAGTTTGGTCTTCATTTAAAAAAATGTGGAATAGTTTCGCAACTCACGCCACCTGGAACACCACAGCGTAATGGTGTGTCCGAACGTCGTAACCGTACTTTATTAGATATGGTGCGATCTATGATGTCTCTTACCGATTTACCACTATCATTTTGGGGTTATGCATTAGAGACAGCTGCATTCACGTTAGGGCACCGTCTAAATCCGTTGAGATGACACCGTATGAACTGTGGTTTGGCAAGAAACCTTCGCTGTTGTTTCTTAAAGTTTGGGGTTGCGACACTTGTGTCAAAAGGCTTCAGCCTAATAAGCTCGAACCCAAATTGGAGAAGTGTGTCTTCATAGGATACCCTAAGGAAACAATTGGGTACACCTTCTACCATAGATCCGAAGGCAAGATCTTTGTTGCCAAGAATGGAACATTTCTAGAGAAGGAGTTTCTCTCGAAAGAAGTGAGTGGGAGGAAAGTAGAACTTGATGAGGTAGTGGTACCTTCTCTTGAATTGGAAATTAGTTCATCACAGAAATCAGTTCCAGTGATGCCTACACCAATTAGTGAGGAAGCTAATGATGATGATCATGAAACTTCAGATCAAGTTACTACAGAACCTTGTAGGTCAACCAGAGTACGTTCTGCACCAGAGTGGTACGGTAATCCTGTTCTGGAAGTCATATTACTAGACCATGACGAACCTACGAACTATGAGGAAGCGATGATGAGCCCAGATTCCGCGAAATGGCTTGAGGCCATGAAATCTGAGATGGGATCCATGTATGAGAACAAAGTATGGACTTTGGTTGACTTGCCCGATGATCGGCAAGTCATTGAGAATAAATGGATCTTCAAGAGGAAGACAGACGCTGATAGTAGTGTTTCTATCTACAAAGCTCGAATTGTCGCAAAAGGTTTTCGACAAGTACAAGGTGTTGACTACGATGAGATTTTCTCACTCGTATCGATGCTTAAGTCTGTCCGAATCATGTTAGCAATTGCCGCATTTTATGAAATCTGGCAAATGGATGTCAAAACTGCATTTCTTTAATGGATTTATTAAAGAAGAAGTTGTATATGATGCAACCAGAAGGTTTTGTCAATCCTAAAGGTGCTAACAAAGTGTGCAAGCTCCAGCGATCCATCTATGGACTGGTGCAAACATCTCGGAGTTGGAATATACGCTTTGATAAGTTGATCAAAGCATATAGTTTTATACAGACTTGCGGTGAAGCCTGTATTTACAAGAAAGTGAGTGGGAGCACTACAGTCTTTCTGATAAATATATGTGAATGACATATTGTTGATCGGAAATGATGTAGAATTTTTTCTGGAAAGCATAAAGGAGTGTTTGAAAGGAGTTTTTCAAAGAAAGACCTCGGTGAAGCTGCTTACATATTGAGCATCAAGATCTATAGAGATAGATCAAGATGCTTGATAAGATTTTTTCAATGAGTACATACCTTGACAAGATTTTGAAGTAGTTCAAAATGGAACAGTCAAAGAAGGAGTTATTGACTGTGTTACAAGGTGTAAAATTGAGTAAGACTCAAAACACAACCACGGCAGAAGATAGAAAGAGAATGAAAGTCATTCCCTATGCCTCAGTCATAGGTTCTATAAAGTATGACATGCTATGTATCAGACCAGTTGTGTGCCTTGCTATGAGTTTAGCAAGGAGGTACGATAGTGATCCAGGAGTGGATCACTGGATAGCGGTCAAAGTTATCCTTAGTTACCTAAAAGGACTAAGGAAATATTTCTCGGTTATGGAGGTGATAAAGACTTCATCATAAAGAGTTACGTCGATGCAAACTTTAACACCGATCTGGATGACTCCGAATCTTAATCTGGATACATATTGAAAGTGGGAGCAATTAGCTAGAGTAGCTCCATGCAGAGCATTGTAGAGATAGAAATTTGCAAAATACATACGGATCTGAATATGGCAGACCCGTTGACTAAACCTCTCTCACAAGCAAAACATGATCACACCTTAGTAAACCCTTTGGGTGTTGGTCACATGGCGATGTGAACTATTGGTGTTAATCACATGGCGATGTGAACTAGATTATTGACTCTAGTAAACCCTTTGGGTGTTGGTCACATGGTGATGTGAACTATTGGTGTTAATCACATGACGATGTGAACTAGATTATTGACTCTAGTGCAAGTGGGAGACTGAAGGAAATATGCCCTAGAGGCAATAATAAAGTTGTTATTTATATTTCCTTATATCATGATAAATATTTATTATTCATGCTAGAATTGTATTAACCGGAAACTTGATACATGTGTGAATACATAGACAAAACAAAGTGTCCCTAGTATGCCTCTACTTGACTAGCTCATTAATCAAAGATGGTTAAGTTTCCTAACCATAGACATGTGTTGTCATTTGATGAACGGGATCACATCATTAGGAGAATGATGTGATGGACAAGACCCATCCGTTAGCTTAGCATAATGATCGTTAAGTTTTATTGCTAAAGCTTTCTTCATGACTTATACATATTCCTCTGACTATGAGATTATGCAACTCCCGAATACCGGAGGAACACCTTGTGTGCTATCAAACGTCACAACGTAATTGGGTGATTATAAAGATGCTCTACAGGTGTCTCCGAAGGTGTTTGTTGGGTTGGCATAGATCGAGATTAGGATTTGTCACTCCGAGTATCGGAGAGGTATCTCTGGGCCCTCTCGGTAATGCACATCATATGAAGACTTGCAAGCAATGTGACTAATGAGTTAGTTGCAGGATGATGCATTACGGAACGAGTAAAGAGACTTGCCGGTAACGAGATTGAACAAGGTATGAAGATACCGACGATCGAATCTCGGGCAAGTAACATACCGATGACAAAGGGAATAACGTATGTTGTTATGCGGTTTGACCGATAAAGATCTTCGTAGAATATATAGGAGCCAATATGAGCATCCAGGTTCCGCTATTGGTTATTGACCGGAGATATGTCTCGGTCATGTCTACATAGTTCTCGAACCCGTAGGGTCCGCACGCTTAACGTTCGATGACGATTTGTATTATGAGTTATGTGATTTGATGACCGAAGATAGTTCGGAGTCCCGGATGAGATCACGGACATGATGAGGAGTCTCGAAATGGTCGAGAGGTAAAGATCGATATATTGGAAGGCTATATTCGGACATTGGAAAGGTTCCGAGTGATTCGGGTATTTTTCGGAGTACCGGAGAGTTACGGGAATTCGCCGGGGGAAGTAGTGGGCCTTAATGGGCCATACGGGAAAGGAGAGAAGGGCCTCAAGGGGTGGCCGCGCCCCCCCCCCCCCCATGGGCTGGTCCGAATTGGACTAGGAGGGGGCGGCGCCCCCCTCCTTCCTTCTCCCCTCTTCCTCCTTCCCTCCTTCTCCTACTAGGAATAGGAAAGAGGAGTGGAATCCTACTTGGACTGGGGAGTCCTAGTAGGATTTCCCACACCTGGCGTGCCCCCCTTGGGCCGGCCACCTCTTCCCTCCCCTCCTTTATATACGTGGCCAGGGGGCACCCCAATAGCACATCAAAGTTTCTCTTAGCCGTGTGCGGTGCCCCCCTCCACAGTTACACACCTCGGTCATATCATCGTATTGCTTAGGCGAAGCCCTGCGCCGGTGACTTCATCATCACCATCGCCACGCCGTCGTGCTGACGGAACTCTCCCTCGGCCTCAACTGGATCAAGAGTATGAGGGACGTCATCGAGCTGAACGTGTGCTGAACACGGAGGTGCCGTATGTTCGGTGCTAGGATCGGTCGGATCGTGAAGACGTACGACTACATCAACCGCGTTGATAAACGCTTCCGCTTTCGGTCTACGAGGGTACATGGACACACTCTCCCCACTCATTGCTATGCATCTCCTAGATAGATCTTGCGTGATCGTATGAATTTTTTTGAAATACTACGTTCCCCAACAAGAAGTCCACATAATCCCCCAGGATTTCTTGAACTGGCCAGTTTACCCCCTAAGCTCAAAAACAGGGTACTTAACCCCCTCATCTTTCCAAAACCAGATAAAGCACCCCCTAACCTAGATTAAAGTGGTTTTACAGGCGGTTTTGCTTACGTGGAAAGGTGGGGGAAAGGAATACGAACTGAGGTGCATGTCCCTCCCAGACGCACGAGCACGAAGGCGTCATCCTTACCGTTGCCGTCTTCGTTGGCCTGCTAGGCAAGGGCCGGTCGGCCTTTGGAGGAAGGAGAAGACGAAGCAGGAGCTAGGGCACAGCGTGGAGTAGACGGAGTTGGCCTCGGCAATGATGCGGCGGAGGTGGAGGCACTCAGCGAAGGCTTTTTGCAGTCTGGACGCCGATGCCATTGATGACGATGAGCGCCTAGTCCGCCACCCGCGCGACATCGGAGACCTCGGAGGAAATGTCTGCATGGGTGGGGCTGTGTGTGCTGGCCACCTACGCATCCAGCGCCAGGCCATGGAGCACAACCGCTGCTGCATCTAGTGGCCGGCGCGACGCGAACAACCTCCATGCATCACCCATTGCATATGCACGCGTGCTCTAATTTTCACTCGATCGATGGGATGCACGCGTCCATGCACGTACAGAAGAATACATAAGTTAGCTCGCTACTACTTGCACCATGAACAGACAAAGACGCAAGCACGTAAGGAATGCCATGTCGCCGATTCGAGGAGCTTGTGATCTGCTTGATCATCTGGGCCACCATCGCCTCCTCATCCGGCATTTGCTTGCAAGGAAATAGCACCGGCGATCGGCCGGGGCAAAGAGACGAGGGCGCTGAGCCGAGATCAGCTACAAAGAGCTTAAAACCGGGATGTCAGATGCCACGTAGGCAATACAACCTCTAAATACCACCCAGGGGGTGATTTGGCCGGTTTCACAAAGTTTGGGGGGCTAGCAACCCGGTATTATAGTTGAGAGGGTTAAGTAATCGATTGATGAAAACCCAGGGGGGTATGTGGACTTCTTTCAACGATTGGGGGATCGCTTAGATGTAGGTTGTGTTTGTTTGGGCTTCAGTTTCGACAGATTCAGCTGTGAACTTGTTGTGCTGGCAAAACTGCTGTGCTGAGGAAACAGCTGCAGTGAAGGTTAGCTGTTTGGCAACGTAGCTGTGAAAACGACTGTGGGCTGGTGAAAACGCTATGTTTCAGGAGGAGGGACGAAGGGAGAGATAGGTCATGCCTGCGGCGACATTTATGACATAATTACGACCAAACGCCAAAAGCAGAGAGTCTAGGGAAACAACTTTGGCTGTAAAGTACCCCGAGACGTGCTTTGGGCTGTTACACTGAAAATACCCCGAAACAGTTTTGGGTTGTGGTTCCACAACTGTTCTAAAATAGCTGTTTGTTTCAGTTTCAGCTTTTTCCAATCCAAAAACTGCTCCCAAAGCTGAAACAAACAGGGCCGTAGTCTCACGCAAGAAAGGAGAGGGTCTTTTCGGTTCAGGAGTAACCGTGGCATAGGGAACGTTTAGACTAACTCATCAGTTTTGGATGGAGCGGCAGAGGAAGCGACCGGCTTCGATGGCCAGGGATGGGTTCTGTAGTACAGAAGAAATATTTAATCACACAACTGAGGTGGCATGTGGGGCATATGTGGTGACGTAGATAGCTTGCATGTTAAGATAAATAGATAGTGGGGATGAACTTCTTAGGTACGCTAGAAGATGCCACGCGCTCGTTGCTGCCGGAAGTTTGAACAAATAATTTGTAAGGAATAAAATGCCAACTACATGATATACATGTGAAATAAAATAAGGTAATAAAGCGGAAGCGCCATGTTGTATTGCCAGTGCATCAAATGGTGTTTCGAACATTGAGAATAATTTGCAGTTCATCCAAAAAAAGTGGCTCACCCGCAAAAAAAGTGGCTAATAAAAATTAAACTTTTATGCCCATGCTTCAAGTTAGGCTAAAGGTTTCAGTTACATTACATCATCTCAGCCGTTTAGATGTTCGTACGATATATATCACATTTAGATACAGCACATTCACATATCTTTGTATTACATGACAATAAAATGAGTAAGTAACATTTGTTGATATTCTATACACGCATCAATAGATTTTGCCAGTCACTAAATGATACTCCCTCCGTCCAATAATACATATATATTATGAAACGGAGGGAGTATTCCTGAAGCCTTCGGATGACCAACATTACCAAGTGTATCAAGTTTGTTCTTTCTCCAATTTAGTCTCAATACTGCCATATGGAAAAAACAAAAAAACAAAATACTACTATCATAAGTGTTGGGGAAAGGTGAATCGTCATCTGAAATTAAACAACTTCTACTTCTATCTGCTATAACATAATTGTACTACAATAGGTGCTATACTCGGGTTACTATCGGTATAAAAATAGCCATTTCATAAACCTGTTTGAACCCCTGTATGATTTAGTTGGCGGAATGAGATAAGAGGGAATTAACTTGGACAAATCATTGCAGACGTATAACTGGTTGGAGCAAGTAAAAATTGCTACAGCTAGGTGGTGTGTGGTGTCGGCGACAGATGCGGTGATGTTAGCTCTTACACAAAGACCGGTCACAAGAATTCAAATGAACTCTGAATTTGTAGTCAAGGAAACAAATATCAGTCATGAAACAGATCTGACATCACTGGGCAAAGCCTGCGCCATTATGCTCATGGTTTATTTGATAGTTTTGAACTTCTTTAAACAAAACTGAGATTTTTGAAATTGTACATACTACTGCTGAAATGAAACTACACGATAATTCAAATGGTCATGCCCTCTCAAAGTACACAGAGAGAGGGCATGAGACAATCTTCTCCAGGTGACCTGATGAAAAAGAGATGTTTCATTATCAAATTTGCCATTCACGAAAAAACAACATTCATATAAGTAAAGCTCACGCTAAAGATATCACTTATTAAGCAGGCCAGTGATGTTGGAAAGATATCCGTCAACAACCAAATGTATTGTATTCTGGTGAAATCTCTAACAACAATGGCGATCTCTAGAAAGTTACCCCCAAACACACAGTACACAGGGTGCTTGTATAGAATGCAAGTTTACATATCCAATCAAAGAAATGTTAATTCGGATTTGAATGAAGCAAACAAAAATGCAGAATTAGCAATGGAGGGGAACTTGGGAAGAATATACCAATAGGAGACAAAAATCTGCATAGTATGACTACTTGGTCGTCGTCCAGCACGCACCACCTGAGATCATGGGGAGAAGAAGTGGAGCACCATCTCGGATATTATTAGGAGAGGGAGCGTCAAACATCAATTACTGAATACCTGCAACAAAAGCTATAGATGAGAGAGGTTGTTGTTTCTTCAAAAGTAGGTTGTTCCATATAGATGGCAGAAGGCATAAAGCAGTGGTTGTGTACGCCTGTACGGTTCCTGTGATCTCTTTTGAATAAGATTTTTTTTGAAGACAGAATACAAAATACGTACTGAAGAACAGGTACTGAACCTTGCAAATCCATCGCTGATAGAAAGGAGCCAGACTTCCTGCGCAGATGCATGAGGTCAGCTTGCCCCAGAACAAAAAGGCACCATTGCTACGGTAGAATGTCACTTGCTAAGAAGGGCCACCATTGCCGCAGTCAATGTCATCTCTGAATCAGCCGAGGCGGCACCTGCGGGAGGACGTCGATCTAGCACTCCTGCAAGTCATGGCTATCAATGGAGGCCCTACCCGATGTCACCACCAGCCCAGCCTTTCGAGGCCGAAAAGAAAAACGTCCACCGGCGAGACCTCCCCGGCGCGACGTCCACTCCATGGCTGAGTTGCCGGGAAGAGCGTCCATCCAGGCGAGAGCCCAGCGGATGCGGGGTGGGGAAGTTGAGCGGCACTGAGAAGGGTTGGCCGCTCCACGCCGGCACATGACGGCAAGGTAATCGCGGAGAGTGGCCGGGGTCGATGTCAGCGCAGTGGCATCTGCCGCGAGGTGCTCTTCTTCCAGGGCGAGGGCCCCTACGCCGCGGAAGCCGGAGGCAGGGCTGGGACGGCCCCTGTGGATCTCATCGCAAGGGGGCCACGCGCCCTCGCCATCGCTTACCTTGCAAAATCACAAGCGGTCCGGAGAGAAATACCAGATTGTAAGAGCAACTGAATCGACAGAGCAATTGTGTAGTGGGATTTGATGGAGATTGGAGAAGATGAAGAGGAAGGGGAATCCGCTGCCATGGGGAACTGATGAGGCGCTCTGTTGGGAAGGATGATGGGAATCGCACGGAAATAGACGCGCGTGGGCAGCCTCTCTCGCCGGTCCGGCAGTAACTGAAGCTAAGAGCATCTCCAGCCGTTGTGCCTCCAGGCTCTGTTGGAAAAGGCAGTGCCTAGGAGACGCTTAGGCACACTTAGGCACTAGGCGATGGCCAAATGCCTCGCCTAGGGCATAAATGGAAGTCTAGGCAGGGCAAGCGAGACATTGTTGACCCAAGTGAGAAATCATGCCATAATGCACTGATATGTCAAACAGGCCAAATTCCAATGGCAGACAGGGGCAGATCTAGGAGGTTGTTGTGGGTCCCATAGCACCCCCTATAAGAATGGAAAAATAGTTTGTATAGTGTATTTGACAAAAAATTGAACTATTTGTTTGCTTTAAGATGATGTTTAGGCCCAATGATGCTAATTTTATGTAATTTATTAAAAACTTTTACCTATGCATTGATGTTTGGCACCCCCAGCAATTCGGTCCTAGGTCCATCACTGATGGCAGTAGCTAGTAGTTAACTTATTTATATGCCGTAAATTAACATCAATACACATATAATAACTGCATATATACCTTCATAGTAAAACTATATTAGCGCCTAGGGCGCTTAAGCACCGCCTAGGCACTAGGCGAAGGCCAACCGCCTCGCTTACGCCTACCGCTTTTTTCAACCTTGCCTTCAGGAGGCATTTTTTCAGCCTCGTGGGGTTGGCCCGGCAAATTATTTGGCATGAGGGTGAGAATTTTTCCAGCCGTCCCCCAATAGGTTGTCTCTTTACTTTATTTTTTGTTTTTATTGTGCATGTCAATACAACAAACACGTTGTGGGCACTGCCAGCCACACGAGCTCGAGCTTGTCGGCGACCCCAGGCCACCCCTCCCGCCCCAGTGGACGCCGAGCTCGACCCCAGGCCATCCCTGGCGCGCGCGGAAGCCAGCCGACCCACACGGCGAGCGTGACGTCGCAGGCTGGGGCGCCGTCCTCGGCGTGCCCCTCCTGCGGAGCGAGTGCGCTATCCGGCGGCGACCGCTTGGGCACTTCCTGCAGGTCGAAGAAGACGAAGCCGAGGTGGGCGTAGGCTCGGGTCCGCACGGCATGCACGCCGATGCAGAGTACAGCGGCTGCTTGTCGTCGCCGTCCTGGTTCTTCTTGGCATGCGGTCCACCAGGTCGTAGGACGCGCTGCCGCCACCCGAGGAGGCCATGCTCCGCTCGGCGGTGGTCTGGGGGAGGATCTCGAGGTCGCCGGTGAGTCCGGCTGTGGCCAGCTGCATCTTGGGCGGCGAGGGCGGCGGGGCCTTGGACGGAGAAGGAGGCCATGCTCCGCTCGGCGGCGGTCTGGGGGAGGATCTCCAAGTCGTCGGCGACTCCGGCCGTGGCCAGCTGCATCTTGGACGGCGAGGGCAGCCGGGCCTTGGACGGAGAAGGAGGCACAGGCGGGGATGCGGCGAGCACGGCGGCGAGCAGGCGGGGAGGCGGGGAGGAGCAAGGCGGCGAGCAGGCGGGGAGCAGGGAGGCAGGCGCGCGGCGAGTGGGGAGGAGCAAGGCGGCGAGCGGGGAGGCAGACGCGCGTCGCCACAAACGAGAGAGAAGGAAAAGAGAGAGTGCATGTGGGTGGGGCCCGGAGAAAAAGGGTGAAGAGAGGGAGTGAGAGGCTCACTGTGGGCCAAATGACATGCAAAGCCTTCTCTCTCCTCCCCCAAGTGCCCCCCGGTGGGCTTGGGTTGGCCTGGGAGCGCCGACTCTAATTTTGGCTAAATCCGACGAAAACTAAGCCTTTGGGGTGATGAGTGGAAGAAAATTTAATTGTCGGTGCCCAAAAAGTGGCCCTGGGGGGCGTCCCGGGGGCCTGGTTGGAGATGCTCTAACATGGCTGTTTTCTAGTGTGGTTGGGCCCACATGTAATCCTCTAACTAAACGCTGATGTGGCACTAATGCTGATGTAGATATGCTGCATGTCAAGAGAAATAGAATAATGGGGATGAATTATTTAGATGTTATAGATATAGAATTATTGGCTGAATCTGATATACTTCATGAATTTGGCACTACAAACTGATTTTAAGGATTGACTATACCCAACATATTCCCCATTTAATTTCTTGATGAAAATTAACATAGGCAGATACAACCCCTTTCTACTCCTCACCATAAGAACTACTCTCTCCATCCCAAAATAAGTGACCCGACTTTGTATTAACTTTTTACTAAAGCTGGTACAAAGTTGAGTCACTTATTTTGGGACGGAGGGAGTAGTACTCTATGCGTGCCTTTTCGGACCAACTAGTCTGTAGTGTTTTTTCCGACGGTAATATTTCCTGAGATTTTTCAACAGTAATGTTCCCTCGACATTTTTTGTTCTACATTGTTTCGTCTTTATTTGTGTGGCTTAGAGGGTGTTGTCTCTTGCTTGTATGAGGTTAATTTATTTTTATAACTTTGGGTTATCATTTACTTAGTTCTTATGAAGACTCGAGGTTCACTTGTCTTACCTTACTCGGAAGGCTGCATGGTTACACCAGGATTGAACTGGTTTTGGGTTTTAATCAGGGAGCTGATTTTTAATTTGGGCCTTAGAGCATCTACAACTGGACCCCTCAAACCCGTCTCAAACGTCCGGGCAGGCCACCCGGTCACGATTTTTTGACCCATACGGGCCCCTCAAACGCCAGGGCTGACCGGCACCATCCATATCCAGCCCAAATATGGGGCGGATATGGGGCGCCCAGGCATGCCCGTCATGTCAGACCCGACAGCCCGACCCCACCTCAAATTGCACCAAATCCACCCCCCGAGCTGCCGGATCCATTTGCTCTCTCCTCTCTTCTTCCTCCTCCACGTCGTCCGGCTCGCAGCTCCGCCGCCGCGCCCGCTCCACAGTCGTTCCCAGGCTCTCTGCCGCCAGCTCCAGAAGAGCACTCCCATCCTCGCCGCGGGGGACATCATCGCCGGCCCGGACGCTGTCGTGGTACGTCCGGCAACTCTCCGGCTCCGCCTTGCGCTTGATGTGTTCGACACATTGACTGACTAGAATTATTGTGATTTTGTTAGGTAAATGATGGATTCCGATGCTTCGTCGGACGAGGAGTATGGACTGACGGAGCTTGACCAAATGATTCAAGATGAGTTCTTTGATTCGTCGTGTTCGGACGAAGAAGTGGACATGATCATGCTCATGAGCATGCAAGAGGAAATGGACCGGCAAGTGGAGCATATTCTCAAGTTCAAGGGCTCAATCAAAGGGAGAGGAGTGATCAACCGGGACAGGGTGTCCGGAGCAAAGCTACTGCACAATGACTACTTTGCTCCCACACCTGCTTTTCCGGATGATTCATGCTTTCGTCGCCGTTTTCGCATACGGAAACCATTGTTTTTGCGCATTGTGGAGGGAGTGGAGGCACACGACGACTACTTCAAGCTGAGAAGGGATTGCTGCGGCCAACTCTCTTTCTCGGCCAAGCAGAAGTGCACGGCTGCTCTGAGGATGCTTGCACTTGGTACTGCTGTAGACGCCGTTGGTGAGATGGTCAGGATGGGGGAGAGTACGTGCCTGAAGACTACTGTCAAATTTTCCCGCGCCGTGGTTGAGGTGTTTGGACCGGAGTATCTCAGAAAACCAAATGCGCATGACACAGAGAAGTTGTTGGCTATTGGAGAGGCAAGGGGGTTTCCAGGAATGTTCGGATCAAATTGATTGCATGCATTGGCAATGGAAAAACTGCACCAAAGGTCTGCGGGAAATGTATCAAGGTCATACCAGAGAGGCCACCATCATACTAGAAGCGGTGGCATCACATGACTTATGGATTTGGCATGCTTTCTTTGGAATGCCCGGTTCTCACAACGACATCAACATGCTTCAACGATCTTCGGTGTTCAAGAGGCTTTGCAATGGAGAATCACCGCCGTGCAACTACACCGTCAACGGTCGGGACTACAACATGGGGTACTATCTTGCCGATGGTATCTATCCTTAGTGGACGGCATTTGTGAAGACCATATCCGAGCCGCGTGGGAACAAACAGAGCCACTTTGCAACAATGCAGGAAGCGGCTAGGAAGGACGTGGAGAGGGCATTTGGTGTGCTTCAGACTTGTTGGGGAATTGTGCGGAGCGCTGCAATGATGTGGGAATCGGAAACTTTGTGGCAGCTGATGACATGTTGTGTTATTCTGCACAATACGATTGTCGAGGATAAAGGTGATGGTGTAGGCCAAACCCATGATTTCGAAGCACCCGGCCACTACTAGGAAAAGGCCTGCTAGTGGCGCACCAGTTTTGCCTACTAATGACGCACTACTGGTGCGCCACTAGCACCACGCCATTAGAATTAAATACTAATGGCGCACCCCTGGTGCGCCATTAGTATCTGGTATACTAATGGCACACCACGCAGTGCGCCATTAGTATAGCCCACCGTGCGCCATTAGTATGCCTCCCAGGGGGCCATATGTACCCATGTGCTTTGGCATACTAATGGCGCACTAGTGGTTGATGCGCCATTAGTGTCATTTTTGCAGTGCGCCATTAGTGTGCTGAGTGGTGCGCCACTAGTATGAATATTAGGGATTTTTTTTTCTTTTCTGATATTTTCACAGGTTACAAAATATATTATTGGACAGAATATAGACAGCACCACACAGCAACAGCAGATTCATCGAATACAATAGAAGATTAGTCTCCGAATACAATTCATCATATTAGTCTCCGAATTCAAAAGACCGAACAAAGATAGAACATTACAAGTCTCGAGACCGCGAGTAGCGAGTTTGTCTTCACATTACAAGTCGATATCGATCATCTAAACTACCATCACATAGAAGAGAGATGCGGTCATCACGATGAGCATCATCGCAATGAAACTGGTCTTCATCCGGTTCCTCCTCCGCTCCCTCCTCTCTCCCGCTAGATAGCGCGCGTATCTAGCTTCCGCCTCCGCCCTAGTGGTGTACCCTTTGTACCTGTTACCGCTGAAACGGTGAACCTGTCTCAGACACTCCTCCCAGTCGTCGTAGACTCCGGGAACCTTACCCTTGTACACGACATACGACGGCATCTCTATGCACTAGCCAAACAAAACGTTAGTAGCAATTCACAGACAATACATAAGCAATATATAAGTATGCAACAAAAGGATCGGAAGAGAAAAGCAAGACATTAATAGCACGATTCATGGCCCTACTAATAAATAGCATCGATTACATATAAGTTGAACGACTGTCCAAACCAAAGAGGCATACAAGTTCATTAAAGTTTAATTACAACATGAGCTAATCGATATTTCAGAACTACATAGCATCACTACTTTCGACTCGACTCAGGGACCGGAGCATGGATGAAGCCGCCGTCTGTCGTGATGGTCATGAAATCGCGGGCGTCGTCAGCCTGCATTTGTAGCGTTGTTTCTATCTCACTGTTGGACGGTTGATATCTAAGGTAGAACTGCCCCGAGGTACGAAGGACATCTTGATGGATGATTTCCGCAAACTCCGACTGGATGCGAAAGAATTCTTGTCTGATGTCCGCGTCCTGGATTGCCGACAAGCGTGCGGCCCAATCTTTGAGATTATTTGGTAGCAGAAGGTGATTATGGTCCCGTACGATCGCCCGCATGTGATGGAGGGCGTAGTAGGCATACTTCTGACCGCCAGGCGGCTGCTTGACACAGGGGAACATCGTATTGTGGGTGAACACGTGCTTGCCGTACCTACGAATTGGCCTGCTGAAGGTGCCTCCAGATCTGGCGTAGCCGGGGAGAACATCATCAAGAACTTTCTTGATATTTGTGTAGTCTTTCTTCGACTGACGGTCCGAGTCGAAATATGTGGCCATGGAATATTTCGGGCTTAAGAGGATGAGTGTGCAATGTGTGTCACTGCACAAAACACGGAATGTTAGAAAAAAAAAGAACGATCGAAATCTAAGAAATCATATGTTACGGGGCGGTGAGGGGATGACTTACTCGGGAAAGTAAGGCACGAGGAAGTTATCCTTATCTGGGTTTGCCAGAATGACGCCTTCGAGGTATGAACTCGCTACTTGCCGGTCCCCAGCGCTGCCCAAGATCTTGGCACGCATGTAGAAGGGGTCGACTATCACGATGTCCGGGGTCTTGTCTCTAATGATCCGCATCTCCGTACTCAGCGAAAATAGCCGAACGAAGGTGTAGTGCATCGGATGAAGGTTAAACATAGCGAAGATGTCATCAAACCGCAGGACGATCATACCCCCGATGGTGCTATCCACAAAGCCCTTGCCCTCTGGCACCTTGGCCACGAAAACCGGGTATGCCACATCATTCTCTCGGAGATGCCGCTTCTCCAAAGAAAGAACACTGTCATGCAGACTCCGCATAGCACCGGTTGCAGCATTGAGCAGATTAGTCGGTAGCATCGGCCTTCCCGCCACATGAACCCTCCTCGAGATATCCTTAGGTGAAGGTGGCCCGTCCTGAGCACGGATCGTACTCGGTGCCGGCTGGCTCGCACCCTTGTTGGTTTTTCTTTTCCGTCCCTTCTTCTGCTGTAATGGGATCGAGTTCTGCTCAGAGACCGCCTTCTTGAGTGTGTTGGGGCTGATAATATTTCACACCTCGGCTATCTGAGGCTCGGTGAAGGCGGCAGCTGGAGGCGTCTCCTGAGAACTGAACACCAGACGACGCCTGTTGCAATTGGGTTTCTCCGCGGTACCAGCTAGATCGCGATCGTCTTTTGCAGGGTTGGGTTCTTGCGAAGGAGGCCCCAAGAATTCGTCATCGCACCCATGTTCGTTGAAGTACTTATCGACGTTGGTAAATGTACTGTCGTCGTCGTCGTCCGGATCCTGTGCCATATGCATGCCCGGATCCTGTGCCATATGCATGTCCGGCATGTCCGGTAGCGTTGCGGGGGTCTTGCCATGGCTTGGCGCCGGCACGACTAGCGGTGTTGTCTGTGGGGTGGTGTCCCCCGCCCCCAAACGAATCTGGCTCTTCGGCCAAAGCATGGGCCAGCTTATGCAGGCGCTAAGGGTCATCACATCATCTTCGTCGGCCCCATGGGGTCGATACGGAGGTAATATGTCGTCGAAGCCCGGCAGCACCCGAACCAGTTGAACCCTATAAACGGTGGGTGGCATCTGATTACCGTGGAACACGCGGCTGCCCGGTTGAACGATTCTGCCCTTGGCGACATCGACCAACTCGTCGTTCATGAAGTGCAGGAGAGTGCACGGAACGTCGGCGGCGCCCTGCGAAAACATGTAGGGCGTCAGGGATGCCCAGTCAAAGGCAAGGAGATGAAGTCATCGGCCGAGAGGATTAATTAGTTACCGTGATGGCGTCGAGCTCGGCTAATGTCGAGGCACCGCCAACGGCGGGCGTGCAATTGACGGAGGGGCCGCTTGCTGCCGAGGTGCCGGCCGGCGTATTCTTCCCACACCCAGGTACATTAAGCTGCAATGCCGGCGCCGCCGCGGGAGACACCAATGCCGCCTCCGCCGGAGACACCAATGGCGCCGCCGGCGAGTTGCGCGAGTTGCTGCCCGTGAAGCTGGGAATCGGGGGCGGCCCCTGTTGGCCGCCTGCCACCCACGCCTGCAGCCCAGAAACCAAGGTAGGTATAATGGCGGTGATCGTCGCTCCCAGTTGGTCTCGCACTTGCTCTTCGACCATCTCCGGAATCCGCGCCACTTGTGCCTTGAGTTGTTGGACCTCACGCTGCTGGCTTTCCGAGCTGGTCTTTCTCTCCTTTCGCCCAGCGGTATAGTATTCCGACCATTTCGTGGACAAGCCTTTGCCGGCCACACGACCAGCTGACGACGGCTTACTGAGCTTATCCTTGTTTTTCATTATGTTCAACGCCCTATTTAAAGGGGTGTCGAAAGGGGAGCTCTGAGACGACCCCGCACTACTGCTTTTAGTGTCCTGCGGAAGGAACGTGAACCATTTAGAAATTTGGCTTCATTAATTAGAATGCAACCATATGGAGCTAATTACGCGGGGGTGTATTCCTTACCAGAACACGCTCAAGCGCCTTGGTCTTCGCATCCATGGTAAGCTCCTTTGTTACCGGGCCCTGACATAGTTCCTGGTCTGCTTGTCACGGTATTTCTCGAAGCGGGGCGATAGGCCTTGCTCGGCACGCTCCGCGTCCTCCTTGTCCCATATAGGTTCCGCCACTCTGTAACCGCCGGGACCGAGTTGGTGGACCCCTAAGTTCAAGTCCCGCATATCTTTCCCCCACTGACTTGATTCCACGGTTGCGTTGCTCTCGCACTTGATCTTGAACTCCTTGTAGTCATCTTCGCTGATCGAAGGATTTTTCTCCTTGATCTTCTCATAACTATCACCTTTGTCAATCATTCTCTTCACCGCGCTTCTCCAAGTAGACAGGGCCGTGCTCATCTTCGTGAGGGCGGCACTGTTCACTTTATTCCCTGAGAGGCGTGTGTTTGCAAAGTCAGCGGGGAACTTGTATCGTTCGTGCAGCTTCGTGAAGAGGAGGTTGCGCAAATTCCCTCGGTCCTTATGCCTTAGGTTCTCGGTGTTGATCGAGACGGTGCTCCGGAGAATGCACCCGAGCTGAACCGAGTACCCCTTGACTAATTCTTTGGGCGCCGTTGGATGCCCCTCGGAGGACACTTCAGTAAATTCCTCCTTGACGGTGCCGAGCACGTTCGGGCGCCGGTCCTTCTGTTGCCTCTTCGGTTGGCTGCCATCTGTGCGTGCGCTGCCATCATCAGTGGTGGCATCCTTGGCGGCACCATCAGTGGTGTCATCCCCGACGCCACTAGGGGTTGTGTAGTCAGGATCGGTGTCTTCCGCGGCGTCCTCATAGCGGTGAGGTTCTTCCTCCATCTCCTGGGACAGCTCCCAGAATGCCTTGCCGCCCGAACCGCCGGCCTCATCGTTGTGGGCCATGTTCGCTCTAAATAGGAAAAAAGTTTGGTCAAAAAGTTGGTTATTGTCAAGGAACAAGATCATTTAGGGTTAAGTTTTCATCATTTAGGGTTTATCGATGCCGAGGCACCCTAGGTTGACTGATATATATGGGTATCTTCTAATAATATACCCTATCAAGAAAAGGGAAGGAGAATTCTAAGTTGGGCCTAATCACTTGGCTCTATTGCCACCTATGGTTTAATGCAGCAAGAATAAAGGGGCAGTTGATCCTACTTAATTAAGTACTAAGATACCCCGGCCCATGCATTAGTCGCAAGTACCCCATATGTCCTATTTTTAGCAAAGTCATGCTAAAATTCACGGAAAATTTCAGCATGACCTTTGCTGAAAATAGGACATATGGAGTACCCGAATTTGCCGGAACGGAAGTTAATCGACATTCCAGCAAACTCAAGGGCCTCTCGGGGTACCTGCAAAATCATTATCCCCGCGTAATGAAGTCGCCAATGGGTCATTTCAGAAGATCACAAGTAGCATCATCACAAGTACAACATCATCACAAGTACAGCAGCAGCAGCAGTGAATACAAGCATAACAGCAGCAGCAGCAGGTTTATTCTTCTTCTTCATAAACACTAATTGTCTAATTGAGCAATACAGCGACAGTGTGAACAAATAAAAACACAAACTACACCTACATATTTGGGTACCTCTATGGTAGTAACATGCCATGCTCTACCTAGAGCTACTGCAGCACGATGAAGTATGCACACAGAATGTGGGGAACCTTATCATCAAAGCTATTCACAAGGAAGAACACACTGCATCTCATACACTTGCTGTTGTGTCCATCAAAACTGCATTCAAATAAATTTGCAAACTACTGGATGCAAACTGAAATTGAACTGAACGAGTACACCCATCAGACCGCCCTGAAACACATGGATGGGTCGTCAGCATCACCATCGCCATTCGTACGGTTGGTAATGGGAGAGAGGGCGGTACATCCCATCAGCCATCTTCCCACTGCTTGCAACCACATGTGTTGCCGCTGACCGCCCCCCTTGTGTGTGTGTGTGTGTGTGTGTGTGTGCGTGCGTGCGTGTGTGTGTGTGTGTGTGTGTGTGTTTATGGACATTTCCAGCAAGTTTTTTCTTTTTTGAGTTGGAGACAGATTTACATAATTCCACCTACCAACGAGCACACCACATACGGTCGCTGGCTATAAAAATGCTGGGATGAATGGTACCTGTGGGCACATTGGCCCGATCAAAATTCAAGGTCAATGAGTCTTTTAGGTCGGTTCCATATGGGAAGGTTAGCCAGTCAGTACCGACCGCCCTATCGGGGCGAGCGTGTCGACCCAGATTTGCTTGTCTAGGTCTACAATATGTCATCACAATAGCAAATGCCTTTACAAGGTTGTTAGTTTGTGCTTATAGAAAACTTCAAAGCACTGAGCCATGAATGTTTCAGTTCTATACTTGCAAACATGCCAACTTTTATGATGTTAATGGGTTCATTTAAGACATTGAAATGGAGTTGTACATACGCCTTTTCTCGTGATGTCGTTGAATGAATAAATTCGAGATATTCAAATTTGCCACTACAAAATTTCTGATGCTAAATGATGCTGTTCAAAATGCAATTTCTGAATGTTGTACAGAGAACTGCACTCCAGAAATGAAGGAGGGGGTGAGGGAGAGAGAGGAGGAAGGAGTGGTGGCTACCTGCCTATGGAGTGGTCGCCGACGTTGCTCCTGGGATGGGGGTCCTGGACCGGCGGTGGAGACGGGCTCTGCTGCAGAGGAGGGGGCGCACGGTGAGAGAGAGAGAGAGAGGGAGGGAGCGGGAGGCTTACCGGAGCGGAGGGGGTCGCCGGAGACGAGCAGGTAGGGGGCGGCGCGGCGGGCGGTCGCGGGAGAGGCGCTCGATCTGCTGCATAGAGGGGCGCGCACAGATGAGAGAGAGAGAGAGAGAGGGAGGGAGGGAGAGAGAGGGAGGGAGGAAGAGGGAGGCCACCGGAGCGGAGGGGGTCACCGGAGGGCGGCGCGGCGGGGCGGTCGCGGGAGAGGTGGGGATGGGAGTGCGGCGGCGGCGGCGGTGGTTTTGCGCGAGAGGAGCGAGATGTGTGTGCAGTGGTGGGGTTAGGTAGGCCGCGGCGATAGCAATGGCGCACCCCCTGGCGGTGCGCCATTAGAATGTTTTTTTTATAGCAATGGCGCACCACCGGGACGGTGCGCCATAAGTAATCTTTTTTTTAGATAGCAATGGCGCACCAGCCAGGGGTGCGCCATAAGTAATTATTTTTTTTTGTTGCATCTAATAATTTTTTAGAAATTGAATATGAAACAGTAATAAATTTTTATAAAAACAGTAATAATTTTTAGTTGCATTCATTTGTGACGGTGGAGCGGGGGAGGGTGCGGGGGTCGTCGGCGGTGGTGGAGCGGGGGAGGGTGCGGGGGGTGCTCGGCGGCGAGGGGGATCTGGCGAGGGGGGATAGCGATCGAGATGGAGGGGGATCGAGATCGAGTGTCCTCATGAATATTCAATATTTTTTCATGAATTCAAAAAGTGCCCATGAAATTTAAAAATATTCATGAGTTCAAAAAGTGCCCATGAAATACAATCGAGAAATGAAGGCTACAATTTAAATACAATCGATCTTAGCTAGCTAGCTATCTGTTCACAATCTTCTTGCCCTTCTTTTTCACAAATGGAGTTCTTCTGTGGAACGGACGTCCTTTAGGTAGGGTGGTCCTGCTTCTTCTTGTGGTGTATGCTGCTACTTCATCGTCGTCGTCATGTTCCATTTTCGGGTCGCCGTACTTGTCGAAGTCTTGCTCATTGGCGACTCCATCCATTCCGATGATCTTCCTTTTGCCTCTCCTCACAACAACACGACTGGGCTTTGACGGGTCGGTAATGAAGAAGCATTGGTCCACTTGGTAAGCCCGTACCCATGGCTCATTTTTCGCGGTGACGTTTGCGCCCGCGGTCTTGGATTTGGCTTCGGGTATAACCATGGTGGTGAAATACCGGTCTTCTTTTAGGACGCTCTTGGCCCATCTGACACGGAACATCAGGACCTTCTCTCCAGCGTAGCTCAGCTCCCAGATCTCCTCAATCCTTCCGTAGTATCTGTCCTTGTCGTTACCGGTGTAGGATTCCATCGTTACCCCGGAGTTCTGATAACCATCGCTCTTCATGTCCTTGTCCTCGGTGTAGAATGTGTAGCCGTTGATATCGTACGCCTCATAGGTCATCAGGTTGTGCTCGGCGCCCTGTGACAAGGCGAATATGAGTTGTTCTTCCGCGGAAGAATCCTCATGTAAAGGGTACGACAGAAGCTTCTACTTGAACCAACGCGTGAAACATGAGTTGTGCTCTTTGATTATATCTCCGTCCGTCCTCTGTTGGCCTCAGTCATTGTACGTCTTCTCAATAAAGGTTTTGTGCTCTACCACCCAAGGATCGACCACGTCTATGTGTTGTAGCACGACTAGGTTTGCTCTTTCAAAGTCGGCGAGTCGACCCTCGAAGTCGACATGCATTTCGCGGCGACCCTCGCGGTGACCCCATCCAGCGAGCCTGCCGAGGTGCCTGTTGACGGGCAGACCAACGGGGTTCTCGATGCCTAGATAATTCGTGCAGTAGGAGATGCACTCTTCGGTCAGAAAGCCCCTGGCTATGCTTCCCTCTGGACGTGACATGTTGCGAACGTATCCTTTGATGACACCATTCATCCTTTCAAACGGCATCATGCTGTGCAGGAACATCGGCCCGAGTTGGATGATATCCTCCACGATATGGACCAGAAGATGCACCATAACGTCGAAGAATGCGGGCGGGAAGTACATCTCAAGCTCGCATAGTATCACCACGATCTCTTCCTGTAGCCTTCTGAGTTGCCTCACGCCAACCGACTTCCGAGAGATGACGTCGAAAAAGTTGCATAGGCCAAATAGCGTTTCACGGACGTGCGCGTCCATGATCCCACGGATTGCAACTGGAAGTATCTGCGTCATCAGCACGTGATAGTCGTGAGACTTCATCCCGCTGAACTTCTGCTTCGCTGGGTCTAGGTATCTGCTTATCTTCCCCGCGTAACCGTAAGGAAGTTTTACTCCTACGAGGCAGGTGAAAAACTGCTCGATCTCCTCCTGACTTAGAGTGAAGCACGCGGGAGGGTAGTCATTTCCGGTCTTCTTGGCCTTTTTGCCTTTGCGACGACTTTCCGTGTCCTGCTTCGCCTCATCATCATCATCATCATCATTAGCGTGAAGCTCCTCCCTGATGCCCATTGATTTTAAGTCTGCCCTTGCTTTTGGCCCATCTTTGGTCCTCTCTGGCATGTTGAGTAGGGTACCAAGCAGACTCTCGCACACGTTCTTCGTGATATGCATGACATCAAGGCTGTGAGGCACACGGTGGATCTTCTAGTACGGCAAGTCCCAGAAAACAGACCTCGTTTTCCATACCTTCAGCAGCGGCTCTGGCGCCTTTCGCTTCTTTCCCGGCTCTGGCGCCTTTTGCTTCTTTCCCGGCAGTGGGCAATCTTTCCAATTTTTCAACAGCTCGTCTATTTCCTTGCCGCTCCTCGTACGCGGGCGTCTTCGGGGTTCGGTTTCACCATCGAACAGATCCTTGCATTTTCTCCATGGGTCATCGTCGTGAAGCCACCTTCGATGTCCCATGAACACGGTTTTCAAAGACCCGGGATCTCTATCTAGCTGGCGATACGTTGTGTCATCCATGCACCTGACGCATCAAGAAAATCCGTGGACCACCTGCCCCGCGAGATATCCGTAACCGAGATAGTCGTGCACCGTCGTGAGCAGTGCGGCTCTCATAGGGAAATAATCTTTCTCTGCGGCGTCCCACGTATTGGCTGGCGTTTTCCACAGCGTGTCTAGCTCCTCTTTCAGCAACCCCAGATACAGATTGATGTCGTTCCCTGGTTGTTTCAGCCCTTCAATTAGCATACTCATGTGAATGTACTTCCTCTTCATGCACTTCCAGGGGGAAGGTTGTACATCCACACAAACACAGGCCAGGTGCTATATGTGCTTCTCTGGCTGCCAAACGGATTGACTCCATCGGTGCTCGCGCCCAGCACGATGTTCCTTGGATCGTCCCCAAATTCTGGGTGTTCGAAGTTCAACGCTTGCCACTGGCTCGCATCCTTAGGGTGACTCAGCATCTTGTCTTTTTTATTTATCTCCGGATCATTTCTGTCATCTTCTCGCTTCTTCTCCTCCCTATCCGCGTGCCAACGCAGGAGCTTTGCTGCCTTAGGGTCCGTGAAATACCGCTGCAGACGAGGAGTGATCGGAAAGTACCACACCACTTTTCGAGGAGCTTTCTTCCTCTTCTTGTATCGAGTGACGCCGCACACCGGACATATGGTAGACTCCGCGTGCTCGTCCCGATAAATGATGCAATTGTTCATGCACACATGGTATTTCACGTGCGGTAAATCCAGAGGACACACGATTTTCTTCGCCTCCTCGAAACTGGTCGGGCACTTGTTCCCATTGGGAAGACGTTCGTGCCAGAATGACATGTTCTCGTCGAAGCATGCGTCGGTCATTTTGTGTTTTACCTTCATCTCCAGAGCCATGAGCGTTACTTTCAGGCGGGTATCCTCGGGCCTGCATCCTTCATACAATGGAGTAACCGCGTCTATCTCCAGTTGATCCAGCTTGGCTTTCTCTCGGGCGGCAGCTCTTGCGTTATCCGTCTGCTTGAGAAGCAGCTCTTGAATATGAGGGTCCTGCACCCAGCCCATCGATGGTCCATCGTCGTCTGCTCCGGCATCTTCATCTTCATGATCATGCCCTTCGTCTTGATCTTCCTCATCATCATGTCCGGCATCTTCTACATGATGACTGTGTACAGCATCACCGTCGTGATCATGTCCTGGAGATTCTTCGTCTTCTCGCCCGCCCTCGCCGCAGTGGTTGTCTTGCTGCCCTTCCTCATTTCTTGCCCGGCCCCCATGGACGACTTCATAGTCATCTTCATCACCTTGCCACCGATAGCCATCCATGAAACCACGCAAGAGCAGGTGGTCCTGCACCTGCCCGGAATCCGGGTCCGCAATAAGGCTCTTCAGCTTGCATCTTCGACACGGACATCTTATCTCCGTCTCGTTCTTTTGAAGCATATCGGCCTTCGCGGAGCTCAAAAACCTATTCACGATGCCTTCGGTCATCGTGCGGACCATGGTCGCCTGCGGGGTAGAGCAAAACGATATTTTAGAACCAAGAAAAAATTTGGCATGACTTTCCCTAAAAATAGGACCAAAAAGAATGCATAGTGCCAAAATTCTCGCCGAAATGGAAATGAACCAACATTCCGGTAAAATATTGGCAACTATCGCATTTCAAATACCGGTACCTGCAAAAACAAACATATATGCAACACCACAAACATATGCAACACCACAAACATATGCAACACCACAAACATACATAGATCTAGCTAGGCCATAAAAAGTGCATGTGCATGTTGTTGGAGGGAGAAAAAAAGTAGATCTAGGTACAACATAAAGATAGCTTTCCCCTTACTTACCTATCAAAAAAAGGTAATTTAACCACTTAATTTTGATGAATCTATGGTGCAAATGAGGTGAGGAGGAGGAGGCAGCCGACACAAGCTTGGAGGAGGAGGTGGAGAGAATGAAGTGGGGAAAGTGAGTGTGTAGGTGTGGCTGTCCAAAATATCTAGCTGGTCCCAGGTTACTAATGGCGCACCACCTACAAATGCGCCATTAGTAACCCTGGTTACTAATGGCGCACCAGCTGGTGGTGCGCCATTAGTAGTTTTGCAAAAAATAATTAAAAAAAAAAATAGTAGTGGCGCACTGCGCGGCTGGTGCGCCATTACTAGTTAAAACTAGTAATGGCGCACTCTGCCCTGGTGCGCCATTAGTATTTTTGGAAAAATAATAATAAAAAAATTTGTTACTAGTGGCGCACTCTGTGGCTGGTGCGCCATTACTAGTTAAAACTAGTAATGGCGCACTTTGGCATGGTGCGCCATTAGTATTTTTGAAAAAAAAAATTTATTACTAGTGACGCACCATGTCTCTGGTGCGCCATTAGTGTCTTTCACACTAATGACGCACCAACACATGGTGCGCCACTGCTATATAGTAGTGGCGCACCACATGTCTGGTGCGTCATTAGTGGCCATATCATCTATAGCCCTTTTTCTAGTAGTGGGCGAACAAGTTGAAATCCCGGAAGATCAAGATGCGGCTCAGCTTATGAACTTTCTGCAGATGCATCAGAATCTTCGAGATCAGCAGGTGCACACACAGCTACTCAATGATCTTGTGGAGCACATGTGGATCCACAATGGCAACCAAGGAGGCAATGCTTGAGTTTGGAACTTCAAATAAATTTTATGTAAACGCTATGTATGCTTGATACCAACAATAGCTATTTATTACGTGCGACATTGTGTTGCATGATCGATGTGCATGTATTTGCATGGATTTGAGAGTCCGGATTTGAGATATGTGGATGCCTGGAACGAATATGAGGGCCCGCCCGGGCGTGTCCGCGGGCGCGGTTGAGAGGCCGGATTTGCCAAGTCTGGCTGTAGATGCTCTTACACCGCCTAAGTTTGTTAAACGTGGCCCTAGATTTTTGAGTTGTCATTGGGTTTAAAATTTTAAACATAGTGGTCAAAATGTCACAAGGTCCAGAACTTCTCTATCTCTAGCCACACTCGCCGGACACACACAAACACGAATGCGGTGTCAGCTAGGACTTGCACCTTCGCTCATTCTCCGCCGCCTCCTAGGACTCAGACCCAAGACAAACGGAAAGCCTCGTTCTAAAATTTCATATTAAAGAGTTTTGATTTTTAGCCTAATAAATTAGTTTGATTCAAACTAAAATAAAATCAATGAACCCATGGGAAGATTGGTTGAGCAACCTTTTTGCATGTCTAGACCAAGCCAGGACCCTAGTTATGGTCATGTACTTAACGGTAAGAAGATGGCATTCTTAAAGTACCATCGTAGTACCTTGATATCTGTCTGAATCACATACTCTACGTGGCTTGCACGGCTCTCAGATGGACGGACGGAAAGAGCTTGAAGCACTGTTTTACCTTCTTCTTTTTTTTTCGAAAACACTGCTTTACCTTTTAACCAAGAACGGCAATGCGTGCACCAGAACGCTGCTTTATCGTCGAACCGAAAACGGAAATGCGTACTCGTGAGGCGACTCAAGGCAACCGTTGTAATTTGTCCGGAGAAATTATTATGGCCCCACATGTCAATGCTGGCTCCACGACTCTGCCGCCCCCGAAACCCTCGCCGCCGCCGCCTCCCCCGCTCGCTTCCGGCGGCTCTCGCCGGCGCGCGGACCGGATCCGGGCTCCTCCCCCCCCCTCCCCGCTCTTCCTTTCCCTTCCCCTAATCCGCCCTCGCGCCGCCTCCTCTCCTCCCCCCCCCCCCCCCCCCCCCCCCCCCCCGCCGCCGCCAACGGGCGCCCCCGGCTCTAGCCCGGGTGGCGTCGGCGGCGGCGGGATCTCCTCTTCCCGCGCGCATCCTCCCTTCCCGGGGCGGGGGGCTGTGGCGGTGTAGCTCGGCTAGGCGGCGGTCCGGCGACCCGGCGGGGTGGCCGACGGCGGACGTTGTGGTGACGTTGCTCCTTGGCGGCGGGGCGGCTTGGTGGCGCGAGGTGGCCATCGGCGCGCCCCCGGCTCAGATCTGGGCCCTGTGGGTCCCATCTGGGTCTTAGCGGGTTGGCCCCCGGCGTCGCTTCGTTGTCTTCTGCGTGGTGAGGAGGAGGAGCAGCTCAGACCGGGGCGGCAACGGCGTGCCTGCTGCAGCGCGAAGGCGGGAGCTTTACGGGCCTATGAGGGCCCGGCTGGGCCTGTGGGCCCACGGGCCTGGTATGCTCCTGCTACTGTGTCCGGTCGGCTACCTTCGTTGACGGCGGAGATTGAGCCCTTTCGCATGCAGACGGTGTTGTTGCCTCTAATCTCGGCTCCTGTTCTTCGGTATGCAGACCTCACTTCGTGGTGCCATGGTGAGACGACGTGAGAAGCTTCAAGACCGTGCTGGCGCGGGGTGGTGGTCGGTTTGGTGACGTGCTCCGGAGTGCCCGAGGTGAAGGTTGGTATCGGGAGAAATCCCTGTCGGCGTGGCCGACACCGACGCGGTGGCACCTGAAGGTGCCGCCGGACCTTCCTGGAGGGCGTCGGGGGCTACCCTTCTTCTCTCCTCGTCGCGTACCGGGGAAAACTCTTGGCAGTAGCGTCGTCATTGTCGTGTCCCTTCTTGGAGGTGTTGATTGGTACCGGAGTTTCGGAGTCTAGGAGCTTGGTGGGAGATCTACGGTTGGCGCAGCGGTCATGAGGCTTCTTCGTTTTTTGTTGGTCCGCCATTGTCGGCAGTTGTTCCTTTTATTTTTTTCTTCTTCATTTCTTTTGGGCGTGTCTGTGCTGCTTCCGCCCCAGCACCTATCGTTGGTTGCTTTGTAATACAAAGCGGGGAAACCCTTTTTTGGAAAACATGTCAAAGCTGTAGTGTCCATCCCCGGTCTAAAATGTGGACCCCACTGGGTCTTTTTGTTGACGAGATGGACCCCACTAATCTATGTTTTTCTTTTGTTGTTCAGAGCAAGTGGAGAAATCTAGCGGTCGATTTGAGGCCTGACTACTGGAGGCCCATTTTGCCGTACCTTTTGCCATGGCCCAGGGACGGCCCGTTTGAACTTCACGTGCATGCATACAGGTCACGTCCTCTGGGGTACGTGCACCCATGCAGCTCTCTTATACTGTCGGAAGTAAGCCTACACAGGCAGCAACTATAACAGAGTAACATAGACAAAACCCAGAATCCCAAAACCCATTCGAAAGAAACTCTGTAGCACGCTTGGAATTGCGCACTCGAGAGCTCTCTCTACTTGCCAACACGAGCTGACGAGCTTTAGGGTGCTTTTCGGCCTTCTTAACAATGCATCCGTCCAATCTCGCCATTTCTTCCCTGCCACTTCCTTAGCTCCGTACACCCCATCGGAGGGCGGGTATAGCTCGACTGAACGCACGCAGGCGGCGTCTCCCCACCTCGCCAACCGCTGCCTGCGCCGCACCCACGGCACCGCCCTCCCTCCATCTGCTTGAATCTGCTGGCTTCTCCGTGGCTCCGGCGCTCCGCTCGCCAACCGCCGCACCCACGGCACCGCCCTCCCTCCATCTGCTTGAATCTGCTGGCTTCTCCGTGGCTCCGGCGCTCCGCTCGCCTTTGCCCGCACTCGCCGTTCCCCGTCCATCTGCTACGTGCTCTGGATTGTCCTGGCCCGGCCGCCGGATCGTGTCGCAGCGCCGCCCAGGTGCCTACCTACTCTGGATTGATTCTGTTGTCAATTGGTTGAACTGAGCTTAAATTGGTGCATTTTATCATCATTCATATGTAGAAATAGGAGATTGTGTGGGATGGGGAAAGGGTCCGGCGATGCCCTGGGTGGGTGATGTTGGCCGGCTGTGCTTCTTTGTGTATCGGCGCTGAAGGTCCGGCGAGTTCTTCCTGCTATCCTTTGTTTGGTGCTCGGGGGGCGTCCTCTCCTCGTCGGTGGTTCGTCGCCTTCCCGACGGCAGCTGCAGTAGCATCAGTTCATTGCCTGGCTGCGATCCGGCTTCCTTAGTTCCGGTTCCGCGTTGGCGAGTCCGTCGTTGTCCAGGCAGCAAATGTTAACCTGCTGCTCAGTCTTCTGCTGCGGTTTTCGAGCTTGCAGAGCGTCTGTTTCCTTTCTTTTAGTTTGCTTGTTTGTATGGTGGTGTAAGCTGTGTTCTAGGCACCTTCTATCTTTCAGCCGTTGGTATTTTCTTTCTGTTTCAGTTTGGTGTTGATATTGGCTGTAATCCTAGCCGGTTCGTTAATTCAAAGCCTGGTTCGTCTCAAGCCTTCTCTCTAAAAAAAGATTGAGATTGTGGAGCGAGAGTAATATATATAGGGTTCTGGAAGAGAATGAAGTATTACAAGGTCGCTCAATAAGATTGAAGATGAGTATGTAATTACCAATGATTTGTTAGTTAACATAGAGCATGAAATTCAATATAAGAAATGACTAATGCCTACTGAAGTAATATAGGGTTCAGGATTTGAAAATTTGGTGCTAGCTCTTATTTAGAATTGTGCTCTAGACTAGAGGTGTAGTAGGATCTCTGCTATTGCTCTCTCTTCCTGACGCGACTACTTACCACTGATGTTTGGTTGTTTCAGGGGTTCTCACGATGGATTTTCGACGGCTGGAGGTGGTCATGTTGGCTATCACGTTGCTGCTTGCCGTTCAGGGGCCTTTTTCTGTTGCGGCTGACGCCCCCACTGTCCTCAAGCTGGAGCGGCACAACACACTGCCAGGAGGAGGAGTTGTTGAGCTCCCTGTGAACGGTACGGGACATTACATGTTCCACGGGTAAGTTTTCCGACTCCTTCTTTGTTTACAAATTAATTCAGGACGTGCATAATGCTAGGAACCTTGCATCACAACTACCTATAGTCCCTGGTTTCCATTTCCCCGAGAGATTCAAATGACCAACGTAGGGAAATTTGGAAGCAACGTAAGCCATCATGGCAAGAATTCCCGATGCTCCACTAATTCAACGTAAACTACATTATGCCGACATAAGAATTCTCATTGCCATGTTAATCATTGTGCCTGTAAGAATTGCCGGCTTTATTACGCACATGCAAGAAAGTCGCGCCGTAATAAGGCTTAATGTTCCTACAAATTAAGTCATGCCCCGGCCTAATGCACCGTAAACAGCCTACCGTACATGTAAAATGATGCACGAACTAAGAGACATTTAGTATACTACTTCGATAAGAAGAGAGCTAGTACACAATATTTGATGTGAAGCCTAGTTAGTATATACACAATTCAAATCAGATACAGTTATAGCCTCTCTTTTTTTTGCGAGGATGTCTTCCTTCACATCAGCGGCTGCACTGTAGTAGCCTACTGTCCGATGAAAATGTTGTAAGTAGGACTGAATCTCAAATAAAGCCTGAAAGAAGATCAAGTAGTCAATAGAAAGATACCAAATATTTGATTTTTTTTAGAATAAGTAGCATACAATTATCAAAGATGATACGAACACGTGGATACAAAGGAACAAGCTTATGACAATGTGTTAGAACTTTGTGTGTCGATGTATTAGATTAGAAGAAGCATGTACAAGGGTTTAGGCGCACAAAGCTGCCATTACAGTGATCGCACATGGGTGGGCATCCCTAAATCACTATCGATCAACGGCCAGACTGAACTAGTGCACTCTCCCGATCGCTCTCAACTCTTTGGCGCGGCCTGACAAACAAATAAATACAGCCAAGAATAAAATTCGAGCATAAGCCAATAGATAACTGAATATGACTTAATCCTGGTTTGTGATCTCCGAACCAGTTCAGAGATCAGGCGAGATAAACAAAAGCCAAGTAGATATTTGGTTATTGCTTTTAGCAATTCATTCGTAATGCAGGACAGAGGGAGAATTAAGAAATGAGAGTTAGCAGAAGAATTTAATATAGTTGTCTTGTTGATTTTACAGTACATAAACATGTGCTGATGCACATAGTCTAATTGGACATGCATGATGACAGGTGCTCGAGCACACTACACGATGTAGTCAGGGGCACTTCAATTCATATATTCTTGTTAACAGACATGAACATATCATTGTAACCCAAGCATATTTTTCGAAGTCTCTAGTAGGAAATTTCAGCAGCACCTCTAGAACCTACAAGTAGTATAGTAACATCCTAATGATGTTTGGAGCAGTTACTAGCTGCAGTGATATGACTCTTACAGGACCAAAACTTTTCTGAATAATACACGCGCATTTGCATATGGTGCAGCTGATTAACCAAAATTCTTACAAGAGCCTATTGCTAAACGATATTTGTCCGTCATGTATTATGGTACAGAGCTATATTCTAGAAAACCAATCTTTCCTGTCATTCCTTTTCCAAAAAATTCTTTCGAACGGCAAATTCAAGCAGAGATTTCTATAAGGCAATTAGGCTATGAAACTAAAATAGTTTCACAAAAGGGGAATTCTGCACACACAAAAAACAGTATGTTTTGACGGAGTTCATCACTGATAACGTAACTAGAGCTAGATAACATGGTGAGGCCTCACCTTGATTTCTACAACTAATAACTAGAGCTAGATACATCATTGTTGCTGGCTCTGTGTTTTGGCCAGGCCTTGGACCTGTAGCTTTTTATTCCCTTGCTATTTGAACTCTAGTTTGCGAACGCAGAGTTTCTACACCCGAGCTCAAATGAGCTCGGGTGAACAGTAAAATCAAAACAAAATTGAAAAAAAATCAAAAAATTCCAAATTTTTTGGGTGAAAATTGACAAAAGTTTTAAGTGTTTGTCAAAATTCGTCTTGAAATCACATTCCTAGAAGGCGTGGCAAAAAAAAAAAAAAAATCGGTACTCTGAAAATGCTACTTTCAAAAGCATTTTGGAGCACTGAATTTGTTTTTTTGCGACGCATTACAGGAATGTGATTCCGTGATGATTTTTTGCAAGAACTTAGGGTGTGTTTGGTTTGGGAACGAAGTGGAATGGAATGTCATGGTTCCGTTCCACTATAATGGGTCGGTTCCGTTCCTGTGTTTGGTTGGGATATTTGATGGAATGGAATGGTTACGTTTCAGTGTTTGGTTTGAGTGATGGAATGGAATGAATTCAGTTCAAAACATCTCCCGTATAAAAATGATGAGGCTGCCTCTCATATGCATAGATATACAATATGACCAAGCATAAAATCTTTGTATTTCTGAAAACATAATATTGAAATTTACCGTAGCATTTATAAATTGTACTTTGACATCAACTATGGTATTCTTTCAATGGAATATTTACATTGAATTGTTTCCTATTGAGAGGACATAGACAGGGTAAAAACCATGAATGGGCACAGAATCAAGGAAATTTTGCTCAAAGTTTTTTGACTATTTACATTAGATTGGATTTCAATCAAGAAAAATTGCTCACAGATGACCTCGAGATAGTAGCACGGCAGAGCTCATAGATGAAGCACATCAACGCTCTTGCTGCTCATAGATGGAGCCCTGTCCATACCGACCGGAAGTAGTGCTTGTCCCTGTTGCAGCCGGCGACGGGATGTGATTGCGTGGGATAGCCGGATAGGTGGCCGTCGCAGCCCGCGAGGGGATGGCCGCCGCCTCATCAGATCAGGTCGCCGCCGTCTCCTAGCAGATCAGGACGTCGCCGCCCATCCCATAGATCAGGTCGCCGCCGCCCCTGCTGTGGATCCGCTGGCCTGGTCGCGGCCGCCCTTCTGTGGATCCGCTGTCCTGGCCACCGCTGCTCATCCGCCGGACTTGGAGAGACGAGCGTGGAGGAGCGACGGGAGACGAGAGGGGTTGGGAGAGACGGAGAGTGCGTCGGGTGGGAGGTGGAGTGGGCGAGAGGCCGTTCCGCGTCGTTCCACCAAATTGGAGAAACGAGCGCGTTCCGGATATTAGCGGAATATTCTCTTTCGGGGAACGAGTAGGTTCTAGTCCGTTCCGAATCCAAACGCGAGAACGTGGCCCAGGGACGGGACGGACCGTGCCATTCCGTTCGAGAAATTTTGTCAATGTTTCTCCCAAAAAAAATTGGAATTTTTTCGAAAGGTTTTTATTTTTTTTCGATTTTACTGTTCACCAAGCTCATTTGAGCTCAGGAGCAGAAAGGTACTTTCGCTAGTTTGCTTCTTTCTAGCTGTAATCCTTCAACTTATGTGACTTGGTGGTTTCATGATAATGGAACCGGGCAGGCCTTTCAGGCATGATCTGCAAAAAAAAAACGTATCTCATCGACCTCAATCAGTCCTGCTAGGTAAAGAATGCAGAAGATTACTGAGGGCGAAAGAGAGGAAACTGAAAATACATATGCGCCATTATAATCCAATCCTGATTCTGCACCTACAGACCTGCCGCTGTACCATATACGCCGATTAGGCCCGCCACCGAAGCCACCCGCTGTAGATCTACCGTCAAGGGTACTTGCTGGCAGCTGCCGGCTGCCGGCCGCCGCCCGGCAAGGTCAACTGCTGCACAGCCCTGTTAGACCACGACCGGGGTGAGAAAACCCGCCAGAGAGCAATTCACCGAAGTCACCTGCTGTTGCATGGCGGCGTGCGGTTGGGGGGAGAGATGCGGGAAAGGGGGCAGCACCATAGGAACCGTCCACATATAATAATCTAAGAAAAAGATTAAATGGACCAAAAATATTTTGTTAGATGGATAGGCTGGGGCGCAAATGCTGTGTATCGCCCCCTGGTCCATTAGTCGCGCTACGGGCTCTCGCAAGCCAGCCGGTCTTGGAAACTTCCAGGCCGGTTTTTTCTTTCTTTTTCGATTGTTTTCTTTACAGGTTTTCTCGGTTTTTATTTCTGTTTATTTATTTTCTGGTTTTCTGCTTCTTTTTATTTTCTTCTATTTTTTGTTCTTTAATTTTTTTTGAAATCTTCAAAAAAAATTCACGTTTTCAAAAAAATCGTGTTTTTCAAAATTGCTTGAAATTTTAAAAACTGTCCGGGATTCAGAAATATCACAATTTCAAGAGAATGTTCATAGAATTTTGAAAGTGTGCAAATTTCTCCAGAAAAAAGTCGGGATTTCTAAAACTGTTCACTTTTTCATAAGTAGTCCATTTTTTAATTCGCGTACATTTTAAATTTTGCAAACTTTTTTCAAATTTGCTATAAATTTTCGAATTCGTGGTCATTTTTTGAATACATGAAAATTTTCTGAATTATCAGAAAATAATAATTCTCCATGAACATTTTCTAAATTCATGAATATTTTTTTGAATTTATGAACATTTTTTGAATCTCTTGAATATTTTTAGAATTCGCTAACAATTTTTGAATTTTCATGAACCTCTTTTGAATTTGCGAACACCTTTTGAGTTCATGAATATTTTTTTATTTTCGAGAACATTTAATAGAATCAGAAACCAACCAGATTTGAAAAACAAACCGTTGTGAAAAAATCAGGAAAAAACACAGCTTGTTTTTCTGAGCAACGACGAGCGAGAAAAATGGACCACCGACGGAGCGACGTGGGTCAGTGGCTGGAAGCGAGGCGAAGGTGGATGTGGGCTGGTTAAGTAAAATTTTTTCTTCTTGAGAGAACTGGGCTTGTTAAGTCGCTGGGGCGGGGGCGGAACGAGGCTGTGAACCTAGTAGTTATGGGCTAACCCTAAAAAAAGGTAGTTATGGGCTTGTTATATTGTTGGGGGCGCGCCGGTGCGAAACAGGACTGACATAGGCCTTATACCGATCTGGGTGCAGAATTTCTTTTTCCTCACCCTGGTGTGCGATAATATCATAGGACGCTGATAACGCCCACACGTGTGGCATACTGACATCCGTCCACACGTCGTGTGTGGCGTGAGTAGGAGGCAGCCCACACGGGTCATGTGTGGGCGAAATTAAAACTGCCCATACGTGTGGGCGCAGCTACTTCGTGCCACACGCCCAACAAGTACTACTCATCCCACCCCGCGTGTGTGACACGAAGCAAAATCTGCCCACACGTCCTAGCGCAGCTACGTTAGTTACCCGTGGGATAACGCTTTAGTTGGCATCCGAGATGGCAAATGTAGTTGTAAAAGCATGGCAACTCTCTCTGTTTTGGTTAAATATAGTTGCCACGTCTAATTTATGGTAGTTGCCGCGTGCAATCAAACCATAGTTGCCGTGTGTGATTAACTACTTGCCACATGTGGTCAAACAAATAGTTGCCATGTGTGTTTACCTAGTTGCCATGTGTGGTCCAGCCATAGTTGCCATGTATGGTTAATCATAGTTGCCATGTGTGTTTACCTCGTTGCCACGTACGCGCAACTGCAGTTGCCATCTACCAATAAATCATAGTTGCCATGTGTGTTTACCTAGTTGCCGCATACGCACAACTGCAGTTGCCATCTATCACTGTACGAGCGTCGTGTGGGCGAAGAGCAGTTCGCCAACACGCGCGTGGACTGGTTGGTGACTGTGTGGCCGGGAACTGGTTCGCCCACACGGCGCAGCTGGCAACCGCGCGCTGCGGGTCGTGTGGGCGAGCGCTCTAACGCCCACACAACATGCTATGCCTACGTGGCACTCAGATTCCTTTAGGATCCGTGCAAAACAGAATTAAGGTGGATCAAGACGTGTGGGCGGTGTGCAAATATGCCACATGTGTGGGTGTTATCATTTGGGATATCATAATAGTATATCTATACTACTGCCTCAAAAAAATGTCTCTCTAAATTATTACTGTTTTGATTTGAAATTAGTATTATTATTGACTGAAAGGAACTTAGGCTCCCAACTTCATTTGCAATGAAATTGACAATATATCACCATGTACTTAAATTAATAAACTCTGCAACTTATGTTTGGATTTGCAGGCCATATTTGACTCGCGTGAAGCTTGGGAACCCACCACAGAACTTCGACGTTCTCATCGACACGGGAAGTAGCCTGCCGTGGATTGGTTGTGAGACAGCGCGACTTCCTGTATGCCATTCTTTCCCATGCAGAACATTTTTTTCTCGAGAAATTACTCTTTTCTATCCAATCAATCAAATCACTAACAATTTTTCATTTGTTTTACAGACACGAGTTTTTTACCCTTCACCATCAACATCGGTACTCGGTTGCTCAGATCAGTGGTGCCAGAGTCTGGAGAATGCGAGGGATGCAAAGTGCAACACCTCCAATAATAGGTGCGCTTATGATCTCGGGTATGGCATTGGGGATAGTGCCACAGCTTCGAGCGCCGTCAGCTATTATATATCTGATTTAGTGCACCTGAACGGCCCTTCTACTACTGCACGCATTGTCTTCGGGTATGCTTTCTTATCCTGATCTACTATCTCATATAGCTTGTTGATGATATAATTATTTTTCACAAAAGTCATAAACGGTTTGTATATATTTCTGAGTTTGCATCAAAAACTGATATACAGACATGTTCCATACTACTATGCTACCTGGTAAGGCACATAAAGTATTTTTTTGGTTTCACCACTGGCGACGTCTTTTGTCGAGCAGAACTCGCATTAATTCTCTAATACCTGGATACTGAGTACATCCCTTTGATATCTTGAGTTACCGTTTCCACTCATGTTTGGCTCATTTAATCAGCTATCATGCACTCATTGTATGTGATTTGAATATACTGATAGAATAGTTCCCCTATATTTCAGGGATTAGGTGTACTTTTTGATGGTTGCTGTCAAAGTGGCTGAATACATACTTGGATTGCATGTACAAGACACATCTTATGTCAATCGGTATCAATAGTTTTAGATTGTTAGCTAACAAAACTAAGTCACAAAGTATGGTACCATGTCATGTTTGAGCATAATCTTGGCAGTTTTTTGTTGTTATTTGCTTGCATTAACAGTAAGTACCATAATTATATTGCAATATGAGACATGCTTGTGAAGTGTCTTTTCTTTTCCCCGCAAAAAAGTATCTTTTCTTTTTTGTATTTTACTGTGAAGGTATTCTTGATCTCCCATGTTGTGTTTTGACGAATGAGCAACCTAAATGCCTTTTCAGTAATGAATCTGGATAAAGAGGTGCAGATAATATAATCTTAGTGAAGACGTTTCAAAGGAGATGGGACAATGTTGTACAAGTAAATCTATTGGACTAGAGCAATATCCAATTTTATTGCTTCATTTCTCTATTCCCACCGCAATGTATTTTTACGCGTTATCAACTTGGAGTAGATGATATCTCACAATCAAATTTGAAGTTACTCTTCCCCGCAATTTTTTTGAAGCTACTCTACAAAATTCATGACATGGTTGGGCATTGTTGCCCAATACATTATGTTCCATTTTCTCCACCATTATATGCTCTTTATTTGTGGCCGTATTCCTTTTAGTTATGCAGGTGTGATTCGTAGTAGGTGTATCTTTGAAAAGAGCATTGGTCGAAACGTGAGTTGCACGTGCTAGGGAAAAGCCTAGCAGTAGCGCTGGTTTTTTGTCTAGCAGTAGCGCGGTCTATGGCGCTACAGCTAAAGGGTAGCAGTAACGTTTGTTTACCAGCGCTACTGCTATACCTTCTTAGCAGTAGCGCTTCTTGAAGAACGTGCTACTGGTAGTTACTAGCAGCGCGCCTCCCTACACGCGCTACTACTATTATTACGTATTCTATTTCTTTTTTATTTTATGTCATGTTCATACACTATTATACAAGTTTTCATACAGTAGCAATTTAGAGATTGTTTTTACATCATAACGAGTTATTACATCACTGGGTGAAAGAACCGCGGATTAGTTTCAAGTGGATGGATCCAAAGTGACCAAGTCATGGACTTTCACCCAATGATATAATAACTCATCATCATCATATCATTAACAACTTATCATCATAATACATCATTGTCATATAACAACTCCTCATGATCATCATTTTCATCCATGAGACATCATATAACAACTTGGTCACTAGTCATAATCACAACTCCTCCTCCTCCTCATCATCAACTCTAACACATTGTAGCACATAATAACAATTTCTCATCATCATCATAGTCATAATCAACACTAACTAATTGTTCTTAATACCTAGGACCTACTCCTCTCTCCTTGGTAAAATACCATAAAAGAGATAAACCGGTCAATCTCCATAATGGAGAATGGAGATAAACCTATATCTAACTTGTGGCTTGTGCACATTCATGTTGTATCCAATTAGTTGCGTGTGCGCATTCATCACTTTGCTCCATTCATTGATTTTGAGCCTTCCATCATTTGAAGAAATCGAGTATGTAGTATGGTAAGCCTTCGAATGAGTTGGTTGTAAGCTAACCATATGCAAATAACCTTTGGTAAATAGCATGTAAGGCACAACCTCCTTCGGGAGCCTCTGTTGAAAAACGTAATAGTAACATATATAGTTAGCAATGTAGTTTGTATACTTAAGAAGAATGTATGTAATAAAGTTACCATCATTAACAAAATCTTACCAAGTTTTTGGCAATGAAGCTACCATCATGCAATTTATGGACTAGTGGCACGTATCCAGTAAAATTTGGGAGGATAGAGTGATTGGTTTTAAAGGCCTCAACATCATCTATGAATGAGACAAGATAACCTTTCTCCTCACAATTAAGCTCGGAGTCATAGCTGTAGTATGTCCTGTCTACAGCCTTCCGAGTATTTTTGGAAGATAAGAAATAAGCTGACAATTATAAATAAAGATTTTTAGTACCGATGAACACCAAATATTTTTAAATTAACAATATAAATTACTTAACTGAACAAATTAGTTTGACAAACTCACATTTAGGCAAAACTGGAGGCATATCCACATCCACCCAGATGTCGATATTATCATCATCATCATCTTCGGGACGAATATCAAATGTTATTTGCATACCCTCGTCGAATCCATATGCCTTGCAGAGAGCTTCCCAATTAGAGCAACCGAAATGGGAGTGATTGACCGCATTGTACAACTTAACCCGAAACGCATAACCATGTTTAGTTCTTAAGTGAGCCCCCTCGTCTCCATATTCTCAAAGTCTTTGAAACCGAGCTTCTGCAATACATATGGTCTTGCATGGCACGGGATGTACTAATCGAATTGAAAAAAAATCAAGAAATTACACGTTGAACAGAAGAAGAACAAGTGGTGATATTAATTACGATGAAATGCTTGTCGTTGCGTACCGTACAAACATCAAAGGTCTCGTCCAGCTTCACGGTGAAAAACCTATCATTTTGCAGGTGAGGAAACCTGTCGCACAAACCCCAGTCATCGTAGCAGTAATGGCACTCCGGGATCCTATCGTCATCAGACATCTGCTGTGTTCATAATTCAAAGATTAAACTTCTGAATATTCATCACGGGTTGACTTTCGGTCTGTCGGGTCTTCCTTGAAAACTCTCATCTCACGTGGTGTATTTGGTGGGCACTCCCTCTCTGATATATTCGACCGTCGGTGATGGTCGCTCCTCCCTTCGTCCCCGAGTGCATTACACCAAATTGTCTAGCACACGGGAACAAAGGAGAAGCGACCCCCACGACAATAGTCGGGATTCTTCATCTCTGACATTTGCGACCGTCGGTGATGGTCGCTCTTCTCTTCCTTCCCGTGCATTACCAAAAGGTCTATCATGAGAAAGAAGAGGAAGAGCGACCCCCACGACAACAGTCGGCATTCTTCTTCTCTCATATATGGTGGACACTCCCTCACTGTTTTTTGACTGTCATGTATGGAGTCCCAACAGACTTAAAGTCAACCCAAAATGTCGTTTAATGCTCTTTCTCGCAAATCCAAGGCACTCGATATTTCCTACATTCTAGCACAAGCCATGCTAAAATTCACGAAAAAATCCAGCATGACCTTTGCTAAAAAGGACATATCGAGCGCCTAAAATTTGCCGGAACAGAAATTAATCAACACTCCGGCAAAACATAGGCCACTTGGGCAAGCACATATCCTATTTGGCTACATCATCATCATCGACATCAACGACATGGGGATTTGGCTACTCTCACCTCAAGGTCGAAGGGGGTCGGTGACGGCGACGACGACAGGGATGATGCAGGGCGCTCCTTGATTTCTGCAAAAACAAAATATAAACCCTATAAGCTATCAACTAAACATTATTATGCTGATTCAAAAGACCTACATTTACTAAAAATTCAATATATCTTATAACCCGAATATTTTATTTGGTTAAGAAGCATAACTAATGTTTCTTACTAAAAATTTCCATACCTAAATTTTCGTACTAAAAATTTATGTTACTAAATTTGTCATATGGCATTCTGATACATTTCTATATTGAAAATTTTGTATACCTAAACAATTTCTATTACTAAAATTTCTATTCAAAAGACCTAAAATTTCGGTTACTAAATTTGTATACCTACATTCAAATTACCTACATTAGTTAAGAGAAGGGATGGAGGGAGGGAGGGAGAGGAGGGGGGAGGAAGGAGGGAGGGAGGGAGGAAGGGGGGGGGGGAGGGAGAGGTCCTCAATGGCCGGTGGCGCGCCGGCGACGGGCGACGGCGGCGGGCGACGCTGACGGCCGAGTGGTGCAGCGCCGGCGCGCGATGGCGGGCGATGGTGGCGCGCGGGCGGCGGTGGCGGGCGACGGTGACGGCCGGGCGGCGACCAGAGAGTGTCGAGTGAGAGTGAGAGTGTGGTGAGGGAGAGAGGAAACGGGCGGGACGGGGTATAGGATAAGGTGGTTTTAGTAGTAGCGCGGGAAGAAAAACAAGCGCTACAGCTAAACTTTTAGTTGTAGCGCGTTTATGCAAACTGCGCTGCTACTAAAGCTAGACCCGGGGTGGCCGTGTGGCCCACTTAGCAGTAGCGCCTGGCCAGTGAGAGCACGCTACTGCTAAGTGTTACCTATAGCATGCTCATTTTACCCGCGCTGCTGCTAGTTAGCAGTAGTGTGTCCTCCTAACAGGCACTACTGATAATGCTCTATGTATAAGGTTTTCCCTAGTAGTGATGTGTCTCATGAGTTTAATTTCTCGAAATTTCATAGACAACCCCATGATAAAGAATTTCGTAGTAAAGATGAAATTATTGGTCTTGCTTCTATTGCCGTGCCTCCTATTGATCCTTTAGAACAATATTTGCTTGACCATGAAAATGATATGTTCATGAATGAAAGAAAGGAATTAGATGAGATTTTCTTTAAGCAGATGCCTGTTTTGAAACACAATTTGCCTGTTGAGACTCTTGGAGATCCTCTACCACCCAAGAGTGATCCTATGTTTGACCTTAAGCAATTACCTGATACTTTGAAATATGCTTATCTTGATGAGAAAAAGATATATCCTGTTATTATTAGTGCTAACCTTTCAGAGCATGAAGAAAAGAAATTATTGAAAACTCTGAAGAAGCACCGTGCTGCTATTGGATATACTCTGGTTGCATAAAATTATTAAGGGCATTAGTCCCACTTTATGTCAACATAAAATTAATATGGAACCTGATGCTAAACCTGTTGTTGATCACCAATGATGGTTGAATCCAAAAAAGAAAAAAGTGGTAAGAAATGAAATACTAAAGCTTCTGGAACCAGGTATAATTTATCCTGTTGCTGATAGTAGATGGGTAAGTCCTGTTCATTGTGTCCCTAACAAGGGATGTATTACTGTTGTTCCTAACGATAAAAATGAATTGATTCCGCAAAGAATTGTCACAGGTTATAGAATGGTTATTGATTTTAGAAAATTAAACAAAGCTACTAGGAAAGATCATTATCTTCTACCTTTTATTGATCGAATGCTAGAAAGGCTATCAAAACATACACACTTCTGCTTTCTAGATGGTTATTCTATTTTTTTCCCAAATACCTGTGTCACAAGAGGATCAAGAAAAGACTACTTTTACTTGTCCTTTCGGTACCTTTGGTTATAGACATATGCCTTTTGGTTTATGTAATGCACCTGCTACTTTCCAAAGATGTATGACTGCTATATTCTCTGACTTTTGTGAAAAGATTGTTGAGGTTTTCATGGATGATTTCTCCGTTTAAGAAACTGTTGGGGATCGTAGCAGAATTTTAAAATTTTCTACGCATCACCAAGATCAATCTATGGAGTCATCTAGCAACGAGAGAGAGGGGAGTGCATCTACATACCCTTGTAGATCGCGAGCGGAAGCGTTCAAGAGAACGGGGTTGATGGAGTCGTACTCGTCGTGATCCAAATCACCGATGACCGAGCGCCGAACGGACGGCACCTCCGTGTTCAACACACGTACGGAGCGGAGACGTCTCCTCCTTCTTGATCCAGAAAGGGGGGAGGAGAGGTTGGGGAGGACAGCTCCAGCAGCAGCACGACGGCGTGGTGGAGTTGGAGCTGCGTGGTATTCCTGCAGGGCTTCGCCAAGCACCGCGGGAGGAGGAGGAGGTGTTGGAGAGGGGAGGGGCTGCGCCAGGGATGAGGTATGGCCTCCCTCCCACCCCTCCACTATTTATAGGGGGAAGAGGAGAGGGGGCCGGCCCCCTCAGATCCAATCTGAGGGGAGGGGAGGCGGCCAGGGGAGGGAAACTTGCCCCCCAAGCAAGGTGGAAGGCTCCCTCCCCTAGGGTTTCCCAACCCTAGGCGCCATGGGCCCTTGGGGGGGCGGGGCGCACCAGCTTACTAGGGGGCTGGTTCCCTCCCATATACAGCCCATTAGGCCTCCCGGGTAAATCAGCCCCACCCGGTGGACCTCCGGACACCTTTCGGTGGTCCCGGTACAATACCGATAACCCCCGAAACTATTCCGGTGACTGTATGACAACTTCCCATATATAAATCTTCACCTCCGGACCATTCCGGAACTCCTCGTGACGTCCGGGATCTCATCCGGGACTCCGAACAACATTCGGTAACCACGTACAAACTTTCCCTACAACCCTAGCGTCATCGAACCTTAAGTGTGTAGACCCTACGGGTTCGGGAGACACGTAGACATGACCGAGACGACTCTCCGGTCAATAACCAACAGCGGGATCTGGATACCCATGTTGGCTCCCACATGCTCCTCGATGATCTCATCGGATGAACCACGATGTCGAGGATTCAATCAATCCCGTACGCAATTCCCTTTGTCTATCGGTACGATACTTGCCCGAGATTCGATCGTCGGTATACCGATACCTTGTTCAATCTCGTTACCGGCAAGTCTCTTTACTCGTTTCCGTAACACATCATCCTGTGAACAACTCCTTGATCACATTGAGCTCATTATGATGATGTCCTACCGAGTGGGCCCAGAGGTACCTCTCCGTCACACGGAGTGACAAATCCCAGTCTCGATTCGTGCCAACCCAACAGACACTTTCGGAGATACCCGTAGTGCATCTTTATAGCCACCCAGTTACGTTGTGACGTTTGGTACACCCAAAGCACTCCTACGGTATCCGGGAGTTGCACAATCTCATGGTCTAAGGAAAAGTTACTTGACATTGGAAAAGCTTTAGCAAACGAACTACACGATCTAGTGCTAGGCTTAGGATTGGGTCTTGTCCATCACATCATTCTCCTAATGATGTGATCCCGTTATCAATGACATCCAATGTCCATGGTCAGGAAACCGTAACCATCTATTGATCAACGAGCTAGTCAACTAGAGGCTTACTAGGGACATGTTGTGGTCTATGTATTCACACATGTATTACGATTTCCGGATAACACAATTATAGCATGAATAACAGACAATTATAATGAACAAGGAAATATAATAATAACCATTTTATTATTGCCTCTAGGGCATATTTCCAACAGTCTCCCACTTGCACTAGAGTCAATAATCTAGTTACATTGTGATGAATCGAACACCCATAGAGTTCTGGTGTTGATCATGTTTTGCTCGTGAAAGAGGTTTAGTCAACGGATCTGCTACATTCAAATCCGTGTGCACTTTACAAATATCTATGTCTCCATCTTGAACATGTTCACGTATGGAGTTGAAGCGACGCTTGATATGCCTGGTCTTCTTGTGAAACCTGGGCTCCTTGGCAAGGGCAATAGCTCCAGTGTTATCACAGAAGAGAGCCATTGGACCCGACGCATTTGGAATGACTCCTAGGTCGGTGATGAACTCCTTCATCCATACTGCTTCGTGTGCTGCCTCCGAGGCTGCTATGTACTCCGCTTCGCATGTAGATCCCGCCACGACGCTTTGCTTGCAACTGCACCAGCTTACCGCTCCACCATTCAAAATATACACGTATCCGGTTTGTGACTTGGAGTCATCCGGATCTGCGTCGAAGCTAGCGTCGACGTAACCCTTTACGACGAGCTCTTCGTCACCTCCATATACGAGAAACATATCCTTAGTCCTTTTCAGGTACTTCAGGATGTTCTTGACCGCTGTCCAGTGTTCCTTGCCAGGATTACTTTGGTACCTACCTACCAAACTTACTGCAAGGTTTACATCAGGTCTGGTACACAGCATGGCATACATAATAGACCCTATGGCTGAGGCATAGGGGATGACACTCATCTCTTCTATATCTTCTGCCGTGGTCGGGCATTGAGCCGTGCTCAATCTCACACCTTGCAATACAGGCAAGAACCCCTTCTTGGACTGATCCATATTGAACTTCTTCAATATCTTATCAAGGTATGTGCTTTGCGAAAGACCTATGAGGCGTCTCGATCTATCCCTATAGATCTTGATGCCTAATATATAAGCAGCTTCTCCAAGGTCCTTCATTGAAAAACACTTATTCAAGTAGGCCTTTATACTTTCCAAGAATTCTATATTATTTCCCATCAGCAGTATGTCATCCACATATAATATGAGAAATGCTACAGAGCTCCCACTCACTTTCTTGTAAACACAGGCTTCTCCATAAGTCTGTGTGAACCCAAACGCTTTGATCATCTCATCAAAGCGAATGTTCCAACTCCGAGATGCTTGCACCAGCCCATAGATTGAGCGTTGGAGCTTGCATACCTTGTCAGCATTCTCAGGGTCGACAAAACCTTCCAGTTGCATCATATACAACTCTTCCTTAAGAAAAGCATTCAGGAATGCCGTTTTGACGTCCATTTGCCATATCTCATAATCATAGTATGCGGCAATTGCTAACATGATTCTGACAGATTTCAGCTTCGCTACGGGTGAGAAAGTCTCATCGTAGTCAACCCCTTGAACTTGTCGATAACCCTTAGCGACAAGCCGAGCCTTATAGATGGTCACATTACCATCCGCGTCAGTCTTCTTCTTAAAGATCCATTTATTTTCTATGGCTTGCCGATCATCGGGCAAGTCAGTCAAAGTCCATACTTCGTTTTCATACATGGATCCTATCTCGGATTTCATGGCCTCAAGCCATTTGTCGGAATCCGGGCCCGCCATCGCTTCTTCATAGTTCGAAGGTTCACTGTTGTCTAACAACATGATTTCCAGGACAGGATTGCCGTACCACTCTGGTGCGGAACGTGTCCTTGTGGACCTTCGAAGTTCAGTGGTAGCTTGATCATGATCATTATCATTAACTTCCTCTCTAGCCGGTGCAGGCTCCACAGAAACATTTTCCTGTGCTGCGCTACTCTCCGGTTCGAGGGTCATCTCATCAAGCTCCACTTTCCTCCCACTTACTTCTTTCGAGAGAAACTCTTTCTCTAGAAAGGATCCATTCCTGGCAACAAAGATCTTGCCCTTGGATCTTAGGTAGAAGGTATACCCAATAGTTTCCTTAGGGTATCCTATGAATACGCATTTTTCCGACTTGGGTTCGAGCTTCTCTGGTTGAAGTTTCTTCACATAAGCATCGCATCCCCAAACTTTCAGAAACGACAGCTTAGGTTTCTTCCCAAACCATAATTCATACGGTGTCGTCTCAACGGATTTTGACGGTGCCCTATTTAAAGTGAATGCGGCAGTCTCTAAAGCATAACCCCAAAAGGATAGCGGTAAATCGGTAAGAGACATCATAGATCGCACCATATCCAATAGAGTGTGATTACGACGTTCGGACACACCATTACGCTGAGGTGTTCCAGGCGGCGTGAGTTGTGAAACAATTCCACATTTCCTTAAGTGCGTGCCAAATTCATGACTCAAATATTCTCCTCCACGATCTGATCGTAAGAACTTTATTTTCTTGTCACGTTGATTCTCAACCTCACTCTGAAATTCCTTGAACTTTTCAAAGGTCTCAGACTTGTGCTTCATCAAGTAGACATACCCATATCTACTCAAATCATCGGTGAGGGTGAGAACATAACGATAACCACCGCGAGCCTCAACACTCATTGGACCACACACATCAGTATGTATGATCTCCAATAAGTTGGTTGCTCGCTCCATTGTGCCGGAGAACGGAGTCTTGGTCATCTTGCCCAAGAGGCATGGTTCGCATCTGTCAAATGATTCATAATCAAGAGACTCCAAAAGTCCATCTGCATGGAGTTTCTTCATGCGTTTAACACCGATATGACCAAGGCGGCAGTGCCACAAGTATGTGGGACTATCGTTATCAACCTTGCATTTCTTGGCATTCACATTATAAACATGTGTAACATCACGTTCGAGATTCAATAAAAATAAACCATTCACCAGCGGGGCATGACCATAAAACATATCTCTCATATAAATAGAACAACCATTATTCTCAGATTTAAATGAGTAGCCATCTCGCATTAAGCGAGATCCAGATACAATGTTCATGCTCAAAGCTGGCACTAAATAACAATTATTGAGGTTTAAAACTAATCCCGTAGGTAGATGCAGAGGTAGCGTGCCGACGGCGATCACATCGACCTTGGAACCATTCCCGACGCGCATCGTCACCTTGTCCTTTGCCAGTCTACGCTGATTCCGCAGTTCCTGCTTTGAGTTACAAATATGAGCAACCGCACCGGTATCAAATACCCAGGAACTACTACGAGTGCTGGTAAGGTACACATCAATTACATGTATATCACATATACCTTTGGTATTGCCGGCCTTCTTATCTGCTAAGTACTTGGGGCAATTCCGCTTCCAGTGACTGTTTCCCTTGCAATAAAAGCACTCAGTCTCAGGCTTGGGTCCATTCTTTGACTTCTTCCCGGCAGCTGGCTTACTGGGCGCGGCAACTCCCTTGCCGTCCTTCTTGAAGTTCTTCTTACCCTTGCCCTTCTTGAACTTAGTGGTTTTATTCACCATCAACACTTGATGTTCCTTTCTGATCTCTGCCTCCGCTGACTTCAGCATCGCATATACCTCAGGAATGGTCTTTTCCATCCCCTGCATGTTGAAGTTCATCACAAAGCTCTTGTAGCTAGGTGGAAGCGACTGGAGGATTCTGTCAATGACCGCGTCATCCGGGAGATTAATCCCCAGCTGAGACAAGCGGCTGTGCAACCCAGACATTTTGAGTATGTGCTCGCTGACAGAACTATTTTCCTCCATCTTATAGCTGTAGAACTTATCGGAGACTTCATATCTCTCGATCCGGGCATGAGCTTGGAAAACCATTTTCAGCTCTTCAAACATCTCATATGCTCCGTGATGCTCAAAACGCTTTTGGAGCCCCGGTTCTAAGCTGAAGAGCATGCCGCACTGAATGAAGGAGTAATCATCGGTGCGTGTCTGCCAAACGTTCAAATCGTCTGGCAGTGCTGGGAGAGCAGGTGGGTCACCTAACGGTGCTTCAAGGACATATGATTTCTTGGCAGCTATGAGGATAATCCTCAGGTTACGGACCCAGTCCGCATAGTTGCTACCATCGTCTTTCAGCTTGTTTTTCTCTAGGAACGCGTTGAAGTTGAGGGTAACATTAGCGTTGGCCATTTGATCTACAAGATAGATATGTAACATTTAGACTAAGTTCATGACAATTAAGTTCATCTAATCAAATTATGTAATGAACTCCCACTCAGATAGACATCCCTCTCGTCATCTAAGTGATACATGATCCGAATCGACTAGGCCGTGTCCGATCATCACGTGAGACGGACTAGTCATCAACGGTGAACATCTCCATGTTGATCGTATCTTCTATACGACTCATGTTCGACCTTTCGATCTCTTGTGTTCCGAGGCCATGTCTGTACATGCTAGGCTCGTCAAGTCAACCTAAGTGTATTGCTGTGTAAATCTGGCTTACACCCGTTGTATTCGAACGTTAGAATCTATCACACCCGATCAACACATAGTGCTTCGAAACAACGAACCTTCGCAACGGTGCACAGTTAGGGGGAACACTTTCTTGAAATTTTAGTAAGGGATCATCTTATATGCTACCGTCGTTCTAAGCAAATAAGATGCAAAAACATGATAAACATCTCATGCAATCAAAATAGTGATATGATATGGCCATTATCACTTCGCTCCTTTTGATCTCCATCTTCGGGGCTCCATGATCATCATCGTCACCGGCATGACACCATGATCTCCATCATCATGTCTTCATGAAGTTGTCTCGCCAACTATTACTTCTACTACTATGGCTAACGGTTAGCAATAAAGTAAAGTAATTACATGGCGAATTTCAATGACACGCAGGTCATATAATAAATTAAGACAACTCCTATGGCTCCTGCCGGTTGTCATACTCATCGACATGCAAGTCGTGATTCCTATTACAAGAACATGATCATCTCATACATCACATATATCATTCATCACATCCTTTGGCCATATCACATCACAAAGCACTTGCTGCAAAAACAAGTTAGACGTCCTCTAATTGTTGTTGCAAGTTTTTTATGTGGCTGCTATAGGTTTCTAGCAAGAACATTTCTTACCTACGCCAAAACCACAACGTGATATGCCAATTTCTATTTACCCTTCATAAGGACCCTGTTCATCGAATCCGATCCGACTAAAGTGGGAGAGACAGACACCCGCTAGCCACCTTATGCAACTAGTGCATGTCAGTCGGTGGAACCTGTCTCACGTAAGCGTACGTGTAAGGTCGGTCCGGGCCGCTTCATCCCACAGTGCCGCCGAATCAAGATAAGACTAGTAACGGCAAGAAGATTGACAAATCGACGCCCACAACTACTTTGTGTTCTACTCGTGCAAGATACTACGCATAGACCTAGCTCATGATGCCACTGTTGGGGATCGTAGCAGAATTTTAAAATTTTCTACGCATCACCAAGATCAATCTATGGAGTCATCTAGCAACGAGAGAGAGGGTAGTGCATCTACATACCCTTGTAGATCGCGAGCGGAAGCGTTCAAGAGAACGGGGTTGATGGAGTCGTACTCGTCGTGATCCAAATCACCGATGACCGAGCGCCGAACGGACGGCACCTCCGTGTTCAACACACGTACGGAGCGGAGACGTCTCCTCCTTCTTGATCCAGCAAGGGGGGAGGAGAGGTTGGGGAGGACAGCTCCAGCAGCAGCACGACGGCGTGGTGGAGTTTGAGCTGCGTGGTATTCCTGCAGGGCTTCGCCAAGCACCGCGGGAGGAGGAGGAGGTGTTGGAGAGGGGAGGGGCTGCGCCAGGGATGAGGTATGGCCTCCCTCCCACCCCTCCACTATTTATAGGGGGAAGAGGAGAGGGGGCCGGCCCCCTCAGATCCAATCTGAGGGGAGGGGAGGCGGCCAGGGGAGGGAAACTTGCCCCCCAAGCAAGGTGGAAGGCTCCCTCCCCTAGGGTTTCCCAACCCTAGGCGCCATGGGCCCTTGGGGGGGGGCGCACCAGCCCACTAGGGGGCTGGTTCCCTCCCATATACAGCCCATTAGGCCTCCCGGGTAAATCAGCCCCACCCGGTGGACCTCCGGACACCTTTCGGTGGTCCCGGTACAATACCGATAACCCCCGAAACTATTCCGGTGACTGTATGACAACTTCCCATATATAAATCTTCACCTCCGGACCATTCCGGAACTCCTCGTGACGTCTGGGATCTCATCTGGGACTCCGAACAACATTCGGTAACCACGTACAAACTTTCCCTACAACCCTAGCGTCATCGAACCTTAAGTGTGTAGACCCTACGGGTTCGGGAGACACGTAGACATGACCGAGACGACTCTCCGGTCAATAACCAACAGCGGGATCTGGATACCCATGTTGGCTCCCACATGCTCCTCGATGATCTCATCGGATGAACCACGATGTCGAGGATTCAATCAATCCCGTACGCAATTCCCTTTGTCTATCGGTACGATACTTGCCCGAGATTCGATCGTCGGTATACCGATACCTTGTTCAATCTCGTTACCGGCAAGTCTCTTTACTCGTTTCCGTAACACATCATCCTGTGAACAACTCCTTGATCACATTGAGCTCATTATGATGATGTCCTACCGAGTGGGCCCAGAGGTACCTCTCCGTCACACGGAGTGACAAATCCCAGTCTCGATTCATGCCAACCCAACAGACACTTTCGGAGATACCCGTAGTGCACCTTTATAGCCACCCAGTTACGTTGTGACGTTTGGTACACCCAAAGCACTCCTACGGTATCCGGGAGTTGCACAATCTCATGGTCTAAGGAAAAGTTACTTGACATTGGAAAAGCTTTAGCAAACGAACTACACGATCTAGTGCTAGGCTTAGGGTTGGGTCTTGTCCATCACATCATTCTCCTAATGATGTGATCCCGTTATCAATGACATCCAATGTCCATGGTCAGGAAACCGTAACCATCTATTGATCAACGAGCTAGTCAACTAGAGGCTTACTAGGGACATGTTGTGGTCTATGTATTCACACATGTATTACGATTTCCGGATAACACAATTATAGCATGAATAACAGAAAATTATCATGAACAAGGAAATATAATAATAACCATTTTATTATTGCCTCTAGGGCATATTTCCAACAGAAACTTCTTTTGATGATTGCTTAAGCAACCTTGATCGAGTTTTGCAGAGATGTGAAGAAACTAATCTTGTCTTGAATTGGGAGAAGTGCCACTTTACGGTTAATGAAGGTATTGTCTTGGGGCATAAAATCTCCGAAAGAGGTATTGAAGTTAGTAAAGCTAAAGTTGATGCTATTGAAAAAATGTCGTGTCCTAAAGATATCAAAGGTATAAGAAGTTTCCTTGGTCATACTGGTTTCTATAGGATATTTATTAAAGACTTCTCTAAAATTTCTAGGCGTCTTACTAATCTCTTGCAAAAAGATGTTCCATTTGTTTTTTATGATGATTGTGTAGAAGCATTTGAAATACTTAAGAAAGCCTTGATTTCCGCACCTATTGTTCAACCACCTGATTGGAACCTACCCTTTGAAATTATGTGTGATGCTAGTGATTATGCTGTTGGTGCTGTTCTAGGACAAAGAGTTGATAATAAGTTAAATGTTATCCATTATGCTAGTAAAACTCTAGACAATGCTCAAAGGAATTATGCTACTACTAAAAAAGAAATTTTAGCAGTTGTGTTTGCTTGTGATAAGTTCAGATCTTATATTGTTGATTCGAAAGTTACTGTTCACACTGATCATGCTGCTATTAAATATCTTATGGAAAAGAAAGATGCTAAACCTATACTTATTAGATGGGTTCTCTTGCTACAAGAATTTGATTTGCATATTATTGATAGAAAAGGAGCTGAGAACCCCATAGCAGACAACTTGTCTAGGTTAGAAAATATTCTTGATGACCCACTACCTATTGATGATAGCTTTCCTGATGGACAATTAGCTGTCATAAATGCTTCTTGTAGTGCTCCATGATATGCTGATTATGCCAATTATATCGTTGCTAAATTTATTCCACCTAGCTTCACATACCAACAAAAGAAAGAGTTTTTCTATGATTTAAGATATTACTTCTGGGATGACCCAAACCTTTATAAAGAAGGAGTAGATGGTGTTATTAGACGTTGTGTACCTGAGCATAAACAGGAACAGATCCTACGCAAGTGTCACTCCGAGGCCTACGGAGGACACCATGCTGGAGATAGAACTGCACACAAGGTATTACAATCTAGTTTTTATTGGTCTATTCTCTTCAAGGATGCTCGTAAGTTTGTCTTGTCTTGTGATGAATGTCAAAGAATTGGTAATATTAGTAGACGTCAGGAAATGCCTATGAATTATTCACTTGTTATTGAACCATTTGATGTTTGGGTATTTGATTATATGGGACCTTTTCCTTCCTCTAATGGGTATACGCATATTTTGGTTGTTGTTGATTATGTTACTAAGTGGGTAGAAGCTATTCCAACTAGTAGTGCTGATCATAACACCTCCATTAAAATGCTTAAAGAAGTTATTTTCCCGAGGTTTGGAGTCCCTAGATATTTAATGACTGATGGTGGTTCACACTTTATTCATGGTGCTTTCCACAAATTGCTGGCTAAGTATGATGTTAACCATAGAATTGCTGCTCCATATCATCCTTAGTCTAGTGGTCAAGTAGAATTGAGTAACCGAGAAATAAAGTTGATTTTGCAAAAGGCTGTTAATAGATCTAGAAAGAATTGTCTAAGAAACTTGATGATGCATTATGGGCTTATAGAACTGCTTATAAAAACCCTATGGGTATGTCTCCCTATAAAATGATTTATGGAAAAGCATGTCACTTACCTCTTGAACTAGAACATAAAATTTATTGGGCAATTAAAGAGCTCAACTATGATTTCAAACTTGCCGGTGGGAAGAGGTTATTTGACATTAGCTCACTTGATGAATGGAGAACCCAAGCCTATGAAAATGCCAAATTGTTTAAAGAGAAAGTTAAAAGATGGCATGATAAAAGGATACAAAAGCGTGAATTTAATGTAGGCGATCATGTATTGCTATACAATTCTCGTTTAAGATTTTTTGCAGGGAAACCTCTCTCTAAATGGGAAGGGCCTTACATTGTCGAGGAGGTTTATCGTTCCGGTGCCATCAAGATCAACAACGCCGAAGGCACTAACCCAAAGGTGGTAAACGGGCAAAGAATCAAACATTATATCTCAGGTACTCCCATAAATGTTGAAACCAATATCATTGATACCATAACACCAGAGGAGTACATAAGGGAGACCTACCAGAATGTTCCAGATTCTGATAAGGAATAGGTATGTGATACGGTAAGTAAACCGACTCCAAAACTTTTCCAATTGGCAATTTTACTCTGTTTTGGAATATTTAAGAAATTAGGAAAATAAAAAGTAGTCCAAAAAGTGCACGAGGAGGCGACAAGCCTTGGGGGCGCACCTCCCAGGATTGTGGCCACCTCGTGTGCCCTCCGGACTCTGTTTTCTTGTAGTACACTCCTTTTGGTCGGTAAAAATTCATTATATAATCTCTCGAAGGTTTTGACCACCGTACCACGGCAATATCTCCTGTTCTTGTTTCGAGCTGTTTTTCCTGACAGATCTAGATCGCCATGACGTCTCCAAGCGCCCCCAAGCACAAGTTTTTCGAGAAGGTCATCAACCCTTACCTCTCGGAAGTGTTGCAACACCCTCAATCCATTGAGTTGCGTGAGGGGGTGCTTCACATCCGCGATGTTCAAGGGCTGAAGAGGACCGGAAGCGTGGAGACAAGGCTCAAAGCAATGGAGCAGCAAGTTTTCAAGTGCCAAGGGATGGTGGAGCGCGGACTTAACGCCAATCACTCCATGATCACGGATTTTACCCATGACCACAAGTTGGACGCCAAGAACATCGGAGAGGCCATCTTCAAGCTTCATGAGAAAATCGAGCATCTCCAAGCCCAGATCTATGACCTGCAAAACCAAAACTGTGAGTATGAATACAGATTTAAGAGGATGAGTTTGGCTGCAGATTTGAGGATCCTGGAGACTTGTTCATCTTTTTACAATGGTTAACCTATGCCTTGGAAGACGGAGGATAAGCTTCCCACATCATCAACAACTCCATCATCACCACCTCCGAAGAAAGAGACCTAAATACATGGGTATGGGCACTCCCCTTCGCAACTGCCAAGCTTGGGGAGGTGCCCCGGTATCGTATCACTACCACATCTTTACTTTTATTGTTTTTCTTAGTTCGATCCTTTTGGTTATATCTCGGTTTAGTAGAATAAAGTTTTAGTATGATTTAGCTTTGAGTTTTTCTTTGTGTTCCCTCTATGTAATCGAGTCCAAGAGTTATATAATAAAGATTAGTTTTGAATTGAGGGCTTTGCTTTCTTGCTATGATCTTGAGAAAAAGAAATAAAGAATAAAAGAAATAAAAAGATCATATAATGATCTTATGGGAAGTGACGACTTCACATATAAGAAGTATGTCACATGAAACTTGTTGTTAGTTGGCAAACATAGTCTTGGTCATTGTTGCAATTAATAGGAAGTAATAAAGAAAGAGAGGTCTCACATATAAATATACTGTCTTGGACATCTTTTATGATTGTGAGCACTCATTAAAATATTATATGCTAAAAGGTTGATGTTGGACAAGGAAGGCAACATAATGGGTTATGTTTCTTTATATCCGAATAGAAGTTATATTATCATGAATCCTCCAACATGTTGAGCTTGCTTCTCATCCCATGCTAGCCAAAACTTTTGCACCAAGTAGAGATACTACTTGTGCATTCAAAATCCCTTAACCCAGTTTTGCCATGAGAGTCCACCATACCTACCTATGGATTGAGTAAGATCCTTCAAGTAAGTTGTCATCGGTGCAAGCCATAAAAAATGCTCTCTAAATATGTATGATCTTTTAGTGTGAAGAAAATAAGCTTTATACGAACTTGTGATATGGAAGAAATAAAAGCGATGGACTGCATAATGAAGTTCTTTATCACAAGAGGCAATATAAAGTGACGTTCTTTTGCATTAAGATTTTGTGCATCCAATCATAAAAGCGCATGACAACCTCTGCTTCCCTCTGCGAAGGGCCTATCTTTTACTTTTACTTCCTACCCTTATACAAGAGTCATGGTGATCATCACCTCTTCTTTTTACACTTTCTCTTTTGGCAAGCACTATATGTTGGGGAAGATCCAAATATATATATCCACTCGGATGAAGGTATTCATAAACTATTATTATTGACGTTACCCTTGTGGTAAAAGGTTGAGAGGCGAAACTATAAGCCCCTATCTTTCTCTGTGTCCGGTTGAAACTTTGATCTCATAGATGTTGCGTGAGTGTTAGCAATTATGAAAGACTAAATGATAGTTGAGTTTGTGAACTTGCTGAAAAGCTCTTATATTGAATCTTTCCTACGTTATGATAAATTGCAATTGCTTCAATGACTGAGATCATAGTTTGTTAGTTTTCAATAAAGTTCTTGTTTCATACTTTACCTTGTGAACGAATTGTTACTTTAGCATAAGAATTTATATGACAATATATGTTGCTGTCCTAAAGATGATCATGATGCCTTCATGTCCGTATTTTATTTTATCGACACCTCTATCTCTAAACATGTGGACATGATTATCGATTTTGGCTTCCGCTTGAGGACAAGCGAGGTCTAAGCATGGGGGAGTTGATACGTCCATTTTGCATCATGCTTTTATATTGATATTTATTGCACTATGGGCTGTTATTACACATTATGGTACAATACTTATGCCTTTTCTCTCTTATTTTACAAGGTTTACACAAAGAGGGAGAATGCCGACAGCTGGAATTCTGGACCGGAAAGGAGCAAATCTGAGAGACCTATTCTGCACAACTCCAAAAGTCCTGAAAATTTATGGAGAATTATTTTGGAATATATAAAAAATATTGGGCGAAGAAATACCAGAGGGGGACCCACCAGGTGGCCACAAGCCTGGGGGCGCGCCCCTAGGGCTTGTGGCCCCCCTGGCAGGTCTCCGATGCCCATCTTCTGCTATATGGAGGGTTTTGACCTGGAAAAAATCATGAGGAAGCTTTTGGGATGAAGCGCCACCGTCTCGAGGCGGAACCTGGGCAGAAGCAATCTAGGGCTCCGGCGAAGCTGTTCTGCTGGGGAAACTTCCCTCCCGGAGGGGGAAATCGAAGCCATCGTCATCACCAACAATCCTCTCATCGAGAGGGGGTCAATCTCCATCAACATCTTCACCAGCACCATCTCCTCTCCAAACCCTAGTTCATCTCTTGTATCCAATCTTTGCCTCAAAACCTCAGATTGGTACCTGTGGGTTGCTAGTAGTGTTGATTACTCCTTGTTGATGCTAGTTGGTTTATTCAGTGGAAGATCATATGTTCAGATCCTTAATGATATTTATTACCCCTCTGATTATGAACATGAATATGCTTTGTGAGTAGTTACATTTGTTCCTGAGGACATGGGAGAAGTCTTGTTATAAGTAATCATGTGAATTTGGTATTCGTTCGATATTTTGATGAGATGTATGTTGTCTTTCCTCTAGTGGTGTTATGTGAACGTCGACTACATGACACTTCACCATGATTTGGGCCTAGGGGAAGGCATTAGGAAGTAATAAGTAGATGATGGGTTGCTAGAGTGACAGAAGCTTAAACCCTAGTTTATGCGTTAATTCGTAAGGGGCTGATTTGGATCCATATGTTTCATGCTATGGTTAGATTTATCTTAATTCTTCTTTCGTAGTTGCGGATGCTTGCGAGAGTGGTTAATCATAAGTGGGAGGCTTGTCCAACTAAGGACACCACCCAAGCACCGGTCCACCCACATATCAAGTTATCAAAGTAACGAACGCGAATCATATGAGCATGATGAAAACTAACTTGACAGTAATTCCCATGTGTCCTCGGGAGTGCTTTGCTTTATATAAGAGTTTGTCCAGGCTTGTCCATTGCTACAAAAAGGATTGGGCCACCTTGCTGCACCTTTGTTACACTTGTTACTTGTTAGCCGTTATGAATTATCTTATCACAAAACTATGTGTTACCGATAATTTCAGTGCTTGCAGAGAATACCTTGCTGAAAACCGCTTGTCATTTCCTTCTGCTCCTCGTTGGGTTCGACACTCTTACTTATCGAAAGGACTACGATAGATCCCCTATACTTGTGGGTCATCAGCACTATGTCAATAGGTTATTCCCAAAAAATGATATAAAGTTGCTATAAAATGATTGTAAAACATCCAAGAATGATAATATAACAGCATGAACAATAAAAAATTATAGATACGTTGGAGACGTATCAACATCCCCAATCTTAATTCCTTCTCATCCTCGAGTAGGTAAATGATAAAAATAGATTTTTTGATGTCGAATGCTGCCTAACATGCTCATCACATATTCTTTTCTTTTGTAGCATGGACAATTGGACTTTTAGATGGTTCAAAGCAATAGTCTATAATTTACATGAAGACTTCAATACTCAAGCATATCAACAAGCAACCATGTGAAAGGAACGAGAAGAGGGGTCTAGAGGGGGGTGATTAGACCCTCAACAAGTAAAAGTGGTAGTTTTTAATTTTTAATTTCTTCAAGTTGAGGTTGAGTTTAGCACATGTTAAAGCACTCTCAATACATTTCAAGCAACCATGACAAGAGTATATGCAGCGGAAAAAGTAAAGCATGCAAGTTACAAGAAAGTAAATGGATGGGATTGGATTTTGCAAATGAATTGGAGACACGAAGGTTTTTGGCGTGGTTCCGATAGGTGGTGCTATCGTACGTCCACGTTGATGGAGACTTCAACCCACGAAGGGTGATATGTCTCCGTCGTATCTATAATTTTTGATTGTTTCATGTCAATATTATACAACTTTCACATACTTTTGGCAACCTTTTATATGATTTATTGGACTAACATATTGATCCAGTGCCCAGTGCCAATTCCTGTTTTTTGCATGTTTTTTGTTTCATAGAATATCCATATCAAACGAAGTCCAAATGCAATAAAATTTTACAGAGAATTATTATGGAATATTTGTGATTTTTGTGAAGTGGAATCATCGCAAACGGGGGCCCACAGCCACCACAAGACACCTGGGCGCGCCAGGCAACCCAGGCGCGTGGTGGGGGGTTGTGCCCTCCTTGTAAGTCGGTTGGAGCTCTACTTCGGGCGAAAGGAAGCTTATATCCGAAAAAAATCGTGTTAAAATATCAGCGCAATCGGAGTTACGGATCTCCGGGAATATAACAAACGGTTTTCGACCAGAAAAGAGGAACGAGAAACAGAAGAAAACAGAGGGATAGATCCAATCTCAGAGGCGCTCCTGCCCCTCCGCTGCCATGGAGGCCATGGACCAGAGGGGGAACTCTCCTCCCATCTAGGGGGGAGGCCAAGGAAGAAGAAGAAGGAGGGGGGGCTCTCTCCCCCTCTCTCCTGATGGCGCCGGAGTGCCGCCGGGGCAAGGATCGTGACGATGATCTACATCAACAACCTTGCTACCGTCAACACCAACTTTCTCCCCCTCTATGAAGCGGTGTAACACCTCTTTTCCGCGCTATAATCTCTACTTAAACATGGTACTCAACACTATATATTTATTTCCCAATGATATGTGGTTATCCTATGATGTTTAGGTAGATCCGTTTTGTCCTATGGGTTGATAGATGATCATGATTGGTTTGAGTTTTATATTTTTTTGGTGTTGTCCTACAGTGCCCTCAGTGTCGACAAACATGAGGGACCCCCGCTGTAGGGTGTTGCAATATGTTCATGGTTCCCTTATGGTGGGTGGCATGACTGACAGAAGCACAGACCCGAGTTTGGGGGGTCATTGCGTATGGAATAAAGAGGACTTGATACTTAATGCTATGGTTGGGTTTTACGACCTTAATGATCTCTAGTAGTTGCAGATGCTTGCTAGAGTTCCAATTGTCGATGTCAAAACCGGCAGACCTCGGGGTAGGGGGTCCTGAGCTATAGATTCTCGGATCAATGGTAACATGAACGAAGGAGATAACATTTTACCTAGGTTCGGGCCCTCTTGATGGAGGTAAAACCCCACGTCCTGCTCTTGTTTATATTGATGGAGTATCAAGTACAGAGTTGATCTACCTCGAGATCGTATGTTGTGGTCTAAACCTTAATGGTATGATGATGAATGTCATAATGATCTATCGACTAGCCTGGCCTTGGCTTATATAATGTACCGGAGGCCTAGGATAACAAGAGTCCTAGTTGGCTACGTCGGTCGAGAGGAGTCCTTGTATTGATCACCAAGTCTTGTGGAATCTTCCTCGTATATGTCATCGGCTGTCCGAACTGGCCTAATAGTGAACCGCCATGGGGGTCCTCGGCCCGATCCACTGGTCGGGAGACGACATGGTGAGTACCCCCTAGTCCAAGACACCGTCAGTAGCCCCCTGAACCGGTCTTCAAGTTGGGGACGCTCCTCGGTTCTTCCGAACTGTTATTCATCTTCGGTCGTCGATCTTGAAAACTGGTTCAACAAATCTTCCCATCTTCGATCTTGAGGATTGCCGAGCTAAATCCGAAGAGTTCACACTTCGGGCATCCGAGGAGCCCTTTAAGTCTTCGGCCTTTATCAATGCCTTGTTATTTTTACGCCACACCTCGGGTTCGAAGTTTTTCCCATGCAGCGGTGCCCTCTCGCGTCCGAGCTCCAACGCCGGACTCTGTCCAAGCTCCAACGCCAGACTGCATTCGAGGTGTCTGTTTGCAGCCGAGCTCAAACGCCGGACTGCATCCAAGCTCCAACGCCGGACTGCATCCAAGCTCCAACGCCGGACTGCATCCAAGCTCCAACGCCGGACTGTATCCAAGCTCCAACGCCCGACTGCATCCAAGCTCCAACGCCGGACTGTATCCAAGATCCAACGCCGGACTGCATCCGAGGTGTCATAGATCACCTTGGTTCAAAAAAGTTGAAGGAGTTTAGCCGAACTTAATGCCGGAAATGCCCTCGATGGAGCCAGCCACTTGTATCCGAGCTTTATGCCGGACTGCATTTGGGATGTTGCACCACCTCGGTCTTGGGCTGATTTTTTGCAGATTTTTTTTATTGGTGCAATTTATTCTCTGCCGAGATATATAGCCAGTAGCCCTCAAGGTGTGTGTCGGCCAAAAATCCGAGATGCACCTGAAGGAAAATATGAAACCGCTGATCCCAGTAGCCCCTGACACTCAGGTCGATTCGCAAAATTGGCCTGAGGATTAACTCCTAGCTCGGCAGCATACGTAAGAATCAAAACATGGTGTAATATATTAGAGGAGATAGTGATCGGCGGATGGGCCCTTGAGAGAGGGTCTTGAGAAGTCACCGTAATATATTAGCTTGATGCCGGATAGGTCTCAGATGGTACCTATTGTTGTCCGAAGGCGCGTTTGCCCATAGCTCAGTCAAGCCGAACACTGGGCACTATGAATTTTCTGCGTTGAATAGGCAATGCAGTAGCCCCCGAGCCACTGGTCGGGTGGCAACACCAGATCAGGGGATCGATGTACCCTGTTAATGGCTTTTAAGTGAGAAGCGCGAAGCCAGTAGCCCCTGAGCCGTAATTGGGTAAGGGTGGCCGAATTAAGGATCACTATCCGGAGTAAATTGACTTTTAATCACAATTTATGTGTAATAATTCTATGTATCCAAGTACTTTACATTATTAATGCTCGGATCCGCATTGTGCAAAACTTTGTTGACCGACCATCGGCTTCAACCTCCCCGGTTAGTGTTCCGCGTCAGCCGAGGTCAAGCCATTAACACTTCGTCCAATTTTATGAAAGGCCCACGGGGTAACCTCTTTCGATCTATAGTTTGACATAGTCATCGGATCGCTGACCAGTTTGCGCTCATTGTGACAGTCAGTTTTCGGCTTTCTCCACTGAGGTACTTGACCAGTTAAATCGAAAGTACAACCGCAGTGGTTCTCCCTTTGCACACCTAGCCAAACAAAGCGGAACATAGGAGGCAAGCACAGGAGCTGGGCAACCCAACTATTGACCGAAGACACAATTCGAAACTGATGCATATAAAGCAATATCTGAGAATGTTTTGCCGAGGACTCCTCGGAGTACCTTGGCTTTTGGTGGGTTCGGCTCCAGTCGCAGCCCCGCGTTGATATTGCTGAAGCTTTAAAGGTGTCTGGCGCTGTACTGCGAGACTTATGCTGGAAACACACAAATAGGTTAAAAGTGCCATAAGCTTGGAAAACCAAAAAAACTTCAGTAAAAACTTTACGTCCAAACTAAATCAAGTTTTTTGTGCCAATCCGAAATCGGTCTTAAAAAATTTTGTGCTTCTGTTGTGCTTTAACATGACACATCCGATCTCTAAACTTCAAGTTGGTCAGCCTTTGGCTTCAACCTCCTTATCCCGAAGGCTGAGTGCTTCTCTGAGGCCAGTTTAGCGAACTAAACTCCAACGGCTTTAGAGAGAAGTCAGGCTATCCGGCTATTGACTGTACTCTCGAGTCGAGAAAGGAGTGACAGAAAAAGTCTTTGCAACGACTTAGAAGAAAACATTTATTATAAAACAGCTCATATAAATTTTATGAGCCCCCAGTTAACCTAGGAAAAGAAGTGTTTTTAACAAACAATGCTTTTAACAAATAAAATTTAACATAAATATAATGCTTGGTCGAACCGAACAAAAAATTAAGAATTGAGAAAATTTGAGCATGAAAACGACTTAGCTGGTTAGTGTGCTCGGTGTTGATGAAGAGATTCGGGCTTGTGGCGGGACGAAGATGTAGTCCTCGGCCTGGCCGAGGTCCCAGCTCCCAAGTCCTGGGTGACCAAGCGAATAGGTCGGCTTGACAAAGTGGCAATGCGGCATTGCCGATATGTTGAGGTGAAGCCCCCGGTCCAACCGAGCTGACGAAGCTGGTCAGCTGGTGACGCCGAAGTCCCCGATCCAGCCGAGCTGACAAAGCTGGTCGGCCGATGACGCCGAAGTCCCCGGAGTAGGTTTAATGAAGAGATAGCAAAGCCCCCGGTCTAGCCGAGGTGACGGAGCAGGTCGGTAAGGTGATGTTGCAGCCCCTATGCCAGCCGAGGTGTAAAAATAGGTCGGCATGGTTAGTTATCGGTTCGAAGAAGCAACGGCGCGGTGTTGACGACACATGTCAGAAGTTGTGACGTGGTCAATGCCGGCTTGAGAAGTGACCGCGCGGTGATGCTGGCACGCCCGACCCTTGCAATCCGTGGGGCGATGATCTTGTCTTGAGGATTATTTGTCCTTCATGATGCCGAACTCTTGGTCGGCTCGCCGAGGTGATGATCTGAGATGGTTGTCATCGGCTCGATGAAGCGACGGCGCAGCCAATGCTGGCGCAGGTCGGCAGCCGTGGAGCAACGTTGTAGGGCTGGTTTGACACCGGTGCGACGGTGAAAATTACCTCGGAAAAAGCTTTAAAATTAGTGGGCACGTGTTTTAGAACAAAACACAATACCCCATATAAAACTTCCTTCAAAAAGGATGTCTGAAATCTCGTTCATAAAAAAAATGAACTCGAGTCGGATTCGTTCTCGTGCAGAAAATAGATCCGAAAATTGGTGCACTCATCGGAGGTTTCCCGGAGTTCGAATGGTCGGATTGAGCTGAAATTTTGAGGGGTTGTCGATATAGTAATTATGCAGCTAATGAACGGTTGGATTTTCCAATGGAATTCCGATATGGGTGCTGGACGCCTCTCTCTAAACTCGTCCAGAATCCCATCCAGATTCGACAGGGCTCCGGTAAATCGGAGATCGCCGAGATTCCTCCATCGGAATGCGACGAAATTTTACAGGATTGTTGTAAACTCAATTCCGCACACTTCCATTGAAGCAATCATCAAAGCGACGCTCGAGGAGGCGGTGACAGCGGATACAAATTCACTGTCCAGAAAAACAAGACGGTCGCCCGAGGGCAATGTTGACATTGAGCCCCCAAGCTCCATGTATGATTCCTCCATGATCTTGATAGAAATTGGAGTTGATGTTGATGAAGACCCTCGTCCGAACATGATGATCTGAGATGGAGCGCAGTCCTCGGTCGAGCCAAAGTGACTAGTCGAGCCGGTGACAAAGATGTCGACGTCGCAGTTGATCTGCAGGCGAGCCATTGATCCTTCGTCGATCTCACAACGGAACTCTCAATGAAAGCACAATTGTCGGTGTCAAAACCGGCAGACCTCGGGGTAGGAGGTCCCGAGCTATGGATTCTCGAATCAATGGTAACAGGAACAAAGAAGACGATGTTTTACCCAGGTTCAGGCCCTCTTGAAGGAGGTAAAACCCTACGTCCTGCTCTTGTTTATATTGATGGAGTATCAAGTACAAAGTTGATCTACCTCAAGATCGTATGTTATGGTCTAAACCCTAATGGTATGATGATGAATATCATAATGATCTATCGACTAGCCTGGCCTCGGCTTATATAATGTACCGGAGGCCTAGGATAACAAGAGTCTTAGTTGGCTACGTCGGTGGAGAGGAGTCCTTGTCTTGATCACCAAGTCTTGTGGAATCTTCCTCGTATATGTCATCGGCTATTCGAACTGGCCCAATAGTGAACCACCATGGGAGTCCTCAGCCCGATTCACTTGTCGGGAGACGACGTGGTGAGTACCCCCTAGTCCAGGACACCGTCACCAATCATAAGTACATATGATCCAAGTAGAGAAAGTATGTTAGCTCATGCCTCTCCCTCATATAATATTGCAACAATGATCACCGGTTTAGTTATCGATCACCTAGGGACAAATGACTTTCTTGTTGACAAAAGCTATCTACTTTTATTATGTCGCAATTTATTCGTAGTTTTTATTCTTGCAAAGTACTCCTAGTTTCATACTTGTTTTAGGTAAAGCAAACGTCAAGTGTGCGTAGAGTTGTATCGGTGGTCGATAGAACTTGAAGGAATATTTGTTCTACCTTTAGCTCCTCGTTGGGTTCGACACTCTTATTTATCGAAAAAGGCTACAAACGATCCCCTATACTTGTGGGTTATCAAGACCTTTTTCTGGCGCCGTTGCCGGGGAGCAATAGCGTGGGGTGAATATTCTCATGTGTGCTTGTTTTCTTTATCACTAAGTAGTTTTTATTTTGTGCTCTTGTTTTCTATCTCTAGTTATGGGTAGGAAACGTAAAATATCAAAAAAATTAGTTGTACCTGCTAAACCAATGGTTGAAGAACCACCCAAAATCTATGATACTACTGAAGCTTTTTTACTTGGATCATCTTTGATCCCTTTGTGCTTGTGCTGAAACCCCAACTAGCTTAGTTGAGGGAAAATCATTAAATGAGCATGCTTATTTTGTGCGACACGGCTTATCTCAAAAAGGGAAACTTTTATGGCGTCATATTAATAGTTTGTATTACTATGCTTTGAATTTATGCGAAATACATGATTTTACTTATTGTTCTGAGGATCCTAAAAAACACCTCCCCTTCCAATGTGAGTTTAAGGATAATGGAATTTTATATTCTTATGCCAAGGGTGTTTATAATTACTATGATATTGAACAAATTGAAGAATTCGTTGCTTTTAAGGGTGCTTATGAAATTGCTTCTTTGTTTGAAAAGTATGATGCTACTCTTTACAAATATAATTTTTTGCCATACTTAAATTTTGCTATGAAAATTATTCTTCTGATGCTTATATTAAACCATATATTGAGGACTTCTCCGTTGTCCAAGAAGAGACTAATATTTTGCAGGAGTCTATGGAAGAAGAAATTGATGAAACTGTGAGCTCATTGGATGAAAAAGATGATGAGGAGAGCGAAGAACAAACGGAGGAAGAACGGATTAGCTACCCGTGCCCACCTTCTAATGAGAGTAACTCTTCAACTCATACATTGTTTAATTTCCCTTCGTGTTTACCAAAGGATGAATGCTATGATAATTGTCATGATCCCGTTGATTCATTTGAAATATCCCTTTCTGATGAACTTGATGCTTGCTATGCTTGTGGCCATGATGCCAATATGAATGATGCTTAAGGAGATGAACTTGCTATAGTTCCTTATGTTAAACATGAAATTGTTGCTATTGCACCCACACATGATAGTCCTATTATCTTTTTGAAATATCCCTTTCGGAGATGTTTGCTCTTATTAAGGATTATATTGATGGGTTACCTTTTACAGTTGCACATGATGATTTTGATGAACATAATATGCATGTGCTTGCTGCTCCTACTTGCAATTATTATGAGAGAGGAACTATATCTCCACCTCTCTATGTTTCCAAAACGATAAAATTGCGAGAAATTGCTTATGCTATGTATTGGCCTTTACTTGATGTGCATGAATTATTCTTTTATGAGATGCCGATGCATAGGAAGAGAGTTAGACTTCGTTATTGCGTGATATATGTTGCTTTGTACTCACTACTAAATTATAAATCATTGTTAATTAAAATTGGCTTTGATATACCTTGGGATCCGGGTGGATTCATTACTTGAGCACTTTATGCCTAGCTTAATGGCTTTAAAGAAAGCGCTGCCAGGGAGACAACCCGAAAGTTTTAGAGAGTCATTTTATTTTGATGAGTGCTTTTATAAAGTTTAAAAACAAAAAAAATATAGAGGGGAACTTAAAACTTCAAAAAAGAAAGTGAAAGTGAGAAAGACGAACACCGTTGAAGTGGGGGACGTCCTTGAACTTTGTTCATGCCCATGGAAACTGTGTGAATCTTGATTATAGAAACTTTTCAACAAAAAGAATTATCCCCTTGTACAAATCCATTCTATTATAAAAATAATGTGCCAAGATTTTTCATTTGGATGATTAGATTTCTTGTTGGTATGTGCGGTGCAAAAAGAGAACTTTGGCTGTAGTGCATGATTTTACATTCTTTACTGGAACATCAAAAGTTTCTGAAATTCGTACACAGTACCGATACGCAATTTTTTTATTTTTTCGTAATTTTTCAGAATTTTTGGAGTTACAGAAGTATGGTCAAAGTTCAGATTACTACGGACTATCTTGTTTTGGCAGATTCTGTTTTTGATGCATTGTTTTGCTTGTTTTGATGAAACTATCGATTCTATTGGTGGTATGAGCCATGGAGAAGTTATAATATAATAGCTATAATGCAAAAATAAAGTATGAATGGTTTTGCAACAGTACTTAAAGTAGTAATTTGCTTTATTATACTAACGGATCTCACTAGTTTTTTGGTAAGTTTTTGTGGATGAAGTGATCAAAGATTGTGGAGGTCTCGATATGAGGAGAAGGAGGAGAGGCAAGAGTTCAAGCTTCGGGATGCCCAAGGCACCCCAAGTAAATATTCAAGGAGACTCAAGCATCTAAGCTTGGGGATGCCCCGGAAGGCATCCCATCTTTCTTCAATAAGTATCGGTATGTTTTCGTTTCGTTCATGTGATATGTGTAAATCTTGGAGCGTCTTTTGTGTTTAGTTTTCATTTTTATTTTATGCACCATGTTGGTATGAGATAGTCCATGGTTAATTTATAGAATACTCATTGCACTTCACTTATATCTTTTTAGTGTGGCTTTATAGAATGTTTCATGTGCTTCACTTATATCATTTGAAGTTTAGATTGCCTGTTTCTCTTCACATAGAAAACCGTTATTCGTAGAATGCTCTTTTGCTTCACTTATATTTATTAGAGCTTGGTATTTTGTAGAAAGAATTAAACTCTCATGCTCCACTTATATCTATTTAGAGAGTCAACTGGAATTGGTCAATTGCATGGTTAGTCATAAAATCCTACATAAAACTTGTGGATCACTGAATATGATATGTTTAATTCCTTGCAATAGTTTTGCGATATAGAGATGGAATATGTGGGAGGTACTAGTGGATGATCGTGTTTAGTAAGATATTGGTGTTAAGGTTTGTGATTCCCGAAGCATGCACATATAGTCTCTCGTTATGCTATGAAGTTGGAGCATGATTTATTATTGATTGTCTTCCTTATGAGTGGCGGTCGGGGACGAGCGATGGTCTTTTCCTACCAATCTATCCCCCTAGGGGCATGCGTAGTAGTACTTTACTTCGAGGGCTAATAAACTTTTGCAATAAGTATATGAGTTCTTTATGACTAATGTGAGTCCATGGATTATACGCACTCTTACCTTTCCGCAATTTGCTAGCCTCTTCGGTACCGTGCATTGCCCTTTCTCACCTCGAGAGTCAGTGCAAACTTCGCCAGTGCATCCAAACCCTGTGATATGATACACTCTATCACACATAAGCCTTATTATATGTTCCTCAAAACAGCCACCATACCTACCTATTATGGCCCTTCCATAGCCATTCCGAGATATATTGCCATGCAACTTCCACTGCTTCCATTTTGATGACTTGAGAATTCATTGTCATATTGCTTTGCATGATCATAAGATAGCTAGCATGATATTTCCATGGCTTGTCCATTTTTTGATATCATTGTTATGCTAGATCATTGCACATCCTGGTGTACACTGTCAGAGGCATTCATATAGAGTCATATTTTGTTATAGGCATCGAGTTGTAATATTGAGTTGTAAGTAAATAGAAGTGTGATGATCATCAATTTTCATTATTAGAGCATGTCCCAGTGAGGAAAGGATGATGGAGACTATGATTCCCCCACAAGTCGGGATGAGACTCCGGACAAAAAGAGAGAAAAAAAGAAAAAAAAAGAAAAAAACAAAGAGAGAAGGGGCATGCTTGTTCCACACTTGTGCTTCAAAGTAGCACCATGTTTTTCATATAGAGAGTCTCCTATTTTGTCACTTCCATATACTAGTGGGAATTTTTCATTATAGAGTTAGATGCACACCCACTTAGTTTTCATATTGAGCTTTCATACACTTATAGCTCTTAGTGCATTCGTTGCATGGCAATCCCTACTCCTCGCATTGATATCAATTGATGGGCATCTCCATAGCCCGTTGGTTAGCCACGTCGATGTGAGACTTTCTTACTTTTTTTCTCTCTATATTTACCCCTATCATCATACTATATTCCACCCATAGTGCTATATCCATGGCTTGCGCTCATGTATTGCGTGGGAGTTGAAAAAGCTGAAGCGCATTAAAAAGTATGAACCAATTGCTCGGCTTGTCATCAGGGTTGTGCATGATAAATACTTTGTGTCGAGAAGACAGAGCATGACAAGACTATATGATTTTGTAGGGATAGCTTTCTTTAGCGTTGATATTTTGAAAGACACGATTGTTTGTTGGGATGCCTGAGTATTAATGTCTTTATGTCCAATTATAGACTATTGCTTTGAATCACTCGTGTCTTAATATTCATGCCATGATTAGATATATGATCAAGATTATGCTAGGTAGCATTCCACATCAAAAAATATTCTTTTTTATCATTTACCTACTCGAGGATGAGCAGGAATTAAGCTTGGGGATGCTGATATGTCTCCGTCGTATCTATAATTTTTGATTGTTTCATGCCAATATTATACAACTTTCACATACTTTTGGCAACATTTTATATGATTTATTGGACTAACATATTGATCCAGTGCCCAGTGCCAGTTCCTGTTTTTTGCATGTTTTTTGTTTCGCAGAATATTCATATCAAACGAAGTCCAAATGCAATAAAATTTTATTTTACGGAGAATTATTTTGGAATATTTGTCATTTTTGGGAAGTGGAATCATCGCAAACGGGGGCCCACAGCCACCACAAGACACCTGGGCACGCCAGGCGGCCCAGGCGCGTGGTGATGGGTTGTGCCCTGGCTCGTATCCGCATTACTATTTCCCCGAAGAGGAAGGGATGATTCAGTACAGCTTCGGTAGGTATTTCCCTCATTTATGAAACCAAGGTTATCGAACCAGCAGGAGAACCAAGCAACACTATCTAAACGGTACCCGCACACAAAGAACAAATACTTGCAACCCGACGCGTAAGAGGGGTTGTCAATCCCTCTCGGGTAAAAGATAGATTGGTTTGTATGATTTTGGATAAATAGATCTCGCAATAAAACAAAAAAAATAAATAAAGAAAAAGTGCAGCAAGGTATTTTTGGGTTTTTAGAATAATACATCTGAAGACAAAAGCAAATAAAAATAGATCTCAAAGCAAATATGATAAAGAATAGACCCGGGGGCCGTAGATTTCACTAGTGGCTTCTCTCGAGAAAAATAGCATACGGTGGGTAAACAAATTACTGTTGGGAAGTTGATAGAACTTAAAATAATTATGACGATATCCAGGCAATGATCATTATATAGGCATCACGTCCAAGATTAGTAGACTGACTCCTGCCTGCATCTACTACTATTACTCCACACATCGACCGCTATCCAGCATGCATCTAGTGTATTAAGTTCATAGAGAAATGGAGTAATGCAATAAGAACGATGACATGATATAGACAAGATCTATTCATGTAGGAATAGACCCCATCTTGTTATCCTTGATAGCAAAAATCAATACGTGTCTTGCTGCCCCTTCTGTCACTGGGAAAGAACACTGCACGACCGAACCTATCACAAAGCACCTCTTCCCATGGCAAGAAAAATCAATCTAGTTGGCCTAACTAAACCAAAGATTCGAAGAATAAATACGAAGCTATAAGTAATCATGCATATAAGAGATCAAAGAAACTCAAATAACTTTCATGGATAAATAGATCTGATCATAAACTCAAAGTTCATCGGATCCCAACAAACACACCACAAAAAGAGTTACATCAAATAGATCTCCAAGAGACCATTGTATTGAGAATCAAAAGAGAGAGAGGAAGCCATCTAGCTACTAACTACGGACCCGTAGGTCTATAATGAACTACTCACACATCATCAGAGAGGCACCAATGAGGATGATGAACCCCTCCGTGATGGTGTCTAGCTAGATTGGATCTGGTGGTTCTGGAACTTGCGGCGGCTGGAATTGTGTTTCGTCGACTCCCCTAGGGTTTTGGATTTTTGGGATATTTATAGAGTAAAGAGGCGGTGTGGGAGGCGGCTGAGGTGGGCACAACCCACCAGGGCGCGCCCAGGTGGGTTGTGCTCCCCTCGGAGTCCCCCTATGGTACTTCTTTGGCCCAACAGGTGTCTTGTGGTCCAGAAAAATTCTCCAAAAAGTTTCGCTGCGTTTGGACTCTGTTTGGTATTGATATTCTGCGAAGCAAAAAATAGCAACTGGCACTGGGCACTATGTCAATAGGTTAGTCCCAAAAAATGATATAAAGTTGCTATAAAATGATTGTAAAACATCCAAGAATGATAATATAACAGCATGGAACAATAAAAAATTATAGATACGTTGGAGACGTATCATGCCCTCCTCGTAAGTCGGTTGGAGCTCTACTTCGGGCGCAAGGAAGCTTATATCTAGAAAAAAATCGTGTTAAAATATCAGCGCAATCGGAGTTACGGATCTCCGGGAATATAAGAAACGGTTTTCGGCCAGAAAAGAGAAACGTGAACCAGAAGAGAACAGAGGGACAGATCCAATCTCGGAGGGGCTCCTGCCCCTCCGCTGCCATGGAGGCCATGGACCAGAGGTGGAACTCTCCTCCCATCTAGGGTGGCCAAGGAAGAAGAAGAAGGAGGGGGCTCTCTCCCCCTCTCTCCCGGTGGCACCGAAGTGCCGTCGGGGCAAGGATCGTGACGGCGATCTACATCATAAACCTTGCTACCGTCAACACCAACTTTCTCCCCCTCTATGCAGTGGTGCAACACCTCTTTTCCCCGCTGTAATCTCTACTTAAACATGGTGCTCAACACTATATATTATTATCCAATGATATGTGGTTATCCTATGATGTTTGATTAGATCCGTTTTGTCCTATGGGTTGATAGATGATCATGATTGGTTTGAGTTGTATATTTTATTTTGGTGTTGTCCTACGGTGCCCCCGTGACACGCAAACATGATGGGATCCCTACTGTAGGGTGTTGCAATACGTTCATGGTTCGCTTATGATGGGAGGCATGAGTGACAGAAGCACAGACCCGAGTTTGGGGGTCATTGCGTATGGGATAAAGAGGACTTGATACTTAATGCTATGGTTGGGTTTTACGACCTTAATGATCTTTAGTAGTTGCAGATGCTTGCTAGAGTTCCAATCATAAGTGCATATGATCCAAGTAGAGAAAGTATGTTAGCTCATGCCTCTCCCTCATATAAAATTGCAACAATGATCACCGGTTTAGTTATCGATCACCTAGGGACAAATGACTTTCTTGTTGACAAAAGCTATCTACTTTTATTATCTCACAATTTATTCATAGTTTTTATTCTCGCAAAGTACTCCTAGTTTCATACTTGTTTTAGGTAAAGCAAACGTCAAGTGTGCGTAGAGTTGTATCGGTGGTCGATAGAACTTGAAGGAATATTTGTTCTACCTTTAGCTCCTCGTTGGGTTCGACACTCTTATTTATCAAAAAAGGCTACAAACGATCCCCTATACTTGTGGGTTATCAAAGGGTAATGGCTGCACGAGTCCATGGAAGGCTCCACCCACGAAGGGTCCATGAAGAAGCAACCTTGTTTATCCCACCATGGCCATCCCCCACGAAGGACTTGCCTCACTCGGGTAGATCTTCACGAAGTAGGAGATCTCCTTGCCCTTACAAACTTCTTGGTTCAACTCCACATCTTGACGAAGGCTCCCAAGCGACACCTAACCAATCTATGAGACACCACTCTCCAAAAGGTAATAGATGGTGTGTTGATGATGAACTCCTTGCTCTTGTGCTTCAAATGATAGTCTCCCCAACACTCAACTCTCTCTCACAGATTTGGCTATGGTGGAAAGATGATTTGAGTGGAAAGCAACTTGGGGAAGGCTAGAAATCAAGATTCTTGTGGTAGGATTGGAATATCTTGATCTCAACACATGAGTAGGTGGTTCTCTCTCAGAAAATCTATGGTGGAAGTGTAGGCACGTTCTGATGGCTCTCTCACAAATGGAGAAGGGGGGTGGAGGGGTATATATAGCCTCCACACAAAATCCAACCGTTACACACATTTGACCCATCTCGGTGAGACCGAATGATTAAACTCGGTGGCACTGATTAGTTCAAAATGCGAACATTAGGAATCTCGGTGGGACCGACTGGAACAACTCGGTGAGACCGATGTGCTAGGGCTTTAGGGCAAGCATCATCTCGGTGGCACCGATTGCATCAACTCGGTGAGACCGAAGTGAAGCAATAAGGCAAGAGAGAATTTGCCAAGCCAACTCGGTGAGACCAATTGCATAACTCGGTGAGACCGAAATAAATGCAACAAGTCACAGAGTGTTGGCAGGGTCATCTTGGTTAGAACGAGACCCGTATCGGTGAGACCGAATTGCTAGGGTTTCTGGCATTGGCTATGTCATATGAACTCAGTGGTGCCGGATAGAAAGAATCGGTGGGGCCGAGTTGGAGTTTAGGATTTTGACATATTTGGATGGAGAAAGTGGCTGAGGGTTTTGGAGCAATATCACTAAGCATTTGAGCAAGCAAGCCATTAAGCAACACCTCATCCCCTTGTAATAGTATTGGCTTTCCTATGGACTCAATGTGATCTTGGATCACTAAAATAAAGGTGAAGAGTCTTGATCTTTTGCCAATCTTTGTCCTTAGCACCTTGAAGGGGCTCCACATCCTCTTGTCCTTTCCATGCCATTGTTGGACTTATCTGAAATACACTAGATAAAACTATTAGTCCAACAAGAGATATGTTGACATTAATTACCAAAATCACCCAGGGAGCACTTGTGCTTTCAATCTCCCCCTTTTTGGTAATTGATGACAACATACATCAAAGCTTTAAGTAAATGATATGAAGCCTAGCCTGTAAAGCTTTGGAGGAATATGTAACATGCATAAGCTCCCCCTACATATATGCAATCATGTGAAGATAACATGGAAGAACATGTGAGTGCATATCATGACAGAGTAAGCAGTGAGTTACATGTATCTTGGCTATATGCATCAGAGCAAATAATGTGGTTGAGAAATGTAACTTCATGTTTACGATTCCCTCTTGCAAACAATATGTGCAACAGCAAGAGATCACATGCACATGAGTGTGATGCATATACTTACCTTGTGGTCTTGAGCTGACTTTTGAGAGAGTGGACTTGAGAAAACAGGGTTAGATAACACAAGAACACTCCAACTAAAGCAGTTTTAAGGATCCACAAGAATACCAAGACTAGGATGACATGTAATGGGTGAGTACTACAAAATGAGTACTTTATTGTGATATAGACATGTCCCCAAAGATTTAAAGATGTGCAATAGGTTCCAAAGATTTTTCTCCCCTTAGACATATACTCTTTCTCCCCCTGAATCTGATATAGGGTAATGGGAGAAGGTAGGGTGAGATAAAATCAGAGAAAAATAAAATTTAGAGAAAAGATAAATGGAGCAAAACTAGAATCAATCATGCTAACATGTCTTCCCCTCTTAAAGACATGTGACTTCTCCCCTCTTTGTTAACAAGCATCTGTAGAAGAGCTTATATGTGCTCATATGATAAGCTTTGGTGTGCTCTCTCTCCCCCTTTGACATCAATTTCCAAGAAGGGCTTTTGGAATATGAGTCAAGTGGTGTGGTCCTTGAGAGTCACTACAAAGCAGTTGGTAGCCTGAGATGCTGATAGAGGAAAAGAATCATTGAGTGGAGCTGAAGAAAATATGCAATATCAAATGACAAAGATGTTTTCTCAGTGTTGAAATCGGTGACGCCGATCTGTTTCCATTGGTGACTCTGAGATAGCAGAGTCTTAGGATGTGCTCATCGGTGAGACCGAGCTAGTCCTTGTCGGTTGTACCGATGAACTAAGTACAAGGGAACCTTGTATTTTGGTCTAGCCGATGGGCTTGGATCGGTGAGACCGAGTTCAACACAGAGCAAAATTTTGAGAACTCAGCTCACTTGGCAAATGAAATCTCACAAGGATTTGCAAGGAATTTTCATAAATATTTGCAATGAATTAACTAAAGAAACACAGACAAATGACAGAAAAACAAAGAAAGATCTAGATGAAGTTTTTTTTATTTTATAAGAGAGATATAATGGCAAGAAAACATGCAAATGGAAAATGCAAAAAGAACACTAGAGAACTGTTGGGGAATGTAGCATGCAATTTCAAAATTTTCCTACGCTCATGCAAGATCTATCTAGGAGATGCATAGCAACGAGAGGGGGAGAGTGTGTACACGTACCTTCGTAGACCAAAAGCGGAAGCGTTAGGTTAACGCGGTTGATGAAGTCGAACGTCTTCACGATCCAACCGATCAAGTACCGAACGTACGGCACCTTCGAGTTCAGCACACGTTCAGCTCAATGACATCCCTCGAACTATTGATCCAGCAAAGTGTCGAGGGAGAGTTTCGTCAGCACGACGGCGTGGTGACGGTGATGGTGATGTGATCCGCGCAGGGCTTCGCCTAAGCACTACGACAATATGGCCGGAGGAGTAAACTGTGGAGGGGGCACCGCACACGGCTAAGAACAATTGATGTGCCTTTGGGGTGCCCCCCTGCCCCCGTATATAAAGGAGAGGGGAGGTGTCCGGCCCAAGGGGGTGCGCCAAGTGGGGGGAGTCCCACTAGGACTCCTAGTCCTAGTCGGCCCCCCCTTCCTTTCCAACGGAGGGGGAAGAGGGAAAGAGAGGGAGAGGGAGAAGGAAAGGGGGGCTGCGCCCCCTCCCCCTTGTCCAATTCGGACTCCCATGGGGGGGGGGGGGCGTGCGCCACTTCCTGTGGCATGCCTCCTCCTCTCCCTATGGCCCAATAAGGCCCAATACTTCCCCGGGGGGTTCCGGTAACCCCTCAGTACTCCGATATTTACCCGAACCTCTCCGGAACCATTCCGGTGTCCGAATATAACCTTCCAATATATCAATATTTACCTCTCGACCATTTCGAGACTCCTCGTCATGTCCGTGATCTCATCCTGGACTCCGAACAAACTTCAGTCACCAAAACACATAACTAATAATACAAATCGTCATCGAACGTTAAGCATGCGGACCCTACGGGTTCGAGAACTATGTAGACATGACCGAGACACATCTCCAATCAATAACCAATAGCGGAACCTGGATGCTCATATTGGTTTCTACATATTCTACGAAGATCTTTATCGGTCAAACCACAATGACAACAAATGTTATTCCCTTTGTCATCGGTATGTTACTTGCCCGAGATTCGATTGTCGGTATCTTCATACCTAGTTCAATCTCATTACCGGCAAGTCTCTTTACTCGTTCCGTAATGCATCATCCCGTAACTAACTCATTAGTCACATTGCTTGCAAGGCTTATAGTGATGTGCATTACCGAGAGGGCCCAGAGATACCTCTCCGATACTCGGAGTGACAAATCCTAATCTCGATCTATGCCAACCCAACAAACACCTTCGGAGACACCTGTAGAGCATCTTTATAATCACCCAGTTATGTTGTGACGTTTGATAGCACACAAGGTGTTCCTCCGGTATTCAGGAGTTGCGTAATCTCATAGTCAGAGGAATATGTATAAGTCATGAAGAAAGCAATAGCAATAAAACTTAACGATCATTATGCTAAGCTAACGGATGGGTCTTGTCCATCACATCATTCTCCTAATGATGTGATCTCGTTCATCAAATTACAACACATGTCTATGGTCAGGAAACTTAACCGTCTTTGATTAACGAGCTAGTCAAGTAGAGGCATACTAGGGACACTTTGTTTTGTCTATGTATTCACACATGTATCAAGTTTCCGGTTAATACAATTCTAGCATGAATAATAAACATTTATCATGATATAAGGAAATATAAATAACAACTTTATTATTGCCTCTAGGGCATATTTCCTTCAGTCTTTCACTTGCACTAGAGTCAATAATCTAGATTACATAGTAATGATTCTAACACCCATGGAGTCTTGGTGCTGACCATGTTTTGCTCGTGGAAGAGGCTTAGTCAACGGGTCTGCAACATTCAGATCCGTATGTATTTTGCAAATCTCTATGTCTCCCTCCTTGACTTGACCACAGATGGAGTTGAAGCGTCTCTTGATGTGTTTGGTTCTCTTGTGAATTCTGGATTCCTTCGCTAAGGCAATTGCTCCAGTATTGTCACAAAAGATTTTCATTGGACCCGATGCACTAGATATTACACCTAGATCGGATATGAACTCCTTCATCCAGACTCCTTCATTTGCTGCTTCCGAAATAGCTATGTACTCTGCTTCACACGTAGATCCCGCCACGATGCTCTGCTTGGAACTGCACCAACTGACAGCTCCACCATTCAATATAAATACGTATCCGGTTTGTGACTTAGAGTTATCCGGATCAGTGTCAAAGCTAGCATCGACGTAACCATTTACGACAAGCTCTTTGTCACCTCCATAAACGAGAAACATATCCTTAGTCCTTTTCAGGTATTTCAGGATGTTCTTGACCGCTATCTAGTGATCCACTCCTGGATTACTTTGGTACCTCCATGCCAAACTTATGGCAAGGCACACATCAGGTCTGGTACACAGCATAGCATACATGATAGAACCTATGGCTGAGGCATAGGGAATGACTTTCATTTTCTCTCTATCTTCTGCAGTGGTCGGGCATTGTGTCTTACTCAACTTCACACCTTGCAACACAGGCAAGAACCCTTTCTTTGAATGATCCATTTTGAACTTCTTCAAAACTTTATCAAGGTATGTGCTTTGTGAAAGTCCTATTAAGCGTCTCGATCTATCCCTATAGATCTTGATGCCCAATATATAAGCAGCTTCACCGAGGTCTTTCATTGAAAAATTCTTATTCAAGTATCCTTTTATGCTATCCAGAAATTCTATATCATTTCCAATCAACAATATGTCATCCACATATAATATTAGAAATGCTACAGAGCTCCCACTCACTTTCTTGTAAATATAGGCTTCTCCAAAAGTCTGTATAAAACCATATGCTTTGATCACACTATCAAAGCGTATATTCCAACTCCGAGAAGCTTGCCCCAGTCTATAAATGGATCACTGGAGCTTGCACACTTTGTTAGCACCTTTAGGAGCGACAAAACCTTCTGGTTGCATCATATACAACTCTTCTTTAAGAAATCCATTAAGGAATGCAGTTTTGATGTCCATTTGCCAGATTTCATAATCATAAAATGCGGCAATTGCTAACATGATTCAGACAGACTTAAGCATCGCTACGGGTGAGAAGGTCTCATCGTAGTCAACTCCTTGAACTGGTCGAAAACCTTTTGCAACAAGTCGAGCTTTGTAGACAGTAACATTACCATCAGCGTCAGTCTTCTTCTTAAAGATCGATTTATTCTCTATGGCTTGCCGATCATCAGGCAAGTCAACCAAAGTCCACACTTTGTTCTCATACATGGATCCCATCTCAGATTTCATTGCCTCAAGCAATTTCGCGGAATCTGGGCTCATCATCGCTTCCTCATAGTTCGTAGGTTCGTCATGGTCTAGTAACATGACTTCCAGAACAGGATTACCGTACCACTCTGGTGCGGAACATACTCTGGTTGACCTATGAGGTTCAGTAGTAACTTGATTTGAAGTTTCATGATCATCATCATTAGCTTCCTCACTAATTGGTGTAGGCATCACAGGAACTGTTTTCTGTGATGAGTTATTCTCCAATTCGAGAGAAGGTACAATTACCTCATCAAGTTCTACTTTCCTCCCACTCACTTCTTTCGAGAGAAACTCCTTCTCTAGAAAGCATCCATTCTTAGCAACAAAGATCTTGCCTTCGGATCTGTGATAGAAGGTGTACCCAACAGTTTCTTTTGGGTATCCTATGAAGACGCACTTCTCCGATTTGGGTTCGAGCTTATCAAGCTGATGTTTTTTCACATAAGCATCACAACCCCAAACTTTAAGAAATGACAGCTTAGGTTTCTTGCCAAACCACAGTTCATACGGTGTCATCTCAACGGATTTAGATGGTGCCCTATTTAACATGAATGCAGCTGTCTCTAATGCATAACCCCAAAACGATAGTGGTAAATCGGTAAGAGACATCATAGATCGCACCATACCTAATAAAGTACGATTACAATGTTCAGACACACCATTACGCTGTGGTGTTCCAGGTGGCGTGAGTTGCGAAACTATTCCACATTTTTTCAAATGAAGACCAAACTCGTAACTCAAATATTTGCCTCCGCGATCAGATCGTAGAAACTTTATTTTCTTGTTATGATGATTTTCCACTTCACTCTGAAATTCTTTGAACTTTTCAAACATTTCAGACTGGTGTTTCATTAAGTAGATATACCCATATCTGCTTAAATCATCTGTGAAGGTCAGAAAATAACGATACCTGCTGCGAGCCTCAACACTCATCGGACCGCATACATCAGTACGTATTATTTCCAATAAGTCAGTGGCTCGCTCCATTGTTCCGGAGAACGGAGTCTTAATCATCTTGCCCGTGAGGCATGGTTTGCAAGCATCAAGTGATTCATAATCAAGTGATTCCAAAAGCCCATCAGCATGGAGTTTCTTCATGTGCTTTACACCAATATGACCTAAACGGCAGTGCCACAAATAAGTTGCACTATCATTATTAAGTTTGCATCTTTTGGCTTCAATATTATGAATCTGTGTATCACTATGATCGAGATTCAACAAAAATAGACCACTCATCAAGGGTGCATGACCATAAAAGATATTACTCATATAAATAGAACAACCATTATTCTCTGATTTAAATGAATAACCGTCTCGCATCAAACAAGATCCAGATATAATGTTCATGCTCAACGCTGGCACCAAATAACAATTATTCAGGTCTAAAACTAATCCCGAAGGTAGATGTAGAGGTAGCATGCCGACGGCGATCACATCGACCTTGGAACCATTTCCGATGCGCATCATCACCTCGTCCTTAGCCAATCTTCATTTAATCCGTAGCCCCTGTTTTGAGTTGCAAATATGAGAACAGAACCAGTATCAAATACCCAGGCGCTACTACGAGAATTAGTAAGGTACACATCAATAACATGTATATCAAATATACCTTTCACTTTGACATCCTTCTTATCTGCCAAATACTTGGGGCAGTTCCACTTCCAGTGACCAGTCCCTTTGCAGTAGAAGCACTCAGTTTTAGGCTTAGGTCCAGACTTGGGCTTCTTCCCGGGAGTAGCAACTTGCTTGCTATTCTTTTTGAAGTTCCCCTTCTTCCCTTTGCCCTTTTTCTTGAAACTAGTGGTCTTGTTAACCATCAACACTTGATGCTCCTTCTTGATTTCTACCTCCGCAGCCTTTAGCATTGCGAAGAGCTCGAGAATCGTCTTGTTCATCTCTTGCATATTATAGTTCATTACGAAATTACGAAGCCTTTATAGCTTGGTGGCAGTGATTGAAGAACTCTTTCAATGACACTATCATCCGGAAGATTAACTCCCAGCTGAGTCAAGTGGTTATGATACCCAGACATTTTGAGTATATGTTCACTGACATAACTGTTCTCCTCCATCTTGCAGCTATAGAACTTGTTGGAGACTTCATATCTCTCAACTCAGGCATTTGCTTGAAATATTAACTTCAACTCCTGGAACATCTCATATGCTCCATGACGTTCAAAACGTCTTTGAAGTCCCGATTCTAAGCCGTAAAGCATGGCACACTGAACTATCGAGTAGTCATCAGATCGAGCTTGCCAGACGTTCATAACGTCAGCATCTGCTCCTGCAGCAGGCCTTTCACCCAGCGGTGCATCAAGGACATAATTCTTCTGTGCAGCAATGAGGATAATCCTCAAGTTACGGACCCAGTCCGTGTAGTTGCTACCATCATCTTTCAACTTAGCTTTCTCTAGGAACGCATTAAAATTCAAGGGAACGGTAGCACAGGCCATTGATCTACAACATAAATAAGCAAATACTATCAGGACTAAGTTCATGATAAATTAAGTTTAATTAATCATATTACTTAAGAACTCCCACTTAGATAGACATCCCTCGAGTCATCTAAATGATCATGTGATCCATATCAACTAAACCATGTCCGGTCATCACGTGAGATGGAGTAGTTTTCAATGGTGAACATCTCTATGTTGATCATATCTACTATATGATTCACGTTCGACCTTTCGGTCTCAGTGTTCCGAGGCCATGTCTGTACATGCTAGGCTTGTCAAGTTTAACCCGAGTATTCCGCTCATGCAAAACTGTCTTGCACCCGTTGTATGTGAACGTAGAGCTTTTCACACCCGATCATCACGTGGTGTCTCGGCACGACGAACTGTCGCAACGGTGCATACTCAGGGAGAACAGTTATACCTTGAAATTTTAGTGAGGGATCATCTTATAATGCTACCGTCGAACTAAGCGAAATAAGATGCATAAAAGATAAACATCACATGCAATCAAAATATGTGACATGATATGGCCATCATCATCTTGTGCCTTTGATCTCCATCTCCAAAGCACCGTCATGATCTCCATCATCACCGGCTTGACACCTTGATCTCCATCGTAGCATCATTGTCGTCTTGCCAACTATTGCTTCTACAACTATCGCTAACGCATAGTGATAAAGTAAAGCAATTACATGGCGATTGCATTTCATACAATAAAGCGACAACCATAAGGCTCATGCCAGTTGCCGATAACTTTTACAAAACATGATCATCTCATACAATAACGTATATCACATCATGTCTTGACCATATCACATCACAACATGCCCTGCAAAAACAAGTTAGACGTCCTCTACTTTGTTGTTGCAAGTTTTACGTGGCTGCTACGGGCTTCTAGTAAGAACCGTTCTTACCTACGCATAAAAACCACAACGATGTTTCGTCAAGTTTGCTGTTTTAATCTTCAACAAGGACCGGCCATAGTCAAACTTGATTCAACTAAAGTTGGAGAAACAGACACGCGCCAGCCACCTTTGTGCAAAACAAGTTGCATGTCTGTCGGTGGAACCGGTCTCATGAACATGGTCATGTAAGGTTGGTCCAGGCCGCTTCATCCAACAATACCGCCGAATCAAAATAAGACGTTGGTGGTAAGCAGTATGACTATCATCGCCCACAACTCTTTGTGTTCTACTCGTGCATATCATCTACGCATAGACCTGGCTCGGATGCCACTGTTGGGGAACGTAGCATGCAATTAAAAAAAATTCCTACGCTCACGCAAGATCTATCTAGGAGATGCATAGCAACGAGAGGGGGAGAGTGTGTCCACGTACCCTCGTAGACCGAAAGCGGAAGCATTAGGTTAACACGGTTGATGTAGTCGAACGTCTTCACGATCCAACCAATCAAGTACCGAATGTACGGCACCTCCGAGTTCAGCACACGTTCAGCTCGATGACGTCCCTCGAACTCTTGATCCAGCAAAGTGTCGAGGGAGAGTTTTGTCAGCACGACGGCGTGGTGACGGTGATGGTGATGTGATCTGCGCAGGGCTTCGCCTAAGCACTACGACAATATGACCGGAGGAGTAAACTATGGAGGGGGGCACCGCACACGGCTAAGAACAATTGATGTGCCTTTCGGGTGCCCCTTGCCCCCGTATATAAAGGAGGAGAGGGCAGGTGGCCGGCCCAAGGGGGCGCGCCGAGTGGGGTGAGTCCCACTAGGACTTTTAGTCCTAGTCAGCCCCCCTACCTTTCCAACGGAGGGGGAAGAGGGAAAGAGAGGGAGAGGGAGAAGGAAAGGGGGCCGCGCCCCCTACCCCTTGTCAAATTCAGACTCCCATGGGGGGAGGGGGGCGCCACCTCCTGTGGCCTGCCTCCTCCTCTCCCCTATGGCCCAATACTTCCCCGGGGGGTTCCGGTAACCCCTCGGTACTCCGATATTTACCCGAACCTCTCCGGAACCATTCCGGTGTCGGAATATAACCTTCCAATATATCAATCTTTACCTCTCGACCATTTCGAGACTCCTCGTCATGTCCGTGATCTCATCCAGAACTCCGAACAATCTTTGGTCAGCAAAACACATAACTCATGTCCGTGATCTCATCCGGAACTTCGAGAACTATGTAGACATGACCGAGACACATCTCCGGTCAATAACCAATAGCGGAACCTGGATGCTCATATTGGTTCCTACATATTCTACAAAGATCTTTATCGGTCAAACCGCAATGACAACATACGTTATTCCCTTTGTCATCGGTATGTTACTTGCCCGAGATTCGATCGTCGGTATCTTCATACCTAGTTCAATCTCGTTACCGGCAAGTCTCTTTACTCGTTCCGTAATGCATCATCCCGTAACTAACTCATTAGTCACATTGCTTGCAAGGCTTATAGTGATGTGCATTACCGAGAAGGCCCAGAGATACCTCTCCGATACTCAGAGTGACAAATCCTGATCTCGATCTATGCCAACCCAACAAACACCTTCGAAGACACCTGTAGAGCATCTTTATAATCACCCAGTTACGTTGTGATGTTTGATAGCACACAAGGTGTTCCTCCGGTATTCGGGAGTTGCATAATCTCATAGTTAGAGGAATATTTATAAGTCATGAAGAAAGCAATAGCAATAAAACTTAACGATCATTATGCTAAGCTAACGGATGGGTCTTGTCCATCACATCATTCTCCAAATGATGTGATCTCGTTCATCAAATGACAACACATGTCTATGGTCAGGAAACTTAACCATCTTTGATTAACGAGCTAGTTAAGTAGAGGCATACTAGGGACACTTTGTTTTGTCTATGTATTCACACATGTATCAAGTTTCCGGTTAATACAATTCTAGCATGAATAATAAACATTTATCATTATATAAGGAAATATAAATAACAACTTTATTATTGCCTCTAGGGCATATTTCCTTCAAGAACTTCATCTAGAGATGGTCGGCGACAATGTCACCTATGTTAGAGTATATTGACTTAGGAGCCAAGTGAGATCACTTGATCATAGGTCATACTCATCGTTTAAGCTCAAAATGGGGTTGCCATTTTTCGTTTAAGCATTTTGATGTATTCACATCTTGTTGAGTTGCTTTAACTCATGACTTGGAGTAAAGCTTCTCTAAGATGGAATGACGTACCTTGGGTTGTGGTGTTGATCTTGATCATGTAATTGAACTTATATTGGATGCTCAAAGTTGATAAAGTTGGGAGCACCCTTTGGAGTTGAAGTTCATCTTCCTAAATGGGTTAGATTTGCAAGGAAGAACACTTGTGTATCCAAATTGACAATCATGATACTTAATATCAATTGAAATTTGGTACATTAAAATAGTCAAAGGATATGTTGAGTGAGTTCATGCTTCCTTGAATTCAACAACCAAACCATAGGAACTTGGTGATGTAGAGATTGCTCAAAATGTGAGTGACTTGCAATCTCATAGATTTAGGCTTATCCAAGTACCTACATGGGTTAGATAACATGCAAGGGTGCAAATATATATCCAAGACAAATGATCATCATCATAAGAGAAATATCAAGGATTAGTCACAAAAGGCTCATGCCTTGCATGTATCCAAATGGAATCGCTATTCCAAGTTTGAGGCATCAATGATATTCAATTCACCTCTCAAACGGGAAAACACCTTTTCATCAAGCGGTTTAGTGAATATATCCGCCAATTGCTTATTGGTACGGACATGTTTAAGATTGATGTCTCCTTTAGCAACATGATCACGAATGAAATGATGATGAACTTCAATATGCTTAGTTTGAGAATGTTGCTTGGGATTATGATCAATCTTAATAGCACTCTCATTGTCACAAATCAATGGAACATGTTTCATATGTATCCCATAATCTTTAAGAGTTTGGGTCATCCAAAGTAATTGAGCACAACATGATCCTGCAGCAATGTATTCCGCTTTGGCAGTGGATAAGGATACCGAGTTTTGTTTCTTGGAGGACCAAGATACAAGGGATCTACCAAGAAATTGACAAGTACCCGAAGTGGACTTTCTATCAACCTTGTCACCGGCATAGTCCGAGTCGGAGTAGCCAACAAGATGAAAACATGACCTCTTAAGATACCAAATGCCAAAGTTTGGTGTATGAATTAAGTATCTCACTATCCTTTTCACGGTCTTAAGATGACACTCTTTAGGAGCCGTTTGATATCGTGCACAGATGCACACACTTAGCATAATATCGGGATGGGAGGCACATCGATATAACAATGAACCAATCATAGAACGGTAAACCTTTTGGTCAACCAGATTGCCATCCTTAGTCAAGTCAAGATGTCCACTAGTAGGCATGGGTGTTTTCATACCTTTGCTTTCTTGCATTTTGAACTTCTTGAAAAGATCCTTGGTATACTTTATTTGTGAGACAAAGGTACCTTCCTTAGTTTGCTTGATTTGCAATCCAAGGAAAAATTTGAGTTCACTCAACATAGACATCTCAAACTTCTCTGACATTTGCCTTCCAAACTTTTCACTAAAATAGGGGTTAGTAGAACCAAATATGATATCATCCACATAAATTTGGCACACAAATAATTCACCATTAACCCTTTTAGTAAAAAGTGTAGAATCAATCACTACAAAAAAATACACTTCCGTGATGATACATGTTTGTCACAGTAGGTCACGTTTTCTGTCATGCATGTACATCCATGACAATTTTATGAAAGAATCAAGATAGTCATACCTGTGCTATCGTAGAAGTGTTCCATGACAATACGAAAATTATCATCACGGAAGTGTCCACTTCCATGATGATAAATGGCGCATCATGGAAGTGCTTTCGTCAAGGGTAATCGACACGTGTAAAATTCTCAATGGCCAGAGAAACCATGTGTCGGCTCACCGTTGGGACATATGTCATCCACTCATTGGACAGGAGGCGCCTATGATACGTCGACACATGGCACGGCCCAACAAAGGCCCATTCCGGTGAAAAGGCCGGCCCGTTTGACTTGGTCAAAAGGTAGCGGGCTGGCCCATGGAAAGCCTGTTAACAGCCTGTTCGCATATAGCCCATTTACAGCCCGCTAACTCATGGCCAGTTATGGCCTATCCGAATTAGGCCCAGTAGCGTCATCTGGGCCGTCCAATATGATTCCAGCCATTGTAACTTCCGGCCCATGTATGGCCCATGACGTCTTTCGGCCCATACGAGGCCCTTTGTAACTCTAGGCCCATTAAAGCCCGAGGTGAAACTGGCCCATAATGAACAGTGTATCCCTTTATACCCATTAACGACCTATTATTCCGTTGGCCGTTTCCAGCCCGTGTTAACTTTCGGCCTTCTAAGGGCCCATTTATTCTTGGGTTCATTTCCAGAATTCGGTTACTTACGGTCCGTTACTGGCCTGTTCCGCTTGTGGGCCAAATTCAGCCCGTGGTTACAGTCGGCCCGTTTGTGGCCCGTTAACCCATTGGGCTGTTTTCATAGCGTCATCAAATACGACCTATTAACGGCCCGTTATGGTCGGGCCATAAACAGATGATTTCCACTCTATCCCGTTTACGACCCATTTTGTGGACCGTTATTGGTCCACGAATAGTACGGCCCATGTTTGGCCAAAAGATTATACGGCCCGTAGAAGGCCCATTGATTATACGGCCCGTAGAAGGCGCATGGATCCTACGGCCCGTATAATGCCCATGGATCCTACGGCCCGTAGGAGGCCCATGGTCACTACAGCAGGTAGCAGGACCATGGTTACAACGGTCCGTATGTTGCCATGGTTATTGTGGCCTAGTTATAAAAATAGGTTATTGTGGCCAGTAGAAAAACGTGGAAAAAGAACTGCAGTGACTACAAGCAAACAACTAAATAAGACAATAAGGAAATAAATAAGCAAGCAACTAATGCTAGGCTATTATGTCTATTACACATATTACATCCATTGGGCATCAAAGTTCGCCTCCAGTGCAAATATAGGGAACAAAGCAGCATATTACATACACTGGCCATCTAAATTGGCCACCAGTGCAAATAAACGTGTCGTGGTATCACACAGCCACCTATGGGGCCATCGGCCCCTTGTGGTTCGGCAAGGGGGAAGAGCGCATTGCACAAAGAGTGGAAAGCATAGAGCAGCACGACAACGATGACACGGGCAGTTTTACCCAGGTTCGGGCCGCCGCGAGGCGTAAAACCCTACTCCTGCTTTGGTGGACTGATGAAAGGACCGTGGTGGAGACGCAACGCTCTAGCCCGGCAAGGTCGCCTCGGGGCGAGAGCAGCTACGCGCGTACGAGCGTACAAGGGTCCGAATCCTTTCTAAGGTAGCCACGACCCTCCTTTTATAGGTCAAGGGGTTACCACAATGGCAAAACAGTCATTTATCCAACGATTAGATAGCCACAGAGCTATCATACCTAACTATGCGGACAGGACATGGCGCATTAAATGCACCACTTAGTGTCACATCGTGGCGTAGCCCGGCAAGCCTTGCCGTGCCATTCAGCCACCTTTTTGCCTGTCCGCGCGACACGTCGCCTGGACAGGTGTCATTTAGGGATGATCTTCCTCAGAAATGGCCTGCCACGTACCAAATAACAGCCACTTAGTCACTTGGGGGCTCAACACCACATCGATGGGTGACTTGCGTTGCTGTGAGGTGGAACGGTGGAGCTTTGGCGGGGTAATCCGCCCTTGGCGTCCCCGGCAAGCCTGCCGGGGGAGTCTTGAGTCTTGTTTTGGGGTAACCTCGACCCCGCCAGGCTCGCCTGCCGGGCAAGGGAGGTTTTTCCTTAGTGATATCTTGCTTATTTGGTTGGTCTTGGTCTTCTTGATCCGCCTTTTGATTTCTCAAAGAGCCATCTCTTCTGCTTGGCCTTGTCTTGAATGTCGTAACCTTGCTCCTGAGCCTATGTACAGTCCGGGCAACACACCTGGGGGTTTGTTGCACCGACAGGAACCCCAGGCCTGGCCTGAACGCGCTGCCGAGCGTTGTCGGGGTAGGCCCTGTCTAGTACATAGGCGAGTGGGTTGCGGTAGCTCGTCCCTTGAGATGTTCTTTGCTTCTCCATTAACCTGTGTTGGAGTCAGTTTCCGGTTTTTCCGCGCGTCGTGCGAGACGTAGTGGGGAGGTTAGTAAGCCACGACCCATGGGCTACCCACACCCCATGTTCACGGGGCTGTAACTGCCATTCCGCTATCTTCCCCGCTTCTGCCGTTTCCGCCACGTGTGCAGCATGCATTGTGCTGGGTTGGTGGTGGATGCGGAGAGCGCGGAAACGCATGCCATGGCAGAAATCCAGAGGCCACGGATTGGCGCACGGAGTCGGCCTCGATTCCACGAGCCGTTGGTGGCGCGGGAGGGAGCCGAATTGGCAGAGCGGGGCGGTCGCTCCCCCTGAGTAGGGAGCCACCCCCGGCCTCGTTTACCTTATAAAAGGGGACGCGGGTGGGGGTGCAGGCTCATATCCATTCCCTTCTTCTTTCTTCTGGTGTCATTTCTTCATCATGGTGAGGGGAAGAGGATGCAGTGGCACCCCAGTAGTGGCGACGAGGGCTTCTACTCGACAGTGCCTCCCTCCTCCCGCCGAAGATGTAGGGGCGGAGCCCGCTGCGGGAGGAGGTAGGAGGGGGCGAGGTCGCAGCCGTCGTGGTGCTCGGGGTCGAGGCGGGCGAGGGGGCGCTCGGGCCACCCCTCCGGGGCCGCTCAACCCCCAATGGAGGGCCACATCGGAGACCAGCCGCTGGAATTCATCATCAGGCTGTACAGGCCCCCGCGCGGCCGCCTCCGCCTCCCTAATCCGTTTGCGAGGGTGATGGAGCTTGAACAGTGATACGTCTCCAACGTATCTATAATTTTTTATTATTCCATGCTATTTTATTATCTGTTTTGGATGTTTTATATGCATTAATATGCTATTTTATATTATTTTTGGGACTAACCTATTGACCTAGAGCCTAGTGCCAGTTCCTGTTTTTTCCTTGTTTTTGAGTTTCGCAGAAAAGGAATACCAAACGGAGTCCAAACGGAATAAAACCTTCGCGATGATTTTTCTTGGACCAGAAGACAACCAGGAGACTTGGAGATGAAGTCGGAGGAGCCATGAGGCGGCCACAAGGACGGAGGGCGCGCCCAGGGGGGTAGGGCGTGCCCCCCACCTTTGTGGACCCCTCGTGCACCTCCTGACCTAATTCTTTCGCCTATATATTCCCAAATATCCCCAAACCACCAGAGGCATCCACGAAAATACTTTTCCACCGCCGCAACCTTCTGTACCCGTGAGATCCCATCTAGGGACCTTTTCCGGCACCCTGTCGGAGGGGGATTCGATCACGGAGGGCTTCTACATCAACCCTCTTGCACTTCTGATGAAGCGTGAGTAGTTTACTACAGACCTACGGGTCCATAGCTAGTAGCTAGATGGCTTCTTCTCTCTCTTTGATTCTCAATACCATGTTCACCTCGATGTTCTTGGAGATCTATTCGATGTAATACTTTTTTTGAGGTGTGTTTGCCGAGATCCGATGAATTGTGGATTTCTGATCAGCTTATCTATGAATATTATTTGAATCTTCTCTGAATTCTTTTATGCATGATTTGATATCTTTGTAATTCTATGATCATTGCCTTAGATATCGTCATAACTTTGCGCTTTTCTATCAATTGCTCGGCAGTAATTTGTGCACCCACCGTATTATTTTCTATCTTGAGAGAAGCCTCTAGTGAAATCTATGGCCCCCGGGTCTATTTTCCATCATATAAGTTTCCGATCTTCTATTTTCCGTCATATAAGCTTCTGATCTACTATTTTGCAATCTTTTACTTTCCGATCTATAAACCAAAAATAGCAAAAATATTTACTTTATCGTTTATCTATCTCTATCAGATCTCACTTTTGCAAATAACCGTGAAGGGATTAACAACCCCTTTATCGCGTTGGGTGCAAGTTGTTTGATTGTTTGTGCAGGTATTCGGTGATTTGTGCGTTGTCTCCTACTGGATTGATACCTTGGTTCTCAAACTGAGGGAAATACTTATCTCTACTTTGCTGCATCACCCTTTCCTCTTCGAGGAAAAAACCAACGCAAGCTCAAGAAGTAGCAGGAAGAATTTCTGGCGCCGTTGCCGGGGAGATCTACGCCAAGTCAAGACATACCAAGTACCCATCATAAACTCTCATCTCTTGCATTACATTATTCGCCATTTGCCTCTCGTTTTCCTCTTCCCCACTTCTAAAACGATTTTCGAAAAGATTTGCCTTTTTCTTCGCCCCTTCTTCCGCTTGTCTTCTTCGTTCGTTTTCGGTTTCTTTGTTTGCTTTTTGTTTGCACGTGCATTAGATCGTTTATCTTGCCTTCATGGCTAGTCCTCCCATCATTGTTAGCACTCCCGATAATGAGGTCCTCAACTTTAAACAAAGGGAGGGAGAAAATTTAAAAGATGCTTGGTATAGAATTTGCAATGCTCAAAATAGATCTACTCGAAAGCAATCTACTGCCGTTCTTCTTCCCAATTTTTATGTGGGCATTACTCCTTGGAATAGATATGTTCTAGATACCATCACCGGGGGGAATTTCTTGGGGAGCCATACTTTTGATTCTTACAATGCCATGATAGATTTGTTAGGCCCACCACCTCTTTTAATCAATGGAACTGTTTTAACCTTGGAACATGTGATGCAAAGACTTAATATTATTGAGAATAAAATTGCTACCATTGAGTTGATCAAAAATTTGGATAAAAAGATTCATAATCAGATTACTCAATATGGATCTAAGGTAGGAGTTACTTTAAAGAATCTTAGAGAAAAGGAACCCATAGTTAATGAAAAGATAGATCAAGATTCTGCTAGAATTGGCAAACTAGAGGATATTATTACCAACTTGGGTTCCGCTTTTTCATCCATTAAAACTACTCAAAATCTCCTTCCTACTAAGACTGCCAAGTTTATTTACATTCCTAAGAATAAGGGTGAATCTTCTAGTAAAGATATTGAAGATCTCAAAACAATAAGTGTTCACCCCGATTTATTCGATATTATTAAGGAACCGATTGCCACAAGTGAATTTCTTGATTTATTGCCTAGGAGTTTGATCATCGACAAAACCAAAGAATCTCTTAAGGACTACAAGTGTGCAATTGAGGGGTTGCATACCAAAGATGACAATACCTAGATCTATTCGCGTTTTTTATGCCTAGCTAAGGGCGTTAAGCAATAGCGCTTGTTGGGAGGCAACCCAATTTTGTGTTTGTTTTTCCTTTTTTTGGGTTCTATTTTGCAATAAATAATTTATCTAGCCTCTGGTTAGATGTGGTTTTGTGTTTTAATTAGTTTTTGTGCCAAGTAAGACCTTTGGGATGGCTTACGGTGATAGTTGATTTGATCTTGCTGAAAAACAGAAACTTTTGCGTCCAGTCTCAGAATTTTAATAATTGACTGGAGCACTGAAAAACCCTGAATTTTTTACACGATATTGATATACAAATTTTCTCTGTTGTCCTAATGTGTCAGAATTTTTGGATAACATAATTATTAGAACAATTCGGATCTTCGCAGACTGTTCTGTTTTTGACAGATTCTGTTTTCTTTGTGTTGTTTGCTTATTTTGATGAATCTATGGTTAGTATCGGGGGGTATGAACCATGGAAACATTGGAATATAGTAGATATTACACCAATATAAATAAATAATGAGTTCACAACAGTAACAAAAATGGTGATTTATTTTCTTATACTAACGGAGCTTATGAGATTTTCTGTTGAGTTTTGTGTTGTGAAGTTTTCAAGTTTTGTCCAAGGATTTGATGGCCTATGGAATAAGGAGTGGCAAGAGCCTAAGCTTGGGGATGCCGAAGGCACCCCAAGGTAATATTCAAGGGCAACCAAGAGCCTAAGCTTGGGGATGCCCCGGAACGCATCCCCTCTTTCGTCTTCGTCTATCGGTAACTTTACTTGAGGCTTTATTTTTATTCACCACATGATATGTGTTTTGCTTGGAGCGTCTTTTATGATTTGAGTCTTTGATTTTTAGTTTGCAACAATCATCCTTGCTGTACACACCTTTTGAGAGGGACACACATGAATCATGATTTATTAGAATACTCTTTGTGCTTCACTTATATGTTTTGAGCTAGGCAATTTTGCTCTAGTGCTTCACTTATATCTTTTTAGAGCACGGCGGTGGTTTTATTTTATAGAGATTAATGAACTATCATGATTCACTTATATTATTTTGAGAGTCTCTAAACAGCATGGTAATTTTCTTTGGTTATAAATTTAGTCCTAATATGACAGGCATCCAAGATGGATATAATAAAAACTTTCATATAAAGTGCATTGAATACTATGAGAAGTTTGATTCCTTATGATTGTTTTGAGATATGAAGATGGTGATATTAGAGTCATGCTAGTGAGTAGTTGTGAATTTGAGAAATACTTGTGTTAAGGTTTGTGAGTCCCGTAGAATGCACGTATGGTGAACCGTTATGTGATGAAGTCGGAGCATGATTTATTTATTGATTGTCTTCCTTATGAGTGGCGGTCGGGGACGAGCGATGTTCTTTTCCTACCAATCTATCCCCCTAGGAGCATGCGCATAGTACTTTGTTTCAATGACTAATAGATTTTTGCAATAAGTAAGTGAGTTCTTTATGACTAATGTTGAGTCCATGGATTATATGCACTCTCACCCTTCCACTATTGCTAGCCTCTCTAGTACCGCGCAACTCTCGCCGGTACCATACACCCACCATATGCCTTCCTCAAAAAAGCCACCATACCTACCTATTATGGAATTTCCATAGCCATTTCAAGATATATTGCCATGCAACTTTCCACCGTTCCGTTTATTATGACACGCATCATCATTGTCATATTGCTTTGCATGATCATGTAGTTGACATCGTATTTGTGGCACAGCCACCATTCATAATTCTTTCATACATGTCACTCTTGATTCATTGCACATCCCGGTACACCGTCGGAGGCATTCATATAGAGTCATATTTTGTTCTAGTATCGAGTTGTAATTTTTGAATTGTAAGTAAATAAAAGTGTGATGATCTTCATTATTAGAGCATTGTCCCATGTGAGGAAAGGATGATGGAGACTATGATTGCCCCACAAGTCAGGATGAGACTCCGGACGAAAAAAAAATAGAAAGAAAAGGCCAAAATAAAAAAAGAGAAGCCCAAAAAAAATGAGAGAAAAAGAGAGAAGGGGCAATGTTACTATCCTTTTACCACACTTGTGCTTCAAAGTAGCACCATGATCTTCATGATAGAGAGTCTCCTATGTTATCACTTTCATATACTAGTGGGAATTTTTCATTATAGAACTTGGCTTGTATATTCCAATGATGGGCTTCCTCAAATTGCCCTAGGTCTTCTTGAGCAAGCAAGTTGGATGCACACCCACTTAGTTTTCCTTTTGAGCTTTCATAAACTGTAGCGACCCGACCCGAATGGATCGAATCTCTGTGTTCAAGTGTCATCCCTGGATCGGTAATGCTGACACACACAGTACTTGAGGGATTTATAACAGAGTGCAATCACACACTTATTACATCGAATGTCTCAAAAGAGAACTGATTACAATAAATATGGCTTAAGGCCATCTAAATAAGATAACAGCAGAAGGCTTGGAAGATAAAGTGAGTCCATCAACTCCAACGGCATAGCTGAGTGCACGACAACGACCTAGCACACCTTACTCTTCGTCTGAAAAGTCTGCAACATGATACGTTGCAGCCCGAAACGGGTCAGCACATGGAATATGCTGGCAATATAACACAGTAGAGCAGTAAACAGAATAATTGCTAATACTACATGCATATTTGGCTGGTGGAAAAGCTCTAGGGTTATACTGTTTTGCGAAAAGCTAATTTTTTCCTACAACAAAGGAATATATTTTATTTAACTATCATGGTGGTTGTTGAACATTGAGAAGGTAAATCCCCCTCTCAATCCCAATTAAAAGTAATTATTAATCCCAACAAATTAATTTAGAGTGATGGGATTCAATATGATAATCCAAGAACCAGATACTCAAGATGTCCATAACCGGGGACACGGCTAATCATGATTAGTTTTTACACTCTGCAGAGGTTTGTGCACTTTTCCCCACAAGACTCGATCTCCTCCGTTGGATTTCTCGCACTACATGGTGTTTGAGAAACGGATGACCGAGACACAGTCTTTCAGAAACATTTACTCTTTACTCTGGGTAGACAGTTACACCTACTTTCCCCTACATCTGCTAGCCTACCACTGAAAGAGGTCATGTAACATACTCAACTATGCTAGAGCCCATAATAGCTTGTGGCTGCACACGGAAGTTTCTAGCATGAATAATCTTATGATCCCTTTGAGCCTGGGTGGCGGACCGTAGGAGGATCACACGGTATATCCCCGGGATCTCCTAGGACAACGCTGGTATATCCCCAGGTGCCCAAACAAGCAATCCACCCAGATGTGTATTAAAGTTGCCACCTTAAGTTGAACCATTAAAAAAATCTCACATCTGTCATGGATACACTCAAACCCAATCCACGTCTACGAGCATAGCATGGCAACATAAGCATAGCGTAGAAGTAACTCCCAAGGGTTTGTTATTAAAAAGGACAATAGGTTCTACCTCATCATCTACTTCCCAGTACCCACAAGTTAATCACATCCTAATCATGCAATATTTGAGGGTCGAAACTAATGCATAAAAACTGGGTAACGAAGAAGTATGATCAATGTGTTACTTGCCTTGCTGACGATCTGCAAATCCTAGGGACTCGTAGTAGCACGCTTCGCACTCCGGGAATTCTATCGCAAACAAACAATAGCATACATAAGCAATCAAGCGAAGATGCACGGGTAAAACCCAAATGAGAAGACCTAACCAGAAAGTTCAACTGAAGAACTCCGGTTTGCAAAAAGAATCAAATCAAACGGAGCAACGAAACTCAAACTGCGAAAGAAACAAGCTTTGATTGCTAATCGGGACTAAAGTCAAATTTTACAGTAGCAAAATCTTGTTTAAGTTGGTTAAACAGAAAGAGGGCTTCGAGACGAAGATCTAGGCGCTTGAATCGCCTGATTCCGACAAACGAGCGAAAAGTTATACTAAAACGAAAATCGGATCAGAAATCGCGATTGAAATTAATCGCGGAAAATCCGAGAAAAAGAAAACTAACGAACAGGCTAACGAACGAACGTTCGCTGTCTGCGGTTAAACGGTGAAAACCGTTCGTTAAAACGAACATACGGACGGGCGTCCGCTAAATAACTAAACCGACGGAAAACCGATCTAAAAAGAATAAACCGGAATTAAAAAAAAACCGAATCTAGATCTAGGGTTTACCAAAAAAAACCCGATCGGTTTTTACCTAAACCGAAAAGAAAAAAATGGCGGCGACGAAGTCAACGGCAGCGGCGGGATTCCGGCGAGGCGGGGCTCCGGCGAGGCGGCGGCGGCAGCGCGGGGCGGGGCGCGCGGGCGACGGCGAGCGCGCGAGGCGGCGCGGCAAGCGGCGCTGCAGCGGCGGCGGCGAGCGGCGTACTTCTTCGTTCTTCTGTCTTCTTCTTCTGTTCCTCCTGCTTTGTTCATCTTCTTCTCTCTTCGGCTTGGGGCTCCGGGGGGTGGTGGCCGGTTCGGCTTTTAAAGAGGGGGAGGGGGTGGCGGCTTGGGCGAGGGGGCGACGAGGCGGCGGCGTCCCGGACTCCGGCGGAGTCCGGCTCGGGCACGGGGCGCGCGCGAGCGGAGGCGGCGGCGTTGCCGGGCCGGCTGGGCTTCGGCCCAGTTCGGTCCGCGAAGTTTTTTTTTTTTTTAAATAATTCCGCGCAGAAAAACAAACAAAAGAAATACTAAACGGACTCCAAAATTCCCGAAATAAATTTTCCCCGTCCTCTAAAAATATCCCGGACAAGGTAAACATTTATTTGGGACTCTAATGCAATTTTGAAAAATGCATATTTTTCTAAATTCAAATAAAATGGCAATAAAAATCCAAATAAAATATTTATTTGATTTTAATATTTTTCCTCCAATATTCCATTTATTTTGGAGAAGTCATATTATCTCCTCTCATATATTTTTAATATGAAATATTTTCGGAGAGAAAAATAGTTAAACCAAATTGATCCCTGTTTCAATATTTGAGAAAATTCAAATATGAAAACGGTGAAATCCCCAACTCTCTCCGTGGGTCCTTGAGTTGCTTAGAATTTTCGAGGATCGCAAAACGAAATGCAATAAAATATGACATGCAGTGGATGATCTATGTATAACATTCCAAATTGAAAATTTGGGATGTTACATAAACTTATAGCTCTAGTGCATCCGTTGCATGGCAATCCCTACTCACTCACATTGATATCTATTGATGGGCATCTCCATAGCCCGTTGATACGCCAAGTTGATGTGAGACTATCTCCCTCTTTTTGTCTTCTCCACAACCACCATATTCTATTTCACCTATAGTGCTATGTCCATGGCTCATGCTCATGTATTGCGTGAAAGTTGAAAAGGTTTGAGAATGTCAAAAGTATGAAACAATTGCTTGGCTTGTCATCGGGGTTGTGCATGATTTGAATATTTTGTGTGATGAAGATGGAGCATAGCCAGACTATATGATTTTGTAGCGATAAGCTTTCTTTGGCCATGTTATTTTGAGAAGACATAATTGCTTTGTTAGTATGCTTGAAGTATTATTGTTTTTATGTCAATATTAAACTTTTGTTTTGAATCTTATGGATCTGAACATTCATGCCACAATAAAGAAAATTACATTGATAAATATGTTAGGTAGCATTCCACTTACTCGAGGACGAGCATGAATTAAGCTTGGGGATGCTTGATACGTCTCCAACGTATCTATAATTTTTGATTGTTCCATGCTATTATATTATCTATTTTGGATGTTTTATATGCATTAATATGCTATTTTATATTATTTTTGGGACTAACCTATTAACCTAGAGCCCAGTGCCAGTTCCTGTTTTTTCCTTGTTTTTGAGTTTCGCAGAAAAGGAATACCAAATGGAGTCCAAACGGAATAAAACCTTCGCAATAATTTTTCTTGGACCAGAAGACAACCAGGAGACTTGGAGATGAAGTCGGAGGAGCCACGAGGCGGCCACAAGGACGGAGGGCGTGCCCCCCACCCTTGTGGGCCCCTCGTGCACCTCCTGACCTAATTCTTTCACCTATATATTCCCAAATATGTCCAAACCACCAGAGGCATCCACGAAAATACTTTTCCACCGCCGCAACCTTCTGTACCCGTGAGATCCCATCTAGGGACCTTTTCCAGCACCCTGCCGGAGGGAAATTTGATCATGGAGGGCTTCTACATCAACCCTATTGCCCTTCCGATGAAGCGTGAGTAGTTTACTATAGACCTACGTGTCCATAGCTAGTAGCTAGATGGCTTCTTCTCTCTCTTTGATTCTCAATACCATGTTCTCCTCGATGTTCTTGTAGAGCTATTCGATGTAATACTTTTTTTGCGGTGTGTTTGCCGAGATCCGATGAATTGTGGATTTATGATCAGCTTATCTATGAATATTATTTGAATCTTCTCTGAATTATTTTATGCATGATTTGATATCTTTGTAATTATCTTTGAACTATCGGTTTGGTTTGGCCAACTAGATTGGTTTTTCTTGCAATGGGAGAAGTGCTTAGCTTTGGGTTCAATCTTGCGGTGTCCTTTCCCAGTGACAGTAGGGGCAGCAAGGCACGTATTGTATTGTTGCCATCAAGGATAAAAAGATGGGGTTTTTATCATATTGCTTGAGTTAATTCCTCTACATCATGTCATCTTACTTAATGCATTACTCTGTTCTTTATTAACTTAATACTCTAGATGCATGCTGGATAGCGATCGATGTGTGGAGTAATAGTAGTAGATGCAGAATCGTTTCGGTCTACTTGACACACACGTGATGCCTATATTCATGATCATTACCTTAGATATCGTCATAACTTTGCGCTTTTCTATCAATTACTCGGCAGTAATTTGTTCACCCACCGTATTATTTTCTATCTTGAGAGAAGCCTCTAGTGAAACCTATGGCCCCCGGGTCTATTTTCCATCATATAAGTTTCCGATCTTCTATTTTCCATCATATAAGTTTCAGATCTACTATTTTGCAATCTTTTACTTTCCGATCTATAAACCAAAAATAGCAAAAATATTTACTTTATCGTTTATCTATCTCTATCAGATCTCACTTTTGCAAATAACCGTGAAGGGATTGACAACCCCTTTATCGCGTTGGGTGCAAGTTGTTTGATTGTTTGTGCAGGTATTCGGTGATTTGTGCGTTGTCTCCTACTGGATTGATACCTTGGTTCTCAAGCTGAGGGAAATACTTATCCCTACTTTGCTGCATCACCCTTTCCTCTTCAAGGGAAAAACCAATGCAATCTCAAGAAGTAGCAAACAGCCGTGCGCGTTGAAGCTGCACATGAGGGGTTGCTGCAAGTGCAGCATGCGGGTGGATGTGGACTTCCCCGCTCCTCAGTTATGCTCTTCCGACGCGGCTGGAAGACATTTACTCGCGCCCACAGCTTGTCAGAGGGGCACGTCCTCCATTTTAAACTAATGGAGGCCAATCTGCTCTCCGTCAAGGTCTTCGGGTGCTCGCTTAGGGTGCTGCGCGGAGAGCTCGACCGATGACGAAAGCTCCTCCTCAAGTGATAGCGACGAGGAGGACAGTGACGGCGATGATGACGGCGCCGACGGGGGGGACGACGGCTCCGACTCCAACCGAACACCAGCAGCACCATCACCTTCAGGCGGCAGCACCATCATCTGCACCTGCATCTCCTTCCTGGCAAGGCGATTTGCCGAGGAGTTGGATGCAGAGGTGGGGGTGGTGCCCTCGGCTCCTCCAGCAGCCTTCCAGCTAGACCCCGGCAGGCTTCCTCTCAGGCTGCAACTTCGTTTCCACTGCCGCGTCCTGCTGGCCCTGGTGGCGGTGGCCAGGGGGACCCTTCCGCCGCTCTCTTCACCATCACCTTCGCCCGTGCCCTCCCGATCTTGTCAGGTTGCTTCCCGGCAGGCCCTGACGGGGTCAGGCTAGGCTTCTGCCCAGGCGCTCCTTTTACCCTCTTCACCTCCTGCTGTAGTTCCTAGGAGGAGAGGGACAAAAAAGGGATTATGGGGCACTTATCTTTTTCAGTCTAAAACATGTAGGCACTTGCCAAACTTTAGTCTAAATTATGTAATCTTCTTTATCCATGTTAGTGTTCTGTAAGATCTGTACTTGCTTATTAGCGTATTAATGAAAAAGACAAGCCTTGCCGGGTACTTGTCCATGTATCATGTCCATGCAGAGGTGAGGTGCCTCTATACGTTTAAGTAAACAAGTTTCCTCCGGCAAGCTATCCCGTCGGTACCTTTAGTTTGCTGCCACGGGGCATGGCCTGCCGGGCATAGAACTATAAAAAGGGACCAGCCCCTCGTCGAACCATCTCCATCAAAGGCCACTGTGACCACCTTGCCTGAAGCAACGTTCGGGACAAAGGATGGGAGCACCTATGTTTCGAAGGTGACGAGGTTTTCATATGCACAAGTTTTCTCTTTACAGAATAGGTATGGATAAGAAGGAACTTATCTGTTTGGCTTGCCGGGGACCACTATGTAGGCTTGTCTCCATTTCTTCTCTTCGAGACCAAGTCCACGGCAAGAACCCTGCAACTTAGTGCAGATGAAAATAGTGCTACATGCGACCTCATCTACATGATCATGCTATGCTCATGATATGCTTATGCATGCATGCAATCTTGTCGGGGGCTCCCCAGCGCTTCGTTTATTCATCTGTGGCTCAGTGTCTATGCCTGGCTTTGTACAAAGGGTTACATGCAACATCGGCAAGGCTTGTACAAAGGGGTGGCTGCCGGGCAGGGCCCGATAGCCACGCCTTACGGGTAGAACTTACGGAGATGCTCAATATTCCATGAGTTTTGCAACTGAATGCCATCTCCGGTCTCCAGACGGACTACGCCGGGTCTGGTGACTTGTACTACCCGGTAAGGTCCTTCCCACTTTGGCGTCAACTTGTTTGCACCCTTGGCGGACTGAACACACCTAAGGACTAGGTCAGCATGCGTAGCAGCCCGGAGACGGTTCTCCTCAAGTAGCACAGCGTCGTCACGCTGGTGTTGTTCCTGCGCTACTTCATCGTAGGCAAGCACTCGAGGTGATCCATATATGAGTTCCGTGGGGATCACTGCTTATCCCCATAGACTAGGGAGAAAGGAGTCTGCCCGGTAGCTCGATTTGGTGTCGTACGGAGGGACCAAAAAACCACCGGTAGCTCGTCGATCCATCGCCTGCCGCACTTCTGCAGCCTATCAAATGTTCTTGTCTTGAGTCCTCGCAGCACTTCAGCGTTTGCCCTCTCAGCTTGTCTATTGCTTCTGGGATGGGCAACAGAGGCAAATGAGACTTTGCTTCCGAGGGCATGAACGTATTGCATGAAGGCGCGGCTTGTGAATTGGGTGCCATTGTCAGTGATGATCCTGGTGGGTACTCCGAAATGGCACACCAATCCTTTAAAGAACTTGATAGCTGACTGTGCGGTCACCTTCCTCACGGGCTCCACCTCTGGCCACTTTGTGAACTTGTCGATAGCGACGAACAAGAACTCAAAGCCCCCGGGAGCATGGGGGAAGGGGCCCAAGATGTTGAGCCCCCAGACCGAGAAGGGCCATGACAAAGGGATCGTCTGGAGAGCTTGAGCAGGCTGATGGATATTCTTGGAGTGGAACTGGCAGGCTTCACATTTGGTTACTAGGTCAATTGCATCTTGGAGGGCCGTGGGCCAGTAAAAACCTTGCCGGAAGGCTTTTCCAACCAGGGCCCTCGATCCAATGTGGGAGCCACATATACCCTTGTGTATTTCTGCCAACAGTTCCTTTCCTTCTTCCCGGCAAATGCACTTCAATTTCACTCCATTGGGCCTTCTTCTATATAGTGTGTCGTCAACGAACTGATACATACTAGCCCTCCGGGCTACTCTTTCAACTTCTTCTTGCTCTTCGGGAAGTTCTCCTGTTTGGAGGAAATGGACTATGTGACACGCCCACGTTGGAGCCTGAGGCTTGGCAACAAGGACTAGCGGCACCTCCTCATTCACGGGAGCGCATGCCTCGACCACAGGAACAGGTGGTTCAGCGGGAGGGTGTTGCTCACCGGGCGAAATGGAGTTGTTCCCGCCAACCTCTCTGCCGGGGACCTCAGAGGGCTCTGCCGGGAGAGGTCTGCCGGAGTCCAGTTTCCTCCTCTTCCTGGCCATTGTTGCCGGGGATACGGAGGGTTGAGTCAGATGGAGAACAAAAGTCCCTGGTTCCACAGGGAGTTTTTGCGCAGCCCATTTTGATAGATGATCAGCAATGCTGTTTTCTGGACGCGGTATGTGCTTTGTTTGCAATCCATCAAAGCGCTACTCCAACTTTCTCACTTCCTCGACGTATGCCTCCATCAATAGGCTTTGATAATCCTTGTTCACTTGCCTCACCACAAGCTGCGAATCTCCATGAATGGTTAACTTCTTGATTCCCAGTTCTGTTGCGATCCTGAGCCCGGCAAGGAGTCCTTCATATTCTGCTGTATTGTTGGTAGCCTTCTCCCGGGGGAAATGCATTTGAACCACGTACTTGAGGTGCCCCCCAGAGGGAGCAACAAGAAGTAAGCCAGCTCCTGCACCTTGTAGGGAGAAGGCACCATCAAAGTACATGATCCATTCTTGGGCGCTTCCTTGCCGGGGATAACTGTCTCCAACACGTCTTCGTCAGGGGTAGGCGTCCATTCCACAATAAACTCCGCCAGTGCTCTTCTCTGAATGGTTGACGTGCTCTCGAACTTCAAACCAAAGCTGGATAACTCCAAAGCCCATTCCACGATCCTGCCAGTGGCCTCAGGGTTCCTCAGTATGCGTTGCAAGGGGAAGCGGGTGACAAGCAAGATCTCGTGGGCTTGGAAGTAGTGGCGCAGTTCCCTTGAGGCCGTGATGAGGCCAAAAATCAACTTTTGCACGCCAGAGTACCTCGACCTAGCCCCATGCAATAGGGAGCTGATGAAGTACACTGGCCGCTGCACCACTTTCTTCCTTGCCGCGACCTTGGAGCTGTCTCCATTACCCCGCTCCTCCTTGTTCTGATCTGCCTCTGACCTTGCCAGGGCGAGTTCACTTCCTTCTCCAGAGGGGACAACAGTTGCAGCTGCTTCTTCATCTACTTCCCGCTGTGCCACCAGCGCTACGCTAACCACTTGATTGGCTGCCGCTAAGTATAGCAGCAACGGTTCTTATGGTTTTGGAGCGACTAAGGTGGGGACAGAGGAAAGATAGGTCTTCAAATCCTGCAGCGTAGCGTCTGCTGATACGTCCATTTTGCATCATGCTTTTATATCAATATTTATTGCATTATGGGATGTTATTACACATTATATCACAATACTTATGCCTTTTCTCTCTTATTTTACAAGGTTTACATGAAGAGGGAGAATGCCGGCAGCTGGAATTCTGGACTGGAAAAGGAGCAAATATTAGAGACCTATTCCGCACAACTCCAAAAGTCCTGAAACTTCACGTAGCTTATTTTTGGAATATATAAAAAATATTGGGCGAAGAAGGAACCAAAGGGGGGCCACCAGCCAGCCACAAGGGTGGAGGGCGCGCCCCCCGACCTTGTGGGCCCCCTGGCAGGCCTCCGGTGCCCATCTTTGGCTATATGGTGTCTTTTACCCTGAAAAAATCAAGAAGAAGCTTTCGGGACGAAGCGCCGCCGTCTCGAGGCGGAACCTGGGCAGAACCAATCTAGAGCTCCGGCGAAGCTGTTCTGCCGGGGAAACATCCCTCCGGGAGGGGGAAATCATCGCCATCGTCATCACCATCGATCCTCTAATCGAGGGAGGTTCAATCTCCATCAACATCTTCACCAGCACCATCTCCTCTCAAACCCTAGTTCATCTCTTGTATCCGATCTTTGTCTCAAAACCTCAGATTGGTACCTGTGGGTTGCTAGTAGTGTTGATTACTCCTTGTAGTTGATGCTAGTTGGTTTATCCAGTGGAAGATTATATTTTTAGATCCTTAATGATAATTAATACTCCTCTAATCTTGATTATGATTATGCTTTGTGAGTAGTTACGTTTGTTCCTGAGGACATGGGAGAAGTCTTGTTATAAGTAATCATGTGAATTTGGTATTCGTTCGATATTTTGATGAGATGTATGTTGTCTCTCCTCTAGTGGTGTTATGTGAACGTCGACTACATGACACTTCACCATGATTTGAGCCTAGGGGAAGGCATTGGGAAGTAATAAGTAGATGATGGGTTGCTAGAGTGACAGAAGCTTCAACCCTAGTTTATGCGTTGCTTCGTAAGGGGCTAATTTGGATCCATATGTTTCATGCTATGGTTAGATTTATCTTAATTCTTCTTTCGTAGTTGCGGATGCTTGCGAGAGGGGTTAATCATAAGTGGGAGGCTTGTCCAAGGAAGGGCAACACCCAAGCACCGGTCCACCCACATATCAAATTATCAAAGTAACGAACGCGAATCATATGAGCATGATGAAAACTAACTTGACAACAATTCCCATGTGTCCTCGGGAGTGCTTTGCTTTATATAAGAGTTCGTCTAGGCTTATCCTTTGCTACAAAAAGGATTGGGCCACCTTGCTGCACCTTGTTTACTTTTATTACTTGTTACTCGTTACGATTTGCCTTATCAACAAACTATCTGTTACCGATAATTTCGGTGCTTGCAGTGAATACCTTGCTGGAAACCACTTGTCATTTCCTTCTGCTCCTCGTTGGGTTCGACACTCTTACTTATTGAAAGGACTACGATAGATCCCCTATACTTGTGGGTCATCATCTGCCTCCGGGGTCCATTCCATGGGCCCAGCCTTCTTCAAGATTTTGAAGAATGGCAGGGCGTGTTCGGCGGACTGGGAAATGAACTAGCTTAGCGCGGCAACACATCCTGTCAAACGCCTCACGTCTTTAACTATCTTGGGTGCTTGAATCTGCTCAATTGCCTTGATCTTGTCGGGGTTGGCCTCTATCCCCCGGTGGGACACAAAGAAGCCAAGCAACTTGCTGGAAGGAACGCCAAACACACACTTCTCTGGGTTCAGCTTCAAGTTGATCTTGCGTAGATTTGCAAAGGTCTCTTCCAAGTCCTGAATGAGAGTTTATTTGTCCTTGGTTTTGACCACTATATCATCCATGTAGGCTTCAATATTCCTGTGCAACTGGGACTCAAAGCCATTCTGTACTGCTCTCGCGAAAGTGGATCCAGCGCTTTTTAACCCAAAGGGCATACGTACAAAGCAGTACGTGCCGCATGGGGTTATAAACGCGGTCTTCTCTTCATCTTCCTTGGACATGAAAATATGGTGGTACCCGGAGTAGGCATCCAAGAAGGAAAGTAGGTCACATCCAGAGGTGGAATCCATAATCTAATCGATGCGCAGCAAGGGGAATGGGTCCTTCGGGCATGCTTTATTTAGATCTGTGAAATCTGTGCAAAGCCTCCATTTCCCATTCGCCTTGCGCACCACCACTGGATTTGCCAACCAAGTTGATGCAATACTCCTCTGACCAAACCAGCAGCTTTGAGTTTCTTGATCTCCTCGGCAAGAAACTGTTGCAGCTCCAAAGCTTGCTTTCGGACCTTCTGTTTGACGGGTCGGGCATGTGGGCAGACAGCAAGGTGGTGCTCGATTACCTCCCTGGGAACACTAGGGATGTCAGATGGTTGCCAAGCAAACACATCGACATTCGCCCGCAGGAAGGCAATGAGCGTGCTTTCCTATTTGTCATCAAGGGTGGAGCTGTTAGTAAATGTACCATCAGCGCCAACCAACCCTACCGGGATCTTCTTCACAGTAGGCGCAGCAACCTTTGATTTCTTGCTATTGGAACTCTCCTGCAAATCATCAACAGGCGCAGCGCAATCCGAAGAGGCACGCTTCCCGAATTCTTTGCTGGCGTCCTTGCTACCTTTCTTCCCTTTCTTGCTTTCCTTGGCGGGAGCGGTAGCTTCCGCGACCTCTGTAGTGACTGCTTCCCGGTACATCTTATCCATGCATATGACTGCGTCCTTCTTGTCTGATGAAATGGAAATGACGCCCATCGGTCCTGGCATATTCAGAGTGTTGTAGGCATAGTGGGATGCCGCCATGAATTTTGCCAGGGCAAGGCGGCCAAGGATTCCATTGTATGGCAGGGGGAGGTCGACCACATCAAACAGGATCTTCTCGGTTCGATAGTTCAGCTCCCCCCCGAATGTTATCTGCAGTGTGATCTTCCCCTTAGGATGGCTCCTGCTGGGGTTGATGCCTTGGAAAGTACCAGTAACCTTGAGCTCTATATCTGCTATCTGGAGCTTGCTGATGACCTTGGGAGATATGAGATTCAACCCGGCCCCACCGTCAATCAACATCTTTGTGACTTTGAGGTTGTGAATCATTGGTGAAACCAACAATGGCAAACATCCTACCGTAGTGGTGCGGTCAGGGTGATCCTCTTCATCAAATATGATGGGTGTGCAGGATGACTTTAGCGGCTTCCGAGAATCTGCCGTCGGCTCCACGACATTGACCTCACGTGCCCACTGTTTGAGCTGGCAGTGAGAGGAGTGCAAGGATGCACCTCCGTCAATGCACAGGGCATCAGTGGCCTTCTGGAACTCCTGCTCGCTGGTTTCCTCTTCATCTCCTTCATCACTCCCATCATCGCATTCCGTCTTCTCATGGCCTCTGGCCGGTTTCCCTTGATACTGAGGGGCCTTGCCGGGGCAACCTCCTCTGCCACCTCGGCCCTTCCCGCCAGCACCATCTTGGTCTCTCTCTTTGTCACGCTTCTTGTACTTAGCTTTCTGCTTCTTGACGAGCTGCTCAACTTGATGACACTCTTGAAGATCATGTCCCTTAGTCCGATGGATCTTGCAGTACAGTCTGTCAGCCTTCCCAGCCTTCTCGGCAGTCGCGGCTTCCCGGCAGTCAGCGCACGTGGCAACTTCCTTGCCGGGAGCCTCTGTCTTGGCCTTCTTGCCGGTACTAGGAGTGCTCGCTCCTTCAACAGCCATCACTGCTTTATCCTTGCGCTTCTTGTTGCATTTCTTGTTCTTCTTCTTCTTCTGATTGGTGGCGTTGTCATCGTCCTCTGAGTCAATGTCGACGCCATCTTCTTCACCGGGGAGTCGCCTCCCCTCATCTGTTCGGGCACACTTGTCCGCCAGAGTGTATAGCTCATTCACAATCTTGGGAAACCAAACGTTCATTTTGGAACGTATCCTGCGGTTGCACACGTTGGATTGGAACACAACTATCACAGCTGCTGGATGGATGTCTGGAATGTTCCTGTGCACCAGCCTGAACCTCTGCATATACTTCCGCAAACTCTCTCCTTCCTTCTGTGGGAGGAGCTGCAAGTTGCTGGGCCGCCCTGGTTGTTGATGGCCGCCCGTGAAGGCGCCAATAAACTCATGGCACAGATCAGCCCAGGTCGAGATGGACTTCTCTGGCAAGTGCATCAGCCACGACCTCGCGTTTGGCTTGAGTGCCAAAGGGAAGTAGTTGGCGAACACCCTCTCGTCCCTTCCTCTGGAAGCTTGAACAGCGATGGTGTAGATGCTCAAGAACTCTGCTAGGTTCAACCTTCCATTGTACTTTTCTGGTATCTCTGGTTTGAACATACGGCCAGATGGCCAACGGACTTGCCGTAGCTCACGAGTGAAGGCGGGGCACCCAACCTCGAAAGGCAGGTACCCGCCCCCACCGGGCACGGGTTCGTCGACGTCGGGGCCATTGCACCTATCAGACTGGCGGCGGGTGTCGCGGCGTCGCTCGATGGTGACGCGCGCATCTTCCCTCCGCCTGTCTTCCAGGACCCGTCGCTGGTCTCGACGTGCCTGATGATCAGACGAAGCCATTGATACTTCGTCGGGTTCTTGGTCGCGTGTCCCTGGCTGCGGCCCCTGCGCTGGCTGTCGTGGAGGGGACTGCACCATTGGAACAGCTCCCTCGGTGCGGCCAGCGGCTTGGGCCGTTGCCGCCGTTGGTGGAGGCCGTGGCGGGCCTGCCTGCTGTGATCCTCCCGCCTCAGTGAAACCAATCAAGCTCTGGATAGTGGCCTCCACTCATCCATTTGATTGGCCGTTGTCGGAAATCTCAACAAGAGCTGGGCCGGCGCCATGGCCTCCGAAGCGGTGCTTGGCATGGACGACGACGCGGATCGCGACGTTGCCCGACTTCTGATGGTGCCTGTAGTGGCGGCGCCATGTTCTCGCCACTGCGAGCCAGTCGCCAGGGCGGCGTGATGACGAGGTGGGTGCGCTTGGGGGTTGACGACCCCATTTGGCGCATCGTCTCGGCTAGCTTGCCCTGGGTGTGGCACGGGCCCTGTAGCCGCACCCGCGGCGGGGGCAGCTAAGTAATTGCGATCCGCATCAGGGCGAGCACCACCGCTGCGGCTGTGTCCCTCAGCGAGGTGGGGAGGTGGAGACAGAGTGTTCTTCCCACCCGCACCTTGCGGAGCATGGCCGCTGAGTTGTTGTTGGTGTCGCCCTCCTACGGTGCCTCCTGCTCCTGCTTAAGCCGCAGGAGGAACGGTGATGGCGCCGCCTGCGCCAGTCACGTTCCCCGCGGCGTCGGCGTTCCCATGTTTCCCCGCAGCCCCCACGACATTAGTGGCCGCATGCGAGGGAGCCTTCGAGGTAGACGGGTGAGTTGAAGCACCAGATTTCTTTTTGGGCGCCATGGATGATGAAGCCGTTGATGAAGAAAACGATGATGAAGATGGCGCGCTGCTTACATTCTCGGGTTCGTGCAAGCGCTTCCCCCTACCTGGCACGCTAAAGATGTCGTGGTATCACACGGCCACCTATGGGGCCATCGGCCCCTTGTGGTTCGGCAAGGGGGAAGAACGCATTGCACAAAGAGCGGAAAGCATAGAGCAACACGGCAACGATGACATGGGCAGTTTTACCCAGGTTCGGGCCACCGCGAGGCGTAAAACCCTACTCCTGCTTTGGTGGACTGATGAAAGGACCGTGGTGGAGACGCAACACCCTAGCCCAGCAAGGTCGCCTTGGGGCGAGAGCAGCTATGCGCGTACTAGCGTACAAGGGTCCGAATCCTTTCTAAGGTAGCCACGACCCTCCTTTTTATAGGTCAAGGGGTTACCACAATGGCAAAACAATCATTTATCCAATGATTAGATAGCCACAGAGCTATCATACCTAACTCTACGGATAGGACAGGGTGCATTAAATGCACTGCTTAGTGTCACATCATGGTGTAGCCCGGCAAGCCTTGCCGTGCCATTCAGCCACCTTTTTTCCTGTTCGCGCGACACGTCGCCTGGATGGGTGACATTTAGGGATGATCTTCCTTAGAAATGGCCTGCCACGTACCAAATAACAGCCACTTAGTCACTTGGGGGCTCGACACCGCACCGATGGGTGACTTGCGTTGCTGTGCAGTGGAACGGTGGAGCTTTGGCGGGGTAATCCGCCCTTGGCGTCCCCGGCAGGAGGCTTGTCTTGGGGTAACCTCGACCCCGCTAGGCTCGCTTGCCCGGCAAGGGAGGTTTTTCCTTAGTGATATCTTGCTTATTTGGTTGGTCTTGGTCTTCTTGATCCGCCCTTTGATTTCTCAAAGAGCCATCTCTTCTGCTTGGCCTTGTCTTGAATGTCGTAATCTTGCTCTTGAGCCTATGTACAGTCCAGGCAACACACCAGGGGGTTTGTTGCACCGACAAAACACGGCAGCAAAAAAAGTCTATAACTGAAACAACTTCAGAAGAGCTCAAGAAACGTTATCCTAGGTATCCACCATGTTGGCAATAAGCTTAGCAAGCTTATTAGCTTTCTCCTGTTTGGTGCTAAAATCCTCCAACTCTTGTTGTTGCACTAGAAAGTATGCATCTGAATTCTCTAGGGACTTCTGTAGTCCTTCGTCTTCTTGTTGCAACACAGCTGATCAATGTCTTTCAGCTTGTAGTTGAGACTCAAGAAACTGAACTGATTTAGACAGTGAGTTCGAATAGCTTGTGCCAGCGGTAGTGGCCAGTAACTCGAACACTACACCAAGACAGGACTTTGGTGTTGTCTCACTGTCTTCAAGATAGTTTTCCTTAGCTGTTTTATCAGCTTTGTTGGAGACCAACAAGGATGTCTCACTATCCTGAACCTTATCTGCATTACTTCCTTTACCATTGCTTAATAAGGTACTCTTCCCTAATATTCTGTCAGCATTCTAAAAGAAGAAACAAGCAGACACATAACAGGTTTAGTTCTAATCATATCAGTTCAAGACAATGCAGCATTGAAAGAATACAAAGCGTGGGAAACTACATGCCACAACAATATTTCAGATGGGTACCACGGGTCTACCTGTACACCAACACTATTGGCTCTATTGTGATGCTAGTAATGAGCATGATATGAGAAGTCAATAGTATACACAATTGAAATTGAAATCAACAGAGCTATTTATAAGAGCAAACCTATTAAACAAACATGCTTAAACATACCTGTTGTGCCATTGGAGTTTCGATTGGATCCTTCAATTTAAAAATAAGTTTGTATGAGTAAATACAGTGATACAAGAGCAAAGTAGTATGCACGATAGCAATGGAATCTTAAATGAGAACAGTTGTTCTTCAGGTTTAAGCACTTGTTCTACACGAACAGAGTACAGTAAGACGCAGGCATATAGTACTTAAAAATAAAAAATGAGCTCATAGACCTTACCACATTCTTGGTTCGGGACCAGTATAGAACAAGGCGTTCCCAGTCATCGTCCTGTAAATGTGTCTTAGGAGAACGTAAGGGAATTTGATGAGTTTCTTTGCCAGTGAAGTACATTTTCTTCAGGTAATTCCAATACTGCCACCAAGCATTCTTGAAGATAGCAGAGGTATTAGCACAGGTTACCTCATCCTGAGTTTCCAAATCGGTCCTTCTCTATAGAGAAAAATGAGAACATTTGATGTATTATAACCATCATGGAGGTAGAATGTATGGGACAAAGCAAAGTAATTGCCATGAATAACATTACTTACACATAACTCCTAGATGAACACCTGCAACTGGCATTTTCCTTCATCTTCAGTATAATATTTCCATGATGGGAAGATATGCACATAGGATTTTACAACATCAAATGTGATAGATGCTAAACTACGAATGGCTGGTTGTGCTTCCTCCACAGGAATAGGTGTATTAACTGGTGGAGTTAGGGTTCGCCGTGGTAGTACTGGCGCTTTGGGCACTGGAGCTGCCTTACGAACTGCTCTTGTTTGGGAGCTCTGTGCTGGAGATGGTGTTGTGTCAACTGGAACTGGGTTACTATCTGCTGTGGTTGGGGTTAGATTGGGTGAAGCTGGTTCTCTGTCCATCGGAGTAGGGGTACAATCTGTGAGAGTCTGGGTTATGTGTGGTAGGACTAGTTCTCGTGCATGTACAACCGGGGTGCTATCTGCACCAAGAGGTGGCACTGTTTTATTTGAAGACCGTGTTTTTAATCCGCTAGATACTGCCATCACCCTCTCCAATTCAAATGGCTGATAAACAAGAAAAGTAGTTGAATGTACAGACCTTGTATGAGAGACAGATGCAATAGATAGTGTGGAAAAAAGAGGGCATGAAATAGTTCACATGTATATTGTTTAACTAAAAAGGATAGCATGACATAATTTCACATATATGATGTCTATCTAAACTGGATAGCATAGCATGATATAATTCAAAGATATGATGACTAACTAAACAAGATGGCATGAGATAATTATATGATGTCTTTAGTAAACAGGTTGGCATGACATAATTCACATACATGTTATCTAAGTAATCAGGATCGCATGATATAATTCACACGTGTGATTTATATACTAAGTAGAGGGCATTCACATATATGATGTCTGAACTAAGAACATGGTGTTGAATATTGTGTATATGATGTCTAAACTATACAATGCAACATACCATATGCATGATATGAGCAGTATAACCGTGCCAAGTTAGAGCATACACCTCGGTGGGGGAATAGGACTGGTCATCTGTCTCTGAATCCTTCTCTGAGGAGCTATCGGGACCCAGCAAGAGATCTGCTTCAACAGGTAGCACTGTCTACTCTGAAGACCTTGTTTTCACTCCAAATTTTTGCATCACCCACTCAAATGGCTGATTCACAGGAAGAGTAGTTGAATGTACAAACATTATCAACCAATGGAAATGTAATGAAGAAAAGGATTGGCAAGATATATTTCAAATATATGATGCCTGATTAAACAGGATGGCATTGCATATTTCATATATATTAAGGCTGGCTAAAAGAGATGAGATTGCATAATTCTCATATATGATATAGAAACTAAACAGGTGGCATTACCGAACATGTCTAAACTAAGCAGATGACATATATGATGTCGAAAGTAGGCATTGCAAGGCAACATATGCATGATATGACCAACATCATCATGCCAAGTTAGAGCAAACACCTTGGGGGGTAAATAGGAGTGGTCAACTGCGTCTGAATCCGCCTCAGAACAGATATCTTCCTCTAGATTACAATCTGGAGGGGGGCGGGGAGGGTTTGCCATTGAACCCACCATGGAGCGATGTCTGCATGACATTTTATTGACGCACAAAACTCTTCTCTTTTTCTCTACATGTTCAGCATGACTGTGTACAATATCTGACATGCATATGAAAAAAATATAGTGAGATTATGTAAGGAGAGCATGCAGAAATCTAGAGTGATGGTAACAACCAGTGGATGAATCCAAAAATAATGATAGCAGGCTGATGATAGCTTTAATTTAATAAAAAGACAGATGATGATTGCTTTACTATTTGTTTCCCACCCAAGATGAACAACATAGGCATACCCTAGGTGAACCAGATAATAGAAAGAGATACAATTCATTGCTGCCTCGATATGTACCCCACAAAGAATTTTAAAACCCAAGTTTGAACAATAATTTGGACCTGACTTGGAGTCTAAGAGGTGAACATGATGATAAAGTAGCAGGTAATATTAAGCAATGCATTACATAACTAGAAACGAAAGAGTGCGACCTCTCTTGTGGACCCGTGTACTCCTCAGGTTCATCTACTGAGTCGATGATGGTGATGCAGTTGCGGTGGCAGCCGGCGGCAGGGAAGGAGATCTGAGGCGGCGAAAGACGGTCAGGAGTCGTGATGTCTAGTATGGTGGATGCTTCTGTCGATGGAGCAGCTCAGGTGAGGTGGACAATGTTGCGGCAGGAGCAGGACAAATGACACAAATTTTTCTTTGACACCTATCTGTAACTGAAGTCATTCTGTAAGGGCTCCTTTGGCTTGCAGGATTCTAAAAACGCAGGGATAGGAAAAACACCGGAATAGGATAAGAATGCACGTGGGAAACAGAGCATTTCTAAACACAGGATTTCTGTCAACTTGGGTGTTTGGTTCACAGGAATTGGAAGAGCAGAGGAATGTAAAGAAACATGGCCAAAGTGAAACCATATGAAAGTGTGTACAGTTAGAATGTTATTCTGCCACTAATGCACTTAGTCTTGTTTTCATGCATAGGATTTTGAAAAGTAGGTCCAGGTGGATGTTTTCTCCATTCCTTTCAACGAAATGCATGAATAATTGAATAGTAGAGTGCCATAGGAAAATTTCCTATTGCTATGTTTTTCCTTCACTTTTTCCTTTGAACCAAAATAGCCCTAATGGATCGACATGAATGTAGAGTAATAAGTGATGCGACAAGTGTACAACCTCTTTGGCGTAGGGTTGGTCGCTGAAGAAGTTGCGGCAGAGGTGGCTGTCGGAGGTGTGGAAGAAGATCTGAGGCGTCTGTAGACGGCGTCCAGGGCACTCCTCTGTTGTGATGAATGGTTCCGTTGTTGGAGCAGCTCCGGCGAGCCGTAAGACGTCAAGGCTGAAGCAGCACAAGACAGACATCGTTAATCTCAAGTGGGATTCTAATAGCATCTCCAATAGATGATGTAAAATACATTACCAAAAAGTGATAGATGTAAAATTTACATCACCAAAAAACACCTGACTACAATAGATGAGGTAAAAACTGTTGACTCTGAACTTAACTGTCAAAACTAAAATTTACTTTGGAATCTGAATGTTACTGTCGAAACTGAATGCACTAGTAGCAGAGATGCACTTCACATGTAGTTTAGGCTGCTCGAGCACTAGTAGTAGAGAAATGGTGATCTAAATCAGCATGCGATGAACGGGGAACACAGTAGCAGATAGCAGCCAGAGCAGCAGCACCTGGAGCAGCGGCGCGAACTAGAGCCAGAGCAGCAACTCGTGTAGCTGCAGCAACCCATGTAGCAGCATCAGCAGCGCGAGCGAGAGCAAGAGCAGAGTAGTAGCACGAGCGAGGGGGAGAGCAGAGCAGCAGTGTGACCGAGCGAGAGACGGAGCAGCAGCAACGCGAGCGAGTGAGAGCTGGAGCAGCAGCAGCAGAAGTGCGAGCGAGCGAGAGCCGGAACAGCAGTAGCAGCAGCTCCGGCTGGTATGGACGCCGCCGCCGAGGGAGCCTCGCACTGGGGGAGAGCCGCCGTGGAGATGTCGCCAGCAGCACCGACTACGAGGTAGCCGCGCCATGGGGGAGCGGGATCGAGCTCCGGCGGTGCCGGGAGGTCAAGTTAAGGAGAAGGTGCGATGCAGTGAGTGTACAACCTCTTTGGTGGCGCCGAGTAGGCCTCGGCTTCATCCGAGGAGAAGGTGAGGATGTTGCGGTTCCGGTTGCGCAGGTTAAGGCGGCGCTGCGGGGATGGAGCAACCGCGATAGACAAGGCGATCGTCGGAGCAACTCCTTGGAGGTGGAGGACGGGGCGGCTGAACTGGCGGGATGACAAGATCGATGACGGATCCTCATCTGGGGTGGTCGATGAGGGACGTCGAGCTATTGCGGTGAACGACATCGTCGGGGAAGAGGCTCTGGCTGGGCCGCGGTGGGGTGGCAGACGGCGGAGGGTGGGGTTTCGCGGCTGGAACAGAGAGGTTATGGCAGCCTGGGTTTTCGAATGGCGAAAAGGAGGTGATGGGAGGGGGGAACCATGACTTAGGGACACGCTTGTCCAAAATGTAGGGTGTGTTACAAAAGTACCCCCACCGATTTGAACTAGCGGCCGTTTCGGCTCAGGGTTAGAAGGGGGATTTCGCGTGTCGGGGTTTGGCAGCTGGAGGGAGTTTTCGCGCGCGTTGTAATTTCGGGATAGCAAGGTGCGGGTTGTGAAGGCACAAGTTTTGGGAGCACGATATCTGAATTTTCGGGATAACAAGGCTCGGGTTGAAATTTAGGGACAAGCCTCATGTGTACTAATGTACGTACCAAATCAACTCGCACTTCCGTCAACGAAAAAAATAAAACTATTCGCACCACACAAAGAGAGAGTCTTGTCCCGTTTTACTGTACAAATGCTATTCAAAGCTATGAATCCATGTTATGTCCAATTAAATTTTCCCTGGCTGTATAATGCATGTAACCTACTCATACGAACATTTTAGTGCATTCCAAATGTCTATACTACCGCTGCAATTCGAACTAAATTTGAATTCATTTCTCTATTTGAATAAGAATCTACAATCATGATTGTTGCCAAGTTAAACCATCATTCGTATATTATCTTAACAACACACCACATGATTACTATAGAGATAGATATGAACTATGTGTACTATATGAACTCGAATTCAAAATTTTGAATACACTTGATGTTGATTCCAAATAATAGTACATTTGATGTACTAACTAGATCTTCATAATCTAAACCATGTTTCATACGTACACTGTGTTTATCACACAAAGTATAGTTCCCCGCCCCCTACATTATGACAAGTATTTAGCCTTGAGCTGCAAAAGCCACACATTATCACAAATTCAAATAAATGTTCTGTATATTATATGTAGTATAACATCTTCATAACCACACCATGTGTATCACCATTATTTATATTCATGCATGTGTCGGTTTAAAAGACTATGATATCTTCTTCAAATATCCGAATCCACTTTTATAATGAATTATGATCTCTATTCGTCTTTTGCACCCACACAATCCTCTAATCTTTGTAGCTAGCACTAACTTTCTCTCGTGCATGCACACGCCCGCCTCCCTCTCACCCTCCCTCAGTATTCTCTAGCTCCATCGAGCACATTCGTCATTTCTCTTTAGGTCGTTCACCCACGGTGTGTGTAGGCCCCCCAGCTCCTTATTTCCGGCACACACCGATCGATATACCTCTCTAGCCATGTGTGCCTACCACAAACACAAGCTTTCCCTCTTCTCTTCTCACCGTCCATGCCCTCCTCTGTCTAATACGGTTCCACGCACGTGCACACTCCCGCCCCTATTTTCATCGATCTCATACTCGCACACTCCTTCCCCCTCCATATAGTAGGCCTCTCGCACCACCTCCTAGCCGCATCCCCCTCTCTCTCTATCCTTCTCTCCGGGCCTTATTTGCTTCTAACACATGCATGCATGTATACCGATCAATCTCCCTACATATACCTAGGTCGACTATAACTCTTTTTCCCCATGCATCGATCGACGTACATCACAAGTGACGTTTCTCCCTTTCTCCGACAAAGGACGATTGATCTTCCTATGTAGGTACGTCTGCTTATCACATCCATATCGTCCCCCCTCATCATTCGTGCATGCCTCCTAACCCGTCTGTCACACGCATGTGCACAGACAGGCAGGCATCCCCTCTCTTATCGATATTGCAGGCGTGCCCTCCGTTTGTCTAGCAGGCCTCTCCCACCATTTGTGAGAAGCAACTCCACCACCAACCCCTCCTACACTCTAGCTTTGTCTCTCTCCCAATCTTATTCCTCTCCTACACATATGCATGGATGCCGATCGATCTCCCTCAATATATAAGGTAGGTCTCTCTCCTCCTCCACACATATATCGGCCGTTCTACCTCTATAGTTAGGTCTCTGCCCCCCACCCACACACACACACACCGATAGTCGAACAATGTAGGTAGGTATCCATGCCACAGAGACAAACTGCACATGTCCCCTCTCATGTTCCAATAGGACAGCCACCCTATATCTTTGATGTGGGCACACACAAATTCAATGGCACTCTTTATCGATCGCGCGCGCGCGCACACACACACACACACTTCATCCCTCTCTTCGATTCTATGGATATCTCACGCCGATGATACCTCCACTATCTTCTCATGGATCGCCCCCTCTATATATGATATATCTAGGCCTCTGTTTCACACACATTGCATATGTTACATTTTTTGGTTGAGATATCATCGACACATATTCCCTGTCTATCTCTGACGCACCCCCTCCCTCCCAAAAAACACTCATGAACCCACACACAATCTCTCTCTAGGTTTGTATTTCTCTCACACAAACCCACATAGGTGGTGTACGTACATGAAGAGAATAGGTGCACGTACTCACACTTCGTGCCCAGCCACACCCGCGCGGGTACACGGTGGAGCTCATTTCTGTACGAAATGGCAGCCCACGTGCTAACTTGAGAGCGTGTAGCGGTTGTTTACCTATGGAGGTAGTGTACCACGCGTGCACGAAACAAAGTTCGACTTGATCCGTTGGTGCGTTATTTTTAAATAAAGTTATATTGCTCAATGGCACGTACACAGAATATAAAACAATTGTTACGGAGAAAAAAGTAGTCCGCTCCACTGTATACAATGGAGCCTGCCTGCCGGGGTTTGTCTCTCTTCACAGTATCTCACACAAGGTGGCAGTGGCCTCTCTCTCTCACCATTGGTCACTGATCCGGCAGCATCCCGTCCGCCGATGGAAAGGGAGGATGTGCATCGTTTCTCAGTTCGACGGCGTCGAGGCAGCACGTCCCGATCTGCGGTACCCGCCGTTCTCTCTGACGAAGCTCCAGCGCAGTAGGGCCTTCGCCACTTGGTCGCTGCTGCAGTATGGGCAGATCCCGCCCGCCGCCGCCTTCCTAGTTACATCCCGACAACCCCCAGCTACAGCTTCCTCCCCTCCGGCCTTGCTCCACTGCCCATCTTCCCACATCGCTGCATGTGGAAAATCTTGCGTGTGGATCTTCCCTAGTTCTTTGCCCAAAACGTAGCTCGTCCGGCGTACTTTCCATATTGCAATCTCGTCCTCACACCGTTTTAGATAAACAACCGTGTTGTTTTCTTCCCTTAGGACAAGGAATATGCTTCTTTTATATCATTGTATGTGTCATCAACTGTTATTGGTCAGTAATTGTTTCCTTTCTACCTCTTTTTTGCAAACAGAGCTATCCATTTCACCTCGTTGCTATTGCGACCTTTTGGTGAATTGCACAAATGACATTTTTCTTAAGAGTGTTTTGTGCAGTTCTACTAAAATGTCACACGAGCAACGTCTCTACATTTCAGTGCGACTGCACAAAGGGAGATTGGTTTTGCTCTATCCTCCTCATCCAACTCTGAGCCTAATCTTCTCCAACTATTTGCTTAATCTTCTCCAACTAGTTAGTCTTAAGAGAGACTGCAAAGGTGACCGGCTCCTATTTGTGTGTTTATTGTTTCATCAACAGTCCTCTATTATTGTAATCACACTTACTCAATATCTTTGGAACAGTGACGCTCAACTCTATTTTAGTGGAACTGCACAAAATGATCGGAATGTTGCATGCTCCTGACAGCTACTTTTGTTCCCAACATGCCTTGTTGATTGAGATAGAGCTGGGGGGAAGTTGCTGCCAATGAAAGCATGGATCAATTTTAATTTAACACCTTCTCACAACTTTGTCTTCAGTTGTGATCTAAATATTAGCTATGATCTGCTAATCATTGAGATGCATTAGCAAGGAAGTTAGTTTTTTATTTTTTCCGAAAGAGCATGGATGTTAGTTTTCTTTCTAGTATCTGATTGATGTTGTAACGAGACAACCTTCCAGCTGGCAAGACACACAAAACAAAAGCTGAAAGCTTCAGAGCATTGTACAATTTCATGTCACTGGAAAATTATTTGTATACGTCAATTATGAAAACAAATGCTGGAAGCTTGATAGCATTGCCAGAAGCCATTCAGCATCCAGGTGCACAACCGCATGGGAGAATCAGCCCTGTCGTTGTTCCGCACTAATAGTGAGTAATGAGCAGTAAAATCATAAGGCCCACCTTTCCCACTGTAAGTTGCACGAAAGAAGCAACCATCAATACGCTCTTCTTTGAATCCGCTCATACTAGTATGAAGGTGCAAAACCAAGTCCGCGTATGGCCTGCCGGTCAACGCGCTTCCTCTTGGCATATCACTGACATGTGGGACCAGAGTGTGAGCAAACCGTTCTCAATTGATGGTAAAATGGCCAACCCGCCGCTCCTTGAGAGAGACGAGGAGCGAGAACACAGACGGGCTAGGTGTCGCACGTAGGCCAATATATATTCGAGCATGGTTGATCGATGTCATCATTACATGTTCGATGTTTTTAATAGTACTATTGGGCTGTCATTTTCCGCACTTCTCCCGAATAAATGTGTACTTTATCAGAGATTAAAATAAATTAAGAGTACAGACGCTCCACCATGCGGTTCCTAGTACCTGTATACTAGTAGTACTGTAGTACTACTCGTACTACTAAACCTTGCGCTTGGCTCTTCGCCTCTTCGGGAAGTCGAACAATGATGGTACTACAGTGTATGCCTCTGGCAATCTGACACCGAATGAACTGCTGCACGTCCACCACCTGGGCGAGGGTAGGTTGCATTAGTCAAAAGCTTCTCCTCGTCCTGCGAGCGTAAGCAAGCTTCACCTTGTCCTGCAAGCTTCTCCTTGTTCTACGAGTTGACGGGGCACACCAAAGTAGTGCTAGTCCATACTGCCTCCTTTTCGGTTAATATGGCTTAATCTTTTTTGCGGGTTAATGAGAGAGCTTTATTCATATATAAGCATTCTTAGGACAATCAGCCAAGAGACTGGTCACTAGGAAGCGAGGTACCCCGCAAAAAAAGGAAGCGAGGTGTTTCATCAAGCCAGCTCTCGGTCACATTCAAAGCGCAGCAAGCACGGCTCGCACAAAGATGCGCCGCAAGGTTTGCTGACCTGTTTACATGCTGAATAATAAAAAAAGAGAAAATATTACTCAGCGCTCCTATTTCTAACAGGATAGGAGCCAGAATTAAGCGAGAATTGTCGCGAGTGTTCCATGCAATGAACTTCCTTTATCACATGCGAGAACCCTCGAAGAGAAGCAAATGTGTTGAAGATTGCTTTATCACAGATTAAAATAAAATAAGAGTGCAGACGCTCCACCATGCGGTTCCTAGTAGTACCTGTATAGTAAGTAGTACTAGTAGTATGTAATACTACTCGTAGTACTACTGTAGTAAACTTTGCGCTTGGCTCTTCGCCTCTTCGGGAAGTCGAACAATGATGGTACTAGTACAGTGTATGATTCTGGCAATCTGACACCGAATTAACTGTTGCACGTCCACCGCCTGAGCGAGGGAGAGCTTGCATTAGTCAAAAGTTTCTCCACTGTCCTGCGAGCCACCGCGTGCATGCTTCTCCTCATTCTGCAAGTTGACGGGACATAACAAAGTAATGCTAGTCCATACTGCCTCCTTTCCGGTTAATATGGCTTAATTTGAAGCGAGATAAATACACTGGCTATCACAGTATATTTGTAAAAATACGGTCATTGGACTTCATAATATGCTCATTGCGGGCAATATATACATTTTTTGGTGTTTATACGGTCACTAGCTCACCCTGGCTGAGTATGTGTGTGCATGCAAGTGTAGGTTGAGCACTTGAGCGTGAACGTGTGTGTTCTGTCGTGTGCTCAGACATGCATGCATTAGGGTGTCACGCGCGTTTTTGCGTGCATGTGTACGTGTGACTGTTGCATGCATGCACGGGGTTGTAGTCCCTCACATTCACATGTTCATATGTCAATACTTTGTCAAAATGTTGCATGCAAGGTTTAATCATTCGTTGTTCATGCATGCATTCCCGATATTAATACGTTGGTAAAGACAATTTCTAGAGGAAAACGAGCCCATGAATTGAGTACAAAGGGGACCAATAAACCAGGACGGAGGGAGTACTAGTAGTGAACCGGAAGGAGGGAGTAGGTACGTAACGTGTCATGCAAGAAAATAGAGATAAGTACAAGTGAGACTCAAGAATGGTCATACACGTAGGGGGAGTACGTCCAGGCGCAACTCAGGAGCAGTCAAATCACACAGTAAGTTAGTCGGACGAAGCAACCATCATTCACTATTCAATGACACGTACGCAATATAAAAAGGTTGATATGGAGAGAAAAATAAAACCGCTCCACTATATATACACTAGCAGGAGCCTAAGCTACAAGCCTGCTTGCTTGGGTTGCTCTCTTCACAAGCATCGAACGACGGTGGCCACACTGCTGGTCACAGATCCGGCCTGATCCCGCCACCGGGGTAAGCGGACGATGTTCTGCGTAGACGCGGTCGACAGCGGCGAGGAAGAAAACCCACTGTCGGTGCGTGCCGATTGAGGGTCCCCGTGGTATGGGCTGATGCCGCCTCCCACCGCCCTTCTAGCTACACCCCGACGTCCCAGGTACAACTTCCTTTTGGAGCCGGCTTGCTCCACTGCCGCAACTCCCCACGTAGCTCCATCTCCATGTGGATCTTTCTCTACTTCTACCGGCTTCTATCTGTGATGAGTTTATGTCTCATGAACTAGTGCCGCTACTATTATTCTAATCACACTTCTTCAATATCTTTGCCAACAGGGATGCTCAGCTCGATTTTAGTGGAACTGCACAAAAGCATCGTATGATCCGAGGGTGCCAGGCTTCTTTCCTTCGACAGGTTCTACCTAGCCAGGAGATTAAATCCTGTTTAGGGTTTAGGGTTTAAGGTGTAGTGACCCCATCAGTAGTTTTTTTTGTACACACTCTCATAACTTTTGTCTTTAGTTGTGAAGTAAATATTGGCTATGATCTGTGAATCATTGAGATGCATCAGCATGCGTGTTAGTTTTCCTTTGTATCTGATGGAATGTTGTAACGGGGCAACCTTGGAGTCAGGATACATACATGAAACAAAATCTGAAAGCTTCATACTCCCTCCGGTCCTTTTTTGTATGCGTATAAGGCTACTCATAGTGGGGAGTATCATATACTAGTATCATGCATAAATTATACATAGGGGACTAATAAACCAGGACGGAGGTAGTATGTGAGAGTGTATGGTGGGTCATGTGGTAAAATGTAGTAGTACTTTCTTGGAGCCCATTACTATACAGGTTGACTAGAGTATTACATTGGCTACTACGAAAAATACATTTTGCATCTATAAAAGGCCACTAACAGTAATCGAGGCAATATTACTTTCTTTTATAGGGAATGGAGGGAGTAGTACTTTCTTGTAGCCCATTACTATACATGTTGACTATTACATTGGCTATAGATGACATGGCAACATGTTAGCCATCAACCGGCTATATTATTAACCACGCTTAAGGCATGCTTGCACAGAGAGAGAGAGAGAGTCGCGTCGCATGCATGCAAAACTGGAGAGAGAGAGAGAGAGCTGCATGCAGATAGATCTAGTGAGCCTGCATCTAGAGAGATGGAGAGAGGAGTAATTGTTCGCGAGAATTGTGTACTTTGCATGCGCGTAACTACCCAGCATTTCCTCAAAAGAAAATCCGGGGGCAAAATAGTCTATACACTCCGGTGTATAGTAGTAGTAATTTTTTCTTGGCATGCGGGCTGTGCAAGGAATATGGTGATAGTGGGAGGTGGGCCATGTAGTCACTAGACTGCCGTGTTTCGTACTCCCTCGGTGTAAGAGTGGAGAAAGTTAGTTTTATTACTGAATAAATAAATAAGAGTGCAGACGCTCTACGACACTCTACCGCCGCAGTAATAATGACCAATGAGCCATCAAATCACATAGACCGGTAGTTAGTTGGACGGAAGAAGCAAACCATCACTCTTCGTTGAATCCGCTTCTCCCTCATGCAGTACAATACAGTATTCTTTTGGAAACCAACGTTTCGTTTCGTTGGATCGCGCCATCGAGCAAAACCAGCGTTTAAATCATGTTCGTGTCTCACCCTCCTCCACCACACACGGTCGCTCGGCATCCCACTCACCGCAAACCGAGTATACGCAAACTTTCCCGCCTGCTTGTTGATGGATCGCACCAAGGAGTACTAGCACTACTAGAAGAGATAGACGAGGAGGGGGAGGATACCTAGCTGTAGCACGGACTCCCAAGAACTTTTTTACATGCATGTTGTGGCCAGTCGTGGTGACGTTTGAACGCGGAGCAGTCGCATGCACCGGGAAGCTGCGCGGGCGGCGCTCTCTCGGCCGGCGCCCCGCTTCAATGCCGGCGCCAGTGAGAGGTCGTGTCCGCTCTGGCCGGGCATGAATGCGGCACTGACCGTTTCGGGCGGGAAGCGCGTGCGTGTTATGAAGAGGGTTCGGGTTGGCCAGGGCCGTCAGGAGCGGGCGTGGCAGCTGTCCGAACGCCCGCAAATGAGAGATGTTGGACGTACGTAAATATTGCTGCGTAATTAATAACATAAATAATGTGCCAGTTGGACAGATATGATTGGAGATGGAGATGAAAGTAGTAAGAATTTTACGTAAACACACGGATATGCATGTCTATGTGCGTGTGCGTGCACACACACATAGTGACGACTCTCGCAACTACTCATACAAATCATCGATGTCTCGTTCTCCCTGCACACACACAAACGTAGTACCGCCTCATTTTGTTCCTAGGATAGGAATATCATGGGAGTGGGAAAAAATATGAAGTGAGATAAATGGAGTACTACGTACAAGAAGAAATGTACATGCACTCACTCTGCCTCCGACATACCTGCGAGTACACGATGGAGCGCATTTTTACACTGGAACTCTTTTTACACGAAGAGGCAGCTTATGTACGTAATAATTTGACCCTTTAATTTGTTCCCCTAATAATGGAGGGCCGGGGACCACACGTGAGGGATACAAACTGTGACCTGGAAGCGGGGGCGTGTTATTGATCGAGTTTTCTTTCTTGGTACGTTAAAAAAAGATTTGTCCGCTAGTTTTCGTTTCTTTTTTCCGGGAACGCGCGTATTCTATTTAAAACCACTACCATGTAGAGATTTTTTTACTCCATTGTATATATAGCCTCTTGTTTGATAGGGTTTCTCGCGTCTCGCTCTCTCACCCTCTCCATATCTAAACACGATGACAGTGTCTACTTTATCTTTCTCCTCGCCGGTGGTCACAGATCCGGCCGGATCCCGTTCGCTATGGGAGGAGAGGAGGTCGAGCGTTGACGTTGTCGCCATCGGCGATGGAGGAAGCTGATGCGCACCGTCCTCTCTAAGCCGGCGCCGGCGCGGACGAAGGTCCTCCGCGCCCTTGTTCGCCGCCGTCGTGTGGGCAGATCCCGCCCGCCCACCTAAGCCACATCTCGCCCACCTGAGGTATAACTTCTTTTGGATTTCATGCTTCATTGTACTCTGCATGCGGGTGTTCTTCTATACCACTACTTCCCAGCTCCCCATGTACAGTAGCTAGGGTTCGTCGGCTGGTCCAACATCACCTATTTTTTACTATTATAGAGGAAAGGCCACTCCAAAAGTTATCCTGGTTTATCATTTATGCATCAGTGGAGGTATACATGTTTTTTTCCGACAAAAAGTACATGGTGGTTGTGTGGTCATTGTCCATATGTTCCTATTGCTGCAGCTAATCTAAAACTATCACTGGTAAAATGAAGCAATGCCCATGTAGAGGCGTTGATAAATGCTTCTGTCCTGCTTTAGTTTTTTTGGTATCCTGCTTTAGTTCCCATCAAGATAATCATGATTGTCATATTTTTTGGTGTACGTTTCATTAATTCTTATTGAAAATTAAGATGTCGCTGTTAATCTTGTTCCACTGCTAAAACAAAGTAACAACACTACTTAAATATTATTTTTATACTATTTTTGCAAACAGGGATGTGTATCTCCTTACTCGGGCATGTCTTCCTCAATTTTAGTGGAACTGCACAAAATTGAATGGCCACTGTTGCTCAGCCTCACTATCCTCTGCCAAGTGGTTCTTCCTTTCTCGAGCTTGATTACCGAGAAGAAACAAACCACAGTGAGGATTATCAAACTTCATTGGTGCTTGACCCAAACTTGATGCCAAAATCGATGATGCATCACCACGATGACCTATCGATGCTCATGGTTGTGTCTCATGGTTGCATCGGCTGGTGAAGCTGATCGATGTTCAATGAAGAATGGGTTGTCTTCCATCAGTGCTCTTTGCTTGTTACCACAAAGACGATATCCTTCATCAGTTCATCATGGAGCACTCGTTTACGTTGGTGCAATTTTATCACACAATTGGATATGAACCAAATGTTTCCTCGAAGAAGCATCGACGCTGGTACTAAGAGCAAAAGTTTTGTGTTGATTTCTAAGCCTTCTCACAACTTTGCCTTTAGCTACCCTGTAATTTTATTTGTCCAACTTTTAACTAAATATGTGGTCAGACTTTGATTAAAAATATGGTGTGGACTAAAAACCTGGATGGAGGTAGTACCCCTCCGTTTTTTTGTACTCTGCATATTAGATTTGACTAAAGTCAAACCTTGTAAAGTTTGACCAAGTTTAGGCCGAAGACAACAAACCATAATTATTGAGAGAGGGCAAACTGTACATACAAAATAATTGAAATTAAATTTCTTTATTTGTACACTCTCACACCTTTCCGATAAATTGGCGCGTGGGTGGTTGTTCACTTAACGGAGGGTAGTGTACCGCACGTGAAAGACAGGAAGTGCGACCAGGACGCGTGGATCGTTAGTTGATCATAGTTTTCTTCACTGGCACGTTAAATAAAGAGTTTGGTTTCGTACACAATTTAAAACAATTGTTATGGAGAGAAAAAGAAAATCACTCCACTATATTAGTACTATACACGAGTATGTACTATATAAGCTGGAGCCAACGCTTGTTCGCTAGGGTTTGCACTCTTCACACTCTCGCTGCACTATATATATATATATATATATATATATATATATATATATATATATATATATATATATATATATATATATATATATATATATATATGACAGCACTATTCTAATCCCAGGATTAGAATAGTTATTTGGATCACAGCAGCCCCTATAAGGGCCCGACAGAAGCCCTCTCGAACTTCCGAACTGCCGGCCCGACCGACAGGATCCACCTGATCTCGAGCCGCCCGACAGGATCCACCTGATCCCGATCCCGAGCCACCCCAGCCACCCTCCTCGCCGCTCCTCCCCTCGATCCCCGACCTCCCCCCGTGGTTCGTCGCCGAACTTCCCCGGATTCGGCGCCTCCCCCCGTCTCCAGCTCCTAGACGACCGGATCCGGCACCTCCCCTCCGTCTCCAGCTCCTGGCCGACCGGATCCGGCGCCACCCCTCCATTGCCACCTCCTGGCCGACCACCGGCACGGGCGAGCGAGCGACGGCGGACGCCGGCGCGAGGGAGCCCGCGTCGCCTGGAGGCGGCGAAGCCGCCATGGACTTCAGGAAGCATCCTGCTCCGTCCATCCTCACCTCCCGACGTCTTAGCGGAGCAATTGAAGGCCAAGGCGCAAGGTATGGCGAACGGCGCGGCCAAGGGAGCATCTCGGCGGCGAAGGTGGCGCCTTCAAATCTAGCAACGGTATATGAACTTCCTCCCTGATCTTGCGTACTCCTTCAATCTTGCCTTACCTGACCTTCTTGCTTCATGCAGATGAACTTCGCGCCCTATGCAAGACATGGATTGCCATGTGATTCCTCTCCTAACTCTCCACCAAATTGCTCTCAAGGTGGCCTATCTACTGCTGGAAAAAGGTTGGCCGAACTTCTATCCAAGGTATGGTTGAACTTCCTGCCGTCTGTTATCTTCTTTCAGCCATGTGAAGTTCAGGTAGTGTGTGAGCCTCAGTCCAGGCTGCAAACATTAGAAAATATGCCTGCATTCATTTGTGAAGTTCTGGTAGTGTGTGAGCCTCAGTCCAGGCTGCAAACATTAGAAAATCTGCCTCCATTCATATGTGAAGTTCAGGTAGTGTGTGAGCCTCAGTCCAGGCTGCAACCATTAGAAAATCCGCCTCCATTCATATGTGAAGTTCAAGTAGTGTGTGAGCCTCAGTCTAGGCTGCAAACATTAGAAAATCTGCCTCCATTCATATGTGAAAAGCCATGTGAAGTTCAACTAGTAAGTGTGCTAGAGTTCAGGTTGGTATGTATCTGGTTGTGTGCAAAAAATAAAAGGAAAATAAAACATACATGTGATCACATGAAGGTCAGGTTGGTATGCACTAGTGGTTCAACCATTCAAACTCAGGAAGGTCGGGTTTTTTAACTGTAGACAGTATTTCCCCTGTGCAAACAAGAAGTTTAGTATGTGGAGAGTGCTCAGTTCAGGTACATATAAGTAATCAAATAGTGTAGAATTCACAGAATGTGAGGTTCATTCTGTGAAGAGTGCTCAGTTCAGGTACACAAGTAGTGGCAGATGCTCAGCACAGTGCAGAGTGTGATGCCTGTCCTAGGGAGCAATATGTACATGAACAACACTTTTATAAGAGAAGTTTAGGCTGTGAATAATGCTCAGTTCAGTTACACCAGTATAGGCAGATGTAACTTGTGTGATAACACATTCTCTTTTTTTATGCCAGCAGGATGAGAGACGCAGAAAGAAGCTTAAAAGTTACCAGTAGCAAGTACACAACCCTAAGCCTGTATGCGTTGCGCCACCCCCTCAATGGGTCACACCTCAAACGCACCAACAACATTACCAACCTGCTCCACACCAAAATTGGATGACACCCAAAACACATGTAGACTTCCAAGATGCTGGGTCACAGCCCTATCCGCACCATTTTGCGCCTCCACCTAATTGGGTGACGCCGGAAATCCCCCGCGGATTCTTTGTATCCACCAGCAGACTTCCAAGCACACTGATAAAGGAGGGGGTTAGCTGAAGTCCTGAGTGTAACTCTGGAGGTTATCCTGGTGTGGCTCGTCAATGCCAAAGGCCAGCAACTAAACCAGATCCCAGGACAAATCCAACAGGATGACACACACGGAGGAGAGTGATCTGCACACTACCACCGTTGGATGCTGCTGCTGCTACAACTCATAATTGTACGGGACATAAGGTAGATGGATTGCTTCACAAAACAAAAGAGCAAACCAAAACTAGGATCGCAATACCTCCACAACCACCACAAGAAAAAAGGACGCAAACAAGAGAGAGGCCATCTTCATCCCTCCTTCCTCCTCGTGATCCACTCCTGCATCCTGCTATGATAACTCCGCCGTGCCCCATCCCAGAGGGCCAGCAGCAGACTCCGGTGGAGTTGCGATCATACACGCACGTAAGTGAAACAAAAATTTAGGTATTTATATATGCATCTTGTATGATCGCAAATTTTCTGCTCCCTCCAGGATAAATTGCATTTTAACGTGTTGTTTGGATTATTTTTTCTTTTTCTGCAGATGCCGGATCTCCCGGATTATCTAATACCAAGACTAAAGATGCGATTCTAGAATGTAGAGAAAGCAAGGGAATTTTATAATAGATACGCCAGACACGCTGGTTTTGGAATCAGGAAGACGGGAGGGAATGACAATCACAAGTATTTTGTTTGCGCGTTCCAAGGGAAACACACAACTTCTGTTTTAGAGGCTGACAGGAAGTGAAACAAAACATTGTAGAGGACAGGCTGCAATGCAAGAATGAGGGTGAAGGTGCAGGAGGATAACACATGTGTGGTAGTGGACATTGAGTACAATCATAATCACCTGCTCATGCAAACTGATGACATGCTGGTATTCTTGCACTCACACAAGAATTATGACCCCACTATTTTGGAGTACGTAAAGCTCCTGCAGTACCATGATGTCAAGCATACACCAATCATGTCCATGCTATCCGAAAATGAAGATGGAAGCTACTTCCTAAGCATGACCGGACGAGACCTACTAAACCAGTAAGTATTCAAAAATGCACATACTGCAATGTACATAGCATCCTAAGTCACCACCCTTTGCTAGAAAAAATAACAAATGCATGTTTGCATATAATTTGCAGGAAAGCCATGAATGCAAGGAAAGATGATTTGGATGATGTATTGAAACTTGTATGTTTCTTTAAAGACATGAAGGCAATCAATGATGAGTTTTTCTATGACATACAAGTAGACAACGACAAATCAATTAAAAACATTTTCTGGTCCAATGCAAGCTGCCGAGGAGCGTATCAAGACTTTGGCGATTGCGTAACATTCGACACAACTTACAAGACCAACATATTTCATATGCCTCTGGGAGTGTTTATTGGAACAAACCATCATTTGCAGTCAACGATATTTGCTGTTGCCCTGATCAGAGACGAAGATGCAAAGTCATTCAAGTGGCTGTTCGATACATTTGTACGGTGCATGAACAAAAAACACACAACTTGCATTCTAACAGGTAAATTCAAAAAAAAAACTCTACAAGTTTCATCATCTTTTCAGTCTATGGGTCTGTATTGGGTACACTGGTTTTATCTGAAAATAATGTAAAGCAAGCAGTTCAACCACTGTTAGCACAGAAGTCCAACAAACAGTATAAGAAGAAAAATTATATGTCACATGTTTAGAAAAATATAGTTCTGGATGTGAAGTTCAAATAGAGGAATTATAGAAGTTCAAGGACACTGCTGTAAGAAAAAACATATGAAACATGTTCAGGAAAAATATAGTTATGTATGTGAAGTTCAAGCACTGGTACCACATAAGTTCAACAACACTGCTGTAAGAAAATATTGTGTTACATTATTAGTTAGTAATACTGCTACCTGTGAAGTTCAAGTACTTGAACAACATAAGTTCAACAACACTGTTGTAAGGAAAATATATGTGACATTATTAGATAGTCCTACTGCTACCTGTGAAGTTCAAGTACTTGTACAACATAAGTTCACCATCAGTGCAAGAAGCAAGTTTTATTTTTTTTAATTCATCCAGACTAGTGCCCATCAATGGCGAAAGCTATACCACAATCATTCCAAAACACCGTTCACAAGCTATGCCGTTGGCACATCCTGAAGAAGTACAAGGAATACCTCACGTTGCCGTACAAAAAGTATAAAACATTCAAAGAGGAGTTCATAGCTATCTTAAACTGGCCGCTAATGCCAACAGAGTTTGAAGCTGCCTGGGCTGCACTCGTGCAAAAGTACAACCTGCAGAACGACCAGATGATGATGCAGCTGTGGAGTGATAGGAAAATGTGGATATCAGCATATTACAAGAACATTTTCTGTACTAGAATGACTTCCACACAACGAAGCGAGAGCATGAATCACGTTCTCAAGAGAGGGTTTGTCAAGGGGACCCAGAACCTACACAAGTTTGCTAGGCGGGTAAATGCTTGCATACAAACTCGGATGCAGAAGGAGAACGAGCAAACAATGACCAGCATGGTATTAAGACAAAAAAAACACCCCCATCATATTGTGACTTCCTTCAACATGTGCACTTTGTATTTAAAAAATGAAACCCATAACTCTGCTTTGACTAATATCTTATTTTTTTGACATGTGCAGACCAATCCCGTGACAAAAACAACTTACGGCTATGAGGAAGACATGGCTATCAAGTACACGAGAGCCGTGTACAGCGAGCTGAGGACTAGGATGAGAAAAGCCACCCTATTTCGCGCAAAGTCTACAGCAGAGCCCACTAAGTACCTTGTGTACTACCACAACAAGGCTGGCCATGATGATGAAGACAGATTTGCCTGGTCAATGCATGAATTCCAGGTTGTAGCTGACCCAGATAATGAAATATACGAGTGTGAATGCAAGCTTTGGACACACACAGGTGAGCGGAAAAACAAACTCATTAAATAGCTAAACTAGTAGTATCATATCAAAAAATATGAAACTCATTCCTGGCTCACAAACTATGTATTCTACATTCATCAAAAAATGCAGGCCTGTTCTGCCTTCACATCAAGAACATACTGGGCTACCTAAAGCCTGACAAATTTCCAGACAAGTATATCCTCAAACGGTACACAAAGACTGCAAAATCACAACCAACATTTGATACAAGGGACTACAACACAACTGCATCGGATGGCAGCTCAAGACTATCGAAGCAAGACATCTTGCTGCAGCTAAATTTGATGGTTAACAAGAAAGCAATGAGATATGACCAGCAATATGACAGAGCCTTCTATGTTCTCAAGAGGCTCGTGGAAGAACTTGATGCAATACATTCAGCAAATTGAGCGGATGCTGACGAAAGGATGGCTGAAGAGGATGCTGAAATTGAAGATGACCTTCATTATTATGAAGCTGAAATGCTCCAGACCGCTGCTCTAGCCAACCAATGCAAGTAGGGTGTTGACCAATTAATGCAGCAGTGTCAGCAAGAGACGATGAAACTGCCACTGTACTCTGAAACAAAGGGTAGGAAGAAACTTTCTGCAGCAAAGAAAAGTGACAAGAGAGCTCAAATAAAGGCACCATCTGCAGATAGAGTCGTCGTGCTCGATGAGAACGGAGTGCCACTTGGACACAGGCAATGTAGTGTTTGCAAAAAGGTTGCAGGACACAACAAACTCACCTGTCCAACACTCTTAGAAAGAAATGATGCCGAGGAGGTCAAGCAACCCAAAGTTCAAAAACAGCAGCCCAAAGTTATAGAACAAAAGAAGGGACCACACCCACAGAAAGCAAGCAGCAGGCTTTGTAGCATATGCAAGGAGTATGAACCACACAATGCAAGAACATGCCCAAAGCACGCAAATGCTGAAAAGACAAGCCAAAAGCCAGAAAAGAAACATAAAGCAAAACATAGAGCCAACAACAAGAAAGTGGTGGAAGAAGAAGAGGAGGATGAGGAAGACAAGATGAAGACATCATCAAAGAAGAGGAAGACGAAGATGAAGAGGAAGAGGAAGATGAAGAGGAAGAGGAAGAGGAAGAGGAAGATGAAGAGGAAGAGGCACAACTCCAGCAAAAACCACTACAAGCAAAGCCTAGGAGGAGCGCAAGGCTGATGAACAGTTAGACTAGGTCAATTAAACAAAGCAAACTTATGTCAAGTCCATGTGCAGAATGTTATTCCACTTTTGAAACAGTATTTTAGGAGAAGCTTACTTGAACTTCTATTGTTGAAGTTTCAAAGAAATTATACAGTAGAAGTTCAAGTAATATTACTACAGAAGTCCTGGTATAGTATGAGAGGAGGTGCTGGTGATGTATTGCATGAAAGAGCAAGCACTAATAAAATGAAAATATACATTGTGAAGTTCAAGTAATATTACTGCAAAAGTCCTGGTATATTATGAGAGGAGGTGCTGTGCTGGTGATGTATTCCATAAAAGTGCAAGCAGGAATAACATGAAAATATACACTATGAAGTTCAAGTAAGCTTACAGTAGAAGTTCTGGTATGTTATGAGAGCAGGTGCTGGTGTTGTATTCCATAAAAGAGCAAGAAGCAATAAAATGAAAAGATATACAGTATGAAGTTCAAGTCAGCTTACAGAAGAAGTTCTGGTATATAAATCGATGTAGGAAAAAAATATGCTTGACAAAATAGGTATTGCCGTGTAAACTAAGGTTAGTAAGCCTAAGACAACACATTCAGATATGAAGTTCTGTTTGGACACGTCGAGAAGTTCACGTAGAATGCTGACAAAAGATGAAGAAACGTAAAGGAGTGTATGAGAATATTTTTACACGAAGTTATAGTTGAAAACCATTCGCAGTTAAAAAATCACAAAAAAGCACATATAGATTCTATGCAAAAGGCTACATCTTGGCTGAGTTGAAAAATAACAATACATTACACAACACAGAAAATCCTCTCCATCTGAAACCAGCAGCCCAGCCAGATCTCAAGCATATGTTCAAGTCAAAGATCATATGTTGGGGCCAAAAAATTAAACAACACAAAAAAAACCAGCAGTTCAACCATAACCCAGACAGATGTTCAAGTACATATGCTGGGGAAAAAACATGCAACACTGGAATACTGAAAACGATGCAGTACATTGAAATTCACAAGCCAATCATTCTTATACCAGAGACATTAGTCCTCAATAACATAAATAACAGTGTTGCAGCTATAGATACACAAATTACTAAACCATTCTTACAACCAAATCTTTACGAAATCGTTCCAATCATTATCAAACCTAAAATCTTTACGAAATCAAATCTACACTAAAACTAATGCTTTGAATTCACGAGCCCAAGGACTGGATCTCGGTAGGAAGCTCTCCACGCACAATTTCATTCTTCTCGCTAAAGACTAGAGTGTGCATGAACTCGGCCTTCCAGTCATCTACAGCAGCCTGCAAACAAAAATGAAAGGATGGTTTAGTAAAGGCTAACTAAAACCACAGCAGGAGCGTCTCGGAAAAAACACGCAAGAAAAATGAAAGGATGATGAGACAAGAACAAGGACAAAACATACTTCCACATCACCAAAATCTTCAACAAGCTCATCGCCATCATATGTAGAGCAGAACTTCATGGTGAAGAAACCACAATCACTATTCACTTGCTTTGGAACATCAATAAAAGTCGGCCTCTTTGCAATATTCACCCAGTTAGGTTGCTTACTCGCTTTGTACGCAGCCTTGCCGTACACCTCCTCCAGCAACCCAACAAATATCTTGATCTGCCAGAAATGAGAAATAGATGAAATCAAAAACATCTTAACCAAAAGAGTTAAGTTCAGGTACATAAAGCTACACTTGAATAAAATCCAGCTAAACGATACCAGAAGTTCAACTGTCAAATGATAGTCAGTTCAAGCAGTATTACCAAAACAGAGACAAGAATATTTTGTCAACAGAAGGCATAATAAACTTCGTGTCAAAAAGAGAATATGATGGGAGGTTCAGGCTAAGAAACACTCACGATATTTTGGCAGTCTCCATGGAAACTTGTTCGTGACATTCCCTTATTAGTGTAAGGAAGTGAATCAAGGCTGTCAATGCTCCCACGATATCTATTCAGCACATACACACTATAGTGCGCTATTTTGTCAATTGGCTTGAATAGTATAAAAAAACCTACCAAGAATGAAACACATGGAGAACACAAACTATAAAGCATAGGTATTGAACAACCGGGATGAAAAAAAACTTCTTGACAAACTCAGCAAAAGGATGTGCATAAAATTAAAAAAAGCAAGAGTTATGAAAACCTAACCAGCTTTGCGTTAAGAAGGTCTTCTTCCTTGCGAACAAACATTGGGAGGAGTTTAGCCGATTTTTTTGAATCAAATTTTGGAACTATTGCATCAAAAAAATCATACTCCAGGCAGTACTGCATTCACAAAAACAGAATTAAAACACCTCCCAAATGTCACTACACCAAAACTAGAGCAAAAAAGGGAGATAGGGTTACAAAGAACTAAAACCTATATGAAGTAGGGACTCAGTACAACCCTGTCAGCAGAAGAGAAGATCTCAGAGGTCTCCGGCTTATCCTTCCACAAGTTTATGAGATAATCCATTACGTCTCCTTCCATCTGCTGCCCTTCACCGAAAAGAGTATAAAGGACACGCCCTGTGAGGTCAATCACATTCCCAGGGATGGTAAACATGTAGTAGCTTGTGCTGCAGATTTAAAAGGATGGGAAAAAATATTACAAGTGCAACTCCAAGGCAAGGAGAATGAAATAGAAGTTCAGATACTATAACAACAGAAGATCACAACAAGTAGCATGTCTGGCAGCAACAAAAATAAGAAGAAAATACTCACTCATAATACTTCTTCAGACCATCTTCACCAAGCACATACTGTTTCAACCTCCGGGCCTCGGATAGATGAGAGTAACTGTATTTATTCAGGGGAGCGACAGCAGAACGCCACTTCATAGGCAATCTTGATGCTCTCTTGGAGGAAGTTATGTTGCCAGACTCAACTACCGGTTTCCTCCTGGTGATGACAGCATTCTTCCCACCTCTCCCAACAACAGTACCAGCAGCAGATTTACCATTCTTCGGGTAAGCAATCTTCTCAAAATCATCATCCGAGGAAATCACCTCTGCTTCGACTGCACAAACCTTCCTGGAGCAAGGGGTATTTGGAGCAGCACAAATACCGACAGCCTGCTTCCCCAACTTGGAAGAAATAAGGGTTCGAGAGCTATCATCTTCTCTCGGAGTTGTACTCATCGATTCCTCCCTAGGCTGGTATTCCTATGACCCGATGAATGAGTAGTGGTAATCGGTCAAGTCCAACGGCTCCACTGTGAAAAGAAAAGGAAAGAAAAAAAAGACCATTAAATATAACTGAAGTTCAGGTACAGCACAATGTACAATCCAACAAATATAGATGACATGGTTACTACTCAAGCTGACCTAAAAAATGTGTTGCATTTAAAAACTAAATGAAGTTCAGGCACAACCCAAGGCACAGTTCAAGATAAACTGATGAAATGGAAAACATTCAACTACAGCTAACAAAAGCATAAAAAGGTATCATCTCTGAAGTTCAAGTAGAAGAAATGCTCCTGTCCAAGTAAGCAATGAAAGGAAAAAAATACTGAAACAAAATACACAAGCAAAATAAAAAGATAAAAATGAAGTTCATGTAGAATAAAAGATGCAGTCCAAGTAAGCAGTCCAAGTTTCAAGACTTACATGAATAGTAGCCAAACAGACCATGGAAGTCTGTGTCAAACAAGTTAGAAGATGCAATTGAGTACAACCATCTCTTCCTGATATCCAAGATATTATCATGGGAATAGTTTGCAAGAACCCCTTCATGAAACGAATTAACATTCGTAAGCATGAAGAATCCGCAGTCGATACTATCATCAAACAAAAAAAAGAACAGTGTTAAAACAAAAAAGAAAGCCAACGAATAAAAGACGTTGCAGCTTACGTACAACTACAGTTAAACAGAAGTGATAGAGAGAAAGTGGAACTCATACTTGTTAGTCTGCTGGGGGACATCAATCCAATCCAAAGGGAAATGGTCAATAGAAAGAGGACTGAAGGGTGTCTCCCTATCGTTGTTGGCACCGTTCCAAAGCTTCTTAATGTTATCAGTCATCCGCCGAAACAGGTGTACTGCACAGTCATCATTTGGTCCATAGTAGGAGTCGAGAAGCCGGAACCTTGAATTCTTCAGGTCAAGAAATATCGAAACCCAATGACCAACACCACCCAAGTGAGCAGGAATTTCAGGTGGGTCAAAAGTGGGGAAAACAACCTTCAGCAAGATAAACACACAAATCATTAGAAACTGAAAATTAATATCAAATGGTACAAAGAAAAATAAAACAATATAAACAGAGTGGATCGTAGTGCAAACTAATACAGAGACAAAGAACAAGATATTGCTTACAGAATCATGCGCATCCATGCTATCTGGACCAGTCGCCAAGAAGTACTTCCTCACACAGGAATCAAACTGACCTCTGAAAATCTTGTCCTAAAATAATGCAGACAACAGCAACATATGAAAATAAAATGAGACAAGCAAGTTTTAACTAATATGGTAAAGAACAAAACAGAAAAGAAATTACAATAGGGTTGACTTACACAAACCCAATACGGCAGGATGAGTTTATCTGATCCCTGGTATTTGGCACATAGACAATACAGTGCAACCTCAGCAACATTAGATCGAAGCATTCCGCGAGGAGAAAAAGATATTGCTACATCTTCAACAGTAGCTTCACACTCATTGTTTTGGAAAATAACCTTTGATCTAAAACAAGCAATAGAAAGTAAATGAAGTTCAGCATCAGGAACTCAAGAAGTTCATCACACATATAAGCACAGAAGTTCAGCTACATCACAACAGGCAGTAGAAAATGCTAGAAGTTCAGCAACAGAGAGTAAAGAAGTTCAGGTATAAAACCACAGGCAGTTCCTAGGGGTAGATGGATATAAATTCTGACCAGCTGCACTCACCCCTTAGAACGATCATTCTTAAGCCTAGTTACACTGAAATAAAAGTCATCAACCTTCTTTCGGATGACAACAAGTTCACTATCTGCTCAGCAAAAGAAATAGAAATTAAGAGCAACATTCAAGCACATAGATCATGACAGGAGCAACAAACAAACACAAGCACATCTCAGCTGCTACACCACAAAAGATAAAACCACAGGATTATAAACATCACAACCCATGCATTACAAACCTTCCCCCACATAGAAACGGGTTCACTTAACTTTATTTACAAACCACACGACAAAGCACAAACCAGAAGTTCAACTTGCACCACACAGGCAGTACACAGGGATATCATGGACCAAAACCAACAACAAAAGAGACGGGGATGGGGAAAGGAGAGAGAAGCATGCTCCTCTCTTTATGGATTCTTGCCTAGACTAGTTGCAACACTGGAATGATCAATCTCCTCTCCCAAGCTATCGCTTTCAGTCTCTTCATCGTCATCTCCAGTAGACATTGCAGTGTCATCGGCAAGGACACCAGCAGCAGTTGGAGCAGCTGGAGAATCTGAAACAACAAAAACTGTTGGTTGTGCTGCACTAGGAAGAGCTGGAGAACCAGCATCAATAGCAACTGATGGCTCTGCTGCACGAGACTTCTCCGGGCCTGCAGTAGTACTACCACCAGTCTCAACAGCAGCCTCGATGGGATCTTTCTCCGAAGTGATATCTCCAGCTGTCTTGCCCAGCTCAGCATCAGAAACCCCAACGCCAATGGACGACTGAGGTTCAATTGGGTCCACCCCGTCGGAGCAGCCGGTGCCTGACACGGCCTTGTCTGTAACCTTCTCTGGAGGAACACTAGCATCGTCATTCTGCAGCAAGAACAAAAAGTCATTACAAATGGGCACATAGTGATAAAATGTACAACAAGTAAAATAAAAAATGAAACAAATGGACAAGAAAAATGGTACTTTATGATCACTGCCATGAACCTCATCAACTAACATATCACTTCCGGCAGCAGGTTCATGCACAGGGGCAGTTCCGCTTTCAGGTAAAACATCCTCCTCAACCCTAGCACCATCATCAACAGCCTACAAAAAAATCATATAGAACACCAATGTCTAATCAGCAGAAGTTCAGATTATATAATTAAAGAAGGTCAGCTATGACCACTGACACATAGTGGAAGTCCAAATACATTAAACATAGAAGGTCATATATCAAACTACTATAAGACAAAAGGGAACGAAAAGGGCCAGTTATGGAAAGCTCAAAAGTTTAGGTGCTGTAGCCCCTGAAGTTCAGACACTGTAAACAGAGAAGGTCACCTAGGAAACAATAATACTAAAAAGAAGAAGTTTAGAACACATGAAATCAATAAGGGTCACCTATGACTAAAAAAAGTAATAACTGAAAGCTAACAATGAACATTAATGCAAAGAACTACCAAAAGCCAACATAAACAAACCTCTTCGGTATGCTCCACGTGGCCTCCTTCACGACCCAAACGAACAGAATCTTGCCTCTGAATCTGTTTGACAACAACACTAGCCTCATCTTCAAAAGGCTTGCAACGAGCATCCTGCATTTCCTTGAACAGCCCACAGCTAGTCCGGAGGTGGGAAGTGCTCTGACGAAGCTCATCAAGAAATTTAGCATCAATTGACAAAACCTCCTTCGAAGACTCAACATCAAAACCGTGGCCGGGAGGAAGAATCCCATCAACGCGACTAAGATGCTCAACAGTTGTCTGAACACGGGCCATCTCCCCACAAACAGTTTCCAGAAGACCATCAATCCTAACTAGGGAAAGACTGGCAGCATCAAACAAACCATCAGAAGACACGCCTGATACGTCTCCAACGTATCTATAATTTTTGATTGTTACATGCTATTATATTATCGATCTTGGATGTTTTATATGCATTTATATGCTATTTTATATGATTTTTGGGACTAACCTATTAACCTAGAGCCCAGTGCCAGTTTCTATTTTTTTCCTTGTTTTTGAGTTTCGCATAAAAGGAATATCAAACGGAGTCCAAATGAGCTGAAAATTTACGGAGATTTTTTATGGACCAGAAGAAGCCCCCGAAGCAAAAGAGTTGGGCCAGAAGAGTCCCGAGCCAACCACAAGGTTGGAGGGCGCGCCCTACCCACCCGGGCGCGTCCTCCGTCCTTGTGGTTGACTCGTGGACCCCCTGACTTGTTCTCGACGCCAAAAATTCCTATAAATATAGAAACCCCCAGAAATAAACCTAGATCGGGAGTTCTGCCGCCGCAAGCCTCTGTAGCCACCAAAAAGCAATCGGGACCCTATTCCGGCACCCTGCCGGAGGGGGAATCCATCATCGGTGGCCATCTTCATCATCCCGGCGGTCTCCATGACGAGGAGGGAGTAGTTCACCCTCGGGGCTGAGGATATGTACAAGTAGCTATGTGTTTGATCTCTCTCTCTCTCGTGTTCTTGATTTGGCATGATCTTGATGTACCGCGAGCATTGCTATTATAGTTGGATCTTATGATGTTTCTCCCCCTCTACCTTCTTGTAATGAATTGAGTTTTCCCTTTGAAGTTATCTTATCGGATTGAGTCTTTAAGGATTTGAGAACACTTGATGTATGTCTTGCATGTGTTTATCTATGGTGACAATGGGATATTCATGTGATCCACTTGATGGATGTTTTGGTGATCAACTTGCGGGTTCTGTGACCTTGTGAACTTATGCGTAGGGGTTGGCACACGTTTTCATCTTGACTCTCCGGTAGAAACTTTGGGGCACTCTTTGAAGTTCTTTGTGTTGGTTTGAATAGATGAATCTGAGATTGTGTGATGCATATCGTTTAATCAAACCCGCGGATACTTGTGGTGACATTGGAGTATCTAGGTGACATTAGGGTTTTGGTTGATGTGTGTCTTAAGGTCTTATTTTAGTACGAACTCCAGGGCTGTTTGTGACACTTATAGGAATAGCCCAATAGATCGATCAGAAAGAATAACTTTTAGGTGGTTTCGTACCCTACAATAATCTCTTCGTTTGTTCTCCGCTATAAGTGACTTTGGAGTGACTCTTCGTTGCACGTTGAGGGATTATTATATGATCTAATTATGTTATCATTGTTGAGAGAACTTGCACTAGTGAAAGTATGAACCCTAGGCCTTGTTTCGAAGCATTGTAATACAGTTTTCGCTCACTTTTGTTACTAGTTACCTTGCTGTTTTTATATTTTCAGATTACAAAAACCTATATCTACCATCCATATTGCACTTGTATCACCATCTCTTCGCCGAACTAGTGCACCTATACAATTTACCATTGTATTGGGTGTGTTGGGGACACAAGGGACTCTTTGTTATTTGGTTGCAGGGTTGTTTGAGAGAGACCATCTTCATCCTATGCCTCCCACGGATTGATAAACCTTAGGTCATCCACTTGAGGGAAATTTGCTACTGTCCTACAAACCTCTGCACTTGGAGGCCCAACAACATCTACAAGAAGAAGGTTGTGTAGTAGACATCAACGCCACCTGCAGCACTCACACGGGAAGAAGAACCTCCTGGATCTACGGGGGGCACCAGTATTCACATCCCGGGAGAATTCAAATCTTGGGGAAGTTCCACTCCCTAGGCCGGTGGCACGAGGCATAGTAAGAACAACACGTTCGATACGCCTAAAGAACACAACCTCAGCCTGTGTCTTCCACTTCATACAAAACAAAAGTTAACGCGTCAAAAAACAAACGAAGGAACATGGAACAAAATATAGAAGACAGTACCAGAAGTTCAAGTTAAACTACACAGGAAAGAATGATGCATAGAAACACTCACAGGCAGTTTCCAAAACACCCAGTTGGCTGGGTCATCATCACCCTTCTTGACCAAGTCAGCCGCAGCAAGCTCAAGAAGCTTGTCCTGATCCATGAAATTGATGCGAGGGGTCCTCAAGTCAGGATTAGACGTCTTGCCAATGATAAGGCAGTCCAGATACATAAGAAGCGGCGCGATGGCACAGCCTGTGAAAGCTTTTCCTCTGCTAGTCCCTTGCTGATGCCTAATAACAGCCCTTCGAATATCATCAACAACCAACTGGCAATAGTCCATATTTGCCATATCTTCAAAGACAAGATTCTCAGCCATTGCTGCCTCCCTGGACACTCGTGTAGACGTACCAGGAATAACAACCTTCATGAAAAGAATCTGGTAAAACACCTGCAGAGCCAGATCATCCTTCATCTCATCCTTCACAAGTTCCCCGAGGATATTCCGCAGATCCTTTGTCTTGATGTCATCACTCCTAGCATAGCCAAGCTTGGCGTTCAACCTCATAACAGCATTATCAAACCCATCCACCGAGGGCCTAGGAGGGGTACGATCACCTTGAGGGAAACCAAAAAGATGGTGAACAACATCACTTGTAATACACAGAACCTTGTTCGCCTCACCCATGTCCAGAATCATAGTTTTAGGGTCAATCCTCGTGTAGATGTGGCCCATCAAAGGACGAGAAATGTTGGAATCAACCTTCAAGTCAAACACACAACCAAAACCAGCCTTGATAACCCTCGCCTTGTGCCTAAGATGTAGCAATTTCGTGCACGTCTTGACCTCTTTCAGTGAGCAGCGAACCATCTTGTTAAAATGTTTCGCCTCATCTCCTCCTTCATCACCTTCTTTGGCTGCTTTGCCTCCTCTCTTCCTCTTCTCAGGCCGCTCTATAAGCTGATATAGCAAAAAATACAATGACAAGGAAAAAAGGCAGAACAATTAGATAGACAAACTACACCAAAATTCCACTAATGCCTACAACGGCAGTACATTTCAGAAGTCCAACTATGTCTACATAGGTAGTACAACCATGTATGACCAGAAGTTAAGATGCTTTCAAAATGTTAGAAATTTACAGAGCAGAAGTTCAACCATGTACACCAAGGCATTAAAAAACATGTATACCAAGAAGTTAAGCTAATTTCTTCATGTATATATCCAGAAGTTCACGTATGTACACAAAGGAAGTAATACCATATAAGCCAAGTAGTTCAGCTAATTTATTCGTGTATATGAAGCAGAAGGTCAGCTATGTACACCAAGGCAGTGCTACAAACACAAAAACTACAACAAATCTACAAATGTTCTCAAAAGCAGTAAACATGAGAGATTCATACCTGATCAGCAGCAGCATCATCATCATCGTCATCCACGTCATCAACGATGAAATCAGCATCATCCTTGTCCTCTGGATTAACACGAGAACGCTTCTTGCCACCCTTGTTAACCTTTGCAGGTGCAACCTTGCGCTTAACGCCGCATTTCTTGCCCTTACCAGATGCACCAGCACCAAGCGGAGAAGGTGTAGGCACCACAGTGGCAAGCACACGAGGACTACAATGTGGCGTACCACCGAGGGCTAGCCCTTCCTCTTCAGCAAGTTCTGCAGCCCTTGAAACATGTGGGCTCCTCCGAGGAGTAACTTCACCAACTAAATGCTTCCTCGCCGCGGTCTTCTTGATTTTCTTCTTCCCAAGGACAACCATGACATCAGTGCCACACGGCACGTCTTCCTCACCAACAGAGCAATGCCCAACCCTGAGCTCAGCAACATCAACAGATTCAGCAACATCACAACCTTTCTGAAGGCGGGCCGCCATCTTCTTGTCAAAATCTTCTTGCTTCTTCCTCTTGCGTTGGTCCTCTAGAAGAAGCTGAAGGGGCACATCCTTAGGTTGCGTGACAGGTTCAGTGCCATCAACAGACTGCGACTGCGTCTCTGACATCTGAAGAGAGCACAAAGGCTCCGGAACGGAATCACAACCTTCGACTGACGGAGCCCCCTGCTCGGCCGCAGCAGTGTTTTCTGACACACCCAACTCAGATAGAACATCGTTGATGGTGTTCACAGCTTCCTCCTCTGTGGACACATCTGCAAGAACACAAAAAAACATAGCAAAAAAGGAAAATAGTCAGGAACAAATACAAAAACACACGACAGGAATAAGTAAAAAAACCATGGCTCGAGAATTTAAAATAAAAAGAAAAGGAGTTGCACATACTAGGTGAAGCAAGAGTTGCAGAAGCAAGATCCTCGAGGCTTAAATTTTTCTCAAGGCTCGAAGCAGCCTCAGCAATCACAGTCAAAGGAATAATAGGTGTTTTAGCCGCATCAGATCTTGGAGCATCAGTATTAACTTCTGAAGCTCCATCTTGATCGCAGGCATTTTTTTTAGAACTATTCAATTCATCACCAACTACAAAAAATGGAAGTAAAAAGGCAGCTGAGTTCTAATCCGCAAACCTACACCAAAGGAAGTTCTACTTTTACATGAATGTCCAATATGCAGAAGTTCAACAATACCTAACAAAGCAGTAAACACAATGAACAATCTACAATTTACATACTAAATATATAACAATCTACAATAGAGGGGGTACACATATAAGATGAATGTCTAGAAGTTCAACAATATATAACAAAGCAGTAAAACAAATGCGCAGAACAGAAGTTCAACCAAATTTCATTATAAACAAACAATAATTAAAACCAGAAGTTCAACTGTGTGACCCAAGCAAGTAGCACATAAAAAAGATGTAGCATGAGCAGAAATACTATTTCACAGACAAACTAATTATCAATACCATGAAAATGATCACACAAAAAAACAAAGATATACACTATAAATATGAAACATTTGGGAAGTCCAACAACACTTGGTGACATAGTTCACCAGCAATTCATCAAATAAAAATTGAGCAACACTCTACTAACTTAAACTAAGGGTAAAATGCATACACATCACCTTTGCTAGAAGTTCACACTTTTAAGAATGGGCAGTCCAACAAGACAACCAAGTGAAGATATGGGCAGACATATATAAGAAAAATTATATTTAAAATACAAGATGCAACTACATTAAAATACCTGGAGAAGGTTTTGAAGCCATGACAACACAACCCCCTTGATGAATGGTACTCCAAACCCTAGATCAACCTACAAAAAACAGAGGAGAAATTACATATAGTTAGCAAGTACAGAATCATACAACAATACAAAAAAGCAACTAAATCAAACCCTAGGATGAAACAACTAAAACACATCAACAATTATGAAAGAAGAACAGAAGCATATCTAGGCAAGCACAACAGAAAAACTACTCATAAACTAACTAGCATGTGACAGACACAATCTAGACTACGAAATCAATAGCACTAATGCATTTAGATACATCAGATCCAGTATCAACCGTAACACCACACCCTTCTTACATGCATCTCACTGGTGAAATCACCGAAGGGGAAATGAAATCCACACAAGTCTGAAGGGAGAAATAGCACACACAAGCATCCCACAGATAAATCTGACCACGGGGGAATGGAATCCACCCACCACACACACAAGAACCATACCTAATCTCCAACCCAACCATCAGAAGAAAGGGTAGGAGGTGGATGCGAGAGCACACAGAAGAAACAGAGAGGCCTCATCAGATCTGGCAAACACTAAGAGCAAGGATTGGGGGGAGGCAGCATTTGTACCTCTCCAAACGACCCCGACGCACGAATCCGCGGCGGTTCTTCCACTCCCCATGACGCCACGCGCACCTTGGAACCGCGCAGGCAGTTGCCGCCCTCGCTTCAGAGTAGAATAGAGAGGGCTAAGGGAGGGAGAGCGGGGCGTGGGGCAGAAATAGGAGTGGGGCGGGTGCCGGTTACTCCACTCACGAGGGCAGGAGACAGCGGCGGAGAAATCGGGGGAAGTTGGAGGTGACGAAGGCAGTGGAGAGACAGAGAGGGAGAAGGGAGCGAGCGACAGGGGGGGGATTTCTGACAGGTGGTGGCGAGGGAGACATACACTTAATGCCTCTCTGTAGTGGGGTGTTGGAGTGTCGTGGTAATTACAGTTTTACCCCCCCAACAACTAAAAAAGTAAGTGCATCTATTGATAAAAGAATGCACCATTTGAATGCATCTATTATAAAAAGATAAGATCAAATAACAAATCTGCTGGTATACCCTAAAACCAAAACTTGATGGCAAACAGAAAGGTCAAGTACAATACCAAGGGAAGAAAAATGCATACACAAAAAATCACTTACAAACATAGAAAGAAGTTCAAAAAATAAAGAACTGAAGTTCAAGTACACTAATTAGCGAAGTAAAGGCATATGAATAAATAAACACTAAGAAACAAGAAGAAGAAGTTCAAATACAGAAACATATGAAGTCCATATCTAACTAAAATACACAACTTAAAAACAATATAGAAGTTCAAAATTCAAATACACACAAAGTACACATGCGGCTCGGCCTCGCGCTACCGCATTGCTGCGCGCTAGGTTTTGACAGGACGCAATGCAGTTATTCTATTTCCACCCCCACCGCACGCACCCCAGAGCCACAACCCAAAGATAGATAGTGGGGTCACGGATGTGACAGACTCGCCTCCGCATGCGACGACGCGACACGCCGCGTCGTCGCTTGCTCCGGCTCGTTCCTGTCTCGGCCTCACAGGGGGAGGGGAGGGGTGGTCACGACCCCCTCTCAAAGGATAAGGCAATAGAGACTTCTCAACAGTCGTATGTTCTACACCGCTATTTTCCCCTATACTCTCCTCGTCTGTACTGAGCGGCTTCGGCCTGCTATCGCATTGCTGCGCGCTAGGTTTTGACAGGACGCAATGCAGGTTATTCTGTTTCCACCCCACCGCACGCACCCAGAGCCACAACCCAAGATAGATAGTGGGGTCACGGATGTGAAGGACTCGCCTCCGCATGCGACGACGCGGCACGCCGCGTCGTCGCCTGCTCCGGCTCGTTCCTGTCTCGGCCTCGCAGGGGGGGAGGGGGGTCCTGACCCCCCTCCCCCCGGCTTGGCCTTGCGCTACCGCATTGCTGCGCGCTAGGTTTTGACAGGACGCAATGCGGTTATTCTGTTTCCACCCCCACCGCACGCACCCCAGAGCCACACCCCTAAGATAGATAGTGGGGTCACGGATGTGACGGACTCGCCTCCGCATGCGACGACGTGGCACGCCGCGTCGTCGCCTGCTCCGGCTCGTTCCTGTCTCGGCCTCGCAGGGGGAGGTGAGGGGGGTTCCCTCCCCCCTCCCCCCCGGCTCGGCCTCGCGCTACCGCATTGCTGCGTGCTAGGTTTTGATAGGACGCAATGCGGTTATCAATGATTAAATGTTTTAAATCCAAAAAGAAATTATCAAAAATTATTGATGAAGTTCAAATTGTAAAGACACAGAAGTTCGGGGGTTTGAAAAAACATCAGATGTACATGTCAAAAAAAAGCAAATTATACAAGAGCAAAATTCTAGTAAGTTCAGGTTAAATACGTACTGAAGTTCTACCACAGTTCGAAGTATGCAAACATGTTATAAAAAAAATAAAAAAGTATGCATGCATACTTGGGACTAATCCCATGGTTGCACACGGGACAAACTCAAAACCAATTCAAAAATTGAAAATTACAAAAAAAACCAAACAAAGAAAATATAGAGAACAATGCTGCACCGCCTTGAAATGTGGAAACCCAGAAGTTCAATCACTGGTACCATAGAAGTCCAACTTCTACTACAGACCTTGGATGATCCAATAAACTATCCCCGAAGATAGATTAAAATAAGGAATTAAAATAACAAACATAATTAAAAATAAGAAGTTCAAATAGTGATGATATAGAAGTCCGGGGTTTTGTAAAACCTCAAATTAACATGTTAAAAACAATTAGCATACATAAGTTCACGATAGTTATTAAGTGAAGTCCAACAAACTATTAGAAGTACGAAAACATACTAGAAAAAATAGAAAAATACATGCATATCCATCGGCCAATTAATTCCATGGTCGCTCATGGGACTCAGTCAAAAAATCAAAAACCAATGCAAGAATGAAAAATGACAGAAAAAAGGAAAGAAATACAGAGGACTTGCTGCATTACCTTGCAACAAAGGAAAAGCAGAAGTTCACGTATGACAACGCAGAAGTCCAGCTTGTACAACGATCATTAGATGATCTAGAAAATATGAACGAATGAATTCGTCCGAAGCATAAAATCGTCTGCACCAGATTAGAACACGTCCGCACCCCCATGGAAATGATCTGGCAACTCCCTTTCCACAACAAAAATGACCAGAGGGCAAATCTCAAAACCGCAAAAACAACCCGTGCAAAAGCCGCGGGAGTGCAAACATCAAATCGCTAGAAATCAAACCGTATGGACCCTCCCGATTGAAATTGACGTCTTAGTAAGCCTTGAATTTCACTAAAGTACGCAAATCAGCCAGCAAACTTTACAGAAAAATGAGAAATCGTCAGAAGCGGAGGCTGCATCTTGGGCGGATGAAGAACACGGGCGATTTCAAATTTGTTTGAAATAACAAAAATTTGTGCACCAAACTCGTACCAAAACCTAATTCCCATTGTTCCATAGCTCCGACAACATCCACAACATGCATTAAACTTGTAACAGACGCAAGTTCATCACGACCCAAGAGCAAATCCGCCAATGAGCGAGATTCCTATTTAAACCAGGCATTTAGTTGCTAAAAACCATTTGCAGATTGCACTTACATCACAAACAACACGACTGACCAGAATAATTCGTGGGGGAAGCCACGGTTGCGAAGATAGCACGAAGATCGGGTTCTTACAGAGGGAATTTCAGGTTGTGTAACTCAGGAAGTTCAGGTTGTGATCAGAATATTATTCTCATCCCGTGATCAGAATAGTGTTTATGTATATATATATATATATATATACACACTGGAGGCTCAGCGTTCCTTTGCTAGGGTTTGCTCTATTCACAATCTCTCACCCTCTTCATCAGATCTAAATAAGACTGCGTTGGCCTCTCTCTCTCCCCCCCTCAGAGCTGGTGAAGGAGCCGTCTGGATCCTGTTGCACCAGGAAGGGGAGGAGGTGCAGCGTTCACTCTGTCTCCTTCGGCGAGGGAGGCATTCCACTGCCGGATGCGTTGTTCTCTTTCACCCAACGCCGGTGCGGGAGGGCCCCGACCCCTTCTTACTCGCTGCCATACGTAGTGTGAGCAGATCCGGTCTCCCGCCACACACCTAGCCGCATCCCGATGACCCTAAGGTATAACTTTCTTTGAAACCGTTTGCCCATTGCTCTAGCTGCATGCGGATCTTTTTGGATTCTGTAGTCGAATCTAGGTCTTGGTTCAAAGAGGAAAGAATGGGGTGGGGTGGAGCATGAATCTAGGACGTGGTTCAATGAGGAAAGGAGGGAGGGAAAGTAGTATAGACTGGCTATCCAGCCGCTCTGTTGGTCGAAAAGGGAAAAAGGGGGTAACCCAGTACACACATCTGTAAGGAACCGATCTCTTTGTTGAAAAAGGAAAGAAAGAGGGGGTCGGGTAGTTTGTGCAGGACTAGATTTGCTGCCATCCCATAGGAAAAAGGTTCAAAGAGAACAAATATGGGACCAACACAGATATGCTGCTTGGCAACATACTCTGCACCACCCATTTATACGTGTGGACGCACATGGTGCTGGCATGTCCCATGTCCCATACAACTATTTTGCTGTTGTTAATCTAAGAATGCCGCTGGAAAATTGAAGCAATGCCACTGTTAAAAGTAAATTACATTTTTAATGAATGTTATTTTAAGAGAATGTCTTTGTTAATATGAATCAATGCAACCGTTTTAGAAATGCTACTGTCCTACTTTGTTTTCCATTAAGATAAGGTAGATGCTTCTTTTTGTGGCCATATGATTCATCCTCCTTTATCGGCCAGTAATTGTTTCTTTTTTTTACCTCTGAAAACAGGGATATCTATTCAACTCGTTGCTATTGGGACCTTTTGCTTCACTACGCAAAACACTTTTGTTTTAAGAGTGTTTTGTGCAGTTCAACTTCAATGTCGCACCGGCAACTTTGCTTGATTTAGTTGAACTACACAAAACGAGATTGGATTTCCTATTCATGTCGGCAGATTCGTATTTTATCTTGTCTACCTCATGAAACGTCAGTATCGGCCTTCATCCACATGATTGTGTAGTGTGCTTTGAGATGCTGTGCTACTTGTAGTGGTACTGTTTTAAATAAATGTTGAATTGAAGCTATTGTATTGCTGTCTTTTCCCATTAAGTGAACAAAAATGGGACCAACCCAGACATGATGCTTGTTGCTTTGTTACAACAAACTTTGCATCACCCCCTTTATAAGTAGATGGAAGCACATGGTGCTGTTGCGCCCACTCTCCCCTGGAACTGTTTATGCTTTTTGTTAATATAATGCCACTGGTAAAATTAAGCAATGCCACTCTTAGAATTAACTACTGAATCTTAGTTGAAAACTGCAACACTTGTTAGGGATCGGCAGGAGTACCATTTCTGTTAGGGATCGGCGGGAGTACATGTTTAAGAAATATATTGTTGAGATAATGTCTCTGTTATTATATATCAGTTACAGTGTTTTACAAATGGTATTATCCTGCTTTGTAGTTCTTTCTACATGTTTAACCAAGGTATTGTTAAGATAATGTCTCTGTTAATATGAATCAGTTGCACTGTTTTAGGAATGGTACTTTTCTTCTTTGTCATTCTTTATACATGTTGAAACAAGGTATTATTAAGATAATGTCTCAGTTAATATGAATGAATCACACTGTTTGAGAATTGCTACTGTCCTTCTTTGTTTCCCATTAAGATAAGGTAGATGTTTTTTCTTCTGGGAGTATAAGTCATCTACCGTTATTTCTCAGTAATTGTTTCATTTATACCTATTTGTGCATACAGGGATATCAAAACTTCTGCTCGGTTCTATTTTGACTTTGATTTTAGTTGAACTGCACAAAAGGAGCCAATGTGTTTAAGGCCAACTGTTGCATTATTGAGCCCAGTTGTTCTTTCCACTTTGCAGAAAGAAGCAATCACTGTTTGCACTACATTACACAAGGAATGATCGACAAGCTTTAGAGTATTAGTAGACGCTGGTGACATGACTAGTCTGCAGACCAGGGGAAACTCAACTCAACAACATGTGGGGTGCAAAATTCACTCCACAAGGAAAGGTATGACCAAGTCAGTGGCCGACGCAGCTGTAACAAACGAGGTCAGTATCGGCCTTCATCCACATGATCGTGCTTTGTTATGTTTTGCTAATTATATTGTTGTATTGTTTTCAATAAATGTTTAATTGAAGCTATTGTATTGCTATCTTTTCCTGTTAAGATAATGAAGATGATTATAGTTGTGAGCGTATGTTTAATCAACTAGTACCACTATTATATTCATCACACTTTTTCTGTATTTATGCACACAGGGATGCCCAGCTTGATTTCAGTGGAACTGCACAAAATGTTCAGATGGTTCGTGTCCTCCATAATACTTCATCATGCACAATACATCGAATGGTTCTCTAATCATTCATCGTCACCTTGAGCCACTGGACTATCTACTTGAATGGAGCTGCCAATGTCTTCAAGACAGAAGAATTCCCACAAGTTCAAGGGAAAGAACTCTGTCCAGTAGAATACTACCTTTAAGAAGAAGGGTAAGAAGAAAGACAAAAAGAGAGATGGCTGCTTTACTTGTGGTTCATAGGAACACTGGGCAAACAAGTGCCCAAACAAGTACAAGAAGCCAGGACAGGACTCCAAGTCTGTCAATGTCACTCTAAGCAACAATGATGGGGCATCTGGGTATGGTAATCTGTTTACCGTACTTTTAGTTTGTTAGTCCACTGATTGGTGGGTTGACACTGGGGCCAATATTCATGTGTGTTTGTTTTCTTGCCACATATAAATATGACCCACCGTGCTATGCAAGACATTGTTTGATTTCAGTGGAACTGCACAAAAAGATACGCTTGTTAATCCGGCTCCATGTGCCATTTCAATGTGCAAACTGATGGCAAACCCTGCCCGTTCCACAATCATAGGCATTACATATTTTGAATGGGAAAAGCTTGTCAAAGTTTAATCATTGATGTTAGGAAGAAGACATTCGTTTAATATTTTGGAATTGGAAAACCTTGTCAAATTTGCTCATTGATGTTAGCCAGAAGACATGCATTTGATATTTGGAATGGGACGCCCTTTGCTTTGAGCAGCATTGATCATTTTTTCCTATTCGTGTGTTCAGTTCAGAAGTAAATATTTACTCTGATGAGATGCATAGTCATGAATGTTGACTTATGTAAGGTATTTTAAGAGTTTGTTCTGAATGTTGTCTATGAAATGCCAGGCCTTGTGAGTTTGATTACAAAGTTGAGCTTGGAATGTTGTGGCATGCGGCATCACGAGTTGTTCACCATGTCTCCTGACAATAATGCTTCGTATTGTTTTGCATGTTGATCTAATGCCAGTGATTTGCATGTTAAGAAGATCATCCTCTTCTGTTGTTTTTGTGCTTAAGAAGTTCATCGTGTTATGTTTCATTCATAGCCTATACGACAACTCGGGTAGGTTAGTGGTGAAACCGTATGATCTTCAGACCAACTCATCATCTTAGGCCATGATTGGATCATCGTTTTCCAACCAAAACCGCTTGTAAAACCGACGCTTGTAAATAAAAGCAGATGGTCTTGGGCAAAGCACTTGGTTGGTCATTTTCGACTGGTAAAATATACACTGGTTTCTCAAATTACACGCGTAACTCACCGGTTTTCATTACAGACCTCGGGACGTCGGTTTCATTACGCCTGTATTTTACGCGTTGTTTCTGGTGAGGAGTAAATTACACTTGTATCCTTAATACAGGTGTGAAACAATCCAGAGCTCCCAAGCGCGGCCTTACCGTTTCATGCCGGCTCAGTCTCTCGAAGGTGCTCATAGGGGTCCGATGATCCTGGCTTCCAGAACGACCAGCGGGCGTTGTATATATTAGACCATCCGTAGGGCTCGCGAGGCCCTCTCCGTCGTCCTTCGAGTTGTTGCGCTCGCTGTGGCGCCGTCGTCTCGCATTGTCAACATGGTCAACGAACATGAGGAATCAGGTGATGACTTTACTTGGAGAGGATGACAGTGGGGACCCACCAGGGCCATAGCCGCACGTACGCAAGTGCCTCCTTATTATATACAACTATAATTTTTTTTTGCTTCCTCCTGGTTTCCTGACATCATGGTCCCACACCATTGTCAACCTATATAGTCAATAAACGAGAGAATTGCACAAGGAGCGGCCGACAGCTGGGACCCAGCAGCTCGAGCAGTATTTGTGTTTTTGAGGTGTGAGCAGAGTTTTTCTTGAGCGATGTTTTTGTTGTTATTCAGAGGAGCAGGGTAACAACTGGGCGGGCTGTGGCCCGTCTAGCCTAGGCTACTATTTTATGTCTACCAAATATCCAGCCCAGATAATGATTTTTCAAGGTGAAAATGGCTAGCCCAGCTATACTTTTTTTTCCAGAATACCCAACCCAGGTCAACTTGTTATTCTTCGCCCCGCTAGGCAGAAAATCTTTCCTGGGAGGGATGCATTAGGCCTAACAAGAAAATGGGCTTTAAGAAATAATAAATGGGATGTAATTATAAAAACTGGGCTGTAAATATTAAAAAACACACCAAACATGTAATTAGTTTCAAAAATATTATTTTTGGATTTTGAAAATTTTAATTACATTTCTTGATGCGCGCGCAATATTTCGTTGGATTTTTACCTAATACAAATTTATTTAGAAATTATATTTAATCTGACTCGAAATTTCGGGATAAAAATATTTTGGATCCCATCAAAATGTGGGATTTTTTTGTTGAATTCTGTTTTGAGCGGTTGGTTGAAATTATTAATCGTTGTCATGGCTAGAAAATGGGCTGTAATTTAAACAAACTGTAAATGGGCTGTAGTAAATTCCATTAGAATTCAAAAATGGGCTGTACATTATAACAAATCACAAATGGGCTATATGTGTTCTATTCCATAGATGTGATGCTCACTTGTGGGCCTACTAAGTTAACGCGTACGGAAGGCTTTGTCAACTTATAGTCAACACACGATTCTAGCAGCAGTGGCCGTTGGATGTCCATCCAATGCCAGTAGTGCTTCTTCAATCTCGGATATTCTTGCTTCAGCCGCCCAAACCACCCCCGGCGGTACTGCCTGCTACCGCCTCCCGTGGCCGGCTGTGCTGGCGCGCAGGCTTCACCGGCCCACCCTACTCCCATCGCCGTCCAGGCCATTCCTCTACTCACCAACTAAAAGGATCGATATGGTTGACTAGAGGGGGGGTGAATAGGCAACTAACAATTTTTAGCTTTTCTTTACCAAATTAAACTTAACATCAAAATAGGTTGTCTAGATATGCAACTAGGTGAGCAACCTATATGATGCAACAACAACAAGCACACAAGCAAGCAAGGGATACAACACAATATAAGCTTGCACAAGTAAAGGTAAGAGATAACCAAGAGTGGAGCCGGTGGAGACGAGGATGTGTTACCGAAGTTCCTTCCCTTTGAGAGGAAGTACATCTCCATTGGAGTGGTGTGGCGGCACAATGCTCCGCAAGAAACCACTAGGGCCACCGTATTCTCCTCATGCCCTCACACAATGCGAGATGCCGTGATTCCACTATTGGTGCCCTTGGAGGCGGCGACCGAACCTTTACAAACAAGGTTGGGGCTATCTCCACAACTTAATTGGAGGCTCCCAACGACACCACAAAGCTTCACCACAATGGAATATGGCTCCGTAGTGACCTCAACCGTCTAGGGTGCTCAAACACCCAAGAGTAAGAAGATCCGCAAGGGATTAGTGGGGGGAATCAAATTTCTCTTGGTGGAAGTGTAGATCGGGGCCTTCTAAACCAATCCCTAGAAAATCAACAAGTTTGATTGGCTAGGGAGAGAGATCGGGCGAAAATTGAGCTTTGAGCAATAATGGAGCTTGGGGAGGGAAGAGGTGGTCTTCTTGAGGAAGAAGACCCCCTTTATATAGTGGGGGAAATATCCAACCGTTACCCCCTCCACTCAGCCCATGCGGTGCGGTACTACTGCAAACAGCCGTGGTACTACCGCAAAGGGTTGCGGTACTACCGCTCGACGGTGCGGTACTACTGCTTGCGTGGTAGTGACCAGACGAGGCCCTATTGCACATGGCAACGAGTGGTAGAACCGCCGAAGCGGTACTACTGCAAGGCAGGGCTCTACTGGCCTGGAAAAAGCATAGACTAAATAAATTACATCCGTGACTACTTCCGCTGAGTTTAGAACTGTGCGAAAATCTAGCACGGTACTACCGCTCGCAGGGAGTGGTACTACCGCGTAGGGGCGGAAGTAAAAAATTACTTCCGCGCCTACTTCCGCATGCGCCAGTGTCAGGGCTGGAGGCAGCGGTACTACAGCTCACCAGGAGCGGTGCTACCGCTTTTCCCGGCGGTACTACCGCTCCCTTGAGCGGTACTACCGAAGCCCCTGCGGTACTACTGCCCTCTTGAGCAGTACTACCGCACGCCACAGATACTCTAGCACTTGGAAGCCTTCATTTCGCAGAGACAAGGATAAACGGACGGTGCTCCATTGAAGCGAAGGAAAGGTGGTGCAAAGGAACAGATGTGTACATGTTGATTCCGCCCTAACCTTTCCGAAGCGGACCCCCTCTTAATAGTACGGCTTTCCTACGACTCAAATCCACCGAAAAGAAACGTAGAGAACCACCGTCTTCGATAGGCTCCGAGGGGCACCGAATCGTCTTGTGCCTAGACATGAGATATCTGAAATACTCAATGCACACGATTAGTCCGCAAAGCACAGTCAGCAATCACCAAAACCACTTAGGGAGAAATATGCCCTTACAATCTCCCCCTTTTTGTTGGATTGATGACAATACGGGATTTGCATATAGAGATATAAAATGATCATAAGCAAACCCAAAATCTATAAAATATAGACAGGCTCCCCCTAGATGTGTGCATTCTATAGATATGCTTTGGATTGCACAACGCACACACTAGGATCAACACTCCCCCTATATTTTATAGACAAGGCATCCTTGCAACAATATAAGTGACACTAAGCATGGAGGCAAGGTAAAGTAAGTGAGCATGAAGTAAAGGGCACAAGATAAAGTAAGCTCACTGGCTACTAAACATACTAGACAATAAAGGATAAGCTTGAGGGCATATGTCTCACACCATATGATAGAATAAGTCTCCTGGTCTCACACACAAACAAACACAAACCGACAAACCAAAGGAACGAAGGTTCAACGAAATGAAAGCAAAGAGACACAAGACTCGCAAATCCGACACTCTCTCCCCCTTTGGCATCGAGACACCAAAAAGGAAGAGAGGACACCTACGACACAGGTGGTAGCTCCCACTGACGTGATCACCCATCAAGCTCCTCATCTGTCTCAGCAGTAGGAATGGACCCCTCATCTGACTCAGCCCACTGATAGCCTTGCTTCGTCATCCAGGCAGCCTCAGGAGTGATGTTCTTCTCAGACCCGCTCGAGACTTGCTTGCCAAGCTTTCTCAAGATCCTCATGTCGTGTTGGCGACTCTCCTTCTGAGCAACGTGGGTCTGGTACTGCCCCTTTGCCTACATGCAGAACAGAGACTTCACCTTGGCCTTGAGCTTCTTAGCCCAAGAGGGCTCAGTAGAGGGAGGTGCATACCCCTTAGAACTGTCCTCAGCCTCCTCCTCCTCAAACTCATCATCATCAATATCCATGCGTGCAGCCTCGGCCTCAGCCCGGGTAGTGGTGTTAGCCCACTTGTTCTTCTAGCGCAGCTTGATGGGCTCATGGCGAATCCAGTTGGGAGCAAGAAACTCTTCACCCGGAAAGAGCTTCTCCCAAGTCTTCGAGATCAAGAGGTGCAGATAAGGTCCATAGATGGGCACCTTACGATGGAACACAGCAAACTGAAGCTCACACCACATGATATGAGAGACATCAAGTGGTCCAGGTTGGCGAAGACGGGCTTCCTCACAAATAAGCATCATGTCCACAAGATAGGAGTGCACCTTGTCCTTGTCGCTTATGCGAGGAAAAAGAGAGTTGCGGAAGATCCGGTGCATGATGTCAAGGAATGGGTTCAGCACAAAAGACTTCTTGCCATTGGGTAGAGTCTTCTCAACAAGGTAGGGTTGAAGCTTGTTCTTGGATGCAGACTCTGGGTTGGCATGCGGGCGGACACCAACGGGCACCTCTAGCCCCTCATCACGAACATGCAACAGATCCATGAACTCCTTCCACTCAGTAGACATCCTCGTCCCATTTCTCATCCAAGTCATCGTCCGCTTCTCATCCATATGGAAGTGGACAGAAGCAAAGAACTGAGCCACAAGCTCTGGGTCAAAGTCAAGGTGGAACATGAGGATCCCCTCAATATCAAACTGCTCCACCAAATCCAGAGGCTGACCAAAATATGCCCGGTTCTTCTTCAGATGATCCATGTCAATCCACTGGACGGGTACGTAGATGTTTTGCTTGGCCTTGATCACACCTAAGTAGATGAGATTTTGTTGCTTGGTCCAAAACAGGTCATTTCCCCTGCTGAGTTCCCTCGGCTTGACGTAGGGGTTGAGCTCTCTCCGAATCAAAAACTCTGCTTGAGGCATTTCATCCATGCCGACAGTTGGCTTCTTGGTCTTGGTAGCTGTGGTCTTGACGTTGCGTTGTGGGGCGCTGGACCCCTCGGGAGCTTCTTGGTTGCGAAGACGCTTGGAGTTCGTGTCATGGCTGGGATTCGAGCGCCTTGCAGTGGAACCGGAGCCACCACCTATGACACACAACACAAACACACGAGAAGAGCGAGAAGGATTATTGCGAAGACCAAGGCCAAAACCGAACAAAACAAGTAGAAATGAGATTGGGTGTGACAAAACAAAGTAATTTTTAAGTCAACGATAGTACTGGACCAGGGTGCGGAAGTAACTATTTGCTTCTGCTCTAGCCGCAGTAGTACTGCACCGGGTTGTCATGGTAGTACCGCGCTTAGAGCGGAAGTAAATTTTTACTTCCGTGCGATGGGCGGTAGTACTGCTCCAAGGGAGCGGTAGTACCGTACGAGGCCCACAACGGGCGGTAGTACCGCTCCAGGCGGGCGGTAGTACCGCACGGGGCGGATCTGGCACAAAACGCAACTGAGAACATCCGTGAAGATGAATCGGTACTACCGTTGATCAAACCTATGTTGTTGTATCACACCAAATAGCATGTCTACTACACTAGCACTCTCCAACAATCTCCTCTTGCAAAGATTTAGCCAAAAATCACAAGAACAACACATGCATCTCCCAAAACCTAGAAGCACAACAACGGGGCAAAGAGAGAGGGACTAAGGGAGATACCGGGTTCCATGGCAAGAGGGCGAGGTGGGGAACGATCCCACCGGTTGAATTGCGAGGAGAGCGGCCGGAGACGGAGATCCGGCGAGGTCCTCCGGCGCCGTTCTTGGGCAGGAGAGAGAGAGACGAAGTGAGGGGAAGGAATGAATGGGTATGGGGGAGTTGGAAATCCCCTGTCTGCACTTAACCCCCACGCGCTCGTGACAGCGCGGTAGTACCGCAGGTCATCGTGGTAGTACCGCCTGGGCGGAAGTACTGCTCAATCAGCGGCAGTAAAAAATTACTGCCGCGATGGAAGCGGTAGTACCGTGCCATGGTCGCAGCTATGCAAGCACAGATGCCACCCACCTCCAGCGGTAGTACCGTGGCGAGCCACGATAGTACCGTACGCCCAAGAAAGTGCAAGTTTCGACAAAACATAAAAACACGGCCTTGGCAATGCAAACTTCGAGCAACCGGACACGCAAAAAGGGCACAAACGAAGCAACTTAAACACAAACACGACCCAAAAGAAAGCAAAAAGACAATGAGGACCAAACACGAACCAAAACCTCTCAAGAAGAGAGGGCGGTGGCCGGAGCCACCTATGTTTTGAGTCAATTGGTATGGCACCGCGAAGAAATATCCTTGGGCCCATGACCAAAACCTGTCTTTTAAGCACAAGTACCATCAACAATGGTGAATGTGAAAGAGTTGATCAATTTATGCATAATGGGGGGAGGGAGAGTTCATTGAGAGAACAACACTCCCCCTATGTCCATGCCTACACCTAAACAAGACATCAAGATGAGTATGGTGGGGTGTGCAAAGGTTCATGCCACATTGCTCAAATCAATGATTTTTAGCTCATGCCTTAACTCACGAAATCTTGCTTCATCCATGGGCTTCATGAAAATATCAGCAAGGTTATCATGAGTGTTGACATAGTTGAGCTCAATCTCCCCTCGCCTAATGTGATCCTGGATGAAGTGATACCGAATCTCAATATGCTTCGTCTTGAAGTGTTGCACCGGGTTGAGAGAGATCTTGATGGCACTTTCATTGTCACACCAAAGAGGCACTTTGTCACAAATGACACCGTAATCCTTTAAAGTTTGCCTCATCCATAGATGTTGAGCACAATAACTACCGGCGGCCACATACTCGGCCTCGGTGGAGGAGAGAGACACACAACTTTGCTTCTTAAATGACCAACTCACCAAAGAGCAACCAAGAAATTGGCACCCTCCGGAAGTTGACTTCCTATCCACTTTTTCTCCCGCCTAATCCGAGTCCGAAAAGTCCACGAGGTTGAAGTTTGCTCCTTTTGGGTACCATAAGCCAAAGTTTGGGGTATGAGCCAAATATCAAAAGATTCGCTTGACCGCCACATAGTGGCTTTCCTTAGGTGCATCTTGAAACCATGCACAAATTCCCACACTCAACATGATATCCGGTCTAGATGCACAAAGGTAAAGCAAGGAGCCAGTCATAGAACGATATACCTTTTGATCCACCGCTTTACCATTGGGATCAATGTCAAGTTGGCATTTGACGGGCATTGGAGTAGAAGCCGGCTTGACATCACTTAGCTTGAATCTCTTGAGCATGTCTTGAGTGTATTTGGCTTGGTTGATGAAGGTTCCTTCTCTTCTTTGTATGATTTTTAACCCGAGAAAGAACTTCAACTCTCCCATCATGGACATCTTGAACTTCGAGGTCATGAGAGCGGCAAACTCCTCATTGAAAGCTTTGTTAGAAGAACCAAAGATAATATCATCAACATATAGTTGGCATATAAACAACTCCCCTTTGACATTCTTAGTAAAAAGAGTGGGGTCGATTTTCCCAATTTCAAACCCACGATCTTGCAACAACTAGGTAAGGTGCTCATACCACGCAGGTGGGGCTTTTTTAAGGCCATAGAGTGCCTTATTGAGTTGGTACACATGATTGGGGAACTCGGGATCCTCAAACCCCGGAGGTTGTTTGACATACACCAACTCATTAATAGGACCATTAAGAAAAGCACTCTTCACATCCATTTGTTGCAACTTGAAGTTATGATAGGAAGCATAAAAATCAACAAACGAATAGATTCAAGGCGGGCAACGGGAGCAAAGGTTTCACCGTAGTCGATACCCTCGACTTGGGAGTAGCCTTGTGCCACCAAACGAGCCTTGTTGCGAACAATAATCCCATGAGCATCTTGCTTGTTCTTGAATATCCACTTGGTTCCAATAACATTATGGTTCTCCTTTGGTCTTGGCACCAATCTCCACACCTTGTTGGGCTCGAAGTTGTTGAGTTCTTCATGCATGGCATTAAGCCAATCCGGATCCTCGAGCGCCTCATAGACCTTTTGGGGTTCAACACAAGATACAAACGCGTGATGTTCACAATAGTTTGCTAATTGTCTACGAGTGCTTATCCCCTTTCTTAAGCTTCCAAGCACATTCTTCATGACATGATCTTTGGTAGTGAGTTTGGACGCAATGTTGGCGGCATGATGCTCCAATTCCTCCTCAAGAGAGAGTTGAGGAGTGTTAACTTGATCATCTTGAGCGTCGTCTTGAGCTTGTTCTTGATCTTGAGCTTGCTCTTGATCTTGAACCTGCTCGGAGGTAAGAACTTGACCTTGGGCATCACTTGGTGGTTCACCATCATCTTGAGATTGATCTTGCCCTTGATCTTGTTCATTTAGTTGAGGGCCTTCACTTTGTTCTTCGGAAGCGTGTGGGTCTTGGGTTGGTGATGGTTCCACTTGAGTAGAACATTGTCCTACTCCTTCGGTCACAAGGGGTTCCTCAATGGGTAGGATATATCCAACACCCATTCTTCTTATGGCTTGGGGAGGAATTTCATCACCTACATCACAAGTACCACTTTGCTCCACTTGGGAGCCATTTTCTCATCAAACTCCACGTTACACATATCCTCAATGAGTCTAGTGGACTTGTTGAGGACACGGTAAGCATGAGAGTTTGTAGCATAACCAACAAATATGCCCTCATGAGCTCTAGCCTCAAATTTAGACAAATGAACACTTTTCTTGACAATGAAACACTTACACCCAAACACCCGAAAGTACTTGAGGTTGGGCTTGTTGCCGGTGAGTATCTCATATGGAGTCTTGTTCAAGCCTTTGCGGAGATAGAGCCGATTGGATGCATGACAGGCGGTGTTGATGGCTTTGGCCCAAAAGTTGTATGGAGACTTGAACTCCGCCATCATGGTTATTGCCGCGTCCATCAAAGTATGGTTCTTCCTCTTCGCTACACCATTTTGTTGAGGGGTGTAAGGTGCGGAATATTGATGCTTGATCCCCTCATCACTAAGAAACTCATCCAAGGTGTAGTTCTTGAACTCGGTGCCATTGTCACTTCTTATCGTCAAGATCTTTGCATTGTGTTGACGTTGAGCTTCATTTGCAAAGTCGATGATGGTTTGTTGGGTCTCGCTCTTCCTCTTGAAGAAATAATCATCCACAATCACCAAGCAATACTTTCTACCCCCAAGACTATCAAAGGATGGAGGCCCAAAGAGATCCATGTGAAGGAGCTCCAAGGGCCTCTTCGAGTAGATGATAGTCGTGGGTGGGTGAGCCTTTTCATGTAGCTTTCCTTCGACACAAGCACTGCAAGCACGATCTTTGGCAAAACTAACATTTGTTAGTCCACGGACATGGTCCCCCTTGAGAAGAATTTGCAAAGATCTCATATTGACGTGGGCTAAACGGCAATGCCAAAGCCATCCCACGTCAACTTTAGCCATTAGGCATGTCGCGGTCTTAGTGGGTCGCTCCGAAAAGTTAATCACATAAAGACCGTTCTCGACATGCCCAACAAAGGCTACTTTAAGAGTCTTGCTCCACAAGAGGGCCACGGTATCAATATCAAAGAAAGTGGCAAAGCCCATGAGTGCAAGTTGACAAACGGAAAGTAAGTTGTATGCAAGGGACTCGACAAGCATGACATTCTTGATCGTCAGATCATAAGAAATGACAACCTTGCCAAGACCCAATACCTTAGAAGATGAGGCATCACCCCACTCGACATTGGTGGGCATAGATGAGACCTTGTGCACGTCCACCACCAAGTCCTTGCTTCCGGTCATATGATTTGTGGCTCCACTATCGAGCAACCATGATCCCCCACTGGAAGCAAACACCTACAAGAGATCAATGCTTGGTTTAAGGTACCCATTTTGTAATGGGTCCTTTGATGTTAGTAACAAGGGTCTTAGGAACCCAAATAGACCATTTAATGTACTCATAAGAAGAACCAACAAATTTGGCATAAACATGCCCATCACTAGCACGACATAACACATAAGAAGGGTTAAAGTCGCCGGCTTTGTTGGAAGGAGTGGCATTGTCCTTCTTGACACCACCACCCTTCACATTGTTCTTCTTCTCCTTAGAAGCACCCTCTCCCTCCATAAAAGTTTGCTTGAGAGGAGGAGGTCATTTGGCCTTGTCATTCTTCTTCTTATTCTTGGACTTGGGTGCAAACCCAATTCCCTCCTTGCCCACAACTTCCTTTTGATTGCTCAAAAGGTCGTTGAGGTTCTTCTCACCTTGTATGCAAGACACAAGGCCTTTCTCAAGTTGCTCCTTCAACTTGGCATTCTCCTCCACAAGATGCACATGCTCACAACACGGGTTAGTAGCATTTGCATTATCAATTAAAACCATATGAGGAAATGTCGCTTTCTCCTTGGTTAGCTTCACTTGGAGTTGATCATGAGACTCTTTGAGGCTAGCATGAGCACCCTTCAAGGCCTTGTGAGCCTTGTCAAGTATATCAAACTCCTCCTTGAGTCTAGCATGGTCAACCCCAAGTTTGGCCTTTTCGGAATTGAGCACACGAGATACAACAAGAGCATGATCAAGATCTTTCTTTAATTTAGCATGATCATCGTTGTGTGACTCGTCAAGAGCCAAACGATGACCACGCTCTTCCTCAAGCGCATTAGAGAGATTCGATATCTCATCGGCATAGTCACGACTATGCCCTTCCATCTTAGAGATGGTTTCTTCGTGAGCCTCGATCATATCATTGGCTTCACCAAGTTGTTCCAAGAGAGCAACAAAGTGCTTCTTGGATTTACCCTTGAGCTTACTCATAAAAGACTCAAATTCATTTTCCTCCTCCTTCGTCCCCTCACTTTCATCAATGCAATCCATCAAGGAAGGATTAGTAGTGATGGTAGTTTTGATGTTGGGGGTTACCTTGTTGGTGGCTTTGGCCATGAGGCACTTGGCGGTGATGTTCTCATTGGGTGAGTCGAATAGGGACACCTGTGGAGTTGTTGCAATGGCAACGGAGGCCATGGCAACTGTCTCACCGTCTTCATCATCATCATCATCCTCATTGTACTCTTCTTGTGCCACCAACCCCTTGGGAGGAGTCTTCTTGGTGAAGTTGTTCTTGTTGGGGAAGGACTTGGCCTTGTCTTTTCGGATAAGCTTGCCACCATTGTCTTCCCTCTTTTCGTACGGGCAATCCGCAACAAAGTGGCTCACATTGCCACAATTATAGCATGTCCTCACACGTTGATTGCCCTTGGTGCCACTTGAGTTGTTCTTGTTGAAGTTGGGCCTTGAGCTCTTCTTGCTCCAAAACTGCCGTGAAGCGAGAGCCATGTGCTCAGGATAAGCATATTTGGTATCTTCGGGGCAACATTCCTCTTCTTCCTCTTCACCTTCTTCTTCCACACTAGCCTTGGCCTTCAAAGCAAGGTTGGGCTTCTTTGATCATTGACAATGCAACATCGCATTGATAGCGGTCTTATCCAAGATCCTCATTGCAACAAACTCATCCAACACTTCACTTGAGGACAAGGCATGAAAGTCCGGCCTTTGACGGATGACGGAGGATATGGCCTTATGGTAAGGCATCATGGCCTTCAGAAACTTGCGCTTGATCCAACTATCATCTGTATCCTTGCTCCCATGATCTTGGAGTGAGACCGCGAGAGTGGTTAATCTCCGGTAAAGCTCTCGAGGTTCTTCATCTTCAATCATTGCAAACTCGTCGGCTTCATCTTGCACCACTTCAAAGTTTGAGCATTGAATGCTTGCGCTTCCCTTGTAAATGGAAACAACATGTTGCCATGCTTCCTTGGCCACGGTGAATGGACGGAGGTGCACAATATCTTCGGGAGGAATGGCTTCTTGAAGAATGAAGAGAGCGGACTCGTTGAATTGATGATCCGCGGCTTCTCTAGGAATGAAGTTGCTTGGGTCATGCAGGTAGAAACCTTGCTCAATAATTCTCCAAAGATTAGTAGAACTATGATTTAAATGACGTTTAAAGCGATATAACCAAGAGGCAAAATCCTCATTTTTCACAAGCTTAGGAGGAGGACCAACATGATTCATATGCGTGGAGGGAACCGGTCCTCCATAAGTAAGTGGAGGTTCAACTTGGGCAAAGATGCCACTCCCACTTCTACCACTAGGCAAAGGAACTTGATCACTAGTAGCTTCCCCCTTGTTGGAGTTACCATCCGTCACCTTGTTAGTGGGATCGACCACTTCCAACGGTGCGGTGGATAATTTAAGACCATCAAGAAAATTCTTAAGCATGCCTTTAACCTCGGTCGTCATGGAGGTTTTCAATGTGTCCAAGCCCACATTGAACTCCTCACGAGTGACCGAGGATCCCCCATCGGCCGTAGACAAGGACGGACTCACACCGGGGTGCTCCTCCCCCTCGTCTACGGTGTCACCCATACTCTTTGGACGGTAAAGTCCTTAATAAAGAGATGAGGCTCTGATACCAATTGAAAGGATCGATATGGTTGACTAGAGGGGGGTGAATAGGCAACTAACAATTTTTAGCTTTTCTTTACCAAATTAAACTTAACATCAAAATAGGTTGTCTAGATATGCAACTAGGTGAGCAACCTATATGATGCAACAACAACAAGCACACAAGCAAGTAAGGGATACAACACAATATAAGCTTGCACAAGTAAAGGTAAGAGATAACCAAGAGTGGAGACGAGGATGTGTTACCAAAGTTCCTTTACCTTGAGAGGAAGTACATCTCCGTTGGAGCCGTGTGGAGGCACAATGCTCCCCAAGAAGCCACTAGGGCCACCGTATTCTCCTCACGCCCTCACACAATGCGAGATGCCATGATTCCACTATTGGTGCCCTTGGAGGTGGCGACCAAAACTTTACAAACAAGGTTGGGGCTATCTCCACAACATAATTGGAGGCTCCCAACAACACCACGAAGCTTCACCACAATGGAATATGGCTCCGCGGTGACCTCAACCGTCTAGGGTGCTCAAACACCCAAGAGTAACAAGATCCGCAAGGGATTAGTGGGGGGAATCAAATTTCTCTTGGTGGAAGTGTAGATCGGGGCCTTCTCAACCAATCCCTAGAAAATCAACAAGTTTGATTGGCTAGGGAGAGAGATTGGGCGAAAATGGAGCTTTGAGCAATAATGGAGCTTGGGGAGGGAAGAGGTGGTCTTCTTGGGGAAGAAGACCCCCTTTATATAGTGGGGGAAAGATCCAACCATTACCCCCTCCACTTAGCCCGCGCGGTGCGGTACTACCACAAACAGCCGCGGTACTACCGCAAAGAGTTGCGGTACTACCGCTCGACGATGCGGTATTACCGCTTGCGCGGTAGTGACCAGACGAGGCCCTGTTGCCCATGGCAACGAGCGGTACTACCGTGCGCCCCTGCGGTACTACCGCAAGGCAGGGCTCTACTGGCCTGGAAAGAGCACAGACTAAATAAATTACGTCTGTGACTACTTCCGCTGAGTTTAGGACTGTGCGAAAATCCGGCACGGTACTACCGCTTGCAGGGACCGGTACTACCGCGTAGGGGCGGAAGTAAAAAAATTACTTCCGCGCCTACTTCTGCATGGCCCGGTGTCAGGGCTGGAGGCAGCGGTACTACAGCTCACCAGGAGCGGTACTACCGCTGGTCCCGGCGGTACTACCGCTCCCTTGAGCGGTACTACCGAAGCCCCTGCAGTACTACTGCCCTCTTTAGCAGTACTACCGCACGCCACAGATACTCTAGCACTTGGAAGCCTTCATTTCGCAGAGACAAGGATAAACGGACGGTGCTCCATTGAAGCGAAGGAAAGGTGGTGCAAAGGAATAGATGTGTACGTGTTGATTCCGCCCTAACCTTTCCGAAGCGGACCCCCTCTTAATAGTACGGCTTTCCTATGACTCAAATCCACCGAAAAGAAACGTAGAGAACCGCCATCTTCGATAGGCTCCGAGGGGCACCGAATCGTCTTGTGCCTAGACATGAGATATCTGAAATGCTCAATGCACACGATTAGTCCGCAAAGCACTGTCATCAATAACCAAAACCACTTAGGGAGAAATATGCCCTTACACCAACACCTCCTATTATTCTCCGGTGAAGTTAGCCTCACACCGCAGCCGAACCAGTGAATCCTCATACTCCCCTCCGCGTGGGCATCCACTGTTGTGTCTTCACCGGCTCCGGGTCGTTCCCTTCCTAGGCCTCGCCATCCTTCACCGCGTTCGTTCTCTCGGAGCGGCGTGGTCAACTTTGTCAACAAACGACAGCCATCGAAAGAGGCATGTACGTGGAGTGGCTGACAGTAGGGACCCACATGGCCCATGGCCGCATGTAGAAAGTGCCCCCTTATTATGTGAAAACAAATTATTTCTCCCCCTGATAGGTTTGACCCACCAGCTACATCTTCGCACGCAAGGAAGTGCTTCCTTTATTAAGCGAAAAAAAAGTTTCCTCTCCCTGACAGCTGGGACCCACCAGCTTTATTGTGATCCATTTCGTGAAAATATATATTGTACCAAAGATACTAAATTATTTTCTTTTTATTCTAACTCGAAAAAGAAGAAATAAAAAAACCAGAAAACTTCTTCGCACGCAAGGAAGTGCCACCTTATTACGCGCAAAAAAAATGATTCCCCCTGCTAGCTGGGACCCACCATATTTGGAGGCTGACTTGTGGGCCTACTAAGTTGACGCGTACCCAGGGCTTTATCAACTTAGTCAATAAACGATTCTAGCTGCATTGACCGTTGGATGTTAATCCAACGGCCGAGCTGCGTCTTCAACCTCTGGTCTTCTTGCTCCAGCAACCCAAACCAGCGCCTGCCGTACCGCCTGCTCTAGCCTCCCATGGCCGGCTGTGCTGCCGTGCAGGCCTCACTGCCTGACCATACTACCACTGGCCAAGCATTCCCTCTACTCACCCACACCCCCTGTTATTCTCCGGCGACGACAGCCTTACACCGCAGCTGAACCAGTGAATCCTCATACTCCCCTCCGCGTGGGCATCCACCTGCCTCGTCTTCCCTGGCTCAGCGTCATTCCCTTCCTAGGCCTCGCCGTCGTCCACCGCCTGGGTGCTGTCTGCGCGGCGTGGTCAATGAATGACAGCCATCGGAAGAGTACTGTATGCGGTGAGGCTGACAGATGGACCCACCAGCTACATCTTCGCATGCAAGGAATTGCGTCCATATTACGGGGAAAAAATGATTCTTCCCCCTGACAGCTGGGACCCACCAGTTATATCTTCGCACGCAAGGAAGTGCCTCCTTATCCTGCCTGACAGCTAGGACCCATCCGGTCGAAGCGTACATAGCGTTGTCTGCATGGTTGTGAACGTGTACGTACGTACGGGTCGATCTGTCTCTCTGCAGGTATGAACCGTGGCCAAGTAAGTAGCGGCACGTGTCGTAGTAGAGCACCCGAAGTAGCAGTTCTGGCAGTCCCGTCTAAATTGTGTACACGTACGTACAACCACAGGGCAAAAAATACGGCCACGTACGTACATACGGGCAGGGTCTCGAGCGCGTACTCCTGCATACGTACGGCCAGGGCTCGTGTACATGGAGAGGCAACGGACGGCAGCAACGGCGTCCTGTTCATCGGAAGCCAACCGGCTGGGTTGGAACGGAGAAACAGCGTCGTGTTCATGGGGAGGCAATGGAATGCGTCGTATTCATCGGGAGCCAACCGGCTTGGACGGAACAGCCGAAATGGGATCTGGCGTACCACAAAACGGAGCAAACGGCCTTCTAATCGAGTGCCTACGGTCGAAGCGGGGTGCTGTTGATCGGGAGGGGTGTGGCGTACCGCAAAACGGAGAAAACAGACTTGTGTTGGAGCGCCTACGGTCGAAACGGGGTCCTGTTCATCGGGAGGGGTGTGGCATACCGCAAAACGGGACTCCACGGGGCTACTGTTCATCCACCATCGACTTCCTCCAGCCTCCACCTACTACTGTTCATCCACCGTCGACTTCCTCCTGCCTCCACCAGCTACTGTTCATCCAGCCTCCACCGGCTACTGTTCAACCAGCCCTCCACGGGGTCCTGTTCATCCAGCGGCAACGGCCTACTACTACTACTACCACGGGGTCCTGTTCATCCAACCCCCATCAGGAACTATTCATCCAACCCCCACCGGGGACTGTTCATCAAGAGGCAGCTTCGATCGGCTTCAGTTAGCAGCAGTAGCGAAGGAATCCCTCGGGTTTATTTAACAGCCAAGGGATCGATCGGGGTTCTGTAACGTAGCTAGTGCAATCGCTCGGGTTTAGTTAGAGCCTAATGCCTCGCACACACGCGTGTACGTGTACGAGAGAAACGCGCAAACCTCCATGCATCGCTCGGCCCCGATCACCCACCGTACCAGGAACTCCCCAGAAGTTTCCTCGCCCTCACTTCTACCATGATTTTTTCCGTTATGGACGGCCCAAAGAATGTCATGCAGGTGCGTCTCCGGCCCGCCCAGGATGAAAAGCCAATTTTCTGTCATGATTTTTTGTCATAGAAGTAGGAGCCCGCCACAACTATGATGATACGTGCTTTTGTCACAATTATCATCATAGAAGTGTCATAAGCATGACAGAATTTTTTTTCGTTCGGCCCAAAATGTCACGGATGTGTCCATTTTTTTGTAGTGAATTTTCCCAATTTCAAAACCTTTTTCAATAAGAAACTTGTTCAAGCATTTGTACCAAGCTCTAGGAGCTTGTTTAAGACCATAAGGAGCTTTATGAAGTTTGTAGACATGATTAGGTTTCTTGGGATTAACAAAGCCGGGAGGTTGTTTAACATAAACTTCCTCCTCAATTTCTCTATTTAGAAAAGCACTTTTAATATCTATTTGGTATAAAGTGATATCATGGTGATTGGCATAAGCAAGTAAAATGTGAATGGACACAAGTCTAGCAACGGGGGCATATGTCTCACCATAGTCCATACATTCGACTTGAGTGTAGCCTTGAGCGACGAGACGGGCCTTCCTGTGTACAACTTTTCCATCTTCATCTTGCTTATTCTGAAACACCTATTTGGTTCCAATGATATTATGATCGTCATTGGGCTTTTCAACCAATGTCCACATTTAATTCCTCTCAAAGTTGTGTAGCTCTTCATGCATAGCATTTATCCAATCCGGATCATCAAGAGCTTCTTCCACCTTCATAGGTTCAACACTAGAAATGAATGAGTAGTGTTCACAAAAGTTAGCCAAACGAGTTTTAGAGCGAGTGATTCTCCCGGTTTGAATATCATCGAATATTTGTTTGATGGTATGATCTCTTGTGACTCTTGCTCTAACTCGTGAGAGCTTTTGTTTGGGTTGGGGTGGAACATCCTCACCATCTTCTTCTTCTTCTGCTTCATTATTGGTGGTGTTGTCGTTCACTTGTGGTGGTGGAGGAGGTTGAGGTGGTTCATCTTGTTGTACTTCCTCATTTCCTTTGTCTTGACGTGTTCCACTTGTGGATGCCTCCAAGTCAACTTGTGGTTCACCTTGTTGTGAAGTTGAGGCTTCCACTTGAATGGACGAAGTGCTCTCCTTCACCTCCGTTGGGCGAATCTTGCTAATGGACAAATCTTGGATTGCTTCCGATGGATCTTTGTCTCCTACATCAATTGGCAATTGCTCTACTTGCGAGCCGTTAGATTCATCAAACTTCACATCTGCCATCTCTTCAACCTTTTGGGTGAAATTGTTGTAGACACGGTAAGTGTGAGAGTTTGAGCCATAACCGAGTAGGAAACCTTCATGAGATTTAGGAGCAAATTTTGAACGATGATGCTTATCAAGAATGTAGCACTTTGAGCCGAATACTCGAAAGTATCCAACTTGGGGTTTGTTATTGGTGAGTAGCTCGTATGCCATTTTAGCGAGAAGCTTGTGAAGATATAGTCGATTCATAGCATGACAAGCTGTCTCAACCGCTTCCGCCCAAAAGTGTCTTCGCATCTTGTATTCATCAAGCATCATTCTCGCCATCTTGATAAGTGTCCGGTTCTTCCTCTCAACAACTCCATTTTGTTGAGGTGTATACGTAGCCGAGAACTCATGTGAAATCCCCTCTTCGTCAAGAAAGGTATCCACATTGGCGTTCTTCAACTCTGTTCCATTATCACTCCGAACCTTCTTGATCTTCACTTCAAATTGCTTTTGGGCCTTCTTGGCGAAATTCTTGAAGATCTTTTGGACCTACAATTTATCATCAAGAAAGAACACCCATGTAAATCTTGAAAAGTCGTCAACAATGACCAAATCGAATGAGTTACCATCAAGACTCTTGTAGGCGTTGGGACCGAAAAGATTCATATGAAGTAGCTTGAGTGGTCTTCTCGTGGTCATGATGTTCTTCACAGGATGACACCCTCCAACCTGTTTTCCTGCTTGACAAGCACTGCAAAGTCTATCCTTGTCAAATATGACATCTTTAACACCAATGATATGATCACCTTTAATAAGTTTATCAAGATTTCACATGCCCACATGACCTAACCTTTTATGCCATAACCAACCTTTAGAAGATTTATCAATTAAGCAAGTACGAGGTTGGGCTCTCTTAGTGAAATCAATAATGTATATATCACCTCTACGGATACCAGTAAAGACCATATTATGATTATCTCTACGAAATACTTGGCAATCTACTTCAGTAAATAGAACATTGAAACCAAAGTCGGCTAGTCTAGATACGGAAAGGAGATTGTAACCAAGAGATTCGACGAGCATAATACTTTTGATAGAGCTATAATTGGAAATGGCCACCTTACCAAAGCCAAGTACCTTACCGTGGGATTTATCTCCAAAAGTTACATACTTGCGTGGGCCATCGTTTTTAGCAAGATCACGGAACATGTCCTTATCTCCATGTCACTATCAAGAATCCATTCTTTCCCTCCGGCCATGTAGTCACGAAAGTTGGCCGTGAGACCAAAATGCCTCATAGACTCCTCAAGGTCAATGTCACTATCTTCATTCTCATCATAATAACCATGCTCAATGTCATCATCATGTAAGTGGTCATCACCTAGAGCATGTGATTCATTATATTTATGACCATGACAATGTGCAAGTTTGTGAATTCTAATTGTTTGTGAAATGATGCAACTAATGACACCAACATTTCCTTTAGCACGCATAAGATCACAGAGCTCAAATAGACATTCATCAAACTTGGGATCACTAGGTTCCAATTTTTGAAAAGCAATAGACTTTTGAAGAATCTCATCTAGATTTTTCAAGGAGTAATTCGAAAAACGTTCCTCAAGATATTTCCATATAGTATATGCATATTCAAAGGTAGGCAAGCATACAAGCAAATTTCTACGCAATCCTCTAATGATAAGATTAATAGTTCTAAGATTGCGAACCATGTCAAGATACTCATCGGGGGTAGGATACAAGGGATCAATAGGAGGCACATAAGGGCTAGTAAGATACTTGTTCAAATCATATTCTTTGAAAATCTCAAGCATCTCATTCTTCCAAGAACTATAGAGCTTCCCATCAAGGATAGGCACTCTACGTCTAATTCTCCCGATCGTTGACTCATCCATCTTCCTCCAATGGCGATTAAACCAAAGCAATGGAGGCCAAAGCTCTAATACCAATTGAAAGGATCAAGAAGAGGGGTCTAGAGGGGGGTGATTAGACCCTCAACAAGTAAACGTGGCAGTTTTTTATTTCTTCAAGTTGAGGTTGAGTTTAGCACATGTTAAAGCACTCTCAATACATTTCAGGCAAACATGACAAGAGTATATGCAGCGGAAAAAGTAAAGCATGCAAGCTGTAAGAAAGTAAAGGGATGGGATTGGAGTTTGCAAACGCAATGGAGACACGAAGATTTTTGGCGTGGTTCCAAAAGGTGGTGCTATCGTACGTCCACGTTTATGAAGACTTCAACCCACGAAGGGTAACGGCTGCGTGAGTCCACAGAAGGCTCCCCCCACGAAGGGTCCACAAAGAAGCAAGCTTGTCTATCCCACCATGGCCATCGCCCACGAAGAACTTGCCTCACTCGGGTAGATCTTCACGAAGTAGGCGATATCCTTGCCCTTACAAACTTCTTGGTTCAACTCCACATCTTGACGGAGGATCCCAAGCGACACCTAACCAATCTAGGAGACACCACTCTCCAAAAGGTAATAGATGGTGTGTTGATGATGAACTCCTTGCTCTTGTGCTTCAAATGATAGTATCCCCAACACTCAACTCTCTCTCACAGATTTGGCTATGGTGGAAAGATGATTTGAGTGGAAAGCAACTTGGGGAAGGCTAGAAATCAAGATTCTTGTGGTAGGATTGGAATATATTGATCTCAACACATGAGTAGGTGGTTCTCTCTCAGAAAATGTATGGTGGAAGTATAGGCACGTTCTGATGGCTCTCTCACAAATGGAGAAGGGGGTGGAGGGGTATATATAGCCTCCACACAAAATCCAACCGTTACACACATTTGACCCATCTCGGTGAGACCGAATGATTAAACTCGATGGCACCGATTAGTTCAAAATGTGAACGTTAGGAATCTCGATGGGACCGACTGAAACAACTCGGTGAGACCGATGTGCTAGGGCTTTAGGGCAAGCATCATCTCGATGGCACCGATTGCATCAACTCGGTGAGACCGAAATGAAGCAATAAGGCAACAGAGAATTTGCCAAGCCAACTCGGTGAGACCGAGTGCATAACTCGGTGAGACCGAAATAAATGCAACAAGTCACAGAGTGTTGGCAGGGCCATCTCGGTGAGACCGAGACCCGTATCGGTGAGATCGAATTGCTAGGGTTTCTGGTAGTGGCTATGTCATATGAACTCGGTGGCGCCGGATAGAAAGAATCGGTGGGGCCGAGTTGGAGTTTAGGATTTTGACATATTTGGATGGAGAAAGTGGCTGAGGGTTTTGGAGAAATATCACTAAGCATTTGAGCAAGCAAGCCATTAAGCAACACCTCATCCCCTTTTAATAGTATTGGCTTTCCTATGGACTCAATGTGATCTTGGATTACTAAAATAAAGATGAAGAGTCTTGAGCTTTTGCCAATCTTTGTCCTTAGCACCTTGAAGGGGTTCCACATCCTCTTGTCCTTTCCACACCATTGTTGGACTTATCTGAAATACACTAGATAAAACTATTAGTCCAACAAGAGATATGTTTGTATTAATTACCAAAATCACCCAGGCAGCACTTGTGCTTTCACCATGTCTTTCAAAATATCAACACTAAAGAAAGTTATCCCTAGCCCATCATGCTCAATCATTGATCCATTCATGAAACACACTCGAATATTAGCTATATCCAATGCTCAAATACGATCATAGTGCTCCCTAGTTGGTGCTTTATAAGAGAAGATGGAGACTAAAAAAATAAAAATTGCATAAAGTAAATAGATAGGCCCTTCGCAGAGGAAAGTAGAGATTTGTAGAGGGGCCAAAGCTCAAAGCTTAAATTGAGAGATAAATTTTTTGAGAGGCATGCTTTTCCCATCAACGAAAACGTCTGAGTAATTCCCAACACTTTCCATGCTAGATATATCATAGGCGGTTCCCAAACATAAAATAAAATTTATTCCTTTTTCCACCATACTTTCACAATCCATGGCTAGCCGTATCCACGGGTGCCTTCCATACAAACACTTTCAAGGAATTTATTATTTGACAACATAAAGTAAATTTCTTTTTCATTTCGGGACTAGGCATCCCTATTACCGCCACACTCTCGTGCAATGACAAGTGAATAAACACTCATCTTGAGAATAACACATCTAGCATGGAAAATATTTGCCACCCCCTGCTGCTTCAGGAGCGGTACGGGCACACAAAAAGGAAATTCATTTTGAAAATTACAGTTGGCATATACAAATTTACTTAGAAGGGCACGGAAATACCGCATATAGGTAGGTATGGTGGACTCATATGGCAAAACTAGGTTTAAGGATTTTGGATGCACAAGTAGTATTTCTACTTAGTACAAGTGGAGGCTAGCAAATAGATTGAGAAGCAACCGACCAAGAAACGAAAAATCTCATAAACGAGCATTAAACATAACTAACACTGAATAATGCACCACAAGTAGGATGCAATTTCATTACATAACTATTGACTTTCGTGCTTGTATAGGGAATCACAAACCTTAACACCAATATTCTTACTAAAGCATAATTACTCACCAATATGACTCCCATATTACTATCATCATATCTCAATACTATTACAAAGAATCAAGTTTATTTTGTCCAATGATCTTCATTAAAGTTTTTATTATATCCCTCTTGAATATCTATCACTTTGGGACTAATTTCATATATTGCAATTGCTTTTGACAAGCTCAAATAAATTTAAGTGAAGAACATGAGCATAAAAATTTCTTCTCTCAAAAAAATATAACTGAAGCATGAGAGAATTTCTTCAAATTTTTTTTACTAACTCTCAAATAAATCTAAGTGAAGCACTAGAGCAATTCCATAGCTCAAAAAATTTAAGTGAAGCACATAGAACAATTCTAACAAAACATAGCATAATTTTGGCTCTCTCAAATAGGTATGTCCAACAAGGGTACATGTGACAAACTAAAAGGAAAAACAAGAAAGACTCATATATACAAGACGCTCCAAGCAAAACTCATGATATGTGACGAATAAAAATATAGCTCCAAGTAAAATTACCGATGGTTGTTAGAAGAAAGAGGGGATGTCTTCCGGGACATCCCCAAGCTTAGTTGCTTGGTTCTCCTTGAATATTAACTTGGGGTTACATGGGCATCCCCAAGCTTAGGCTCTTTTCACTCCTTATTCCTTCATCCATCGTGATCTCACTCAAAACTTGAAACTTCAATCACACAAAACTTAACAAAACCTTCGTGAGATCTGTTAAGAAAATCACCACTCTAAGTACTGTTGCAAACCCATTCATATTTTATTATTGCATTATAACTACTGTATTCAAACTTTACAATGGCTTATACCCCCCAATATAGTCCATAGATTCATACAAAATAAGCACACAATGCAACGAAAATAGAATCTGTCAAAAACAGAACAGTCTGTAGTAATCTGAACTCTAACCATACTTCTGTAACTCCAAAACTTCTGAAAAATTTGGAAAACGTGGGAAATTTGTATATCAATCTTGTGTAAAGAATTCAGAATTTTTTGACACTTATGTGATTTTTTAAAATTCTGCTACTGGACACAAAAGTTTCTGTTTTTGAACAAGATCAAATCAACTATCACCCAACATGATCCCAAAGACTTTACTTGGCACAAACACCAATTAAAACATAAAAACACAATCATAACAGTAGCATAATTTTGCAAATACTCAATAACAGAAAGAAAAAGGCAAAAATAAATTTTGTTCATTGGGTTACCTCCCAACAAGCGCTATCATTTTATGCCACTAGCTAGTCATAATGCATAGATTCAAGTATTGTTATCTTTAGTTTTTGATCCATAGAATGCCCTCATGATTAATTCATATGGTGGCTTAATTCTTGTTCTAAGGAAGTGTTCCATACCCTTGCTTAGTGGAAATTGAAATTTAATATTGCCTTCTTTCATATCAATCACGACACCTATAGTGCGTAAAAACAGTCTACAAAGTATAAATGGACAAGACGGATTGCAATCAATATCAAGAACAATAAACTCTATGGGCACATAGTTCCTATTTTCAAGAATAAGAACATCATTCATTCTTCCCAAAGGATTTTTAATAGTAGAATCCGCCAAATGCAAATTAAGAGAACATTCTTCAATATTGGTAAGACCAAGCACATCACAAAGAGATTTCGGAATTGTGGAAAAACCAGCACCCAAATCACATAAAGCAAAGCACTCATAATTTTTAATCTTGACTTTAATGGTAGGTTCCCATTCATCATGTAAGTTTCTAGGAATTGAGATCTCTAATTCCAACTTTTCTTCTAAAGCTTTAATCATTGCATCCACAATATGTTTAGTAAAAGCTTTATTTTGTTCATAAGCATGGGGTGAATTGATCATGGATTGCAACAAAGAAATAAATTCAATCAAAGAGCAACTACCATAATTAGAGTCTTTGTAATCCAAAAGAGTGGGCACATCACTAGTTAAAGTTTTGACCTCTCCAAACCCACTGTTATCAATTTTTCATCTAGATTTTCACCCTCCGAATCATTGGGACGACCTCTAGCTAAAGTTGACTCTTCTCCAGTCCCTTTATCATCAATTTTAATTTTACTAAACAAGGAATCAATAGAAGAAACACCAATCACTTTAAGATCTTCATCATTTTTATGAAAGCAATCACTAGAAAATGTTGTTTCTAAAAATTCTCTTTTAGCTCTAAGCATAGCGGTTCTTTTCATGCTTTCATCCATAGAAACATATAAAGCTTTAATTGATTCATTGACATCAACCTTGGGTGGAAAAATTTTGATCTTGAGATTTTCTACATCATGGGAAATTCTATCAATGCTTCTAGACATGTCATCAATCTTATTCAACTTTTCTTCTATCGTAGTGTTAAAAACTTTTTGAAGATTGATAAATTCTTTAATATTACTCTCAAGATCAGAGGGGTTCCTATTATTATTGTAAGAAGAATTACCATAGGAATTACCATAATTATTAGAGGAATTTCCAGGAAAAGGCCTAGGATTAAAATTACCTTTATAAGCATTATTATTGAAATTGTTTCGCGAGACAAAATTCACATCTACGGGATCACTATTTTTCTCAATCAAAGTAGACACAGGCACATCGTTAAGATCAATAGGAGCATTTTTACTAGCAAACAATTTCATAAGAGCATCAACCTTTTCACCCAAAGTACTAATTTCTTCAACCGAATTAACTTTTTTTACTAGTAGGTGCTCTTTCGATATGCCATTGTGAATAATTTTCCATGATATTATCTAGCAATTTAGTAGCTTCACCCAAAGTAATTTCCATAAAGGTACCACCCGCGGCGGAATCTAAAACATTTCTAGAAACAAAATTCAATCCCGCATAAAAATTTTGTATGATCATCCAAAGATTTAAACCATGAGTAGAACAATTTCTTAGCATCAATTTCATTCTTTCCCAAGATTGTGCAACATGTTCATGCTCAAGTTGCTTAAAATTCATGATTTGACTTCTAAGGGAAATAATTTTCGCGGGTGGAAAATACTTAGTAATAAAAGCATCCTTGCACTTATCCCAAGAATCGATACTATTACGAGGCAAAGAAGAAAACCAAAATTTGCACAATCCCGCAAGGAGAAAGGAAATAATTTCAACTTCACAATATCATTGTCCACATCTTTTTGCTTTTGCATATCACAATGTGTTTAGATGGGACACGACATCCTCATTAGGAGTACCGAAAAATTGATCTTTCATAACAAGATTCAACAAAGCGGCATTAATATCACAAGACACCGCACTAGTGGCGGGAGGAGCAATCGGTGTGCTAAGAAAATCATTATTATTGGTATTGGAAAAATCACACAATTTGGTATTTTCTTGAGACATCGTGACTACGCAAACAAGATTGCAAGCAAAAAGAGATCTGATGAGAAAAAGGCGAACGAAAAAGCATGCGAATAAAAAGGCAATTTTTTGTGAAGTGGGGGAGATGAAAACGGGAGGAAAATGGCAAATAAAGTAAATTGCAAGTAGATGAGATTTGTGATTAGGAACCTAATAGATGTTGATGATGTCTCCCCTGCAACGGCGCCAGAAATTCCTTTAACATGGCTTGAGACTGCGTTGGTATTTCCCCAAAGAGGAAGGGATGATGCAGCACAGCTACGGTAAGTATTCCCCTTAGTTATGAAACCAAGGTATCAATCCAGTAGGAGAACCAAGAAACACTATGTAAACGGTACCTGCACACAAAGAACAAATACTTGCAACCCGACACGTAAGAGAGGTTGTCAATCTCTCCACGGTAAAAAGATAGATTGGCTTGTATGAGATTGGATAAATAGATCTGAATAAAACATGAAATAAAATATGTAAAGAAAAAGTGCAGCAAGGTATTTTTGGGTTTTTGGAATAATAGATCTGAAAAGAAATACGGAAAAAGATAGATCTGAAAGCAATATGATAAAAGATAGACCCGGGGGCCGTAGATTTCACTAGTGGCTTCTCTCGAGAAAATAGTACATGGTGGGTAAACAAATTATTGTTGGGTAATTGATAGAAGAACAAATAATTATGACAATATCCAAGGCAATGATCAATATATAGGCATCACGTCCAAGATTAGTAGACCAAAACGATTCTGCATCTACTACTATTACTCCACACATCGACCGCTATCCAGCATGCATCTAGTGTATTAAGTTAATGGAGAAACGGAGTAATGCAATAAGAACGATGACATGATGTAGACAAGATCTATTCACGTAGGAATAGACCTCATCTTGTTATCCTTAATAGCAACGATACATACGTGCCTCGCTACCCCTTCTGTCACTGGGTGAGGACACTATAAGATCGAACCCATCACAAAGCACCTCTTCCCATTGCAAGAAAATCTGATCTAGTTAGCCTAACTAAACCAAAGATTCGAAGAAGAAATACGAAGCTATAAATAATCATGCATATAAGAGATCGAAGAAACTCAAATAATATTCATGGATATAGATCTGATCATAAACTCGAACTTCATCGGATCCCAACAAACACACCGCAAAAAGTCATTACATCAAATAGATCTCCAAGAGACCATTGTATTGAGAATCAAAAAGAGAGAAGAAGCCATCTAGCTATTGCCTATGGACCTGTAGGTCTATGGTGGACTACTCACACATCATCAGAGAGGCACCAATGAGGATGATGAACCCCTCCATGATCATGTTAGATTGGATCTTGTGACAAGAATTAAGCATAGCGAAGTCCTAGCAACATCAATCTCAGAACATAGTGGATACTAGGGATCAAGCCCTAACAAAACTATCTTTGATTACATTATAAATCTCATCAGAACCATCACCGTCCAGCAAGCCTATGAATGAATTACTCGCTCCCGGTGGTGAGAATAATGAAATTGTTGATGGAGGATGGTTGATGATGACGATGATGATGAAGGATACCCCTCTCTGGAGCCCCGAACGGACTCCAGATCTGGCCACCCGATGAAGAACATCAGGTGGCGGCGGCTCCGTATCGTAAAATGTGATGAAACTTCCTCTCTTTTTTTTTCTCTGGAAATATGAATTTATAGCGTTAGAATTAGGGTCATCGGAGCCTCGTGGGCAGCAGGTGCCCCCCCTCTAGTGGGAATTTGCTCCAGTATTTTTTATTTATTGCATAAAAAATCTCCAAAATGTTTCGTCTAATTCTGAGAACTTTTATTTCTACACAAGAAACAACACAATGGTAGTTCTGCTGAAAACATCATCAGTCCAGGCTAGTTTCATTCAAATCATGCAAATTAGACTCCAAAGCAAGAGCAAAAGTGTTTCGAAATGTACATACAACGGAGACATATCAACGTGCCTCCCACCCCCTGGTCGCAGCACCGCCGGGTGAGGGTTCCAGCATCGCCACTAGTCGCCGTCATAGCTCGCCATGCGCCCATCACAGCACCACCATGGAGCTCCTTCATCGCCGCCCACCATTGTTCACAAGTCGTTCTCTCTTTGAAGCTTTCTTAGAAGCGGCTGTAGCTTTTCTCGACGCCAGCTGTAGCCTTTTACGGCTGCGCGGTGGCTGACCTCCACCTACCCCGTATCAAGTTGAAGCTTTTGCCAAAGCTACTTATAGCTTTCTTTTTTGTCGGTCGTAGCATTTTCCAGTACTGGTTGCAGCTCTGACGCATGGTGGTTGAAGCTGATAACCCACAAGTATAGGGGATCGCAATAGTTTTTTAGGGTAGAGTATTCAACCCAAATTTATTGATTCGACACAAGGGGAGCCAAATAACATTTGCAAGTATTAGCAGTTGAGTTGTCAATTCAACCACACTTGGAGACTAAGTATCTACAGCAGAGTGATCAGTAGCATAGTAGTATGATAATTTGATAGCGGGAGTAACGATAGCAACAATAACGGTAACAGTAGCAGTAGCAGTTTTGTAGTGTTTGTGACAGTAGCCGGAACAACAGTAGCAACTTAGCAAGATCAATATGTGAAAAACTTGTAGGCATTGGATCGGTGATGGATAATTATGCTAGATGACATTCATCATGTAATAGTTATAACCTAGGGCGGCACAGAACTAGCTCCAATTCATCAATGAAATGTAGGCACGTATTCCGTACGTATATAGTCATACGTGCTTGCGAACTTGCATGACATCTTTTGTCCTACCCTCTCGTAGCAGCGGGGTCCATGACGAAACTAAGGGATATTAAAGCCTCCTTTTAATAGAGAACCAGAACAAAGCATTAACACATAGTGAATACATGAAATCCTCAAACTACGGTAATCACTGGAAAGAATCCCAATTATTGTCACCTTGGGGTATGCGGATCATAACACGTAATAGCTGTGTATAACTTGCAAGATAGGATCAAGAACACAAATATATTGGTGAAAACATAAAGGGTGCAGATCTGAAATCAAGTCACTCAGGCCTAGTGACAAGCATTAAGCATAATAAAGTCATAGCAACATCAATCTCAGAACATAGTGGATACTAGGGATCAAGCCCTAACAAAACTAACTTGATTACATGATAAATCTCATTCAACCCATCACCGTCCAGCAAGCCTACGAATGAATTACTCACTCCCGGTGGTGAGCATCACGAAATTGGTGATGGAGGATGGTTGATGATGACGTTGATGAAGGATCCCCCTCTTCGGAGCCCCGAACGGACTCCAGATCAGGCCACCCGATGAAGAACACAAGGTGGCGGCGGCTCTGTATCGTAAAACACGATGAAACTTCCTCTCTTATTTATTTCTCGGGAAATCTGAATTTATAGTGTTGGAATTAGGGTCATCGGAGCCATGTGGACCCCAGGAGGCACCAGGGCGCGCCCAGGGGTGGGTGCACCCTGGTGCCTCGTGGGCAACAGGTGCCCCCCCTCTAGTGGGTCTTTGCTCCAGTATTTTTTATTTATTTCATAAAAAATCTCCAAAATGTTTCATCTAATTCGGAGAACTTTTATTTCTACACAAGAAACAATACCATGGTAGTTCTGCTGAAAACATCGTCAGTCCAGGTTAGTTTCATTCAAATCATGCAAATTTGACTCCAAAAGAAGAGAAAAAGTGTTTCAGAATGTAGATACAATGGAGACGTATCAACGTGCCTCCCACCCCTGGTCGCAGCACCGCCGGGTGAGGGTTCCAACATCGCCACCAGCTGCCGTCATAGCTCGCCACACGCCCATCACAGCACTGCCACGGAGCTCCGTCATCGCCGCTCACCATTGTTCACAAGTCATTCTCTATTTGAAGCTTTCCTAGAAGAGGGTTGTAGCTTTTCTCGACGCCAGTTGTAGCCTTTTGCGGCTGCACGGTGGCCGACCTCCACATACCCCGCATCAAGTTGAAGCTTTTTCCAAAGCTGCTTATAGCTTTCTTCATTGTCGGTCATAGCATTTTCCAATACTGGTTGCAGCTCTGACGCATGGTGGTTGAAGCTGATAACCCACAAGTACAGGGGATCGCAATAGTTTTTGAGGGTAGAGTATTGAACCCAAATTTATTGATTCGACATAAGGGGAGCCAAAGAATTTTTGCAAGTATTAGCAGTTGAGTTGTCAATTCAACCACACCTGGAGACTAAGTATCTGCAGCAGAGTGATCAGTAGCACAGTAGCATGATAATTTGATAGCGGCAGTAACGATAGCAACAATAACGGTAACAGTAGCAGTAGCAATTTTGTAGTGTTTGTGACAGTAGCAGCAACAACAGTAGTAACTTAGCAAGATCAATATGTGAAAAACTCGTAGGCATTGGATCGGTGATGGATAATTATGCTGGATGACATTCATCATGTAACAGTTATAACCTAGGGCGGCACAGAACTAGCTCCAATTCATCAATGAAATGTAGGCATGTATTCCATATATAGTCATACGTGCTTGCGAACTTGAATGACATCTTTTGTCCGACCCTCCCGTGGCAGCGGGGTCCATAAAGAAACTAAGGGATATTAAGGCCTCCTTTTAATAGAGAACCGGAACAAAGCATTAACACATAGTGAATACATGAACTCCTCAAACTACGGTAAGCACTGGAAAGAATCCCAATTATTGTCACCTTGGGGTATGCGGATCATAACACATAATAGGTGCGTATAACTTGCGAGATAGGATCAAGAACACAAATATATTGGTGAAAACATAAAGGGTTCAGATCTGAAATCATGTCACTTGGGCCCTAGTGACAAGCATTAAGCATAGCAAAGTCATAGCAACATCAATCTCATAACATAGTGGATACTAGGGATCAAGCCCCAACAAAACTAACTCGATTACATTATAAATCTCATCCAACCCGTCACCGTCCAGCAAGCCTACGAATGAATTACTCGCTCCCGGTGGTGAGCATCATGAAATTGGTGATGGAGGATGGTTGATGATGACGATGATGAAGGATCCCCCTCTCGGGAGCCCCGAACGGACTCTAGATCTGGCCACCCGATGAAGAACATGACATGGCGGCGGCTCTGTATCGTATAACGCGATGAAACTTCCTCTCTTATTTCTTTCTCAGGAAATCTGAATTTATAGCGGTGGAATTAGGGTCATCGGAGCCATGTGGGCCCCACGAGGCACCAGGGCACGCCCAGGGGGTGGGCGCGCCCTGGTGCCTCGTGTGCAGCAGGTGCCCCCGCTCTAGTGGGTCTTTGCTCCAATATTTTTTATTTATTCCATAAAAAATCTCCAAATTGTTTTGTCTAATTCCGAGAACTTTTATTTCTACATAAGAAACAACACAATGGTAGTTCTGCTAAAAACAGCATCAGTCCAGGTTAGTTTCATTCAAATCATGCAAATTAGACTCCAAAGCAAGAGCAAAAGTGTTTCGAAATGTAGATACAACGAAGACGTATCAACGTGCCTCCCACCCCCTGGTTGCAGCATCGCCGGGTGAGGGTTCCTGCATCGCCACCAGCCGCCGTCATAGCTCGCCATGCGCCCATCACAGCACCGCCACGGAGCTTCGTCATCGCCGCTCACCATTGTTCACAAGTCGTTCTCTGTTTGAAGCTTTCTTAGAAGCGGGTTGTAGCTTTTCTCGACGCTAGCTGTTGCCTTTTGCGGCTGCGTGGTGGCCGGCCTCCACCTACCCCGTATCAAGTTGAAGCTTTTTCCAAAGCTGCTTATAGCTTTCTTCGTTGTCGGTCGTAGTATTTTCCAGTACTGGTTGCAGTTCTGATGCATGGTGGTTGAATCCGATAACCCACAAGTATAGGGGATCGCAATAGTTTTTTAGGGTAGAGTATTCAACCCAAATTTATTGATTCGACACAAGGGGAGCCAAATAACATTTGCAAGTATTAGCAGTTGAGTTGTCAATTCAACCACACCTGGAGACTAAGTATCTGCAGCAGAGTGATCAGTAGCACAGTAGTATGATAATTTGATAGCAGCAGTAACGATAGCAACAATAACGGTAACAGTAGCAGTAGCAGTTTTGTAGTGTTTGTGACAGTAGCAGCAACAACAGTAGTAACTTAGCAAGATCAATATGTGAAAAACTCGTAGGCATTGGATCGGTGATGGATAATTATGCTGGATGACATTCATCATGTAACAGTTATAACCTAGGGCGGCACAGAACTAGCTTCAATTCATCAATGAAATGTAGGCATGTATTCCATATATAGTCATACGTGCTTGCGAACTTGCATGACATCTTTTGTCCTACCCTCCCGTGGTAGCGGGGTCCATAAAGAAACTAAGGGATATTAAGGCCTCCTTTTAATAGAGAACTGGAACAAAGCATTAACACATAGTGATTACATGAACTCCACAAACTACTGTAATCAGTTGAAAGAATCCCAATTATTGTCACCTTGGGGTATGCGGATCATAACACGTAATAGGTGCGTATAACTTGCAAGATAGGATCAAGAACACAAATATATTGGTGAAAACATAAAGGGTTCAGATCTGAAATCATGTCACTCGGGCCCTAGTGACAAGCATTAAGCATAGCAAAGTCATAGCAACATCAATCTCAGAACATAGTGGATACTAGGGATCAAGCCCTAACAAAACTAACTCGATTACATTATAAATCTCATCCAACCCATCACCGTCCAGCAAGCCTATGAATGAATCACTCGCTCCCGGTGGAGAGCATCATGAAATTGGTGATGGAGGATGGTTGATGATGACGATGATGAAGGATCCCCCTCTCTGGAGCCCCGAACGGACTCCAGATTTGGCCACCCGACGAAGAACAAGTGGTGGCAGCGGCTCCATATCGTAAAACGCGATGAAACTTCCTCTCTAATTTTTTTCTCCGGAAATCTGAATTTATAGCATTGGAATTAGGGTCGTCGGAGCCACGTGGGCCCCATGAGGCACCAGGGCGCGCCCAGGGGGTGGGCGCGCACTGGTGCCTCGTGTGCAGCAGGTGCCCCCCTCTAGTGGGTCTTTGCTCCAGTATTTTTTATTTATTCCATAAAAAATCTCCTAAATGTTTTGTCTAATTCCGAGAACTTTTATTTCTACCTAAGAAACAACACAATGGTAGTTCTGCTGAAAACAGCCTCAGTCCAGGTTAGTTTCATTCAAATCATGCAAATTAGACTCCAAAGCAAGAGCAAAAGTATTTTGAAATGTAGATACAACGAAGACTTATCAACGTGCCTCCCACCCCCCTGGTTGCAGCACCGTCGGGTGAGGGTTCCAGCATCGCCACCAGCCGCCATCATAGCTCGCCATGTGCCCATCACAGCACCGCCACGGAGCTCCGTCATCGCCGCTCACCATTGTTCGCAAGTTGTTCTCTGTTTGAAGCTTTCTTAGAAGCGGGTTGTAGCTTTTCTCGACTCCAGCTGTAGCCTTTTGCGGCTGCGCGGTGGCCGGCCTCCACCTACCCCGTATCAAGTTGAAACTTTTTCCAAAGCTGCTTCTAGCTTTCTTCGTTGTCGGTCGTAGTATTTTCCAGTACTGGTTGCAACTCTAACGCATGGTGGTTGAAGCTGATAACCCACAAGTATAGGGGATCGCAATAGTTTTTTAGGGTAGAGTATTCAACCCAAATTTATAGATTCAACACAAGGGGAGCCAAATAACATTTGCAAGTATTAGTAGTTGAGTTGTCAATTCAACCACACCTGGAGACTATGTATCTACAGCAGAGTGATCAGTAGCACAGTAGTATGATAATTTGATAGCGGGAGTAACAATAGCAACAATAACGGTAACAGTAGCAGTAGCAGTTTTGTAGTGTTTGTGATAGTAGCAGCAACAACAGTAGTAACTTAGCAAGATCAATATGTGAAAAACTCGTAGGCATTGGATCGGTGATGTTTAATTATGCTAGATGACATTCATCATGTAATAGTTATAACCTAGTGCGGCACAGAACTAGCTCCAATTCATCAATGAAATGTAGGCATGTATTCCGTACGTATATAGTCATACGTTCTTGCGAACTTGCATGCCATCTTTTTTCCTACCCTCCCATAGCAGCGGGGTCCATAACGAAACTAAGGGATATTAAAGCCTCCTTTTAATAGAGAACCAGAACAAAGCATTAACACATAGTGAATACATGAACTCCTCAAACTACGGTAATCACTGGAAAGAATCCCAATTATTGTCACCTTGGGGTATGCGGATCATAACATGTAATCGATGCATAAAACTTGCAAGATAGGATCAAGAACACAAATATATTGGTGAAAACATAAAGGGTTCAGATCTGAAATCATGTCACTCGGGCCCTAGTGACAAGCATTAAGCATAGAAAAGTCATGGCAACATCAATCTCAGAACATAGTGGATACTAGGGATCAAGCCCTAACAAAACTAACTTGATTACATGATAAATCTCATCCAACCCATCACCGTCCAGCAAACCTATGAATGAATTACTCGCTCCAGGTGGTGAGCATCATGAAATTGGTGATGGAGGATGGTTGATGATGATGATGATGAAGGATCCCCCTCTCTGGAGCCCCGAACGGACTCTAGATCTGGCCACCCGATGAAGAACATGACGTGGCGGCGGCTCTGTATCGTATAACATGATGAAACTTCCTCTCTTATTTCTTTCTCAGGAAATATGAATTTATAGTGTTGGAATTAGGGTCATCGGAGCCACGTGGACCCCAGGAGGCAACAGGGCACACCCAGGGGGGTGGGTGCGCCCTGGTGCCTCGTGGGCAGCAGGTCCCCCCCCCTCTAGTGGGTCTTTGCTCCAGTATTTTTTATTTATTTCAGAAAAAATCTCCAGAATGTTTCGTCTAATTCCGAGTACTTTTATTTCTACACAAGAAACAACACCATGGTAGTTCTGCTGAAAACATCGTCAGTCCAGGTTAGTTTCATTCAAATCATGCAAATTAGACTCCAAAAAAAGAGCAAAAGCATTTCGAAATGTAGATACAATGGAGACATATCAACATGCCTCCGACCCCCTGGTCGCAGCACTACCGGGTGAGGGTTCCAGCATCGCCACCAGCCACCGTCATAGCTCGCCACGCGCCCATCACAGCACTGCCACGGAGCTCTGTCATCGCCGCTCACCATTGTTCACAAGTCGTTCTCTGTTTGAAGCTTTCTTAGAAGAGGGTTGTAGCTTTTCTCGACACCAGTTGTAGCCTTTTGCGGCTGTGCGGTGGCCGACCTCCACCTACCCCGTATCAAGTTGAAGCTTTTTCCAAAGCTGCTTATAGCTTTCTTCGTTGTCGGTCGTAGCATTTTCCAATACTGGTTGCAGCTGTGACGCATGGTGGTTGAAGCTGATAACCCACAAGTATAGGGGATCGCAATAGTTTTTGAGGGTAGAGTATTCAACCCAAATTTATTGATTCGACACAAGGGGAGCCAAAGAATTTTTGCAAGTATTAGCAGTTGAGTTGTGAATTCAACCACACCTGGAGACTAAGTATCTGCAGCAGAGTGATCAGTAGCACAGTAGTATGATAATTTGATAGCGGCAGTAATGATAGCAACAATAACGGTAACAGTAGCAGTAGCAGTTTTGTAGTGTTTGTGACAGTAGCAGCAACAACAGTAGTAACTTAGCAAGATCAATATGTGAAAAATCATAGGCATTGGATCGGTCATGGATAATTATGTTTGATGACATTCATCATGTAACAGTTATAACCTAGGGCAGCACAGAACTAGCTCCAATTCATCAATGAAATGTAGGCATGTATTCCGTATATAGTCATACGTGCTTGCGAACTTGCATGACATCTTATGTCCTACCCTCCCGTGGCAGCGGGGTCCATAACGAAACTAAGGGATATTAAGGCCTCCTTTTAATAGAGAACCGAAAGAAAGCATTAACAGATAGTGAATACATGAACTCCTCAAACTATGGTAATCACTGGAAAGAATCCCAATTATTGTCACCTTGGGGTATGCAGATCATAACACGTAATAGGTGCATATAACTTGCAAGATAGGATCAATAACACAAATATATTGGTGAAAACATAAAGGGTTCAAATCTGAAATCATGTCACTCGGGCCCTAGTGACAAGCATTAAGCATAGAAAAGTCATAGCAACATCAATCTCAGAACATAGTGGATACTAGGGATCAAGCTCTAACAAAACTAACTCGATTACATGATAAATCTCATCCAACCCATCACCGTCCAGCAAGCTGATACGTCTCCAATGTATCTATAATTTTTGATTGTTCCATGCTGTTATATTATCATTCTTGGATGTTTTACAATCATTTTATAGCAACTTTCTATCATTTTTTGGGACTAACCTATTGACATAGTGTCCAGTGCCAGTTGCTATTTTGTGCTTTTTTTATACTTTGCAGAATATCCGTACCAAACGGAGTCCAAACGCAGCGAATCTTTTTAGAGAATTTTTCTGGACCAGAAGACACCTGTTGGGCCAAAGAAGTACCAGAGGGGGGCTCCGAGGGGAGCACAACTGACATGAGTACGCCCTGGTGGGTTGTGCCCACCTCGGCTGCCTCCCGCACCGCCTCTTTGCTCTATAAATACCCTAAAAATCCAAAAACCCTAGGGGAGTCGATGAAACACAATTCCAGCCACCACAAGTTCCAGAACCACCAGATCCAATCTAGACACCATCACGGAGGGGTTTATCATCCTCATTGGTGCCTGTCCGATGATGCGTGAGTAGTTCATTGTAGACCTACGGGTCTGTAGTTAGTAGCGAGATGGCTTCCTCTCTCTTTTGATTCTCAATACAATGGTCTCTTGGAGATCTATTTGATGTAACTCTCTTTGCGGTGTGTTTTTTGGGATCCGATGAACTTTGAGTTTATGATCAGATCTATTTATCCATGAAAATTATTTGAGTTTTTTTGATCTCTTATATGCATGATTAATTACTTATAGCCTCATATTTCTTCTTCGAATCTTTGGTTTAGTTAGTCCAACTAGATCAATTTTTCATGGCATGGGAAGAGGTGCTTTGTGATGGGTTTGATCGTGCCGTCTTCTTTCCCAGTGACAGAAGGGGCAGCAAAACACGTATTGATCATTGCTATTAAGGATAACAAGATGGGGTCTATTCCTACATGAATAGATCTTGTCTACATCATGTCATCATTCTTATTGCATTACTTCGTTTCTCCATGAACTTAATACACTAGATGCATGCTGGATAGCGGTCGATGTGTGGAGTAATAGTAGTAGATGCAGGCAGGAGTCGGTCTACTAATCTTGGATGTGATGCCTATATAATGATCATTGCCTGGATATCGCCATAATTATTTGAAGTTCTATCAATTGCCCAACAGTAATTTGTTTACCCACCGAATGCAATTTTTCTCGAGAAAAGCCACTAGTGAAACCTACGGCCCCCGGGTCTATTCTTTATCATATTTTCTTTGAGATCTACTTTTATTTGCTTTTGTCTTCAGATCTATTATTCTAAAACCCAAAAATACCTTGCTGCACTTTTTCTTTATTTTTTTTATTTTTTTATTGCAAGATCTATTTATCCAAAATCATAAAAACCAATCTATCTTTAACCCGAGAGGGATTGACCAAGCTATCTTACGCATCGGGTTGCAAGTATTTGTTCTTTGTGTGCAGGTACCGTTTACATAGTGTTCCTTGGTTATCCTACTGGTTCGATAACCTTGGTTTCATAACTGAGGGAAATACCTACCGAAGTTGAACTGCATCATCCCTTCCTCTTCGGGGAAATACTGACGCGGATACGAGCCATCACAAGTCTATGAAAGAATTACTCACTCCCGATGGTGAGCATCATGAAATTGGTGATGGAGGATGGTTGATGATGACGATGATGAAGGATCCCCCTCTCCAGAGCACCGAACGGACTCCATAACTGGCCTCCCAATGAAGAACACGAGGTGGCGGCGGCTTTGTATCGTAAAACGCGATGAAACTTCCTCACTTATTTTTTCTCAGGAAATCTAAATTTATAGCATTGGAATTAGGGTCATCGGAGCCACGTGGGCCCCATGAGGCACCAGGGCGCGCCCAGGGGGGTGGTACCTCGTGGGCAGCAGGTGCCCCCCCTCTAGTGGGTCTTTGCTCTAGTATTTTTTATTTATTTCATAAAAAGTCTCCAAAATGTTTCGTCTAATTTTGAGAACTTTTATTTCTACACAAGAAACAACATGATACGTCTCCATCGTATCTACTTTTCCAAACTATTTTGCCCTTGTTTTGGACTCTAATTTGCATGATTTGAATGGAACTAACCCGGACTGATGCTGTTTTCAGCATTGCCATGGTGTTATTTTTGTGCAGAAATAAAAGTTCTCGGATTGACCTGAAAATTTACGGAGAATATTTTTGGAATATATAAAAAATACTGGCGCAAGAATTAACCATAGGGGGTCCACCCAGAGGCCACAAGCCTGGGGGGGCGCCCCCCTGGGGCGCGCCTAGAGGGCTTGTGGGCCCCCTGGACCTCCTCCGACCTCAAGTCCAACTCTATATAACCCTATTCGGGGAGAAAAAATCAGAGAGAAGGATTCATCGCATTTTACGATACGGAGCCGCCGCCACCTCTTGTTCTTCATCGGGAGGGCTGATCTAGAGTCCGTTCGGGGCTCCGAAGAGGGGGATTTGTCGCCATCATCATCACCAACCTTCCTCCATCACCAATTTCATGATGCTCATCGCCGGGAGTGAGTAATTCCTTCGTAGCAGTACTGCAGGATGCTGCTAATGCCACACTACGATCAGAGACCCTTTGACAAAACTGTGTGCAATGCATTAATCGCAAACGGGGATGTAAAAAAACCATCAAAAAAGATGCAAAACATTTGCGATGGCGAAGACATCAAACACGGTTCAGATTTTAGTTACATGTGCGATGCGGGGCATACGGTTGATCCATACGAACTATTTGTGATTAGACAGAACAACAGAAACGGGAGCCATATCAATGTGTGTGCGATATACGGCATACAGTTCGCTCCGATGAACTATTTGCTATTAGGGAATGCAATAGAAACGGTCAGCCAGATCAAGGTGTGTGTGATATACGACATACGGTTCACTCGGATGAACTGTTTTCGATTAGGGAAGAGAACAGAAACGGATCAACTTAACAAGATGTGTGTGATATGCGGCATACAGTTCACATAGATGAACTGTTTATGATGAGCCAGAAGAACAGAAACGATTCATGTAAACAAGATGTGTGTGATACGCAGCAAACAGCCCACTCGGATGAACTGCTTGCGATGAGAAATTATAACACAAATGCTTACTATAGTTAGTTCGTGTGCAATTCTGTTTGTACAAAAAACTTTGAAAAATGCAAACTAGTTGCTTGCGGTGGCTAGGAGTATCGCACACAATGCGTCTGCGAGTACTTGTGTGCGATGATTAGTAAGTTACACATACGTTTCCTTATGTTAACATGTGTGTGATAAATAACACGTGGCACCGCATACGGTGTTCGGGTTGTGTGTGTGCTCCACTTAGTCTTCCCGCGCTCCAGCGAATGCTTCCCGTGCTCCACATGGGTGAATTGTAAAATCCACGCCTCTTCCCTCATCGGTTTCCCGCCACCAGCTAATGGCTTGCTGCATATAACCCAGGCGGCAACACACCGTCGCGACACTCTGCGCAGATCTAGTCCTCACCCATCTACCATTAGTTATTCGAAGCATGCCAGGCAACGACCAAAGCTTCGACGTCGACCCCTACCTGCGTTACATCTTCGAAGAGGAGAACGAGCCGGAGCAGGTCGGGGAGCAAGAGCTTCATCGGCCGGTGCAAGCACCATGGCCCATCAGCAACAATATCGGCGTGACAGTCGTTGGGCGCACAATCGACATATTGCAGAGGAGGTGTGATGAGCAGTTTGCCATTCACCGTGCAAAAGATCCAGAGCTGCTCGGCGGCATGATCGATGACCCACCCGAAGAGCCACCGTCACCAGTGCTCATCGAGAGCCTGATGCCCCGCACACTACAGGAATTAGCTTATTTGCCGTCTGCCATGGCAGACGGCAAAGCTCTTTGCCATCTACCACCAACGGCAAACCTGCCCGACAAAGAGAGTGATGGTAAACAGGTTCTTTGCCGTCGGCTTCCGCAAAGCGGACGGCAAAGGCCCTTTGCCTTCAGTGGCGGACGGCAAAGAACATGGATGGCAAAAATCATGCATTAGCCATGTTAGGTGGCTAACGGCAGCCTTTGCCATCCGCCAGCAGACGGCAAAGCTGAACAGCCCTTTACCGTCTGCTTTGTGATGTCAGCGGACGCGTCAGCAGACCCAGCCCTTTGCCATCTGCCACCGACAGCAAACTGACCAAATGGGTCAGCTCCCAGGTTGCACAGGTTGCTGCCACGTGGCTTCTTTACCGTCGGCGGCGGACGGCAAAGGTCCCTTTGCCGTCGGTGGCGGATGGCAAAGTGCCTGTATTGTTGCTGTTTTTTATGTTTTCTATTATATCCCTGCATTTTCAAAAGATATATATGATATATATAGTTTCAACATCAAACATAGCCCATGTATCAAACATCTAGCAGTCCATCAATGCAACAGAACACATAGGGTATTAAAAGATCCAATGCATACATAGTTTCACGGAGTTCATCTGTATATACATACATAGTTTCACATTGTTCATCAATCCAAATGAAAACAAGAACTAAACACTAGCAGTCCATCAATGCTGCTTTCATGAAGTGAATCAAACCTGCAAAAATGGGAGTAAGAAAGTTAGACGAAGAAGAAGAAGACTAGAAGAAGAAGAAGAAGAAGAAGAAGACTAGAAGAAGAAGAAGAAGACTAGAAGAAGAAAGAAGAAGAAGAGAAGACTAGAAGAAGAAGAATTTTCTTCTTCTTTTCTCATCTTTCTTCTTCTCTTCTATCTTTTTATCCCTTTCCTCCTCATTCTCATTCTTCTTCTTTTATTCTTTCTTTTTCTTCTCTTTCTTCTTCTATTCTTTCTTTTTCTCCTCTTTCTTGTTTTCTTTTTCTTATTCCTTATTTGTGTCATTTTAGAGCTAACATACGTAATTATGCCATTTTTTAGCCAACTAAGCTTATTATGTCAATTTGGAGGAAAATAAGGTAAGTATAGGTCATTTTTGTGCTAACCTAGGTGATGATGCCATTTTTGAGCCAACCTACGTAAGTATAGCTCATTTTTTATCTAACTTAGGTAATTATGCCATTTAGGAGGAAAATAAGCTAAGTATGCATTTGTTAAGCAAAACACTAGAGAAAACTTACCCTCATCACAACAAATGCGATGAAGATCGCAACTAAGGTAACAATTGATCCAACAGCATAATGATACCAAGCCTCATTATCAATGGCATATTTTTCTAATCTTCTTAATCTTCAAGCGCATTGCATCCATCTTCAAGCGCATTGCATTCATCTTCATCTTGTGATCATCGACAACATCGGCAACATACAACTCCAATTTCATCTTCTCTTCTTCAATTCTTTTCATTTTTTCTTTCAAATACTCATTTTCTTTTTCAACTAAATTTAACTTCTCGACAAGAGGGTTAGTTGCAATTTCCGGTTCACATACCTCCTAGATAAAAATATCTCTATGTCAACTTGATGGCCATAATTGTCATAAATGTGAAATGCAATAAATAGTTATAAAAGAGAATATACCACATCCAAATCATAAACCGGGCGAGGGCCGACGGGGACGGATATCAAGACCATGGCACTATGTATAACAAACAATCATACAAAGTAAGAAAATTATACAAGTAACTATATAAATCATACAATCATACATGTAACTATATAAATCAAGTACAACATAAAAAAATTGAATACCTAATAATAATCATGATCGTCGGGTTCAATAAATGCTCCGGGATCAATAAATGCATCATCATCATCACTATCATCAATGAAGTGCTCATCGGGTTCAGCGGCATCAACATGTGGAAGGCCACCTTTACGTAATCGGTCAAGCATTGACAAGTCATCCACAGTACTAACCTCTTCTTGTTCAGGCTCTTCTTGTTCCGGCTCAGGGGTGAGGTCGGGTTCATTGTCGCTGTCTACTTCAATGTTCTGGTGTGAAGTAGAGCATTTCTTGAAGCGTTTTCTGGAAAGACGTGTTTCTTGGAAGAATTCACCTTCATATGTGTCTGGGTTAATGTGAGGTTCATAATCCTCTTCATTGGGGGGAGGTGGTCTAACACGTGGCGGCACTTCATAAACGACATCCCAACCATTCAGATTTGGATCAGTTTGGCAGGCCCACGGTAGATAGAAAACTTGGTTCGCCTGTTGAGCCATAATATAGACATCGGGAACATCTAAATGGGTGCTTTGTTTGATTTCGACTAGCCCTATATGTTCATGAGTCCTTCTAGTCTCCTTCGGCTGGAACCAGTAACATTTGAAGACTACGATGTTCGGTGCGTTTTGACCATAGAATAGAAGTTCATAAATTGCTTCAACTCTCCCATAATAATCGATGCCTCCATCGCCGATAGCAGAGACACAACAATTTGTAGACTTTCGGTCGGCCATAGATAGCTCTTTGTCGTAGGTACGAAAGCGATACCCGTTGATGTCGTATTTGTCAAATGAACGGACCTTAAAGTCAAAACCATTAGCGACTTGTCTCAATTCGGCGTCCATAGACTCTGAATTAGCCTACAAGTTTAATACGAAAGGATTGTTGCATTAGCCACAAATTAGACGAAGAAATGAGAATGGTCTAATGGAAATTTCCGTTTGTTTGAACCAAGAGATGAAACCGGGAAAGCCGCCTCCTTGCTTTGCCAGAAGCTAATACTCTTCGATGGATTCCTTTTGGATCACTGCTCCATTCGAGAATTTGGCAACGTATCGACTGTATCAAAAAATATCCAGGAATAAGAGCAGTTCAAAGTAATTAGAAGTTGCGAAAGAATGTACCACGAGAACTTACTCGATGTACGGCCGCACTTTTGTTAGGTTGGTGAAGATGTACAACGAAATGGTCCGCCATTCTTCGACATCAAACGATATTGGTTTCGAAGCACCGGCTCGTGCGAGATTCCCTTTGAATAGGCTAAGGTTGGATCCACCTTTTTTATGGTCGCCAGCATTGTACCGAGGCTTCGGATTATGCAAATGATGATTTTTGGCTTCGTAGTGTGCTGTCACGAAGTTTGCCGCCTCCTCAGTAATGAATGCCTCGGCCATCGATGCTTCAATTCTACGTTTATTTTTACATTTTGCTTGCAGCGTCTTCTGGATCCTCTCAGTTTCGTAGCACCAACGATTTTGCACGGGCCCCCCAATCTTGCCTCGGTCGGGAGATGCAAAATCAAGTGTTGCATTGGATTAAAGAAGCCCGGCGGAAAGATCTTCTCTAACTTGCAGATCAACTCCAGCGCCAACTCTTCCATTTCTTCTAGCACGGCAGGCGATAGTTCTTTCGCACAAAGAACACAGAAGAAATAGCTCAGCTCTGCCAGTACTAGCCATTCATCCTCAGGGATGAAGCCACGCAACATCACCGGCATTACCCGCTCAATCCATATGTGCCAATCATGACTCTTGAGACCAAATTTTTCAATTTCTCAAGACTCGCTCCCCTCTTTAGATTTGCTGCATACCCATCGGGGAACATTAACTGCATTTTCACCCACAAGATAATTTCCCTCATAGCTGGCCTTCCAAGATTGAACCATGCCTTTGGCTTCATCCAGTTCTGCTTTCCTTTCGGTTCTTGCATGTTTTGTAATGGTATATCACATAGCGCCTCCTGATCGACTCTAGCCTTAGTATTATCCTTTGACTTCCCCTCTATGCCAAACAATGTACCAAAAAGTGCCTCGGCGATATTCTTTTCAGTGTGCATCACGTCGATGTTGTGTGGGCAAAGGAGGTCTTTGAAGTAAGGCAGATCCCACAAGCATGTCTGGTGAGTCCAGGCGTGTTTCGAATTATGCCCCTTCAAATACCCTGGACGCTCTGGATCTGGCTCGAGATTGTTTAACTGATCCAGGGTCTCTTGGCCTGTCAACGGAGGTGGTGCAGAGTTTTTGACAACTCTACCTTTCATGAAGTTCTTCTTGTCTTTCCTGAACTTATGGCGAGGATCCAGGAACTGTCTATGCAAGTCGAAGCAAGAAAACTTGCGACCAGCCTGCAGCCAACGAAACTCAAGAGCTGCCTTGCATGTGGGGCACGAGAACCTTCCATGCACACACCAGCTAACGAATAGCGCATACACCGGCAAGTCATGCGTCGAGTACATGTACCAGACACGCATTATGAAGCTCTGTTTGTTAAAGGAGTCGTATGTCTTGAACCCATTATCCCAAGCTTCTTGCAATTCATCCTTAAGCGGCTGCATGTACACATTCATATTCTTCCCCGGATAGTTGGGCCCTGGAATTATCAACGTCAGGAAAATGTTCTTTCTTTGCATAATCTGCCCGGGAGGGGAGATTGAGTGGAATGACAAATACGGGCCAACAACTGTATTGGGCTGCCGTCAGACCAAACACACTGAACCCATCCGTGATGATGGTGACTCGAGGATGCCTTGGATCTGCCATTTTTTCCTCATGTAATGCATCGAAGCGCTTCCACGCTTCACCATCCGATGTGTGCACCATCATCAGATTCCCATCTGCATCTAGTTCGGTTCTTTTGCCCGTTTTGTGCCATGTCATCTGTCTGGCCGTCTCTTCGACCATGAAAAGACGTTGAAGTCTTGGTACGATTGGCATATACCGAAGAACATTAACCGGGATTTTGGTCTGCGTCTTCTCACCCATACCATTGTCTACCACAATATACCTGGAAGACTTGCAAATGGGACAATAGTTCAAGTCTGCATACTCAAGCCTAAATAAGGCACATCCTTTCTCACAGGCATGTATCTTCTCATAGGGCATCTTAAGAGCATGGAGGATTTTGTCTGACTGGTACAGGTTTGCAGGCAGTACATGGCCTTTGGGTAGAAAGCGTCCAAATACTGTCATCATCGCGTCGTAGCATTCTCTGCCCAAGTTGAATTGAGCCTTCAGAGCCATTATTTGTGAGATGGCATCCAGCTGACAAAGCTTAGTGTGCTCGTGAAGAGGATGTTTTGAAGACTCCAACATTTCATTGAAGGCCTTTGCAGATTCCTCCATCTCTTCGTCCGAATCCCGAGCATCATCAAAGTTTTGCACCATGTCTTCCATCCCGGTACCATGATCGTCGGTGCGATGACGAACCACCGCAGCTCTGGCACGTTGGGCAGACTAACCATGAAATGTACACACCGTATAACCAGGCGTAAAACCACTCTTCTCCAGGTGTTTGCCCATTTCATCCTGTGTCTTCTTTTCCCAATTCTTGCACCGGACACAGGGGCACCAGTTTTTCCTCTGGCCATTTGCAAATGCGGCTTTCACAAACCCCTTGGTTTTTGTTAATCATTCATTGGTAATCTCTTTCTGACTAGTGCGACCGGTGTACATCCACGCACGATCACTCATATTGCTTAGGTACTGGACAGACAATAAATATATATAATTCAGCATGTATATTCATCAGTTAATCTAGTTTTTCAATTTTATTACGTCCATGCAACCTACACTCTAATAGGTAAAGATAGGTCCTAATCCCACCCGAGTATGTGTAGATTGAGTATGTTCTCCATGCTCTACCCCATTACGAGACAAAATTTCGGCAGCACCTCCCCGCTGTTCTCCCGATACACGTCTCGGCAAAAAGCCGAGAGAATGTGCATCCGGAGAACAACAGGGAGGCGCTGACGAAATTTTGTCTCGGAATGGGGTAGAGCATGGAGAACGTACTCAATCTACACATACTCGAGCTGTCCGTGGAAATTGCTGGACAATCCGAATGAGTTACGGTGATAAATATGCAACGGAATGCATATTTATCGATGCAACCCTTTAGGACGGGAGACGCATACTGGTTACGCGACTATAGTTACCTAGCTAGTGTCATCGGCACGAAAGCCGGAACAGAGCAAATAATTAAGGGGGGGAGGAGATGTCATTTGTGCTCACCCACGAACGCAGGGGCGGAGCTCGTCGAACACCAGACCCTCGCAGCGACGAAACAACTGCACATTGAAATCGAAAGATGAGTAACATAGCATTATTGTTTTTTCCATCAACCTAACTAAAATTAAACTAAACTAAGCCTAAACTAAAGTAAATCTAAAAAAATAGAAAAAATAAGAAAAAAAGGAGAGAGGGCAGCGGTGGAGCTCACCAGAGAGAGGGCAGCGGTGGCGACGGGCGGCGGTGGAGGAGGGGGCGGGGTGGAGGAGGGGGAGGGCTGGGCGCGAAATGGGACATCTGGGGGAGAAAAGCAGAGGAGGCGACGGAGGAGAGAGGGAGGGGAGGGGCGGAAGGGGAGAAGGGGGAGGGGGAGACAGGGGAAAGGAGGGGGAGGGGGAGGGGGAAGCAGCGAGATGGGAGAAGGGGGACGGGGGAGAAGGCGGCAAGGGAGGGTTGGGGGGCAGGTGGAGCCGACGCTGTGAGAATGGACGGAAGGGGGGGGGGACGGGACAGGGGGCGGGGGGGCTGGGGCAGGGAGGTGGAGGGGCGGCGGGGGCTGGGCGGGCGCAGGGGCGAAGGGGGGATGGCGGGGGCGGGGGGCTCGGGGGCAGGGACGGTGGTGGGGCGGCGGCGGTGCGGGCGCGGGGGCGCGCGGGTGGAGAGAGGGGAAGAGAGAGGGGTGGGGCCGAGGAGAGAGGGAGGGGGCACGTTCTTTGCTGTCAGCTAGTGGACGACAAAGAATCTTTGCCGTTCGCTCGCAGACGGCATAGAGGGGGGCTGGTGGGCCGTTAGGGTTTGGACCTCCACTGGACCCCACCCACCTCTTTGCCGTCTGCCAACGGACGGCAAAGATTCTTTGCCGTCCACTAGCCGACGGCAAAGAACTGGCTGATGGCAAATAGGGTCTTTGCCGTCAGCCAGTTCTTTGCCGTCCGTTTTTTGGAAGCAGATGGCAAAGACCTTCTTTGCCGTCCGCTAGCAGACGGCAAAGATCTGACTGATGGCAAATTCTCTGTTTCTAGTAGTGGCAATGAATGGGCAGAGGACCTCTGCGATTCAGTCAAGACACAGCCAGCTTGCGGCTTCATCATTGCCCGCGGCGGCCGTGTCAACCTCGATCCCGACGATGTGGTGGCCAGGCTCGAGCGCATCCTTGGCTGAGTTGACGTCCCCGACGAAGTAGAACATCGCCAACATGATATCTTGAGGATGCAGGTGATGGACAGAATTTGCTACCAGGCCAGATACATGGAAATGGAGCGGTTCAGCGGAGATATCATGCACGCGATTGCACACTGTCAAGCTCTTCTGGAAGAGGCCCGGCAGCCCCAAGAGCCTCCTAGCGCCAGCAGTTCTGTAGGCGGAGGTGGGTCGGGACACTTGGAAGGAACGGCCGCAAGGGTGCTATGCTGATCACGGAGTCCGAGAAGACCGTCGTTGGAAGGCCGCCAGCTCAGCCTTCTATCCTATATTTTATTATAATTGTATGCATATGTAGGTCGTGAGTGTTTTGGGCGTTGCTGCATGTGGAATTTTAAATTATCTTGAATATGTAAGAAAATTATTAACCGTTGCCATTGTAAATTTGCCTCAACAGTGAGCAGAGCGCATGCAGGGACGCCAGAGCAGAGCGCGCTGCGGCCGCCTCAATGGCGAGCTAAACGCGCGGACGGACGCGAGCAGAGCGCGCCGCGGCCACCTCAACGGCGAGCAACCATGTGGTCAACCTTCTGGCACCCCGTGGGAGGCACGATGGCGCATCCATCAGACACGATGGTGATATCTTGACCGTGTGTGATAGTGGGCAGACACGTACACGTACATATGAGAATGCGTGCCCACGTTTTGGGCTCCTAATGCGTGGCATACGGTTGATCCATAAGAACTGTTTGCGATGAGCCAGAACAACAGAAACGGGCTTTGTAGGCCCAGAACCATCAATAAATTTTGACCTTGTTTCTCGTCACATTGCAGATTACAACGCAATAAGTAATTGCAAATCTGTTCACACCGATCAAACTAATATGTGTTCACACTTAGCACCGGGCTATAAAAACTACCCACTCAAAAATTACTTCACAGTTCCTCTCCTCATCACCCACAAAACTGGTCTTTCCCATCAGGCCGTTCCGCCATGACCGTAGGAGGAGTTTCGGGTGGACATATAACCAGGCAGCAAAGACCAAGGCCGCGGAAGCACTAGAGAGGTCCCGCCGCCAAGCGACAGCCACAACAGAGATGTCCTGGCGCGCCGCGGAGCCCTCGAACGAGCTCTCATGGGCACGCGAGGGCTCTCACAAGCGCACTCGCCGCGTCGGCGATCGCGACGGGCTGGCGTTGCTGCAGTCCTTGGCCGGCGAGGACGACATTCTAGCTGGCCTCATTAAGCAACAGGAGCTAGTCGACAGCTAGATGAAGCTGCTCGAGATCAGCAATGTCTCGGTTGAGAAGGCGACCGGCCTCGTCGAGCAACTCATGGGTGATAATGCGAAGCTCCTCAAGGCGCTCACCGAGAAGGTGGAGGAGGCCGCCGGCTGGAAGATGCTGCAAGAGCAGAGCAGTGCTTCGGGGATGACGTTGACAGCGGTCGTCGAGGAACTGATGGGTGACTTGAGGAAGCTCCGGATCGAGCGCGAGCAGGAGGTGGAGGAATCTGTGGCTGCTTTCAAGCATAGTCGTGAGGAATTGAAGAAGGAGCTAGAGGATGTCGTCGCCCGGCGATCCATCGAGGCGTAGAGACAGTAGCGACCCAGATCGTTGTTTGCGATTTCGTTCTTCTCTTGCCCCCGTGTCTTCCGGGCTTTGCCGCATGTGGCATTTTAAATTATCCGGAATATGTAAGACAATTATTATCCGCGCCATTGTAAATTTGTCGTCATATTATCTGTTGCAATTTTATTTGTCGTCGTATTATTCGTTGCCCTATGTGGCATTTTAAATTAGGCCGGAATACGAGTTGAAAACACGAACAAAGCAAATGCTAACGTTGAGCGGGGCCATGGGATCACAAGCAAACACCCTCCGTCCAGAAGCTTTAATTAACCGCATGTTAAACAGCGGCTCGACCACCATTAATGGAGAAGTTGTGAGCGAGGCGGGCAGCTGGTGGATGGAGGTCAAAGAGCTCGCTTCCCGATGAGCCTGGTCGGCCTTGCTGCTCGCACGTGTCCCGTCGAGCCTCTGAGGTGGACAGGATGCACGCGTCCCGTCGAGCCTGCGCGGCGGACTGCTCGCAGGCGTCTCGTCAAGCCTGCATGGTGGACTTCTCGTGCTCGTCCCGTCTAATCAAACAGCTGCACGCACGCCACCGAGTATGGTTAAATTTTGGCACAAAATACAAAGATGACCAATGAACGAGGATGGAGGTAGTACTATCCCATAAGAAAAGAGGGACGCGTGGCCGCACTTAAATGGTTACGGGAACACACGATTCATATAATACAACCGTTTGCGATATTAATGTGTCAGCTATTTGTTTCAAAACGACTTCGTTGGCTATTAATGTGTGCGCCTTGTCTCAAACTGGACGATTTTTTTACCACGGCATATATGTGCCATGTCATGAAACCATGCCAAGTTTCATGTTTTTTGGGTGAGTTTTCAATTTACTGGGATTTAAAAACCGAGATTCTCAATGTTTCAGGACAACGAGAAATTTGTAATTCATTCCCATTCCTTCAATGTGACCTAAACATGCACCCAAGGACACATGTATAATTTTTCTAGCCATTTTGGTGAACTGGAGCATGTATTTGTAGTTCAGATTTGAATTATGGACATTAAATGCCTAGAAAACTCAATTAATATATAAAATGGCCAAACGAACCCTGAACAGTTTCAAATTTCAGCACGACACTCCTGTTATTCTTTGTTGCCTACAGAAAACGAAGTTCAAGGCGAGAAGAGGCAGCGATTATCGTTTTGCCCACAAGAGGGGCATGTTTCACTACCGGAACCACGAGGGTTGCGAGAAGCTTCGGTTTGTAAGAGGCTTGTAATATAGCTTGGCCCAAATTGGACAATTATTTTACCACGACATATATGTGCCATGTAGTGACACCATGCCAAGTTTCATGATTTCCTGGTGAGTTTTAGATTTACAGAGATTTAGAAACCGAGATTCACAATGTTTGTGGCTGAGCCAGGACCCCAAGGACACATGTAAGTTTTTTCTAGCCATTTTGGTGGACTGGAGCATGTATTTGTAGTTCGGATTTGAATTATGGACATTAAATGCCTAGAAAACTTAATTAATGAATAAAAAAGGTCAAACGAACCCTGAATAATTTCAAAGTTCAGCATGAATCTCCCGTTGTTCCATGTTGCGTGTAGAAGAAAATACAAGGCTAGAAGAGGGAGCGATTATCATTTCGCCCACAAGGGGACATGTTTCCCTATCAAAACCACGCGGGTTCTTACGACAGGCTCCGGTTTGTAAGAGGTTTGTAATAAAGCTTGGCCCAAATTGGACAATGTTTTTACCACGACATATATGTGCCATGACGTGACACCGTGCCAACTTTCATGATTTTTTGGTGTGTTTTGGATTTATGGGGATTTAAAAACCGAGATTCCAAATGTTTGAAGACGAGCCAGGACGATGGTATGGTTGTAATTCATTCCCATTCCTGGCATGGGACCTAAACATGCACCCAAGGACACATGTATAATTTTTCTAGCCATTTTGGTGAACTAGAGCATGTATTTGTAGTTCAGATTTGAATTATGGACATTAAATGCCTAGGGAACTCAATTAGTGTATAAAAAGGCCAAACAAACCCTGAATAAGTTTAAATTTCAGCACGGATATCATGTCGTTCCATGTTGCCCGTAGAAGAAAATACAAGGCGAAAAGAGGCAGTGATTATTGTTTCGCCCACAAGGGGGACACGTTTCCCAATCGGAACCACGAGGCTTCTTTGAGAGAAGCTCCGGTTTGTAAGAGGCTTGTAATAATACTTGCGCCAAAATGGACAAAAAAATCCTCGACATATATGTGCCATGTCGTGACACCATGCCAAGTTTCATGATTTCCGGGTGAGTTTTGGATTTACGGGGATTTAAAAACCAAGATTCTTCTCACGAAATGTTTTCAAATAGCACACGATTCATTCACAAAAGCCGTGTGCCTACCGAACCATGGCCGATGCCCCCCTGCTGCGCGCGCGATCTGAGTCATGCATTCTAATTGGCCAGAACCCAAACCCCACGGATCATACGTCTGCATCATTGGATGCTCCCAGATTGAACGTCAATCCTCATCCCTTTCGACAGCACATGCAGTATATGGGTAAGCACTGTGCGCATGTGTCATGCTAGCTCACGCTTCCTTCTCTACTAAGTTTTCTATATTAATGTTGTTATATATCCAAACACGCTACCGTTTCCCGCCACTCCTCTCATCGGTTTCCCGCCTCTTCTCCCATCGTTTTCCCGCGACATACCGGCCATGTAAATATCGCACACAGTTTCTAAAAGCACAAATGTGTGTGATAGGAGGGAGTAGGTCCCATAGGGTGACCAGCGTGAAACACCTTAAAGGCAAGGAGGCAATTCCTATCAGCAAGGGGCGGCTTCCCATTTGCTAGCCTAGTCGAATAGAATGCAGAAGTTAAGCATGCTCGTGCTGGAGTAGTCTAAGTATGGGTGACCCGGTGGGAAGTTGCATATCTCAAGCTTCATTTAAACGCGGTGACACGGTCATTATAGAGATAAATGTCTCTATAGTGACCTATCATTGCGATTATATAAACCTTGGGATCCTTGTTTTGTTAATTTGTAGACTATGTTTTTATAGGTTATTTTTTGTTCTAAAAAATCAAAGAATGATTGACTCTATAGTGACCTGTCATGGCGATTATATAAACCTTGGGATCCTTGTTTTGCTAATTTGTAGACTATGTTTTTATTGGTTATTTTTTGTTCTCAAAAATCAAAGAATGATCGACATCTGTAGGCCGACACAAATTATCCCTTTAACTCAACGCATGAGAAGGGTTTACTCTTTGCTCCAAGTGCTAGGTTAGAGCAAATCAAGTTTCAGCACATGCGTTGGACGGCACCCGGCCCCTACAGCCCCCCCCCCCATCCACCTCGAATTTGCGTTCCCGACATCGTACGTCTTTAGCCTGGCCGCGGGGGCTATGATGTTTAGTTTGTAATGTTACTGATGTAGTTGGTGCCCCATCAAACTTGTGCTTTCGGGATTTGAACAAATCACACACCAGACCCATACATTTTTTTCAGGTCGCATGCGGGGTATAGGGTGCCGGGTGTTCTGATCGAGCATGTCTCCCTTGTGCGGTTTATAGACGCCACACATATCTATGGGCTCCCCGAGGTATATATATTATCCTTGACCGATAAGGAGGGGGGCCCACACAATCTATCCCTTAGACCCAACATACGAGAAGGGTTTGACCATGATGGTTTCCTATTGCTATGTGTGCCATGTTAGACCAAATAAAGTTTGAGAGCATGCGTTGGCCAACACCCCCCCCCCACCGCCGCCTCGAAGTTGGGAAACCAACATCGTACGTATTGAACCAGGCTTGGGCTCGGGTACGGTGTTCGGTTTGTAATATAGTTGGTGGCCCATCGAAGTTGTGCATTCGGGATTTAAACACACCACCGTACCCATACATATTTTCGGGCCACATGCAGTGTATACGGGGTCTTCTGATCGATCACGTCTCCCTTGTGCGGTTTTTTGTGACGACACGCATATCTATGGGCTCCTCGAGTGTGTATATATCATCCCTTTGACCGATAACGAGGGGTATGTGTTGGCCATGAATGGATTACTCCTAGTTCGTGTTAGGGCCGGTCACTGTCACATGTCGTTCAACCAAAGCTCGAGCTCATGCGTTGTCAGGATTCCCTCCCACATGCTCGGATTGCTGGGTTCAACCTACACCGTACCCTGCGTATCTCATCCTTAACTACCTAGCCTTCATGGTTGTTGTCTGTATAGAGAGGCAGGCACCACATCTAAATTGTACATTATTCTATATTGAAAACACACATCGCCCCTTCCAACGTACATCATTTTGGGCCGCATGCAAGAGGTGCTGGTTTTGTGGTCCCTCTCGTGCGATTTTTTATGATGGTTCAATCTATTGGCCCAAGCGGTTTATCGACAACAACAGTTGTCGTTTGACCAAACGATAGATTTACTGGTCCGTCTTATGGTAGGTCATGGCGACATGCATGTATGACCAAAGTATCATTACGTGCATCCGCCCTGCTGACATGAAGTGGGAGGTGGGTCAAGCACCCTAGTTAGCTATGACATTATGTCATTACAGATATATCCAAGGGTGCTTTCGGGTTTGCGAGGCAGGTGCCACCAAAGTTATGCATTGTGTATTTAAAGTTTTAAACATCACACCCTATATTCCTACATATATTTGGCCACATCCAGGTGGTTCTTGACTTCTGGCCCCTCTCATCGATCTTCGACGATGCGCCCAACCATGGGCCCGCGCGGTCAAAGTTGTGCATTGGAATTTTGAACATCACAGACCACCCTTTTAACTCATATATATTTGGGCCACATGCTGGTGTGGCTGTCTTCTGACCCTCTCTAACATTTTTTTGCTGCAAAGACTCTAATGACGCTCAATGGACATGGGTATAATGTCTTAACCGTGTGCGATGAAAGTGCGCTGCGAATCACCACGACTGTGCAAGCGCGAGCAAAGGTGGAGGTACTGGCTCAACCGTGTGCGATGTAAGTGCGCTGTAAAATCACCATGACTGCGCAAGCGCAAGCAAAGGTGGAGGTACTGGCTTAACCGTGTGCGATGCAAGTGCGCTGTAAAATCACCACTTGCGCAAGCTAAAGGCGGGTAGTTTATTTAGATTGAATTCCATGTCTGCGTCTGAAAATTAGGACAAACCGTGTGCGATAGACCAGCTAGCTAGAAATCTAAAAACAAACTACCCGCCGTGAGCGTTGCAAAAATCGGCGGTCCCGCCACTTTTCCTTATTATCATACACGCATATTCTTATTGGACCGTGCGCTATCTTGGGTACTCCCGCCCCGCATCAATTCCTTTACCCAAATTTTAGTAGCCACCGTACTTCAACAATCGCCCACACTCCTCCAGCACCGACCTTATAGTAAAATTGCAGTAGCCGAGGCATTTGAACCGTCGCCCTCCCTCGTCCACCACCATCTCCACCTACCATTACTAAATTTTTCAGTAGCCGCGGCGTATCCTCAAACACCACCCCCCTCCACAGTCCCACCACCTAGCCCCCTCCCCCCTCGAACCCTAGCTCGTCGGCACCGCCGGCACCGCTACCGCCGCCGCCAACCCCTGCCGGTCTGCCCATTCCTCCTAGCCTAGATAATAAAGTTCAGGTTACCCAGCGATTCCCATACCGTCGCCGCACTCCCCTGAGTTTTTAGATGAGGCCTGCGGTGTCCCTCCCCGCCAGATCTACATCCCCTGCTCCAGAATGTCGCAGCCTAAGCTCGACCACATATCCCGGGGAGCCCGACGAGCGTTCGGCCAAGAGGAGGTTTATCATGGCCTCTCCGGCGGACGTTGGCGAGGTGGCCGCCGTTTGCCCCGACCTGTCAATCCCGGAGCAACACATCGCCGGACTGACGCTGTTTTCAGCAGAATTGCCATGTTGTTATTTTTGTGCAGAAATAAATTTCTCGGATTGACCTGAAAATTTACGGAGAATATTTTTGGAATATATAAAAAATACTGGCACAAGAATTAACCATAGGGGGTCCACTCAGATGCCACAAGCCTGGGGGGCGCCCCCCCTGGGGCGCGCCTAGAGGGCTTGTGGGCCCCCTGGACCTCCTCCTACCTCAACTCGAACTCTATATAACCCTATTCGGGGAGAAAAAATCAAAGAGAAGGATTCATCGCGTTTTACGATACGGAGATGCCGCCACCTCCCGTTCTCATCGGGAGGGCTGATCTGGAGTCCTTTCGGGGCTCCGGAGAGCGGGATTCATCGCCATCATCATCACCAACCTTCCTCCGTCACCAATTTCATGATGCTCACCGCCAGGAGTGAGTAATTCCTTCATTGGCTTGCTGGACGGTGATGGGTTGGATGAGATTTATCATGTAATCGAGTTAGTTTGTTAGGTTTTGATCCCTAGTATCCACTATGTTCTGAGATTGATGTTGCTATGACCTTGCTATGCTTAATGCTTGTCACTAGGGCTCGAGTGCCATGATTGCAGATCGGAACCTATTATGTTTTCATGAATATATGTGTGTTCTTGATTCGATCTTGCAAGTTGTAGACACCTATTATGAGTTATGATCCGCATACCCCAAGGTGACAATAATTGGGATTCTTTCCGGTGATTACCGTAGTTTGAGGAGTTCTTGTATTCACTAAGTGCTAATGCTTTGTTCCGGTTCTCTATTAAAAGGAGGCCTTAATATCCCTTAGTTTCCATTAGGACCCCGCTGCCACGGGAGGGTAGGACAAAAGATGTCATGCAAGTTCTTTTCCATAAGCACGTATGACTATATATGAAATACATGCCTACATTATATTGATGAATTGGAGATAGTTCTGTGTCACCCTAGGTTATAACTGTTGCATGATGAATGCCATTCGACATAATTATCCATCACTGATCCAATGCCTACGAGCTTTTCAGATATTGATCTTTGCTAAGTTACTTTCGTTGCTACTGCTGTTACAATCGCTACAAAACTGCTACTGTTACTTTTGCCACTGTTACCGTTACTTCCATACTACTTTGCTACTAAATATTTTGCTGCAGATATTTAGTCTTTCAGGTGTGGTTGAATTGACAACTCAACTACTAATACTCGTGAATATTCTTTGGCTCCCATTGTGTCGAATCAATAAATTTGGGTTGAATACTCTACCCTCGAAAACGGTTGCGATCCCCTATACTTGTGGGTTATCACAACACCATGGTAGTTCTGGTGAAAATAGCGTCAGTCCAGGTTAGTTTCATTCAAATAATGCAAATTAGACTCCAAAACAAGAGCAAATGTGTTTCGAAATGTAGATACAACGGAGACGCATCAACGTGCCTCCCACCCCCTGGTCGCAGCACCGCCGGGTGAGGGTTCCAGCATCGCCACCAGCCGCCGTCATAGCTCGCCACTGATACATCCATTTTGCATCATGTTTTTATGTTAATATTTATTGCACTATGGGCTATTATTTCACATTATGGTACAATACTTATGCCTTTTCACTCTTATTTTACAAGATTTACATGAAGAGGGAGAATGCCGGCAGCTGGAATTCTGGACCGAAAAGGAGCAAATCTGAGATTCCTATTCTGCACAACTCGAAATGTCCTCAAACTTTACAGAGAATTGTTTTGGAATATATAAAAATTATTGGGCGAAGAAACAACAGAAGGGGACCCACCAGGTGGCCACAAGCTTGGGGGCCACGCCCTACCCCCCCAAGGCGCGCCCCTGGGCTTGTGGGCCCCCTGGCCAGCCTCCGGTGTCCATCTTCTGTTATATGAAAGGTTTTGACCTAGAAAAAATCAGAAGGAAGCTTTCGGGACGAAGCACCGCCGTCTCGAGGCGGAACCTGGGCAGAAGCAATCTAGGGCTCTGGCGGAGCTATTCTGCCGGGGAAATTTCCCTCCGGGAGGGGGAAATCGAAGCCATTGTCATCACCAACAATCCTCTCATCGAGTGAGGGTCAATCTTCATCAACATCTTCACAGCACCATCTCCTCTCAAACCCTAGTTCATCTCTTGTATTCAATCTTTGCCTCAGAACCTCAGATTGGTACCTGTGGGTTGCTAGTAGTGTTGATTAGTCCTTGTAGTTGATGCTAGTTGGTTTATTTGGTGGAAGATCATATGTTCAGATCCTTAATGATATTTATTACCCCTCTGATCTTGAACATGAACATGCTTTGTGAGTAGTTATGTTTGTTCCTGAGGACATGGGAGAAGTCTTGCTATAAGTAATCATGTGAATTTGGTATTCGTTCGATATTTTGATAAGATGTATGTTGTCTTTCCTATAGCGGTGTTATGTGAACGTCAACTACATGACACTTTACCATGATTTGGTCCTAGGGGAAGGCGTTGGGAAGTATTAAGTAGATGATGGGTTGCTAGAGCGATAGAAGCTTAAACCCTATTTTATGCGGTGCTTCGTAAGGGGCTGATTTGGATCCACATGTTTCATGCTATGGTTAGATTTATCTTAATTCTTCTTTCGTAGTTGTGGATGCTTGCCAAAGGGGTTAATGATAAGTGGGAGGCTTGTCCAAGTAAGGACAGCACCCAAGCACCTGTTGGGGAACGTTGCATGGGAAACAAAAAAAAATTCCTACACTCACCAAGATCAATCTAGGAGATGAACATCTACGAGAGGAGAGATTGCATTTACATACCTTTGAAGATCACTAAGCGGAAGCATTAAGAAACGCGGTTGATGTAGTCGAACGTCTTCGCGATCCAATCATGATTCGTCCCGCGAAATCCCGATCCAAGTGCCGAACGGACGGCACCTCCGCATTCAACACACGTACGGCTTGATGACGCCTTCACCTCCTTGATCCAGCGAGCGATGGTGAAGTAGTAGCTCGAGTCCTTCGGCAGCACGAAGGCGTGATGGCGGTGGTGGTGATGGAATCTCAGCAGAGCTTCGCTAAGCACTACGGAGAGGAAGAGGGCCACGAGGGAGAGGGAGGGTAGCGTCTTGGCATAGATGGGGTCGGCTGCCCTCCCTCTACCCCTCTATATATAGGTGGAAGGGGGGAGGAGGAGGCGCCCTAGGGTTTTCCTAGGGGGGCCAGCGGCCACAAGGGGCAACCCTAGATGGGTTTTAGGTGGCCCCCCTAGGTGCATTGCCCCCCAAGCAAGGGGGAGTCAGCCCTAGGGGGCGCACCGACCCTCCTGGTGCTCGTGAGCGGAGGTGAGGGGGGCGCACAACCCCTTAATTCGTGGGATGGTGTGCCTCCCTTCCTTGGCCCATGAGGCCCCCCAACACTTGCCGGGGCCCCCGAAACCCCTTTCGGTTCTCCTGGTCATAACCCGGTACCCCCGGAACACTTCTGGACTCAAATTCCCTTCATCCTATATATCGATCTTCACCTTCGGACCATTCCGGAGTTCCTCGTCATGTCCGGGATCTCATCTGGGACTCCGAACAACCTTTGGTTACCACCAAAACAACTCAACTATACTTATATCATCACCAAACGTTAAGTGTGTAGACACTGCGGGTTCGAGAACTATGCAGACATGACCGAGAGACCTCTACGGTCAATAACCAATAGCGGGACCTAGATGTCCATATTGGTTCACACATATTCTACGAGGATCTTATCGGTCGTACCTCGATGTCAAGGATTCAGCTAATGCCATATGCAGTTCCCTTTGTCTATCGGTATGTTACTTGGCCGAGATTCGATCGTCGGTATCTCCATACCTAGTTCAATTTCGTTACCCGCAAGTCTCTTTACTCATTCCGTAATACAAGATCCCGTGGCTAACTCTTTAGTCACATTGCTTGCAAGCTTATTGTGATGTTGTATTACCGAGTGGGCCCTGAGATACCTCTCTGTCATACGGAGTGACAAATCCCAGTCTTGATCCATGCCAACTCAATAGACACCCTCGGAGATACCTGTAGAGCACCTTTATAGTCACCCAGTTACGTTGCGACGTTTGGTACACACAAGGTGTTCCTCCGGTGTTAGTGAGTTGCATGATCTCATGGTCATAGGAACATATACTTGACATGTAGAAAACGATAGCAATAAACTTGATACGATCATATGCTACATTTATAGTTTGGGTCTTGTCCATCACATCATTCTCCCTATGATGTGATCCCGTTATCAAATGACAACTCATGTGTATGACTAGGAAACCATAGCCATCTTTGATTAATGAGCTAGTCCGGTAGAGGCTTACTAGGGACATGTTGTTGTCTATGTATCCACACATGTACTTGAGTTTCTGGTCAATACAATTATAGCATGGATAATAAATGATTATCATGAACAAGGAAATATAATAATTTATTATTGCCTCTAGGGCATATTTCCAACAGTCTCCCACTTGCACTAGAGTCAATAATCTAGCATTACATAGTAATGAATCTAACACCCATAGAGTTCTGGTGTTGATCATGTTTTGCCCGTGGAAGAGGTTTAGTCAACGGATCTGCAACATTCAGATTTGTATGTACTTTGCAAATGTTTATGTCCTCCTCCTTAACCCAGTCGTGGATGGAATTGAAGCATCGCTTTATGTGTCTGGTCTTCTTGTGAAACCTTGGTTCCTTGGCCAGAGCAATGGCACCAGTGTTGTCACAGAGCAGAGTCATTGGGTCCAGTGCACTAGGCACAACTCCAAGATCTGTCATGAGCTGCTTCATCCAGACACCTTCCTTTGCTGCCTCCGAGGCAACTATGTACTCCGCTTCGCATGTAGAATCAGCTACCATGCTTTGCTTAGAACTGCACCAGCTTACTGCTCCCCCATTTAGAATATATACATATCCGGTTTGAGACTTAGAGTCATCCGGATCAGTGTCAAAGCTTGCATCGACGCAACCCTTTACGACGAGCTCTTGATCACCTCCATAAATGAGAAACATTTCCTTAGTCCTTTTTAGGTACTTAAGGATATTCTTGACCGTTGTCCAGTGTTCCACTCCGGGATTACTTTGAAACCTTCCGGCCATACTTATGGCATGGCTGACATCTGGTCTCGTGCACAGCATCACATACATAATAGAGCCTATGGCTGAAGCATAGGGGATGACACTCATCTTTTCTCTATCCTCTATAGTCACTGGCATTGATTCTTACTCAACCTCACACCTTGCAAAAGAGGCAAGAACCCCTTCTTGGACTGATCCATTTTGAACTTCTTCAAAATCTTATCAAGGTATGTGCTTTGTGAAATTCCTATCAAGCGTCTTGATCTATCTCTATAGATCTTGATGCCTAATACGAAAGCAGCTTCTCCTAGGTCCTTCATTGAAAAACTCTTGTTCAAATATTCCTTCACGTTTTCCAAAAGTTCTATATTGTTTCCAATTAGCAATATGTCATCCACATATAATACTAGAAACACTATAGAGCTCCCACTCACTTTCTTGTAAATACAAGCTTCTCCACAAACTTGTATAAACCCAAACGCTTTGATCACCTCATCAAAGCGAATATTCCAACTCCGAGATGCTTGCACCAGCCCATAAATGGATCGCTGGAGCTTGCACACTTTGTCAGCATTCTCTGGATCGACAAAACCTTCCGGTTGCATCATATACAACTCTTCCTTAAGGAAACCATTAAGGAACGCTGTTTTGACATCCATCTGCCAGATTTCATAATCGAAAAATGCAGCTATTGCCAACATGATTCTGACGGACTTAAGCATCGCTACAGGTGAGAAAGTCTCATCATAGTCAACTCCTTGAACTTGTGAAAACCCCTTTGCCACAAGTCGAGCTTTATAGACGGTGATATTACCGTCCGTGTCCATCTTCTTCTTGAAGATCCATTTATTCTGAATGGCCTTTCGCCCTTCAGGTAATACTTCCAAAGTCCATACTTTGTTTTCATACATGGATCCCATCTCGGATTTCATGGCCTCTAACCATTTGTCGGAATCTGGGCCCACCATTGCTTCTCCATAGCTCGTAGGTTCATCGTAGTTTTTGTCCAACAACATGACCTCTAAGACAGGGTTACCGTACCACTCAGGAGTAGTATGTATCCTTGTTGACATATGAGGTTTGATAGTAACTTGATCCGAAACTTCATGATCACTATCATTAGCTTCCTCTTCAACTGACGTAGGTGTCATAGAAACATCTTTCTGCGCTGCACTACTCAATAGTTGAAGTAAAGGTTCAACAACCTCATCAAGTTCTATCTTCCTCCCACTCAATTCTTTCGAGAGAAACTCTTTCTCGAGAAAGGACCCATTCTTAGAGACAAACTCTTTGCCCTCGGATCTGAGATAGAAGGTATACCCAATCATCTCCATTGGGTATCCTATGAAGACGCATGTGTCCGCTTTGGGTTCGAGCTTTTTTGGCTGAAGCCTTTTGACATAAGCATCGTAGCCCCAAACCTTAAGAAACGACAACTTAGGTTTCTTGCCAAACCATAGTTCATACGGTGTCGTATCCACAGACTTAGATGGTGCCCTATTTAAAGTGAATGTAGTTGTCTCTAACGCATAACCCCAAAATGATAGTGGCAGATCGGCAAGAGACATCATAGAACGCACCATATCCAGTAGGGTACGATTACGGCGTTCGGACACACCATTACGTTGTGGTGTTCTAGGTGGCGTCAACTGTGAAACAATTCCACATTGTTTTAAGTGATTGCCAAACTCATAACTCAGATACTCTCCCCCTCGATCAGATCGTAGGAATTTAATCTTCTTGTTACGATGATTCTCAACTTCACTCTGAAATTGTTTGAACTTTTCAAACGTTTCAGACTTATGCTTCATTAAGTAAATATACCCATATCTACTCAAATCATCGGTGAAGGTGAGAAAGTAATGATATGAACCATGCGCGTCAACACTCATCGGACCGCACACATCAGTATGTATGATTTCCAACAAGTCACTTGCCCATTCCATTGTACCGGAAAATGGGGTCTTAGTCATCTTGCCCATGAGGCATGGTTTGCATGTGTCAAGTGATTCAAAATCAAGTGACTCCAAAAGTCCATTAGCATGGAGTTTCTTCATGCGCTTTACACCAATATGACCTAAGCGGCAGTGCCACAAGAAAGTGGTACTATCATTATCAACTCTACATCTTTTGGCATCAATGTTATGAACATGTGTATCATCACTATCGAGATTCAATAAGAATAAACCCCTCACAATGGGTGCATGACCATAAAAGATATTACCCATATAAATAGAACAACCATTATTCTCTGATTTAAATGAGTAACTGTCTCGCATTAAACAAGATCGAGATATAATGTTCATGCTCAACGCAGACACTAAATAACAATTATTCAGGTTCAGCACTAATCCCGATGGTAATCGAAGAGCGAGCATGCCGACAGCGATCACATCAACCTTGGAACCATTTCCCACGCGCATCATCACTTCATCCTTCGCCAGCCTCCGTCTATTCCGTAGTTCCTGCTTTGAGTTGCAAATGTGAGCAACCAAACCGGTATCAAATACCCAGGCACTACAACGAGAGTTGGTAAGGTACACATCAATAACATGTATATAATATATACCTTTGTTGACATTGGCCCCCTTCTTGTCGGCCAGATACTTGGGGCTGTTCTGCTACCATTGGCCAGTTCCCTTGCAATAGAAGCACTCAGTCTCCGGCTTGGGTCCAACCTTGGGTTTTTTCACGGGAGGAGCAACTGCTTTGCCACCTTTCTTGAAGTTTCCCTTCTTTCCCTTGACTTTCTTGAAACTAGTGGTTTTGTTCACCATCAACCTTGATGCTCCTTCTGGATGTCTAACTCAGTGACTTTCAGCACCGCGAATAGCTCGGAGACTGACTTGTTCATCCCTTGCATGTTATAGTTCAACACAAAGCTCTTGTAGCTAGGTGGTAGTGATTGAAGAACTTTGTCAGTGACAGCCTCTGGTGGGAGCTCAACTCCCAAATCAGCCAGACGGTTGTAGTACCCAGACATTCTGAGTATGTGCTCACTGACAGACCCGTTCTCCTCCATCTTGCAGGCATAGAACTTATCGGAGGTCTCATACCTCCTGATCCAGCATTCTTCACAAAGATAAACTTCAACTCCTGGAACATCTCATATGCTCCATGACGTTCAAAATGCCTTTGAAGTCCCGGCTCTAAGCTATACAGCATGGCACACTGAACTATTGAGTAGTCATCAACACGTGACTGCCAGGTGTTCACGACGTCCACAGTTGCTGGAGGGGGTGGCGCACCAAGCGGTGCATCAAGGACATAAGCCTTTTGGGCATCCGTGAGGATAATCCTCAGATTACGGGCCCAGTCCACAAAGTTACTTCCATCATCTTTCATTTTAACTTTCTCTAGGAACTCATTGAAATTCAGGGGAGCTACTGCGCGAGCCATTGATCTACAACATAAATTTGCAAAGGCAACTTTAAACTATTGTTCAAGATAATGAGTTCAATTAATCATATTACCTAAGAACCCCCACTCAAATCAACATCCCTCTGGTTGTTCGAGTGTAACATGATCCAAATTCACCGACCCAAGTCCGATCATCACGTGAGATGAGGTGGTTTCAATGGTGAACGTCTCCATGTTGATCATATCTACTATATGACTCGTGTTCGACCTTTCGGTCTCTTGTGTTCCGAGGCCATGTCTGTACATTCTAGGCTCGTCAAGTTTAACCCAAGTGTTCCGCATGTGCAAAACTGGCTTGCACCCATTGTATGCGAACGTAGAGTCTATCACACTCGATCATCACGTAAGTTTAACCCAAGTGTTCCGCATGTGCAAAACTGGCTTGCACCCATTGTATGCGAACATAGAGTCTATCACACCCGATCATCACGTGGTGCTTCAAAACGACGAACTTTCGCAACGGTGCACATTTGGGGAGAACACAATTTTATCTTGAAATTTTAGTGAGGGATCACCTTATAATGCTACCGTCGTCCTAAGCAAAATAAGATGCATAAAAGGATTAACATCACATGCAAATCATAAGTGACATGATATGGCCATCAACTTGTGCTTTTGATCTCCATCTCCAAAGCACCAGCATGATCTCCATCGTCACCGGCATGACACCATGATCTCCATCATCATGTCGCCATCGGGGTTGTCACACCAACCATGCTTCTACTACTATTGCTACCGTTTAGCAATAAAGTAAAGCATTACATAGCGCTTAATGATTGACACACAGGTCATACAATAATTAAAGGCAACCCTATGGCTCCTGCCGGTTGCCGTATTCATCGACATGCAAGTCGTGATAAACTATTACAAAACATGATCATCTCATACATCAAATATATCTCATCATGTCTTTGGCCATATCATATCACAACATACCCTGCAAAAACAAGTTAGACGTCCTCTAATTGTTGTTGCATGTTTTACGTGGCTGCTATGGGTATCTAGCAAGAACGATTCTTACCTACGCAAAGCCACAACAGTGATATGAAGTTGTTATTTAACCTTCTACAAGGACCGCCTTTGTCGAATCCAATTCAACTAAGGTGGGAGAGACAGACACCCGCCAGCCATCTTTATGCAACAAAGTCACATGTCAGTCGATGGAACCGGTCTCATGTACGTGCACATGTAAAGTTGGTCCGGGCCGCTTCATCCCACAATACCGCTGAATCAAGAAAAGACCAAGGAAGGAAGCAATATGAATATCAACGCCCACAAAATCCTGTGTGTTCTACTCGTGATTTTATCTACGCATAGACCTAGCTCATGATGCCACTATTGGGGAACGTTGGATGGGAAACAAAAAAAAATTCCTACGCTCACCAAGATCAATCTAGGAGATGAACATCTACGAGAGGAGAGATTGCATCTACATAGCCTTGTAGATCGCTAAGCGGAAGAGTTAAGAAACGCGGTTGATGTAGTCGAACGTCTTCGTGATCCAATCACGATCCGTCCCGCGAACTCCCGATCCAAGTGCCGAACGGACGGCACCTCCGTGTTCAACACACGTACGGCTTGATGACGCCTTCACCTCCTCGATCCAGCGAGCGATGGTGAAGTAGTAGCTCGAGTCCTCCGGCTGCATGACGGCTTGATGGCGGTGGTGGTGATGGAATCTTAGCAGAGCTTCGCTAAGCACTACGGAGAGGAAGAGGGCTACAAGGGAGAGGGAGGGCAGCGCCGTGGCATAGATGGGGTTGGCTGCCCTCCCTCTACCCCTCTATATATAGGGGGAAGGGGGAGGAGGAGGCACCCTAGGGTTTCCCTATGGGGGGCGGCAACCACAAGGGGCAACCCTAGATGGGTTTTGGGTGCCCCCCCTAGGTGCCTTGCCCCCCAAGAAAGGGGGAGGCAGCCCTAGGGGGGCGCACCAACCCTCCTGGTAAGCATGAGCTGAGGTGAGGGGGTGCACAGCCCCTTAGTGGGCTGGTGTGCCTCCCTCCCTTGGCCCATGAGGCCCCCACCACTTGCTGGGGCCCCCGAAACCCCTTTCGGTTCTCCTGGTCATAACCCGGTACCCACAGAACACTTCCGGACTCCGATTCCCTTCGTCCTATATATCGATCTTCACCTCCGGACCATTCTGGAGTTCCCCGTCATGTCAGGGATCTCATCCTAGACTCCAAACAACCTTCGGTTACCACCAAAACAACTCAACTATACTTATATCGTCACCAAAAGTTAAGTGTGTAGACCCTGCGGGTTCGAGAACTATGCAGACATGACCGAGACACCTCTACGGTCAATAACCAGTAGTAGGACCTGGATGTCCATATTGGTTCCCACATATTCTATGAAGATCTTATCGGTCGAACCTCGATGTCAAGGATTCAGCTAATCCCGTATGCAGTTCCCTTTGTCTATCGGTATGTTACTTGCCCGAGATTCGATCGTCGGTGTCTCCATACCTAGTTCAATCTCGTTACCGGCAAGTCTGTTTACTCGTTCCGTAATACAAGATCATGTGTCTAACTCTTTAGTCACATTGCTTGCAAGTTTATTGTGATGTTGTATTACCGAGTGGGCCCTGAAGTACCTCTCCGTCATAGGGAGTGACAAATCCCAGTCTTGATCCATGCCAAGTCAATAGACACCCTCGGAGATACCTGTAGAGCACCTTTATAGTACCTAGTTACTTTGCGACGTTTGGTACACACAAGGTGTTCCTCCGGTGTTAGTGAGTTGCATGATCTCATGGTCATAGGAACATATACTTGAAATGCAGAAAACGATAGCAATAAACTTGATACGATCATATGCTACATTTATAGTTTGGGTCTTGTCCATCACATCATCCTCCCAATAATGTGATCCCATTATCAAATGACAACTCATGTCTATGACTAGGATACCATAGCCATCTTTGATTAACGAGCTAGTCTGGTAGAGGCTTACTAGGGACATGTTGTTGTCTATGTATCCACACATGTACTTGAGTTTCTGGTCAATACAATTATAGCATGGATAATAAACGATTATCATGAACAAGGAAGTATAATAATAACCACTTTATTATTGCCTCTAGGGCATATTTCCAACAGCACCGGTTCACCCACATATCAAATTATCAAAGTAACGAACGCGAATCATATGAGCATGATGAAAACTAACTTGACGATAATTCCCATGTGTCCTCGGCAGCGCTTTGCTTTATATAAGAGTTCTTCCAGGCTTATCCCTTGCTACAAAAAGGATTGGGCCACCTTGCTGCACCTTTGTTACATGTGTTACTTGTTACCCGTTATGAATTATCTTATCACCAAACTATCTGTTACCGATAATTTCAGTGCTTGCAGAAAATACCTTACTAAAAACCGCTTGTTATTTCCTTCTGCTCCTCGTTGGGTTTGACACTCTTACTTATTCAAAGGACTACGATAGATCCCCTATACTTGTGGGTCATCAATACTCTTTTCTAGCGCCGTTGCCAGGGAGTGAAGCGCCTTTGGTGAGTGGAATTTGGTAAGGAAACAATTATATTACATGCTGAAATTTATTGTCACTTGTCACTATGGAAAATAATCCTTTGAGGGGCTTGTTCGGGGTATCTTCACCCCGACCGGAAGAACAAAGAGTTTCTCCTCAACCCACTGCACCTACTGAAAATATTTATTATGAAATTCCTTCGGGTATGATAGAGAAACTGCTAGCTAATCCTTATGCAGGAGATGGAACATTACATCCTGATATGCATCTAATCTATGTGGATGAAGTTTGTGGATTACTTAAGCTTGCAGGTTTACCTGGAGATGAGGTCAAGAAGAAGGTCTTCCCTTTATCTTTGAAGGGAAAGGCATTGACATGGTATAGGCTATGTGATGATATTGGAGCTTGGAATTACAACCGATTGAAATTGGAATTTCATCAGAAGTTTTATCCTATGCATCTAGTTCATCGTGATCGGAATTATATATATAATTTTTGGCCTCGTGAAGGAGAAAGTTTCACTCAAGCTTGGGGGAGGCCTAAGTCAATGTTATATTCATGCCCCAATCATGAGCTCTCAAGAGAAATTATTATTCAGAATTTTTATGCTCGGCTTTCTCGTAATGATCAATCCATGCTCGATACTTCTTGCATTAGGTCTTTTATGAAGAAGACTATTGAATTCAGATGGGATCTTTTGGAAAGAATTAAACGCAACTCCGAAGATTGGGAGCTCGACAAAGGTAAGGAGTCAGGTATAAACCTTGAGTTAGATTGTGTTAAATCTTTTATGGATACTGATGCTTTTCGTGAATTTAGCACTAAATATGGACTTGACTCTGAGATAGTAGCTTCTTTCTGTGAATCTTTTGATACTCATGTTGATCTCCCTAAGGAGAAGTGGTTTAAATATCATCCTCCCATTGAAGTAAAAATAGTAGAACCCATAGAAGCTATAGAAGAAACCACCACTTAGAATGTTGATCCTGTTACTCCTACTGCTTATATTGAGAAACCACCTTTTCCTCTTAGGATAAAAGAATATGCTAAAGCTCCAGCTGTGGTTCGTAAGAGTTATACTAGAACATCTACACCCCCTGAAAAAATTAAAGTTGAACCTAATGTTGCTATGGTTAAAGATCTCTTGGTTGAAAATATTGATGGGCATGTTATTTGTGACGCCCCCGGCCCGATCGTGCACTAATCATACACGCAAATGCACATGATCAAGCCTAAGGACTCACGGGAAGAAATCACAACACAACTCTAAAACATAAATAAAGTCATACAAGCTTTATATTACAAGCCAGGGGCCTCGAGGGCTCGAATACATAAACTTGCGAACAACCGTCAGCGGAAGCATCAGATATCTGAGTACAGATATGAAACAAAAACAGAAAGGCCTTTAGAAAGGCGGGGCAAAATAAAACACTACGATCGAAAGGCGTAGGCCTCCTGCCTGGGACCCTCCGATCCTACTCCTGGTCGACAATCAACTCGTAGAAGTATCCATCCTCTGGGTAGTAGTGGTAGTCGATCGACGGGGCATCTGTCTCAGGGGCTCCGTCATCTTGGTCACGTCAAACTGATATGGGGAGAAAAGGTAAACAAAGCAACCATGAGTACTCAGAAGTACTCAGCAAGCAAGGATCTACACTACATATGCAACATTTTCAAAGGAAGGCTGTATATGTGGACTGGGCTGCAGAAATGCTAGAATAGAGAGAAGGCCTAGTCCTATCGAAGACTAGCATCGTCAGCGGTCTTGCAGCAATAGAAGAGAGTAGAACAGTACAACATAATGTAGCAGTATCATTAAGTCTCAACCTCACCCAGAGATCCTTTCTCGACTCCCTGCGAGAAAGCAATCCCAGAGCCATACAGTCATCAACCTCGTCCTGAGATCCCTTCTCGACTCCCTGCGAGAAGCAATCCCAGAGCCATAGTATCCAAGTATCCAGTTCTAAATTGTATCAATCAGGATACAACTCCAAGTGTCCTTTACCGTAGGACAGGCTATCGATAGAAGTTTTCTTCCCTGCAGGGGTGCACCAACTTACCCAACACGCTCGATTAACTCCGGCCGGACACACTTTCCTGGGTCATGCCCGGCCTCGGCCAAACGACACATCGCAACCCTACCTACAGCTCAGCAGAGAGGTCCCCGCCGGTCTACATCCTAAGCGCAAGGCGGTCTTGGCCATCGCCCCTCACCCTCCGGGTCGTTGCGCACATGGCTCAGATCCAAGCACCACCGCAATGGCGCCAATCACTCCATGCCGCACTGCTGAACTGGACGTCTGACAAAGCTTTCGGGTGATGCATACGATGCAGAACGCCCATACTATGCCCACGTGATGGTTAGTGCTATCAGACCAGAGGCCTGCTCGGATCAATTATCCAAATCGTTAGGACTAGGGGCTTGCGGTAACGAGCAGAGACTCACGAAAGATGTGACCCCATCGCCCCGTCTCGAGGACTTGCTGCAAGGGTTAAGAATGCCCGGCCGCGCCTCGTATTCACCACTCGGGCACCACACTGGCACCCGTCTTCACAACACTCGCCTCTCAGGCGCACGCGGGTACCCCTCAGGGTCGACCCGCCTTTCCAAGTAATCAACAGTACAGTCCAAGTATCCGTGTGTCCAAAACATCAGGGGAATCTGAGGTATCACCCTCGTTTGATTTCCCACTCGATGTATCCATCAAGGTGAACTCGGAGGAATCACCCTCGCTGGGTTCACACTTGAGGTGTTGTACGACAGCGTCGTTACCGGAAGTGGTGAAGGAGGAATCACCCTCGATGACCACGACCGAATAGCTACTCTACAGAGTTAACATCAGGAGTGCTACAAGAGGTTTCACCCTCGGCACTCCATAGTAACGCTGCAGTGTCGTTACAACTAAGGGGCGGGGTGATGTGCGGTGTCGGGGCCTGGTCTTCAATTCCCGTTGATCGGGTCTTCTGACAATCCAGCGCGGCAGTCGGGATAAGTGGGGTCACTGATAGGTCTCTACCCAGCCAATACTAAGCAGTTTAGGTTATGCAGGTAATTATCAACAGCAGGCTACAATGAACAGGCTATGCATCAGAATAGGTAAAGCAGTAGCAGCAGCAATTCTAATGCAAGCATGAGAAATAGAATGGGCGATATCGGTATGCTCAAGGGGGGGGCTTGCCTGGTTGCTCGGCGGCAAGGGCAAGGTTGTCAATGCTGTCTTCGGGCTCCGGAGCTGCGTCGGTCTCGGGGACGACGTCGGTGTCAGGGGGGGCTACCGAGAGAGAAGAGGGGGAGGAAACAGTATAAATACTCAGCGAACAAGTGCAGCACAAAGCATAACATGGCAATACGCGGTGACGGAGGTGATCTAACGCAGTGCCGGGTGATACTGGCGAAGGTGGGATTCATCCGGGAATGTTTTCCCGGTTCCGGACATTTGTCAGACAGATGACCGGAAGGGAACGGTTGCATGTTCGGATAGTTAGGGACGTGTGACGGACGAACGGACCGCGTTTTCGGATTCGTCTCGTCGTTCTGAGCAACTTTCATGTACAAAGTTTTTCCATCGGAGTTACGGATTATTTAATATGATTTTCTAAAGTTTTTATCAATTTCTGGAATTTATTTTATTATTTAAAATAAAAATTATCCAGAATAGTAAATGATGACGTCAGCATGACATCATGCTGATGTCAGCAGTCATTAGGGTTAAGTAAGTTAACTAATTAATTAGTCTAATTAAACAGGATTAATTAACTTAATTAATTTACTAATTAATTATTTAATTAACTAATTATTTTTATTAATTATTATCTTTATATTTATTTTTTTATTTTTATTTTTTTGTTTCTGGGCCGTGGGCCCGTTCTGTCAGCGGCACAGGGCTTCGGCCCCACATGTCTGTGGCCCGAGAGGCCACAGCGAGCGCGGGCGCGCGGGCACAGCGGGCACGGCGAGGCCAGGGGCGAGCGGGCACAGGGCGAGGCGGCGCGTGCGGGAGGGGGTGGTCGCGGGCGCGGGGTGGCCGGAGCCGGAGCGGGGCAACGGCGGCGGAGGAGGAGCAGCAGCCGCAGCAGCGGTGAGGGCGGAGTGCGGCGCGGTCGTGCGCGGCGTGCGCGAGCGCGAGCGGTGGGCGAGGCGAGCTGCGCATGGGGGGCGCAGTCGCCGCGGTCGGAGCGCGAGCAGGCCGCGCTGGGGGCGGCGGTGGCGAACGCGGACACGGGGAAAAGGAGGAGAAGCGAGGGGCGCGGCTCACGGCGGTTAGTAGGGCACGGGGCAGCGGGGCTCGGGGACGACGGCGTCGGAGGCGGGGAGGCCGTCCGGCGACGGAGACAAGGTGGCGACGGCGTCCACGCGCGGCGAGGCGACGTCGGGCGCCGAGGGCGCGGTGAGGCGCGGGGCTGCGAGCGTGGCAAGGAGGAGGAGGTGGCCGGCGGCGGGGCAGGCAGGCCGGCGATGGCGTCGGGGAAGGCCGGCCGGCAACGGGCGCCGAGGCGGCGCGGGCGACGGGGTTCGATCCCGATCCAGAATTTCTGGATCAGGAGGGGGGGAGGACTGGGGTGTCGGTGGGTGGGGGGGTGGTTCGGGGTTGACCCCCGGGGCCATATAGGCCAGGGAGGGGCGGGAGCTGGGCCGGCCTCGTGGCCGTGGCCCAGTTGGGCCGGAGGGGGGGTTCTCTTTTTATTTGTATTTGTTTTGTTTTCTCTTTTTCTTTTTATTTATTCTTTTCTCTGTTTCGCAAATAGTTAGGCATCCAAATGAGTTTTGTAAAATATGAGAGCTGGCCCACAAATCACAGCACATTATATCCTACCACCAAAAACTAAAATGGGCAAAACATAATTTCATATTTGGTTTAGATTAATTAAAAGGGTTGTAAATATTATTTTCAGTCACTGTTAAAAGAGGTTTGGGTCACCTAATTAATTTAATTAATGTTGGTTACAATTTTAGAATGGTCTCTGGAATATTTGCCATCTAATGAACAATTTAGTTTTTATGTTGGACCACTTTTATATTTCACTTTCATTTTAATTTGAATTCTGAGTTAGGAGTTGAAATGCAATATGATGCAAATGATGATCATGCACTGTTAATCATGCTGACTTGGCATTATCAAAATGGAATTACTGTGGCTAAGCACTGGGGGTGTTACATTATTTATTTCTGTGATGAAGCTACTAGAATTGCTAATCCCGATGAAAAAGATAAACGTAGACATGTTGTTGGCATGCCTGTTGTCTTTGTTAAAATAGGAGATCATTGTTATCACGGCTTATGTGATTTGGGTGCTAGTGTGAGTGCTATCCCGTTTACTTTATGTCAAGAAATTATGAATGATATTGCACCTGCTGAAATAGAAGATATTGATGTTACTATTAAGCTTGCTAATAGAGACACTATTACACCACTTGGGATTGTTAGAGATGTTGAAGTCTTGTGTGGGAAAATAAAATACCCTACTGATTTTCTAGTTCTTGGTTCCCCACAAGATGATTTTTGTCCCATTATATTTGGTAGACCTTTCTTGAATACAGTTAATGCTAAGATAGATTGCACTAAGAAAACTGTTAGTGTGAATTTTGGTGATGTGTCTCATGAGTTCAATTTCTCCAAATTTCATAGACAACCTCGTAATAAAGAATTACCTAGTAAGAATGAAATTATTGGTCTTGCTTCTATTGTCGTGCCTCCTACTGATCCTTTAGAATAATATTTGCTAGACCATGAAAATGATATGCATATGAATGAAAGAAACAAAATAGATGAGATATTCTTTAAACAAATGCCTGTTTTGAAACACAACTTACCTGTTGAAATCCTTGGAGATCCCCTACCACCCAAGAGTGATCCTGTGTTTGATCTTAAACAGTTACCCGATACATTGAAATATGCTTATCTTGATGAAAAGAAGATATATCATGTTATCATTAGTGCTAACCTTTCAGAGCTTGAAGAAAAAAGATTATTGAAAACCCTGAGGAAGCACCGTGCCGCTATTGGATATACTCTTGATGATCTTAAGGGCATTAGTCTCACTCTATGTCAGCATAAAATTAATATGGAACCTGACGCTAAACCAGGTGTTGATCACCAGCGGCGGTTAAATCCAATGATGAAAGAAGTGGTAAGAAATGAAATATTAAAGCTTCTGGAAGTAGGTATAATCTATCCTACAGCTGATAGTAGATGGGTAAGTCATGTTCATTGTGTCCCTAAGAAGGAAGGTATTACTGTTGTTCCTAATGATAAAAATGAATTGATTTCGCAAAGAATTGTCACAGGTTATAGAATGGTAATTGATTTTAGAAAATTAAACAAAGCTACTAGGAAAGATCATTATCCATTACCTTTCATTGATCAAATGCTAGAAATACTATCAAAACATACACATTTTTGCTTTCTAGATGGATACTCTGGTTTTTCCCAAATACCTGTGTCACAAGAGGATCAAGAAAAACTAATTTTACATGCCCTTTTGGTACTTTTGCTTATAGACGTATGACTTTTGGCTGCTACCTTTCAAAGATGTATGACTGCTATATTCTCTGACTTTTGTGAAAAGATTGTGGAGGTTTTCATGGATGATTTCTCCGTATACAGAACTTCTTTTGATGATTGCTTAAGCAACCTTGATCGAGTTTTCCAGAGATGTGAAGAAACTAATCTTGTCTTCAATTGGGAGAAGTGCCACTTTATGGTTAATGAAGGTATTGTCTTGGGGCATAAAATCTCCGAATGAGGTATTGAAGTTGATAAAGCTAAAGTTAACGCTATTGAAAAAATGTCGTGTCCTAAAGATATCAAAGGTGTCGTGGTTTTGTCACGGCAGATGTCCTAGTGTGAGGACTTAGTCGTGAGGCCAGCGCAACTAGGTAGTAGCTTGAAAGGGTTGGCCAGAATCGAGAGACACGAGGTTTTTACCCAGGTTCAGCCCCTCACGGTGGAGGTAAAAGCCTACATCCTGCTTCATTGATATTGATCATGATGCTCACGATTACAAGGGTGCTCTTTCGCTACCTCTATCTCGAGAGCTATTGACTTGTCTCTCTCAACCTGTCCCTCTTGGGGTGCCCTACCCCACCTTCTATAAGTTGGAGGGGCGGGTTACATGTGGAGTCCTAGTAGGATTAGGACTATTCTATTACAAGTGGAATCCTAGTCTTGCTTCCCTTGTAAGGGAATTATTTCTTTTGCCTTCCTTCTCAAGTCGGCCCACCATAATGTGAGTCGGCCTTCCCATGAGCCACCTTATGGGCCATTGGGTCTTGTCGTCCGTCTGACCCGCCCGCCGGGTTACTAATGAATCGCAAAGCTCGGGCAGGTTACCCGTGAGTCGCCAGGTCCGGGCGGGTCACCAGTGAGTCGCGAAGCTCCGACTGGGTCATACATCAGGCCGGGTTACACCGCAAGGTATATCCTCGACATTAGCCCGCAGTTTAATTTGGATTTATCCATGTTAAACTGATCCTACAAAATAAACACAAGAACAAATTTAACAGGTTGTGCTCCGGGTTAAAAGTTCTGAACCGGCACCTGATCATCCTTAAGTCCTTGTCATTTCCTTCTTCTGGAAAGTCCGGGTCAATAGACCAGCTTCATAGTCAATTTGCTGACATTGGTTTCTTGTGGAAAAACATTGTGAAAAATAATCCATTTGAATCGGCCTCCAATGCTCTGACTTGGCAAAAAAATTGGTCTTTGAAATATTCATCTAATGTTCAACCGTCTTGAAGATGTAGAACTTGTTAAGTTACAATCACCAAAACTGCCGGGTTATAAAAGCTGATGAAACCGGGTCATGATTGTTGCTGACACCGGATCAATCTTATGGCGACTTGGTGCTTGCTTATGTAAATATAGCTTCCAATCATTGAGCCGGCTCTCCAAGCCTTTCTATGAATAGCTTGGAGGAAATAAACTTTGCAAATTCCTCCAATAAGAATATGATACCTGGTTTGCTCAAAACTAAGAATTTGAAGATGTTCCTCCCTTATATGCATATCACCTGTAGCCCCCAAGTCTTAAGAGGAGAACGTAGTGATAACTTAAGACTTGCTTTAATATAAACGTTGCAACTTTGGAGACATCCAGGTTGTTCATCCGAGTCACCAGCCATAAACTGAATGTGTTGTATTTCACATGTGTAGCCCCCAAGTACCGGTTTGTCTTGCCTGCGGCAACCCGGGACTTGTAACTATCCAATGCTCATAAAGTTTCAACCAGTGTAGCCCACAAGGGCCGGGTCATTATGCAATAATGGGCAGGAACTTTGTAGATCTGATTATGTAGACTTGAATAGCAACGTGTAGCCCCCAAGGGCCGATTCAGTAAGATAATACTGGGCAGGGACTTTACATGCACTTCATTGAAAATAACATCATATGATGTAGCCCCCAAGGGCCGGCTCATCACTATGTGATGGGTCGGGTCTTCAATAAGGCGAGTTAAAAATGACCTTGCATTAGCCCCCAAGTTCCATGGCGCATGCTTGCAGTGACATGGGACTTGCATACTTTGATATAATCCTGATTTGAATAATATAGCCCCCAAGTGCCGGGTCGTATGCCTGCAGTGACTTGGGACTATTCCTTCCATTGTAGAATAAATCATATCCTCTGTCTGGACGATATTGCTGAATGCTTTGCATATCAATATTGAACCATGCTCTCTGTTGTGAACTAGTATATTTTTGGATGAAGAAATAATAGCCATTGCTCTGAAGCGGCTTTGAAAACCTCAATCATAATACTGGTTATTGATAACCATAAGAAAAATCCAGCCATGTTGGCTATTAAAGATTTGAATAATATAACCCGGTTGGAAAACCTCAATCATTCAATACTGGTTATAACAACCAGAATGAAAATCCAGCCATGTTGGATATGAAGATTTGAATAATATAATCCGGTACGAAAACCTCAATCATTCAATACTGGTTATGACAACCATAATGAAAAATCCAGCCATGTTTGGCTATTAAAGATTTGAATAATATAATCTGGTATGAAAACCTCAATCATTCAATACTGGTTATGACAACCATAATGAAAAATCCAGCCATGTTTGGCCATTAAAGATTGGAATAATATAATCTGGTATGGAAACAATCACAAGATCTTGTTGTTGACAAGTAAATCCAGAGTTAAATACTCAGTGGCTCTTGGCCGATGGCGACTTAATGCGCATTCATTGTAATCCGGTATTTTTGTAACCCAGCGGCTTATAGCCTTTGTAAAAATCAAGAACTGATAACCCCTGCAAACAGAGATGTTTAATTTTTTTTTGCAAATATGCACAATAATATAATTCATGAGTTGGCTTTTAAGGCTCGAATCCAGGGCGGGTTATAACCCAGAGATTCACGGTCATAAACAATCATTGAAAAGATTATGATGGGTCAAGAGATGAAAGCTAAACCCGGTGGGTTGGAAGCCCCCAAGTGACCTTATGATCAATCAATAAAGACTCAGATGCACAGAAATGAAACGACAGAGGCCCCGAATTTCAGGGATGCCGGCTTTATTAATTTGATCATAATATGATAAGCCCATAAGGCAGGATACCCATGTTTGAACCGCACATCATAGCAGCAAGTTCTCTTTGGTAACCTTTAATTTTTCCTGAGAACTCAAACTTGCGAGAGGTGAATTCCTCTTGAACCGGATATTGAGCCGGACATCGAAAACTCAAAACTTTGTGGGAGACAGATTTCCCTTGAGCCGGATTTTGAACCGGAATCTTTCCTAATAACCCGGAACTCTTCTATTGAGCCGGAACTTTTTTTGATTGCCAGGCACTTTTTAAGCCGGAAATATTCTGACAGCCTTTTAAACTTTCACCAATGTGGCAGTAGCCTCCGGGACTGGGTTATTTCCCCTCCAATGACCTGGGGTTCTTGAATCTGGCAAAATTTGCTAAGTCATGTCATCGTAGCCCCCGAGTCTTAAGACGACTCGAGGAGTTGTCTTGAGATTCTCCATACTTGACCGTGATATAAACCGGCATATAGTTGAACAGTGGAACGCTGGAATATGTTGAAGCTGGAAACAAGGTGGCGAGTTGATGATCTTCGCAACACTCATTGTATATCCTTGGCATTGATTACGCAATGTGAATCCACGGAAGCTTGAGGTCAACCGTGGCGGGTTATAAATGATCTCATATGAGTTGTGTCAGTAATCCGACCAGTGGTTCATCCCAGCTGGCTGTTGAAGTTAACCAACGCAGTGACAGCAACTTGTACGCCTATCCATTGAGCCATCCGGTGGAGCTAGAGGCTGATAATACATCATGATTTGCTTCAGAGTTGTTGAAATAGACTGGGCAGCAGGAGCAGTGACTTGCTTGCATTCAATAAGCAGCTCATGCAGACGGGTGCGGCTCCGGCGTGTTGATATAGACCAGACCGCGGGGGCGGACGGTAAAGACGACTGCGGCATCAGAGGCAGCACGGACGCGGGCGAGTCGGCCGCGGCGTTGCAAGCCGGTGCGGACAGGCGAGTCAATCGCAGGCGCGGTAAGCTGCGCGGACGGGCGAGTTATCCGCGTCGTGTTGATATAGACTGTGCCGCAGAGGCCGTGGTTTGCACATACATACGTTGAGCATTATGGCACGGTCAAATGCTAGCGCATGATAATAGTGGCGCGTGCTATATATCCATAACACGACCATCGCTCTTGCAGTGAACAAATGTCCTGCATCAAAAAATATTGCAAGCCAGAGTACTTGTTCTTTTAAAGAATAAAAATATATCAACAAAAAATTGACTGGACAAAATTCACCTGATTTGTCCAGATGACGGATGATCCGTTCTGTGAACAACTTCCAGTACTTGTAATGGCAATTTAGCCACTCTCCCCTGCCCTTGCCAAAAGGCATCATCCACAGCAAGTGAAAATACGGTGGCTCAGAACGAGGCCGATCGGGGTGGTTCAGCACGTGGTCATAGTGACACGGCGAAAGCGGCGGCTTGAAGCATAACCGTGGCGGAGCCTGGAACCGGGCGGCTCAGCACGGACCCTCCGAGTCTTTTTTGACCAATCCCTTCAGTCACAGTGCAGATGCAAATTTCATAACTGTACCAACGACCGCAGCTTGCTTGAGACTTTCAGACTTGTTCAAAGCATCCAAAAGATTGATGCATGTCGTCACATGGATTCTACATGCCTTTAGACGCGTTTCTTCAAATATTTGATACGCCTCCATTGCTTTGTTTGCATTGCCCATACCCCAAAATCCTGTAGCAGTGATGACGCCTCCGTATGGTGTTCCTCCAATTTTGATTTCAGAACAGAAAGACCTGGAGGTGGATCGGCTGCAGCAAATGGCCGAGGAGGCGGCTCGAAGCCTGCTCCAGCGGGGGTGACTTGACACGGGAAGAAACAAAAGGCCGGCTCATCGCGGAGGAAACGGCGATTTGGCGACGGCAGCTTGAGGCCGCACCCGCGGAGGTGAACAGTAGAGGCAAAGCCGTACGTCGCAGGCGGGCAGCCGGGCCTATGAGGCGGCTTGGCACACCGGTGGATCCGCGACCACCCGGCGGTGGCTTGCAGCAGCGAGGCCTGTCGGCGAAACGGCCAGGCCGCAAGAGCGGCTCGGAGGTGCTCCGGCGAATTTGAAGATAAGGCCACGGCGTGGCTCTGAGGCAAGGCCACAGCAAGGGGAGCCCGGTGACTCGGGACCGTAGGCACGGCGGCAGAGGAGCTATGGCCGCACTAGCGGCAGAGGGCGGCTTCCTGACCGGCTTGAGACGCAGCTATGGCCACAGCGTCGGCGACTTGTGTGCGTGGGGACGAGGCGACACGGCGCAGCAATCGCCAGGGCGGCTCTGAGTGGAGGCGGAGAGAGGCGGCTTGAAGCACAGGGCGGCTCAGGCGAGGCGTAGAAGCGCGCTGGCGAAGCACAGCAGCAGCGGAAGCACTCGAGGCAGAAAAACGAGCGAGGGTTATCCAGAGGCGCTCGTGCGGCCACTCGGAAACGGCGACTTGGCGAAGACCAATGACCCGCCCGCTGAGACGCGCGGACGGGCCGCAGAAGCGGTGAGCATCGAGGTGAAGGTGACTCGGACAGTGGCTCGGAAACAAAGTTGAAGACGGAGCTCAAGTCCGGTTGTGGTCGTCCGAAGCTTTGTCTGATTGGACCAAAATCTTCCGAAGGTTCACATGCATGGAAAACGCAGCAGGCAACAAAGATACATGCACCCGAACTGAAGGTATTTTAGTGCAATTACTCGTCCTCAAATCCAGAAGGTTCTTTTCATACATGCACCCATATTTGTGTTTTATCTGGCGCGAGAACTCGGCGATGTCGAGCGGCAGCAGTCGAGCGTCAAAGTGGTGTGCCAGAGCCTTGGCGAGCGACTGCAGGTATGGCTCTGAGGGGCCTCAGAGCAGTATGGTGCGGCTGGCGGCGGAGAGGACCCGGATGTGGCCGCCGTCGTCTGGGGTGGACGCGGCCATCAGGCGCGCCGACACGAGGCCGATGCCGACGCCGACGCCGGCGGTGACGGCGGACGCGAGTAGGCTCCCGTGCTCCATGTGGCCACAGCCACCGCGACACCTAGACTAGGACCGCTGCCTCACGCGCGTGCGCTCGACTTATGAACAGGGCATGCAAGTCATTTGATGTAGGTGGCAGCTCTCGGAGGAAGGCGGCTCTCGGACGGAGGCGAACGGCGACTTGACGCGGCGGCGCCTGCTCCGAGGAGGATGAGCTCCGGCGAGCGTGGCGACTCACCGCGGCAGACGCGGCGGCTCAGAATTAGGCGAGAGGCTGGGACGAGCGGGGCTAGCCCAAAACTGAGAGCCGGTCACTGATTGGCATATGTGCGTGAAGCAATGCGCACTGTATAGTGAAGAGGAGGGAGTACTAATTGTTTTTTGAGAGCTCACGTGAGCAAGTACAGGCCTCCAAGTAGTATTCGTGGTAGTAGGAGTACTAGATGAAATTGGCTTCGGCCTTTACTCAAAGGGAGTAGCACCAGCAGCTACGAGTTGACGCCCCCGGGACTTGAACCAGCGAAACAGTGCATGACAGCAGAAATTGACTGTCTCGGCGACTTGGCAACTTGATGGCTTGATGTAGACGCGCAGGAAATCGAGTTGAGGCTGACCTCCACCACTCCGTACGAATTTGAAATAGAAGCAAAACCGTGTCGGTCTCGATAACGCCTGACTGCGCAGAAAAACAATCTGGCTTCGGATTTGGCGGATCACCAGGTTGCGTCGGCGGCGGCACACAGGACGCTGCAACCCTAATCTCGTACTCTCTCGGTCCTAAAATAGGTGTTCCGAACTTAGTACAAATTTGTATTAAAGTTAGTACAAAATTGAGACACTTATTTTGTGCCTGAGGGAGTATATGCCAGCTCCAAAGTTAATCATAATTTTGATCACAAACCGATAAGTATGCCGGCTCTGTCCAAGGCTGTCTCATGCCAGGTTATCCTGTGCGATTGTTCCATGTCGACTTTTGTCATCTGAATCAATCGCGAGCTTCTCGATTCTTAAAGATATTTCTTCAAGAACACAACATCATCGTGCGTGGTCCCATGGTGGGCGCCAACTGTCGTGATTTTGTCATGGCAGATGTCCTAGTGTGAGGACTTAGTCGTGAGGCCAACGCAACTAGGTAGTATCTTGAAAGGGTTGGTCGGAATCGAGAGACACGAGGTTTTTATCCATGTTCAGCCCCTCACGGTGGAGGTAAATGTAACACCCCTGTGTAATAAAGCACTGTGTTCTTATGTTAAACATGCCAAGTCATCTTCATTTGCAATGCTTAATCACAGTGGTTCAATCTTTCAGTTCAATTTCCTCTCTGAAAATCAATTCAAATTCAAGTGCAAAATATAGTTGTTCAAAAGTTGCTGAAAAAATGTTCATATTCTAGCAAATATTCCAAAACAAATGTTGTTAAGGAAAAAATGTCACCATCAACTTATATTTGGGTTAATGCATTTAAAACAGTGCAAAAACAGCACTTTAAATGCCATTTCATTTTTGAAAAATCCAAATGAAATCATATTTTGCCCAAGCCAGTTTTTGGTGGTAGGTAATGTTGCACTGTAATATTTGAACCAACTAACCCATTTTACAAAACTCAGTTGGAGGCCTAATAATTAGCAAGACAGTAGTGTTTAAAAGAAATAGGAAATAGAAAAGAAAAACGGTTAGACGCTACTGTGCCTATGGGCTAAAGTGGAACAGTGCCCTGCGGCCCAGCCCAGCCAGACCTTCTTCCTCCCCAGCTGTCGCCATGGCAGGGTGCGCGCGCGATGCGCCGCGCGATGGGCGACACCGGCTCACCCCTGTAGCCCTGGACGGCTACTTAACCCCGTCCCCGACCCCGTTGACAAACCCTAGCGCCCAAACTCCCCCCTCGCTCGTCTCCTTCCTCTCCCGCAAACGCCCGACGCCGTCGCCGCCATGGCTAGCCGTAGCCGTGGCCTCTGACCTCGCCACGCCTCGTCTCCATGCTGGATCGAGCCGCCGCCATCGACTACTCCTTCTACCCCGACCAGCGCAAGCCGGGGAGCGCCGCATTGCTGGATCGGGCGTCGTCTTCTTCCTCGTCTCTGACACACTTCGACGACGAATCCGGCCGCCACGAGCTACGCCGAGCCCACTTACGCACGCCTACAGGGCCACTGTGAGCTGTCGCGTCTTCTTCCCCCTCTCCCCGTCCTCTTCCCGTAGCTATAGCTGTCGCCTCGCCTGTACCCGAACGCGCCTCCGCGGAGCTCGTCGTCGGTGAGTCTTCGGCAACCAAATGGTCATGCGCTACTGCCCGTTCTGCTCGCACGCACGCGTAGGCCTCGCCTTGCTATTTAAATCGCCCACGTGCGCACCGTATCGCCGTCCCCGCACGCCACCCGAAAGCACCGCCGCCAACCATCGTCACCGGCGACCCATCCGGCCTTCCCAGCTCCGGCTGTGGCCACCACCGAACGCGGCCTCGAGTGCTCGTTCGAGCAAGCCAAACCCCGGCCAAAATGGTGCCCCGTAGAAGAAACTCGGGCTCGCTGGAGTTGTTCGCCGTCGCGCGACCTCGCCGGAGCTCTCCGGTGGCCGGTGCTGACTCAGCACCGACGTGGCACCACGGGCCCCACCCTCAGTGCCACTGACCGCGGGCCCCACGGGCCCCAGTTGACTGGGTCAACTGCTGACTGGGCGTCGTGGCCCACTGACATGTGGTCCCGCTTAGTAAAACATTTTTATTAAATAAATAATTAGTTAATTAAAACACTAATTACCCACTGACCAGTAGGCCCCACCCACTAATTAGACTAATTAGTTTAAACTAACTCAGTTAATTAAACAACAGTCACTGACATGTGGGTCCCACTGGACCCACAGGTCAGGTTTGACTCTGGTCAGTGCGGCTGTTGACTGCTGACGTCATTCCCACGTCATGCTGATGTCATAATTAATTTCTGTTAATTTGAAGAATTCCAGAAAATGTTTAAATCTTTTAAAATCCGTAGAAATTAAACTGTAGCTCAGATCGAAAAACTTTCTACATGAAAGTTGCTCAGAACGACGAGACGAATCCGACCGTGCCATCTGTTTCCGTGTCGGAACCCTCTACGGAGGTGAACCCGCAACTTTTAGCCTGTTTTCGGTAGATGAATAGTGCATATACACCGGTTAATAATTCCAACTTAAATCCTAAAATAACTAATATGACTTGGACATGTTTTTAGGCAACCCTGCACTGCACGTTAGCATAGCATGCTCTGTGTTGCATATGTTTGCTGTGTATTTATCTGTTTCCTCCCCTTCTTCTCTCTCGGTAGACCCCGGTACCGACGCAGTCCCCGAGACCGAGGCAGCTCCGGAGTTCGACTACACAGTTGACGACCCTGCCTTTGCCGCAGAGCAACCAGGCAAGCACCCCCCCCTTTGAACATGCCTATATCGCCTATTCTTTCTCCCTCCTACTTACATTAGAATTTGCTAGTGCTTTGAGTTATCCTATTCTGATGCATAGCCTGTTTATTGTAACCTGCTGTTGATACCTACCTGCTTATCCTAAACTGCTTAGTATAGGCTGGATAGAGATCCACCAGAGACCCCCCCCCCACTTTGACCCAGTTGGCCCCGCTGGATTATCAGATGACTCGATCAACATGGTCGACGACCAGGCCCCGGCACCGCACATCACCCCTTAGTTGTACGACACTACTGGGTTACTATCGAGTGCCGAGGGTGATACCTCGTCAGCACTTCTGATGTTAACCTTGTAGGGTAGTTAATTGGTCGTGGTCAACGAGGGTGATTCCTCCTTCACCACTCCCAATACGACTCTGTCGTGCAGCACTTCAAGTGTGAACCTCGAGGGTGATTCCTCCTAAGTTCACCTTGATGATTACATCGGGTGGAATTCCATCGAGGGTGATTCCTCAAGTTTTCCCTGGTGTTTGGACACACGGTTACCTTTGACTTAACACTGAACCTTGATGACATCGGGTCGGCCCTGAGGGGTACCCGCGAGTGTTGAGAAGCCGGGTTGACCTGGAAGGGTACCCGAGAGATAAATACGAGGCATGGCCGGGCATTCTTAGCCCTTGCCAGAAGTCCTCGAGACGGGGCGACGGGGTCGCATCGATCGTGAGTCTCTGCTCGTTACCGCACGCTACCAATACACTAATAATTTGGATATTTGATCTAAGTGGGCCTCTGGCCCGATAGCCGTAACCATCACGCGGGAATAAGTATGGGCACTCTGCGTTGTACGTTTCTTCCGAAAGCTTTGTCAGACGTCCAGTTCAGCATAGCGGCACAGACGGACCGGCGCCATCCAGGCAGAGGTGGTGCCTGGCTTCACCGTGTGCGCAACGACCCGGAGTGCACAGGGCGATGGCCCAAGACCCCTGAGCACTTAGGATATAGACCGACGGGGACCTCTCTGCTGAGCCTAGGTAGGACTATGGCGTGTCGTTTGGCCGAGGCCGGGCATGACCCAGAAAAGTGTGTACGGGCGGAGTTAAGCGAGCGTGGTGCGTAAGTTGGTGCACCCCTGCAGGGAAGAACTAATCTATGCATAGCCGGATCCTCGGTAACGGACGCTCGGAGTTGTATCCCGATCGATACAACTAGAACATAATGATGAGAAATGGATAGTAGGGCTCTGGGATTGCTTTCTCGCAGGGAGTCAAGAAAGGATCTCTGGCCGAGGTTGATACTTAATACTACTACTACTTTATACTATGCTGATCTACACTCTTCTAATGCTGCAAGACCGCTGAAGATGCTAGTCTTCGATAGGACTAGGCCTTCCCTCTATTCTGGCATTTCTGCAGCCCAGTCCACATATACAGCCTTTCTTTGATAATGTTGCATATGTAGTGTAGATCCTTGCTTGCTGAGTACTTCGGATGAGTACTCACGGTTGCTTTGCTTTCGCTTTTCCCCATATCCGTTTGATGCAACCAGATGACGAAGCCCCTGAGACAGCTGCCCCTGCTGACGACCACTACTACTACCCCGAGGGTGGCTACTCCTACGAGCTGGCCGACTACGAGGAGTAGGATCAGAGGGTCCCAGGCAGGAGGCCTGCGCCTTTTCGATCGTAGTCTTTGTTTTGCCTCGCCTTTCTAAAGGCTTATTTGTTTCTATTTTATATCTGTACTCAGATATCTGTCGCTTCCGCTGATGCTTGGTGACATCAAGCTTATGTATTCGAGCCCTCGAGGCCCTGGCTTGTAATATAATGCTTGTATGCCTTTATTTATGTTTTAGAGTTGTGTTGTGATTCCTTCAAGTGAGTCCTTAGGCTTGATCATGTGCATTTGCATGTATGATTAGTGCACAATTAAGCCAGGGGCGTCACAGTAAAAGCCTACATCCTGCTTCATTGATATTGATCATGATGCTCACGATTACAAGGGTGCTCTTTCGCTATCTCTATCTCGAGAGCTATTGACTTGTCTCTCTCAACCTGTCCCTCTTGGGGTGCCCTACCCCTCCTTATATAAGTTGGAGGGGCGGGTTACATGTGGAGTACTAGTAGGATTAGGACTATTGTATTACAAGTTGAATCCTAGTCTTGCTTCCCTTGTAAGGGAATTATTCCTTTTGCCTTCCTTCTCAAGCCGGCCCACCATAATGTGAGTCGGCCTTCCCATGAGCCACCTTATGGGCCGTTGGGTCTTGTCGTCCGTCTGACCCGCCCGCCGGGTTACTAATGACTCGCAAAGCTCGGGCGGGTTACCCGTGAGTCGCCAGGTCCGGGCGGGTTACCAGTGAGTCGCCAAGCTCCAGCCGGGTCATACATCAGGCCGGGTTACACCGCGGGGTATATCCCCGACAAAAGGTATAAGAAGTTTCCTTGGTCATGTTGGTTTCTATAGGAGGTTTATCAAAGATTTCTCTAAAATTTCTAGGCCTCTCACTAATTTTTTGCAAAAAGATGTTCCATTTGTTTTTGATGATGATTGTGTAGAAGCATTTGAAATCCTTAAGAAAGCCTTAATTTCTGCACCTATTGTTCAACCACCTGATTGGAACCTACCCTTTGAAATTATGTGTGATGCTAGTGATTATGTTGTTGGTGCTGTACTAGGACAAAGAGTTGATTAGAAATTAAATGTTATCCATTATGCTAGTAAAACTCTAGACAGTGCTCAAAGAAATTATGCTACTACTGAAAAAGAATTTTTAGTAGTCGTGTTTGCTTGTGATAAATTCAGATCTTATATTGTTGATTCCAAAGTAATTGTTCTTGCTGCTATTAAATACCTTATGGAGAAGAAAGATGCTAAACCTAGACTTATTAGGTGGGTTCTCTTGCTACAAGAATTTGATTTACATATTACTGATAGGAAAGGGGATGAGAACCCCGTAGCAGATAACTTGTCTAGGTTAGAAAATAGTCTTGATGACCCACTACCTAGTGATGATAGCTTTCTTGATGAACAACTAGCTATCATAAATGCTTCTCATAGCACCCCATGGTATGCAGACTATGCTAATTATATTGTTGCCAAATTTATACCACCTAGTTTCACATACCAACAAAAGAAAAAGTTTTTCTATGATTTAAGACTTTACTTCTGGGATGACCCACATCTATATAAAGAAGAAGTAGATGGTGTTATTAGACGTTGTATACCTGAGCATGAACAGGAACAAATCCTACGAAAGTGTCACTCCGAGGCTTACAGAGGACACTATGCTGGAGATAGAACTACACACATGGTATTACAATCTGGTTTTTATTGGCCTACTCTTTTCAAAGATGCTCGTAAGTTTGTCTTGTCTTGTGATGAATGTCAAAAAATTGGTAACATTAGTAGACGTCAGGAAATGCCTATGAATTATTCACTTGTTATTGAACCATTTGATGTTTGGGGATTTGATTATATGGGACCTTTTCCTTCCTCTAATGGGTATACTCATATTTTAGTTGCTGTTGATTACGTTACTAAGTGGGTAGAAGCTATTCCAAGTAGTAGTGCTGATCATAACACTTCTATTAAAATGCTTAAAGAAGTTATTTTTTCCGAGGTTTGGAGTCCCTAGATATTTAATGACTGATGGTGGTTCACATTTTATTCATGGTGCTTTCCGTAAATTGCTTGGTAAGTATGATGTTAACCATATAATTGCATCTCCATATCATCCTCAGTCTAGTGGTCATGTAGAATTAAGTAATATAGAAATAAAATTGATCTTGCAAAAGACTGTTAATAGATCTAGGAAGAATTGGTCTAAGAAACTTGATGATGCATTGTGGGCTTATAGAACTGCTTATAAAAATCCAATGGGTATGTCTCCATATAAAATGGTTTATGGGAAAGCATGTCACTTACCTATTGAATTGGAGCATAAAGCTTATTGGGCAATTAAAGAACTCAACTATGATTTCAAACTTGCTAGTGAGAAGAGGTTATTTAACATTAGCTCACTTGATGAATGGAGAACCCAAGCCTATGAAAATGCCAAGTTGTTTAAAGAGAAGGTTAAAAGATGGCATGACAAAAGAATACAAAAGCAGGAATTTAATGTAGGTGACCAAGTCTTGCTATACAAATCTCGTTTAAGATTTTTTGTAGGAAAACTTCTCTCTAAATGGGAAGGTCCTTACATTATCGAGGAGGTTTATCGCTCCGGTGCCATCAAAATCAACAATGCCGAGGGTAACAACCCAAAGGTGGTGAATGGGCCAAGAATTAAACATTATATCTCAGGTACACCCATAAATGTTCAAACTAATATTATTCATACCATAACACCGGAGGAGTACATAAGGGAAACCTTCCAGATCCCTGAAAAGGAATAGGTATGTGATACGGTAAGTAAACCAACTCCAAAAGTTTTCCAAAAGCAATTTTACTCCGTTTTGGAATATTTAAAAAATTATGAAAATAAAAAGTAGTTCGAATAGTGCACGAGCAGGCGACAAGCCTGGGGGGCGCGCCCTACCCTCTAGGCATGCCTCCCAAGCTTGTGGCCTACTCGTCTGCCCTCTGGACTCCGTTTTCTCCCAGAATACTTATTTTGCATGGTAAAAATTCATTATATAATCTCTCGAAGGTTTTGACGACCGTATTACGACAATATCCTCTATTCTTCTTTCGAGCTATTTTTCTGACAGATCTAGATTACCATGACGTCTCCAAGCGCCCCCAAGGACAAGTTCTACGAGAAGGTCATCAACCCCTACCTTCCGGAGGTGATGAAACACCCTCAAATCATTGAGATGCAAGAGAGGGTGCTTCACATACGGGATGTTCAAGGGCCAAGGAGGACCGGAAGCGTGGAGGCCAGGCTTGAACCGGTGGAGCATGAGGTCTTCAAGTGCCAAGGGATGGTGGAACGCGGACTCAATGCCAACCACTCCATGATCACGGAATTCACCCGTGACCACAAGCTGGACAACAATGATATTGGAGAGGCCATCTTCAAGCTTCATGAGAAAATCGAGCATCTCCAAGCCCAGATCTATGACCTGCAAAACCAAAACTGTGAGTATGAATATAGATTTAAGAGGATGAGTTTGGCTGCAGATTTGAGGATTCCGGAAACTCGTTCATCCTTCTATGATGGTGAGCCTATGCCTTGGAAGACGGAGGACAAGCCTCCCACATCATCAATTCATCACCACCACCTTCGAAGAAGGAGACTTGAGTACATGGGTATGGGCACTCCCCTTGGCTTATGCCAAGCTTGGGGGAGGTGCCCCGGTATCGTACCACCATCACTTCTTTATCATTATTGTTTATCTTAGTTAGATCCTTTTGGTTATATCGTTATCTAGTAGAATAAAAGTTTTAGTATGATCTAGTCTTTGAGTTTTGCTTTGTGATCCATCTATGTAATCGAGTGCGAGAGTTATATAATAAAGATTATTTTTGAGTTGAGGGCTTTGCTTTCTTGCCTTGATCTTGGAAAGGAAATAAAAAGATTATATAATAATATTATGGAGAGTGATGACTTCACATATAAGAAGTATGTTGCGTGAAATTTGTTGAGGGTTGACAAACATAGTTTTGGTCATTATTGCAATTAATAGGAAGTAATAAAGAAAGAGAGGTTTCACATATAAATACACTATCTTGGACATCTTTTGTGATTGTGAGCACTCATTAAAATATTATATGCTAATAAGTTGATGTTGAACAAGGAAGACAACATAATGGGTTATGTTTTCTTATATCCGAATAGAAGTTATAATGCCCTGGATCCTCCAACATGTTGAGCTTGCTTCTCATCCTATGCTAGCCAAAATTCCGCACTACCCAATTTTGCCATGAGGGTCCATTATATCTACCTATGGATTGAGTAAGATCCTTCAAGTAAGTTGCCATCGGTGCAAGCAATAAAAATTGCTCTCTAAATATGTATGATCTTTTAGTGTGAGGAAAATAAACTTTATATGAACTTGTGATGGGGAAGAAATAAAAGCGACGGACTGCATAATAAAGTTCTTTATCACAAGCGGCAATATAAAGTGACGTTCCATTGCATTAAGATTTCGTGCATCCAACCATAAAAGCGCATGACAACCTCTGCTTCCCTCTGCGAAGGGCCTATCTTTTACTTTTACCTTCTACTTTTATACAAGAGTCACGGTGATTTTCACCCTTCCTTTTTACACTTTTTCTTTTGGCAAGCACTATGTGTTGGGGAAAGATCCAGACATATATATCCACTCAGATGTAGGTGATCATAAATCATTATTTTGACGTTACCCTTGAGGTAAATGGTTGGGAGGCGAAACTATAAGCCCCCTATCTTCCTATGTGTCTGATTTAAGCTTTGATCTCATAGGTATCGCGTGAGTGTTAGCAATTATGAAAGATTAAATGATGGTTGAGTATGTGAGCTTGCTAAGTAAAAGCTCTTTGATAACCCAGAAGTATAGGGGATCGCAATAGTTTTCGAGGGTAGAGTATTCAACCCAAATTTATAGATTCGACACAAGGGGAGCCAAAGAATATTTGCAAGTATTAGCAGTTGAGTTGTCAGTTCAACCACACCTGGAGATTAAATATCTGCAGCAAAGTGATCAGTAGCACAGTAATATGATAGTTTGATGGTAGCAGTGATGATAACAGTAGTAATGGTAACAGTGATAGCAATGATTTTGTAGCAAGTGTAACAGTAACAACAACAGTAGTAACTTAGCAAGAACAATATGTGGAAAACTCGTAGGCATTGGATCGGTGGATTCGTTGGATGATATTCATCATATAACAGTCACAACCTAGGGCGATACCAAACTAGCTCCAGTTCATAAATATAATGTAGGCATGTATTCCATAAATAGTCATACGTGCTTATGGAAAAGAACTTGCATGACATCTTTTGTCCTACCCTCCCGTGGCAGCTGGGTCCATAAGGAAATTAAGGGATATTAAGGCCTCCTTTTAATAGAGAACCGGATCAAAGCATTAACACATAGTGAATACATGAACTCCTCAAACTACGGTCATCACCGGAAAGTATCCCAATTACCGTCACACTGGGGTTTATGGATTATAACACATAATAGGTGAATATGACTTGCAAGATCAGATCTAGAACATAGATATAATGGTGAAAACATAAACGGTTCAGATCTGAAATCATGGCACTCGGGCCCTAGTGACAAGCATTAGGCATAGCAAAGTCATAACAACATCAATCTCAGAGCATAGTGGATACTTGGGATCAAGCCCTAACAAAACTAACTCGATTAAATGATGAATCTCATCCAACTCCTCACCGACCAGCGAGCCTATGAAGGAATTACTCACTCCCGATGGGGAGCATCATGGAATTGGTGATGAAGGAGGGTTGGTGATGACGAAGATCAAAGATCCCCCTCTCCGGAGCCCCGAACGGGCTCTAGATCTGGCCTCCCGATGAAGAACAGGAGGTGGCGGCGGCTCCGTATCGTGAAACGCAATGAAACTTCCTCTCCTATTTTTTTCTCCAAAAATAGGATTTTATTGTGCTGGAATTAGGGTCTACGGGGCCACGAGGTGGGCACAACCCACCAGCGCGCGCCAGAGGGGGGGGGGGCGCACTGGTGTCTTATGCCCAGCCAGGGGGCCCCCTCCGGTGGTTCTTGGTTCCAGTACTTTTTATATATTCTTAAATAATTCTCTAAAAAGTTTCGTCCAATTCTGAGAACTTTTATTTCTGCACAAAAACAACACCAAGGTAGTTCTGCTGAAAACAGCGTCAGTCCGAGTTAGTTTCATCCAAATCATGCAAATTAGAGTCCAAAACAAGAGTAAAAGCATAAGGAAAAGTAGATATGACGGAGACGTATCAACTCCCCCAAGCTTAAACCTTTGTTTGTCCTCAAGCAATTCAGTTGACAAACTGAAAGTGATAAAGAAAAACTTTTACGAACTCTTTTGTTCTTGTTTACATAAATAAGCTTTAGTAACATCTAGGTTTTCAGCAAAGATTATGACTAACCATGTCAACACTAACTCTTAAAAATTATAGGGAAATCTTTCCCTACGATAGTCCGGCCGAATCCAGCGCCGGTCGCATGAGACACGTTGGATCTAACGCATCCTTCGGTTCACGTTTCGTCCCGTTTGTCTTACCCCTTTCCCTCTCAGCTTGTCCACTCGTTCCCCTCCTGCACATGTTGTCTCCTACCTGCACGCGATGTAGCCATGGATGACCCTCTCGGCCCACCATCTCCCATGCCCATCCACCTCTTGCACCACCATGGAGTATGACACCTCTTCCGCCCTTCCCCACGCATCTCTTTTCCAACAACCTGATGTTGCAAGGAGGGGGAGGGCTAGTCAGCAAGGCGAGTGCGCGCGGATGCGACCTCTCCTATGAGCTGCAGTGCGAGGACGTTGGGGCTGCTCCGACCAGTACTGCCCTGCTACAAGCCCGTGCGTTGATGCTACAACTGGCGTGGCAACCTGCTACAACCGGCGTCTCGTTCTGCTACGATGCACCACCGGCATCAATTTTTTGCTACAACCATGCCGGCTTTTGCTACAACCGGCATTTCGTTTTGCTACAACGCACCACCGGCATCGGCAGTTCGAGCACGGCGGCGCTACTCTACCCAGCACTGCCCAGCTACAAGCACCGCACGTGATGCTACAACCGGCATAGCAACCAGCTACAACCGGCATCTTGTTCTGCTACAGCGCATCGCCTGCGTTGATTTTTTGCTACAATGTTCACTACAAAAAAAGACACATCCGTGACATTTTGGACCGAACAAAAAAAAATTTGTCATGCTTATGACACTTCTATGACGATAATTGTGTGAAAAGCACGTATCATTATAGATGTGGTGGGCTCCTACTTCTATGACAAAAAATCATGACAGAAAATGGGCTTTTCATCCTGGGCGGGCTGGGGACGCACCTGCATGACATTCTTTGGGCCGTCCACGATGGAAAAAATCATGGTAGAAGCGAGGGCGAGGAAAATATCGGGGAGTTCCCGGTTACGGTGGGTGGTCGGGGCCGAGCGATGCACGGAGGTTTGCGCGTTTCTCTCTCGTACACGTACGCGCGTGTGTGCGAAGCGTTGGGCTCTAACTGAGCCCGAGTGAGGCATTGGGCTCTAACTGAACCCGAGCGATTGCACTAGCTACGTTACTGAACCCCGATCGATCCCTTGGCTGTTAACTGAACCCGAGTGATTCCTTCGCTACTGCTGCTAACTGAAGTCGTTCAAAGCTGCCTCTTGATGAACAGTCCCCGGTGGGGGTTGGATGAACAGGACCCCATGGTAGTAGAGGCCGTTGCCGCTCGATGAACAGGACCCCGTGGAGGGCTGGTTGAACAGTACATAGCCGGTGGAGGCTGGATGAACAGTGGCTGGTGGAGAGAGGAGGAAGTCGACGGTGGATGAACAGCAGCAGGTGGAGGCTGGAGGAAGTCGACGGTGGATGAACAGTAGCTCGTGGAGGCTGGAGCGAGGCAGTAGATGGTGGATGAACAGTAGCCCGTGGAGTCCCGTTTTGTGGTACGCCACACCCCTCCCGATGAATAGGACCCCATTTCGACCGTAGGTACTCGAACACAAGTACGTTTCCTTCGTTTTGCGGTACGCCACATGCCTCCCGATCAACAGCACCCCGTTTCGACTGTAGGAGCTCGAACACAAGTCTGTTTCCTTCATTTTGCGGTACGCCAGACCCCGTTTCGGCTGTTCCATCCAAGCCAGTTGGCTCCCGTTGAACAGGACGCATTCCGACCCAGTCTGTTACCTCCCGATGAACACGACGCAGTTTCTCCGTTCCGACCCAGCCGGTTGGCTGCCCGATGAACAGGACGCCGTTGCGGTCGTCCATTGCGTATGCATGTACACAAGCCCTGGCCGTCCATATATATGCGCGAGTACGCGTTCGAGACCCCGCCCGTATGTACATACGTGGTCGTATTTTTTGGCATCTTGTTGTACGTATGTGTTCATGATTTTGACTGGACTGCCTGAACTGCTACATCGAGGGCTCTACTACTACATGTGCCACTGCTTGCTCGGCCACGGTTCATCGTTGTAGAGAGATCGATCGACCAGTATGTACGTACATGTTCGCGACCAGACAGAGAACCCTACGTATGGTTCGATCGGGTGGGTCCCAGCTATCAGGGAGGATAAGGAGGCACTTCCTTGCATGCGAAGATATAGCTGGTGGGTCCCCGCTGTCGGGGGAAAATGTTTTTTTCGCAAAATACAGAGGCCCTTTCGGTAGGTCCCTGCTGTCAGGTGGAGGAATCATTATTTTACGCGTCATAAGGAGGCACTTCCTTGCTGCGGCCGTGGACCCAACTGTCAGCCTCTCCACGTATAGTCCTCTTCCGATGGAAGTCATTCCTTGACCACGTTGACCACGCCGCGCCGAGAGCAACAAGGCGGTGGACGACGGCGAGGCCTAGGAAGGGAATGACCCGGAGCCGGCGAAGACTCGGCAATTGTTTCCCACACGGACGGGAGTACGAGTGTTTACTGGTTGGGCTGTAGTGTGAGGTTGCCATCACCGGAGAATAACAGGAGGTCTGGGTGAGTACAGGGATGGCCAGCCAAGCGATGGGAGTAGGGTGGGGCGGTGAGGCCTGCGCGGCAGCACAGCCGGCCACGGGATGCAGGAGCAGGTGGCATGGCCAGCGATGGTTTGGGCGTCTCTAGAGCAAGAAGACGAGAGGTTGAAGAAACATGATGGCCGTTGGATGGACATCGTATGGTCACTGCAGCTAGAATTGTTTATATTGACTAAGTTGACAAGTCCTGCGTCCGCGCCAACTTAGTAGGCCCACAAGTCAACCTCCAACTATGGTGGGTCCCAGCTAGGCGGGAGTATTCATTTTTTTGTGCGTAATAAGGAGGCACTTCCTTGCGTGCGAAGATATAGCTGGTGGGTCCGAGCTATCAGCGGGAGGAACTTTTTTTCACGAAATACAGAGGCGCTTCCGATGGGTCCCCGCTGTTAGATGGAGGAATCATTATTTTGCGTGTAATAAGGAGGCACTTCCTTGCGTGTGGCCATGGACCCAGCTGTCATCCTCTCCATGTTTGACCACGCCGCGCCGAGAGCACCAGGGCGGTGGACGACGGCGAGGCCTAGGAAGGGAACGACCCAGAGCCGGAGAAGACTCGGCAGTTGTTTCCCACACGGAGGGGAGTACGAGGGTTTACTGGTTCGTCTGCCATCACCGAGAATAACAGGAACTGTGGGTGCGTAGAGGGATGGCCAGGCCAGCGATGGGAGTAGTGTGGGGCGGTTAGGCCAGCGCGGCAGCATAGCCGGACAAGGGAGGCATGAGCAGGCAGTACGGCCGGCACTGATTTGGGCGGCTGGAGCAAGAAGACCAGAGGTTGAAGAAGCAGCTCGGCCGTTGGATTAACAATCCAACGGTCACTGCTGCTAGAATCGTTTGTGGACTAAGTTGACAAAGCCTTCCGTACACGTCAACCTTGTAGACCCACAAGTCAGCCTCCAAATCTGTCCCAAACAGCATACAGGCCGAAATTTCTAGCCAGATTCAAATTAATTTTAAAAATAAACATACCTTAATGTAAAATCCAATGAAATTTTACCCGCACAAAATAATGAAATTTAAAATATCAAAATCGGAAAGAAAAAAGTAATTTGGAACTAATTGCATGTTTGCTGTATTTTTCATTTTACAACCCATTTCTTATTTATTTATAGCCCATTTTCTGGGCAAGCCGAATGAATCCCTCCTCGTCTTGAAAGATTTCAGGCCCAGCAGGGCGTAGAAAATCAATTAGGTCTCCGTTGGTTATTCTGCAAAAAAGAAAATAGCTGGGCTAGCCATTTTCAGAAAGAAAAAACAAAACTAGGCTGGTCATGTGGTAAACATATGAAATAAAAGCCTGGGCTAGATGGGCCACAGCTCCCACACAACCCAGTTGATACCCTGCTCCATCCCGAAAACAAAAAAATAATACTGCGCGAGCTGCTGGGTCCCGGGTGTCAGCCGCTCCTTGTGCAATTATCTCGCTTATTGATTACGTTGACAGTGGCGTGCGACCCAAATGTCAGGAAACCATCAGGAGGAACCATTTTTTTCTTGTAATAAAGGAGGCACTTGCTTGCCTACTGCCATGATCCTGGTGGGTCCTTACTGTCATCCTCACCATGTACAGTTATCTCCTTATTCCTCTCAGTTGTTGACCATGTTGACAACACCGGAGGGAGGCCCTGCGGCGAGCAAACCAAGGCGAAGGACGATGGTGAGGCCTCGGACGAGAACGAATAGGAGCCAGGGAAGATGCGCAGAGTTTTAGGGTGCGATGTGTGCGCCGCAGCATAGCCAGACGTGGGAGGCGGAGCAGGCGGTCCCGCCGGCGCTGGTTTGGCTTTGGCGGCTGGAGGAAGAAGAGAATGAAGAAACACGATAGACGTTGAATGTCAATCCAATGGTCAAGGTTGGCACAATCGTTTGTTGACTAAGCCGACACCATGTAGCATACTTTTTTATAGGAAGAAAAGAAAAAATGGGCTCATTCGCCAGATAACATTCCGGAAACTGCCACCGTTTGATCTTGTGTCGCAACTAAAACTGCAAGGATAATGCGTTCGTTTGTCGTCCTCCTCCCAGGGAACGTTCGCCACATAACATTCCTGAAAAGCAAGGACTTGACAAAGCATATAGAACAAGCTAGTGTACCAGTAAAGAGACGTTGCTGAGTTTTAGAAAAAAGAGAGACGTGCTCCTGTAGCTGGTTCGAATCCAAACCTAGACTATGACTATATATGGTGCTATGCTACTCTACATGTAATGAAACAGACATATCCAATGTTCACTTCTCCTCTTCTCTAGTTACTCTGCCTAGCATCAGAAGCTCCGGCCGCAGCAACCATGTCCGCTGGCGGCTCGTCCACCTGATCTTCAGCAGGCAACAACCAGATATGCACCAAGTCGCCACCCGTACCATCCCCTGTGGGTCTCATCACACCCTCACCGGCACACTCACCGTAGCCGGTTGCTCATCACAACCCGCTACCGTTGGTGTGGTGCCACTGCTGCAAATCACATAGAGTCATCCGTCGCATCTCAACTACAATCCTCAACCCTGGCCGAGTCTTCTACAAATGCCCAAATCATGGCGTAATAATATGTTTAAGTGTTGTTCGCCTGCTTTCAGTTGCTGATTTTTTTAATAGTTTTGTTGATGATCTTCCAATTTGATTCGTGCAGAAAAGGGAAGATTCGTGTGATTTGTATTTCTGGGAAGTTGCTGATGTGGGAGAATGGAACTACACTGTTTATTTGGTTAGCCGAGGAATCCCAATACCAGCAGGTTGGGGTGTTGGACAAGTAACTGAAGGAACGACAGAAGAGGAAGATGCAGAGCAGAAGGATAAAGGTGCAGTTCCTCTGATCATGGCCAAGCACCAGCTGCTGAACGGCCTTGACAGCAATGAGGAGATGAAAGAGCTTGTGAAGATAATGGGCAAGATCGTTGTGCTCTGTAGGATGATTATCTCTTTATTTGCAGTTTATGTAGCACTCATGATGTATTCAGTGGCTATGACATGAGCACTTTGCTGAAACTAGTAATGAATGAAACCTGTTTAGCAGGCTGGGCGTAGTGTTGTGAACATTTAATGATTTCTATTAACGAAAATCGGGGGGTATCCCCTTTTGCTCATAAATAAATAAATAGAAGAGGCCCTTTTGCTAATAAATAAATAAATTAGCAGAGGCCCTGTCGGGTCAGCTTTGTTCCCATTCAAAGACGTCTAGAAAATTGCAGTCCAACAGCAAACTATGTCATCAAATACAATTTTGACAGCCAAATATGAGCACAACTAAAGAACAATGTCATCATGTTTTAGTCGTCATACAATGACCAAACACAAATCAACATACATAATAAGTGATGTTCTCACAGCAAAATACTAAACAACAACTTCATCAGGTTTCAGTTGTCATAGCAAACACAATTTCACATGTTAGATAAAAAGTCGTCTTCTCACAGGTAAATACGACAAAAGCAATGTAATCATCATCCGCAGCAGCAGTGTCAACATCTTCGCCATGTGTATCAGTCTGAATCGTAATTCCCCCCAGTGTCATCTTCTTCTTCATCCTTAATGTCCTCGAATGTTGGCGTCTTATTGATCAACTCTCGTATGTCCACAGCCCGACAGGGAATCTTTTCGCCAGCGTTATTGAAATGATGGTTCTCAAAGACATTAGGAACATCTGTGCAATCTTCTACATCAGGAGCAGTGTAAGCATCATCTTGTTGTGCAACTTCATTAAATGAATTCCTCTGCTCAAACCTTTGCAATACTCTCCAGTCATTGCTACATGCATATGTGTCTTCCAAGAAATATATCTGTGTTGCTTGATTTGCCAAAATAAAAGGCTCATCGGTTGGGTACGACGCCTTGACATTGATGGATTTGAAATAATCATCAGCTCTGGGTTTTGCGATCCTGGAAAACAGGTTATACCAACGACAGCACAGCAGAACCACACACCGATGAACCTCGAAACTGGAGATATACTGCAACTGAACAATGTTTGTTATGTTAGCATACATTTCAGTTGTCTCTTGGCCGTACTTATCCGTGCTCATGATGGCACCATTTTGTGTCTTCCTGCCTTCGTCGCATGCAAGGGTGTTGTAGCACACATCTCCAACAACGCAAGATTCATAATGTCTTACCCGAGTATCAGGACCCATTGCTAGTGCGTAAAGGGCATCATTAACTGCCTGCCCATCCTCCCGCATCTTCTTAACCTATGGTTAGAAAATAGACAAGCTGATCATCTTATGTACTCAATATATTAAAAAAACTGACAGTGCAATTCAAAAGCTTACATGGCTCTTGAACCATTTCGCAAATCCTACCATAACCAGTTTGTTAATGTTTCTTGGATTTTGCGGCAGTAACTCCTTTTTGTAGATGCTGCACAACATAGTGATTGCGTCAAACATCTAAATATATAAGAATGTGCTACAAGTTTAATAGATTACGATGTATAAGCTGCAGTACTTAGCACTTACTCGATATAAGGTAGAATCTCAAGACAATTATTCAACACATACCAAACCATTTTGTCCAAATCTTTAGGTTTGTCTTCTTGTCGACTCTTCCCTGTAACTCGAACAGAACAATCGAAAACATTGAGCTCGGGATTGTCTTCACCCACCTCATTGCTAAGCTGGTCAGCTGTTTCAATGTATTTTGAGCAGAATGTCAACACTTCTGTAGCAATGTAGGCCTCTGCAATGGAACCCTCGGGTCTAGCTCTGCTCCTAACATAGCCCTTGAAAGTGCCTAGCCACCTTTCAATAGGGTACATCCAGCCATACTGTACTGGACCTCTAAGTAGTGCCTCATCAGGTAGATGAACAGCCAAATGCACCATCACATCAAAGAAGGCTGGAGGATATATCTTCTCAAGGTCGCATAGGATAGTTGGTATCTTGTCTCTAAGACACTCCAAAGCATCTATCCTGATATTTCTACTGTAGATTTCCCTGAAGAATTGTCCCAACTCTGCAACTACTCAATATAAGTCAGGGCGGCCCTATCCTCTAAGGATAACAGGTAAAACCCTTTGAAGTAGGACGTGGCAGTCATGAGTTTTCAACCCTTGTACCTTGTTTCCATCTGCACTGACTCTCCTTTCAGGGTTGGAAGCAAATCCATGTGGGAATCTCACATGTGATAGGACCTTGCAGAATTCTTTTCTTTTTACCTTGTCCAAGACGTACACAGCTGGTGCCATATCCTGTGATGCACCATCATCGTCCACCTGCAAATCCCTTCTGATACCCAGGTGTGTCAAATCAATCCTAGATTTTAAGGTATCTTTCGTCTTGCCTTCAATATTAAGAAGTCTGCCGATAATGTTGTGACATATATTTTTCTCGATGTGCATCACATCAAGATTATGCCGTAGATCCAAACCTTTCCAATACTCCAAGTCCCACAAAGTGGACCTGCGGGTAAAGAATAATCTCTCTTCTGCCCTGCCACGCTTCCTTTTCCCGCTACCATTATCAGGATGGTTTCCTGGTGTAATATGCCTGACCTTCTCTAATTCCACTTGCAACTCATCGCCGGTGAGCCTCTTTGGCGCATCACAGTTTTCATGCTTTACATCGAACACGTGTCTTCGGTATTTTGTAGGACATGGCTTGTCCTTGGCAAGGAAACGGTGGTGTCCAATGTAACAGATCTTGCTAAGTATTGCGTATGACAGCGGATTCTTGTCACAGCGAACACATGCATTGTAACCATGTGTCGTTCGCCCTGACATAGTGCCCAAAGCCGGATAATCATGGATGCACCAAATTATAACAACACGCAGAAAGAAATCAGTTGGTGGGCTGCTATATAGGTCTCGAGTGAGAACACCCCTCCATAGCTGTTGAAGTTCCTCCACAAAAGGCTCCATGAATAAATCAAAATTGTTTCCAAGACTTTTTGGACCTGGGATGAGCAAGGCCATCATGTAGTTTGATTCTTTGGTGCAGACATTTGGTGGCATGCTGTAAGGGATAACAAGCACTGGCCACATGCTATATGTGGCGCTCTAGTGGCCAAATGGGTTAAATCCATCTGTAGCTAAGCCAAGTCTAATGTTTCTCGGGTCAGCAGCAAACTTTTGGTATTTCTGATTGAATCTTTTCCAGTCACTACCATGAGATGGATGGCTCATTACATTTTGATCTCTGTACTCCTGGTTCCTAGAATGCCACAGTACATCCTCTCTTGTTTCAGCATCATGAAACAACCTCTGCAATCTTGGTATAATTGGAAAATGTCTCAGAACATTAAGAGGAATCCTCTTCACAGCATCGCCATCTTTCCATTTTGATGATTTGCATTTTGGGCATTCACTTAAGTTGGCATAATCCTTCCAGAATAGAACAAAATCATTCTTACAAACATGGGTCATATCATATCCAATTCCAACTGCACAAAGGAAATTCTTCATTTTACTGTAGGTGTGTGGCAGCTTAGACGCATCTGGGAAAGATTTGCGAAAAGCAGCCAACATCGCATCGAATGATTTGTTGGTCATCCGCTCAGATGTCTTCACCTGAAGAAAGGTGACCATAGCTGAGAATACTGACAGCTTATTTCGTGGGGTGACTGTGACGTTGCATTGTTCCAACATGCGGGCCCACTATTTTTCTTCTGCAGGTGAAAGTTCATGAAATGCACGAGCATTTCATAGCATTGTTTCAATGTTGGTCAAACTCGCTGGCTCCACCGCCACCACCTCCTCCTCCTCCTCTTCCACCTGAGCATCAGGCAGATCAAGATGGTGATCTGCTGCTTCCACATAGTCAGTAACATTGACGTTCACAGCTTCACCATGATGAACCCACCTAGTATATGTGACCGACATCCCATACAAGTGTAGATGATTTTGCACAGTTGACTGGGCTCTTGTAACTGAATTCATACAACTGCTACACAGGCAGAGCACATCTGATTTCGGACCACCGTACTCAGCTCTGATAAAGTTCATGAAGTTTTCAACCCCCTCGACATATGCAGCAGAGAATCTTCGAGCAGAAGTTATCCAAGTCATGTCCATCTGTTAGACATACAAATTAGTTCTTCTACTAGATATTACAGGAAAACATATATGCTTTTTTATAAAGTCCAGAAAAAAATACCTAGGTCGATGTCTAAAGCTATGGCAAGATATTTGGACAAGCAGATCTAAGTAATGAAATATATGTAAAGCTAATTCAGCAAACAGATTTGAGTGCTAAATTATGGCAGGCTATTTCAGCAGTCAATGAGGCCGAGCACACAGCCATCAAAGGCCATCTGAGCAACAAAGATCGAGTATAAAACGGTGTCGAGCTATTTCACCTAACATATTGGCTACTAGACCATGGCAATCTACTTCACAATAAATATATGGCAGGATATTGTAGCATCTAATCAGGCGTGGCATGCCATCTCAGCAAAGCAGATTGAGTGCAGAACAGGGCAAGGAAGCTTCTTAAGCAGACCATATTGACTGTAAAGTATTTCGGCAAATAGTGAGATTAACAGCGTCTATCAGCTAACATTCAGTGCTACTCCGACATGCACGGGGCCTCAGTCTAGAATGCACGTACCATGGGTGAAGCTGACCACCATGCGTCTCCACAAGAACGTCGCCAGCGGTGGCGATGCGGCTGGAGGACGACAGTCTATGAGAGCGTACTGTGGGAGCAAGAGGATCGTCGTGTGTCCCCTCGACGAACCATGGTGCCGACCTATTAGCGCGGTGGGGAGGGCGGCATTGGCGAAGCGAATGGAGTGGAGGGGGTGGGGGGAGGGGGGTTTGGAGAATATTATTGGCAAGTTGGCAGAAGGGCAGTTGAATTTGGGATTTGGGGGGGGGGGGGGGGGATTTTCGCGCGGTGGGCGGGGGAGTTTGGCGCATGGTCGGTTTCTCCAAATGCGGTCCCACATGTTAGTGAAGAGGCAAGCCGAAGAGCGTTCCGTTTGCGTGAGCCGTGTGGAGGACCGACCATGTGAGGGGTGCAATGCGACCATGACAGGCGTGCTGTGAATGTACCGCCTTTTTCCTTTTAAACTTGGTGCTTCGCTCGATCCATTGATACTACTACTAGTAATCCGGTAATCCCGACTAAAACGGCGTGGCCGTGTCTTTTCCCGCGCGATATGCTGGGAGGTTGGCTTAGTTGGTTTTATTAGGACTTTATTTTTTATTAGGACAAGGCTTAGTTGGATTGACAGACAGAGCAAGAGAAAGATGTGAGATGCGTGAATGTGTAGTGGACGTACTATTGGAGTGCCTAAGATAAATTGTGTATGTATACCTATGTGTTTATTTACTTCGCATGTTAGCTTTGTCTCGGGTCAAACATTCTAAACTTAGACCAAGTTTATACACACAAAAACGAATCATCATTCAATATATTTTCATACAATATATCTTACTATTATTGTGAAAGTTCATATACACCGGACGAGATTCGTGCAAACACGACAGATTTTCATTACATTTTGAACTTTTATAGGACAAAAAAAGAAAAGAAACCCGACCCTAAACCTATTCTACGGCGGCGACCGACGTCCACTTTCCTTTGTACTTCCACATCGGTGACGACATCCTCCTTCTGCCATCTCCATGAACGGCAGCGGGGATCAAGACCTATGAAGTGAAGGTGTGGTCTCCGGCGAGGAAGAGTAGAACACGAGAGACAGACCGACCAGTTGGCACACCATGCCCTGCCGCCTCCCATGCCCTACTCATCCTCGGAGGAGTCCCCAACCTCGGCGGTGCCGGTGGACGTGAGGTCAATGATGATGGACGTGGATGGTCCATCGCTTCACCTGCCACATGCGCCACCGAACGGTTGACGGCAGCAAGTAGGACGCATGGTTGGTGGTGCTCCCGTCATCGGCCGCCAGCGTGGCCACCGCTTGTGCGGTCACGTCCGCGTCCGGCTACGCCGGTATTGCATTGCGAGCGGCGAGTTGAGCAAGGGCGGCGACCTCGAGCTTCATCCCTGAAGACAAGCTCTCCCGCAGAGCATTCCCGCTCGCGGTCATGGTGGCTGTGGTGCCAGGTAGGTGGATGCGCCATGGTGTGGAGTTTAGCTGGGCGTTGCCGCTTTAAGTAGCGCATTCCGGTGAGGCCAAGCGTCCGGGTGCGTCAATAAGTCGCCGGAGTTGGTTCCTCAGGCAGCGAGCCTGCTTAATGATGGCATGAATGCGGGCAGCTGGCGCCGGCTGGGAATGCACGCGCACGACGGCGCGAAGGACGAGGGCTTTTTGTGTGCCAGGGTAGTCAGCTGCGGGCGTGGCAACGTTGGACATGCCCTTTGCTCACATGCGATCCCACATGTCATTGAAAGATGACCTGGCATGGTCTCAGGTCCTGGGGATGCAGTTGGCCGTGCTAGAACACTCCGCGGATGCGTCGCGGCGTGCGCGCACTTCGGCGCCCCGTGCATCCTCGGCGAGCTGGGTGTTGATCTGCTGGTCGTGCCATAGCGGCAGCGCCACCCTCGGCACCCTGAAGCCGAGCGTGTCCAGCGGTGATGAGCGTGTCGCTCACCGCGGTTGCCATGCCCAGAGGCGGTGCGGGAGCTGCGCCACGTTGCTGGCCCCCACGACCCACATGAACGGTTGCTGGTGGCGAGGAGGTCGTGGGCCAGCTCCTCCATTGGACTAGTCTGCGCCATGTCATCCCGACAGGTGTGCCCCACATGTCGGTTTCCCTGTTTTCCCGGCCAAATTAGAGCATCAGTATGGCCTCATTAACACTCGGCCGACCTCTCTCTCTCTCTCTTCTAGTCTAGTAGTATCCGTAAATGACGCGGGCGGGGGAGGGGGACGGACATGAGTTTGCTCTCAACTGCGGTCCCACAAGCGAGCGAAAACGCAAGACGAAGCGCGTTCCATTCAGTGAGCGACGTGCAGGGTCCACCATGCCGGGGTGCAACGCGAACGCGACAAGAGTGATGTACACCATCTGTTCGTTATGAACTTGCATACTTTGAATACTCCTTTTTTTGAACACAGTACAGACGCAAGCGCTCATACATGCGCGCATACACTCACCCCTATGAACGCACACATACACAACCTACCCCTATGAGCACCTTCGAGAGACTGAGGCATCATATCTATAATACTACTAGCAAGATGCCCATGCGTTGCACGGAACATCAAGATGCATTTGTATGAGTAGTTTATCTTGTGGGAGAAAAGGATGAACGAGGGAAGGCCTTATTTGCAAATGTGGAGAGGGGTGTGGGTATCTTTTTGCAAAATTGCCATAGTTTCCTTCCTATCCATCAGATATAAATCGGACGGCCTATATTGCAGGATGGCAGGCACACCATCATCACCAACTGTGATGATGGTGTGCCTGCCATCCTGCAATATAGACCGTCCGATCTATATCTGACGGATAGAAAGCAAACTATGGCAATTTTGCAGAAGGATACCTACACCTCTCTCGTTCATCCTTATCTCCCACAACTTCATTGTTGAGTAATTAAAAAAGGAAGCCTCTGGAACAATCTGGCATGGTGGCCGCTGCCGGCGTCGTCCATCCCCATGCCTCCGCTCAGTCCGACCACCAATCACCACCGTGCCCCTCTCCTCCTCACCTTATCTCTCATCTTTCTCGAGATATCATTTTTCGATGAAATTCTCGAGATACCATTTTTTCGATGAAATTCTCGAGATATCATAAGTTTTTACACATGGGATTACTCCTGCATGGGTCAATCACAACAGGTGTTTCGTAAAAAATGCATCCTGATGTTTCGTGCAATGCACGGGCATCTTGCTAGTCATCTTGAGATTTACGAAGTCACCGCCTTGTCGTCGACAGGAATAGTGGGGAGGTCCAGATGTCTGCCACGTGAAACTCTGAAACTTTGGTCCCGTCACACCCCACAACTCTCCAGGCTCCAACCGTCCAGCTTTGCAAACTCCGCACAGTCAAAACCGATTGACCGGTCGTCACCGGAACCACTATTCACACCAGAACCTTCGCTGCTCGGCCTACGCCAGCTACTTGCCGGCCGGTCACCACTGCCCCAAAACCACACCTCCTCTCCAGCCCATTCCCCCACCTTTCGATCCCCTAGCCTGCATCAGTCGTCCCCTAGTTCGCCGGAAAGCCATGGTGCGCCGCAAGATCACGTACTACAAGATGCTAATGCCGGAGCACCACGCAGAAATCGCGGCGGCGGTCGGCGCCACAGACCTCCGTTCCCAAGCTCGCTTTGCGGCAGGCCAATCCTCGAGTTCTCTGGAGCCAAGCTCCGAGGAGGAGGAAGTCGATCCAATGTTCTTGGCGGAGGTCGCGGCGCAGAAGGCCCCCTGATGCGTATGAGACGATGGATGTCGACTTGTGCCGGCGTCCGGGTCCCCCATGGTGCAGGCGGACCAGCGGTTCAACCTGGCGATCCTAAAGGAGGACCGGGAGGAGGAGGCTCAACTTGACGCGGAGCGCGCGGATGCCGCTGCAATCGAGGCCCTCCTGCAAGCGGAACCAGATGTCGTGGACGTGAACCGGGTGGCGGAGGCTCAACTTGACGCAGAGCGCGCGGATGCCGCTGCCATCGAGGCCCTCCTGCAGGCGGAACCGGATGTCCTAGACTTGAACCGGGCGGTGGAGGCTCAACTCGACGCGGAGCGCGCAGATGCCGCTGCCATCGAGGCCCTCCTGCAGGTGGAACCAAACATCATGGATGTAAACCGAGCGGTGCTCGCGTCCGTGTAGAGCGCCCGCACGCTCCGTGTGAACGAGTAGCTGGAGCCAAGGACAACCACGGTGCGGAGACACACGTCGGCAGCTACGGCTGGTTCGCGCCGGCAACCAAAGATGACGAGGCTGTCTCGTTCCACGAGCAGTGATAGTTTTTCTTTATGTTGTTGTTTTTAGGGATCTTTTGCTGTGTAAAAACATATATTTATGCAAGTCGCCTGACTTTCATCATTTGGGCCAGTCGACCATTTCAGGCGGTTGGTTGAATATCCTACGTCTCCTAACCCTTCTTCTTCCTCACCTCTTCTTCTTCCCCTACAAACCACTGCCCGGGCCGCACGGATCTTCCCCAACATGCGGTTGGATAAACATAATGTATGAACGAAAATTATGTGTCAGCGGTATGATGGCTGAGTTTGGTTTGATCACATGCGGTAGCACGTGTCAGTGAGGGGTGTTCCCTTGGTTGGGTTTGCGGCGTGCAGGAGCGACTGTGTGAGGGTGCGGTGCGACCGCGACAGCCATGCACAAGTGTACCTTCTTTTCATTTTGAAAAACTTTAGGCAAGCTTGGCAAAAATGTGTGGCAAAGTATGGCAATGCAAGGCCTAGACCCAAACAGGATACAAGTACGTACTACTTGTGTTAAAAAAGAAAGGCGGGGTTTTCCTTTGCGGGATTGATCGATACAAATCCTCGTTTGATGTGTTAATTAATTTGTATTTTTTTCTCCAACGCCCAAGGAGCTAACCATCTCACTTCTCATTGCTTGATTAATGCAGTGCCATGCTAACCAACGTTCTCACTTCCGCATGCATGCAAGGGTATATTAATGTCCTTGGTTGCTAGTACGATGCAAACCCCATAAATTTTGCCTCGATTAGTGTTAGTGGCCTTCTGCAAATTGTAATTTTGATACGGCCTTGTATACAAAAAAATGGAGGTAGTAACTATTTGAATTCCTTCCCCATTGCGGTGACGTCGACGATATCTCGAACATTGTGGCTTTGGCGAAGTGCGTTCGACGGAGCACACCATTGAGGGAGACCATGGTAAGTCATTCGCGAGTGCCGCCTGCAAGCCGAGACAACCGCCTTCTTTGCATCCAGGAAGTCTGTTGAACCAAAGGAGGCGTAAATGTACTACTACACAATAGCATCGTCCGTCCAGCTTAGTGCGGTAAGGTGGTTTCTCGAAGAAGACGATGGAGAAGCGGAGTCAGCGAAGAGTGAAATGATGGTTGCTTCATCCGTGCTTTCTGATTTGATGCCTCACTGCTTTGTGATTTGTGATAGAAGGGACAGGGGAGTAGACTCTGTGCTCTATACTGTACATGCGTCCAAGCACGGGAGAAAGAGGAGAGAGGTTGCATTTTTCTATTCCTTCAATCAATCAATTAGGGAGCTTCGGTTCCCTCTTTTTGGCTTTGGCAGCACCCTCCGCAATGGTTCCCATCGATGCCAAAAGCTATTTTCACATTTGGCTACACATTGTGGATGCTCTTAACCGTACCACTTAGTTTTGCTCCTGTGTGCTATCTATACAAATCTCGATTATATTGATCTAAAAAATTATATCAAGATTAGTAAAAAGGAGGTGATTTTGCCGCGAGGAAGGCGGGGGAGGTTTCTTATTTTTAGAGGACGTTAGCTTGGCGATTTGCTAACATGTTCTCCCACATGTCAGTGATTTACCAAGCCGATCCGCGTCCCACATGAGCTAGAACAACGGCAAAAGCAACATGTGGTTAACTTGAAGAAGATGAGGGAGAAGCGGATTTAGCAACAAGTGAAATGATGGTTGCTTTGTCCCTCCAACTTCTTTTTTTAGCATCACTTCGTCCCTCCAACTTAACTACGGGAAAGGTGCAGCTTTGTGATTTGACGCCTCATTGCTCATTACTACGCCGGCGCCATGACCGGGGTGCTTCACCCCTGCTGCTCTGCACTGTTACTTCGGTATGGCACGTGGACCCGGTTGCTTGATGTCGCACATGTCGGCGAAAGGGACTAGAACATTTATGAAAGTGAGCGCTCCACTCTTACGATGGAGGAGTACACGACACGGCGGCCCAGTGAACAATTACTTGTACTGTAGTACTACTATAGTTTTGCTGTTTCGTATGATCCATTGATATAAACCCGATTAAACAGGCAAGGGCGGGATTTTTCCCGCGCGGTAGATGATACTAGCCATACATTTCAAAGGCAATTTTAATGTATGCAAACTGAATAATTAAGTAACAATATGAGATCTAGTAAAACTAAAAACACATATGATTTATTGTGTTAGAGTGTAGTTCTAGTGTTGTATTGCATAGTTGTTAGATGTAACATGCGAGAATGTGTAGAGATATACTTTTGGAGGGCCTACAGAGAGAAGTTGGGCATAAAGTGGATTCAAATATTTGTATTCGTCTTCATAGCATTTGTAACTCATATCTACAGTTTGTACGGTAGACGTGAATGCTTGTTCACTCTTACGAAACTAGTACATCAATAATGGGGTGGCGTGCACCAATTTAGGCACTGGCATGTTGGCCTACTCGGCTCCACAGAGAGAGCGAGAGAAGAGATAAATACACTGGCGGTCAGTGTATTTCAAGCGGAAAGCGTAATACGGTCACCGGACATCAGAATACGTTCATTACGGTCACTATATATGTTTTGCAGTGATTATACAGTCACTTGCTCACCGTTCAGCATCGGATTGCACTCTGTTGACCAGCCAAATAGTCTGCGTGGCACTATGTTGACTGGTTAAATTAACCATGTTCCTTGTGGGTCCCACCTGTGAGTTCGCATAGGAAAAAAGTAAGATAAACACAAATTTACGCAGGCGCGACAAGACTCCAACCCGTGCGTGGGAACCACCTGGTTGTGTATGTGTCTGTCAGGGCCTGATGTGTGCGCATGCATGTGTAGGTTGAGCACTTGAGCATGAGCGTGTGTGTTGGTCATGTGGTGTCTGCATGCATGCATGCGTGCGTGTGTGCGTGTGAGTGTTGCATGCGTGTGTGGCTGCGTGTGTACGTGTGAGTGTTGCGTGCATGCAGTTCGTGTGCATGCGTGCGTGCGTGTGTGTATAATCACCACACCAGCTCCTGTGTGTTAAAACAGATGGCTCAGCATACCAATACAAGGCCGCCTTGTCCGCTGTGCCCGCGGTCATGACTTCGAACCACGGTCCAATATTTTTTTATCATTTATTTTCATTCTTATACACGCCGACAGGTGGGCCCAATGGTAGTGAGATAATGTGATGCAACACTAGAGGTGCCACGTGGAGCGTTTAACTGGTCAACTAGTCGTGTCTTGAACAAATAAAGAGCTGTACGGTGAGCCCGTGACTGTATAATAACCACAAAACGTAAATGGTGACCGTAATGAGTGGATTCTGAAGTCCAATGTACGTATCATGCTTTCGCTTCAAATACAATGATCGTCACTGTATATATCGCGAGAGAAAGATGAAACATGCGTGAATGTGCTGGGGGCGTACTTTTAGAGGACCTAGAGATAGTTTGTGTGCGTACGTGAAAGGGGCATAGAGGGGGTGTGTGCGATGGAGAGAGAGATGCTCTTCGTTTCTCTTTATTACGACTAACTTTATATATAGTATAAAAATATATAAATTCACAGGCGGAATAAATATCATTGGGTGCACCTTGCAATGCAAATTAACTTTCATACTCCATATAACTTTGTAATGTTGTATATATGTAGAAATTCTAAAATAAATTTTTGGCCACACTTTGTGTGGTTTTATTCAAAAGGAATGTTGTATGCGAAGTAAATGTGAAGAGAGGGCTTTGTAGATCAATGGGGTACGTGATAAGATGTAACATGTGTGAATGTGTAGTTGACGTATTTGGTAGGGCCTAGAAAGGGTATGTGTACGTATTCGAGAGAGGCATGGATAGAGGGGCCGCCGAGGGAGGGCGACGTGGGAGAAATAGCACAAGAAATGAAAGAAGTCTAGAGAGAAAGAGAGATGAATAGGATGTCACGGCGAGAGATTCCCTTGAGTGTGTACATGCAATGGGGGGGAGGGGATAGAGGCATGAGGAGAAAATATTTTGTGTGGTGTCTGTGTTGGTATGTGTGGGTGTGAGAAGATAACGAGACCTAGGGGCAGAGGGTGTGTCACCGCGTGAGGACCGGTGGGCCGAGGTGAGGCACTTGGGTCGGTTCTGTCCTGCGCCACATTGGTCGGCCCGTGACGCATTCAGGAAGACCCATAGAGGACTAGTCGTACAAGACAAAGATACCAGAGTCGTGAAGGACTCTGTGTCCACTGACAAAGCCGGCTAGGATTTGTAACCATAGGTCCTCGGACTAAGGTAACCCCTTCTCTCTGATATTACCATTCATCCAACCTAACTTTAAGGGGCATCCTACAGAATGCTTTGCTGGAATCATATTCGTCAATTAGGAAGAGAGGTGGAGACAATGCGTGCGAGACAGGCCTAAAGATAATGTGCATGCGGGAGACACGTAGGCAGGTCTATGTATAGAGAAAGAGTCGATGGGGATTGTGTGTGTGTATGCATGTGAGAGGAAGAGTGCTTGTGATAAAGGTTAGTGAAAACAGTCGTAAATGGTTGCGAGAGGGAGGGAGGGTGATATCGAGAGCATGTGTGCGAGAAAGACACCTCAGGAGAGAGTGTGTGAGCATGTGTGAGAGACCACCGATGGATATACACCGTGTGCGCGTATGTGTGAGAGAGAAAGTTAGTGCGTGTGTGAGGAGGGGCCTATGGAGAGTGAAACTACATGTAAAAGACTGATGTGCACATTGATTAAAAATATAAATTGTATCGAAATATTAGGATGGGATCATGATATTTGCAATTCGCATAAGGAACGGTCATTGATCCATCAGACATCTATATTCTATCGAATTTGAGCATGTCTATGTTATTATTCAACATAATTGATCCATAGAGTCAGTATTTTGAACTCCAGACAATGCATCGCTTTAGCAATTTGAAAATAAATGTGAGTATAGTTCATGTTGTGTGTGTAAAGCACATTATACATACAAAGGTTACACAATGAACATTATAAATAGTTAGCTATGAACTAGCATACATTTGAATTCAACTTAAGGTGGTTTAAGATATTCGAATTCAACATGAAGTCCATTCAATTATTTGAATTCGAGATCATGGAATTTGTAAATCATACCTAAATTATGGGGGCACCAATCGTTGCTCTGCTTTTGTACATAATAGCATATATAGTCGTGTACAAAATAGATTCAAATTTACCTCCTCAATTCCAAAATAATCATAGTTATAGGATTTTCAAGTGTCAAAATTTCAAAAAGAAGCGCATAATTTAATGAGGTTTTCAAACATACAAGGTCAATTTTAATGTTGTCTATTTAGGTCAATCCTCAAAGTTCAAGAGTACTCTAAACGTGAATGCTTCTGTTTCAAAATTTCGAACGAAGCGCCAAAAGAGCCTCTACTCGCCCGAAACTGCGAGAGACCAATGTTTGGTAGAAGGAAATTACTTTTCTAACTCCGACCCGTGAAACCTACCGGCCCGACGTCCATAGGTCTAAACCGGGGTAGGTTTGTAACTTCATCTAGACGCCACGCAACCGCCTCCGAAAAACATTCATACACCGTGGCTGCCTAAACACACATGCACTCGGCCGAAATCGCTCCCGCCCACTATTTGGGACACCTGGGATTACCGTCCTACCCCCGACCCGCAGTAGGTCCAAAATTTAAGAGGGGGCAAAGTTTGTACTTTCCCCAAATTTCAAACAAGCGCGTCCCATCTGTTCAAAACAAAAAAGAAAAAACAAGCGCGTCCCAGACCGAAACATGGTTCCCCCTTAGCTCCCCCGCCCCCACCCCCACCCCGGTCTGATTCCCCATTCGTACTCCGTGGGCGCCAAAACTACCACTCCAACAGCCGCGAAACCCCGGCGTCCTCCGTCCGCCACCCCATCCCACCCATCAACCACCGCCCTCCTCCATCACGCCGGAGCCGATACCCCGACGTCGTCGTCCACCGCAACCGCAACGCCATCCACGGCTAGTAGTTGAAGCCGAGGCCGAGCTGCCTCCAGGACGCCGACGTGCGCCGTACCCGAGCCAGTTCAACCACGCCGTCCTGCTCCTCACCACTGCCGCTCCAACATCGCCAACGTCCACCGCACCGGAGCTGTTCCCGCTACACCGTCCTTCGCCGCCTCAGATCTGCTTCCCCTCAGCCGACAGACGGCCACCGCAACACAGTCAACAATTTGGCCATGGGTTCGTCCAAGGCACCACCTTCCTCCAAAACATCGGTTCCCCCGGTAAAAAGAAGAACACCGCCGCGAAATAAGGATGGCACAACACTAGCAACTGGAACTGGTACTCTTCTTCCCTTATTCGTGCAAATCTTATGTGTCTGCTTGCACGGTATTCATCCCACAGAAGACACTAGTTGACCGCTTCTTCCTACACCTTCTTCCTGATACTAGATGTTCCTAGTAACTGGCGATGCACAAGGTTTCTCCTCATATACTATTTCACCTTAGCTAGAGGTCCGTCGCCCCCCTGGATTTCAATTCTTGGTCAGTTGATTCCCAATTAAAGGAAGCATTCCCCAGTGTAACAGGCGCTAGTCCGCCTATTACGTCGGGGAAGCAGCACCTCGGTGTTTACCTTAGGGGTGTGTGGGGCCTAGGAGCCGCTGGCGCCCGATCTGGAGGTCGGCTGAGCTTAAAGGGATGTCCGGGGGGGCGCTGCCAAGTACGGCGATGGTGTGAGGTCGAGGGGAGGGCGGGGCGGTGGAGGCAGGGGTCTGGGCTGGTGGTCGCTCATGGTTCGAGAAAGATCATCAACAGTGACTGGTGGGAGGTAGTCGAAGGCCGTCTACCCATTCCTTGTAGATCAGACGGTTCATAAAAAAATCTACTGACCTATTTATTTTCAGTCGACTTATTTTGATAGGACCACATGTGGTGGTGTGCTGGAGGAGTACCTGCATTTCCCAGCCATCCCTGTGCTCATATATTACAAAATCATACGGAGTAGAATCTAATTTTGTTTGCCATGCAATGCTATAGAGCTATCATATGTCTCCTGTCATTTATTTTTCAGCCACCTGCTATCTGCTACTTTTACAGTGCACTAGTTCTGCACACACTTCACCCATACTCCCACTATTGTTTTTGTATGCATGGGTATTTCAGCCTCTGCCGAATTGTTGAGAGAAGCACGAAATAAAAGAGAGAAGTCGCTCCTACTATCTTCGTGGGCAGGCAAGACACGTTTGGGCGCTATAAAGGGTGTAGTGTCAGCAGATGGAGACGGTAAATGTAGCTCCAGAGTTGATGATCTCGCTCGCCATGAACCACCATCCCAGGTGCTTGCTTTGACTTCGTGGTGTCATATGTGGTTGCATGTTTGCATATGGTGCCTAGCTTGTATTCGAAAGGCTGAAATTGGTCTTTATTAAGATAAGGAAAGATATTTTTTACATGAACCACCATCCTGGGAGCACCATAAGCCAACTAGCTAGTCAGGGCACTGGCCGAGCCAGTGACAAGCCCAGCACAGACAGGCATCACCTGCAAGCCAACTAAAAAGCCACGGTGGTGGCGAAGCAGCCCGCCTCCCACCAGGCTCTCAGGTCCTCGATGATCATGCTCACCACTCCAGCCGGGTGTCTAGCTTGTATTGCTTCCAATTTGGTTAAATTGCATCTGCTTAGCTTACACATTATACCTTTGAATATGACATGCCTTCCTATTTTTGGTACATACTACTACATCTGTCTATTAACCATGTTCTTACATCAAACTAATATTCTTGTGTATCCCTCATCAATCACTTATGATGAGACAGTCAGGCTCGTGGACTGCTGTAAGAAAAGATCCTCTTTTAAAGAAGGCAGTGTCAGCCTCCCCACATGATTCTCAAGAAACAGCAATGCTAGATGAAGATAGTGAACGTAGCTCTGTAGTTGATGACCGCATTTCCCCTACACCACCATCGCAGGTGCTTGCTCTAACTTGGCAGCGTGATATGTGGTTGCATGTTGCATATAGTGTCTAGATTGTAATTCTTCCAATCTGGTTAAATTGCATGTGCTATTATGCTTAGTTTATACATTATACCTGTTAATGTGACATGCCTTCCTATTTTTGGTACATAGTACATCTGTCTATTAAGCATGTCCTTACATAAAAGTACTATTTTTTTTATCCCTCATCAATCAATTATGACGAGACACCTTTAGTATATGCAGAGTGATATTGGTTGCATCTTTCATATGATTTATAGCATGCACTGCTTCTAATTTGTTGAAATGCCATTTATGATGGGATGCTTTTAACTTGGCAGAGTCATATTGGTTACATCTTTCATGTGGTGTCTAGCTTGCATTGCTTCTAATTTGTTGAAATGGCTTCTGCTTAGTTTACACAAATAGTTGTGAATATGCCATGTTGTCCTGTTTTTCATACATATTCCATCCTAGTATCTTGTGTTTGCCTTACATCAAAGTAGTGATTGTCAGTATCTTGCATGAATGAGTTCTGAAGAGTGAATTTTATTGCTTTTTCTTGTTGGTTTTACTTGACAATGCAAAATCAATAAAGCAGAAGGAAATTAGCAAGGCAGTGGATAAAGGTGCTCCTTCCAAACAACTAAAACGGAGGGCCTCTACAGATTCTACTTCGGCATCCCCCCAAGAAGATTTGCAAGACAACACATGCATAGACACTCAACGTAGCTGCGTTGATGATGAGCACGTCTCCCCTAGTCGACCATCACAGGTGCTCCCTCTAACTTGGCACTGTTACATGTGGTTGCATGTTATGTATGATGTCTAGCTTGTATTGCTTCTAATTTTGTTGAATTTCATCTGCTTACTTTACACATTATACTTGTGAATAAGACACGTGTTCCTGTTTCTAGAACATACAATATCTGTCTATCACACCATGTTCTTACATCAATGTACTACTGTTGTGTAACCTGCAACAATCACTTATCATAAGACACGTTTAACTTGGGAGTGTGATATACGTTACATCTCGCATTCTTTTCTAGCTTGTACTACTTCTAATTTGGTGAAATGGCACTTATGATGAGACAGTTTTAACTTGGTAGAGTGATATTCGTTGCATCTTTCATATGGTGTCTAGCTTTCATTGCTTCTAATTTGTTGAAATGCCTTTTGCTTAGTTTACACATCATAGTTGTGAATATGCAATGCTGTCCTTTTTTCTTACACATTCAATCGTCCTATCATGCGGTCGCCTTACATTAAAGTAGTGCTCGTCAGCATCCTGCATCAATGAGTTCTGAAAAGCGAATTTTTATTCATTTTTCTTGTGGGTTTGACTTGACAAGGCAATAAAATTAATTAAGAGGAAGGAAAAAAATTAAGGCAGTGACTGATGGCGCTCTTCCGACGAAACCAGCATCCCAGGTGCTTTCTCTAGCTTGGTAGTGTGATATTGTCTTGCATGTTGCATATGGTGTCTAGCTTGTATTGCTTGTAATTTGATTAAATTAATTCTGCTTAGTTTACACAAATAGTTGTGAATATGCCATGTCGTCCTGTTTTTCGTACATATTCCATCCTCGTATCATGTGTTTGCCTTACATCAAGGTAGTGATTGTCAGTATCATACATGAATGAGTTCTGAAGAGTGAATTTTATTTCTTTTTCTTGTCGGTTTTACTTGACAATGCAAAATCAATAAAGCAGACAGAAATTAGCAAGGCAGTGGATAAAGGTGCTCCTTCCAAACAACTGAAATTGAGGGCCTCTATAGATTCTACTCCGCCATCCCCCCAACAAGATTTGCAAGACAACACATGCATAGACACTCAACGTAGCTGTGTTGATGATGAGCACGTCTCCCCTGGTCGACCATCACAGGTGCTCCCTCTAACTTGGCATTGTTATATGTGGTTGCATGTTATGTATGATGTCTAGCTTGTATTTCTTCTAATTTTTTTGAATTCCATATGCTTACTTCACACATTATACTTGTGAATAAGACACGTGTTCCTGTTTCTAGAACATACAATATCTGTCTATCACACCATGTTCTTACATCAAAGTACTACTATTATGTAACCTGCAACAATCACTTTTCACAAGACACGTTTAACTTGGGAGTCTGATATAGTTTACAGCTCGCATTATTTTCTAGCTTGTACTACCAATTTGTTGAAATGGCACTAATGACGAGACAGTTTTAACTTGGTAGAGTGATATTTGTTGTGTCTTACATATGGTGTCTAGCTTTCATTGCTTCTATTTTGTTGAAATGCCTTCTGCTTAGTTTACACATCATAGCTGTGAATATGCAATGCTGTGAATATGCAATGGCACTAATGACGAGAGACCTTTAACTTTGTAGTGTGATGTTGTTTGCATCTTGCATATGATTTATTTCTTGTACTGCTTCACATTTGTTTAAATGCCAGTTATGACGAGACACTGTTAACTTGGCAGAGCGATATTTGTAGCATCTTTCATATGGTGTCTACCTTCCATTGCATTGCTTCTAATTTATTGAAATGCCTTCTGCTTAGTTTACACATCATAGTTCTGATTATCTCATGCCGTCCTGCTTTTTGTACATATTACATCCTCCTATCATGCGGTTGTCTAACATCAAAGTTTAGTTCGTCTGTATCACGCATCAATTTGTTCTGAAGAACTAAATTTTTATTCCTTTTTCTTGTCGGCTTGACTTGATATGGCACACAGAAAGAGGAAGGAACACAGGATGGCAGGGGATGGTGTTAGTACTCAGGACGCACGGAAATGGAAGCGAAAGAATTATGCAGATTCTGCTCGTACTGATGGTGCAATAGAAGGTCAAAGTCCACCTGAAAATTGTACAAACACGGTATCCTGTGCTACACCAGCTGCAAAACAATCCAAACACAAACTAATAGCTGCCACCAAACAAGCAACGACAGCCCTAGTTGTTGCAACACCTTCAGCTGCATGAGGTACTCGTTTGTCAACTCAGCTAGTGGCAAGTTCCCAATCTCCCTTGCCACCTGACACTACTTCTGAAGCACTCTTGACACAAGAGAGTTGGCAAGATCCGATGAACCTTGTGAGGTTCAATAGCAAGAAGGTAGTTGCTGAAGTCAAGTTACAGTTGCATGCTTCTTTATATGTAGTCTCACAGTTTGATCTGCACTAACACTTCCTATGTTCATTGTTGGACTAGCACCTAGGCGCAAGAGGAAACAGACATCGGGGATAATGCTCGATAGGTTAACTAAATCTAGAGGAGGAAGAATGGAGATCCGTTTTGAGGCAGGTTTAAAAAGGCCACGTGGTGCTACAGAGTCAGCCAAGTTAGTATCATAGGCAGCGGTTGCCATTAGGTGTCATGCACGTATCCTCCCAACATGGATTCAGTATAGGAACGACAAAGACGAAACCCAGTTCAACACCTTCCTCGACCATTTATCTGTAAGTATGGTTATGTATGGAAATTAGTGATATCGTCTTGCTCTGTCCCATACTTTCTAGGTTGCTGGTAATGAGACTCCCATAATTTTCAACAGATGAGGTTCAAGTTGGATAGCCAAGATGATGCAACCAGACAAGCATGCACCCATGTTTTCAAGTCTGCTCTGTGACAGTATTGGTATAACTTTAGGAAAACTCACTTTGAAGGCAAGGCTAACAGTTAACTTGCCCAAACATCTCCAGTGGAAAATATATCGGATGAAGACTGGAGAGGCCTCGTTAAACACTGGTCTGATCCAAAGTATCAAGTACATTATATATATGTGATCAGATCACACGTTGAACTCCTATTTACGCATGTGCCTCAGAAATCTATCTTCTTGTAGGTGAACTATTCAAAGAACAGGCCAACCGTACGAAAGTGAAATTCCAACAGACGACAAGATCTCGTAGCTATATTGCACACTACGAGGCTCTTGTAATTAGCTGCTGTTTCACTCTTTTCGCTGTGTCATATTATAAGATCTATATTGACTTGTTCCAAATGCAGAGGAAAGCCCGCAAGGACCAAAAAGTACCTGAGCCAAATGCTGTGGAAATCTTCAAGGACTGTCACACCAGCAAGACGAAGGGCATGACTACACCAGTCAAAGCCGCCCTTCTAAGTCCTTAATCCTCATGCCTTTTAACTACTACTTACTCTAACTTGTGCATTGAACTGCACGGTTTGCAGCCAATGTCTATTACTCTTTTCAATTTTATACACAATTGTCTTAATGTATCATTGCACCTTACAAGGTTTAAAAGAGAGGAGTGATGTTCCTTTGATCTTAATCTGTAATCTAGTTCTGTGCTGGACTTGTCTACACAACGTTACAATTGCCTGTTTGTCTGTTCTTAGTTGTTTTGTGATATGAATGATGTCATACAATGCTTATCGTATTATAAACTTTGTCTCTTTATCCTTAGCTGTCAATACAATGTGAAGAAATAGACAATACATTAGCCATGGTACATGGTCATATGTTTGGAACCTAGTTTTATTACATACTTTGCAGTAAAATACAACTAATATTTTACACGGGTTCACCAGAATAAGTTCTGTATATAGACCAAAGCTATTTTGTTTGGTTTTGCTGCCTCCTTAATATCTTCTGCTCTGGTACTACTAATGTAAAAAACTCAACTTTTCAGAAAGCTATGCAACTGATGGTGGAACCGCCACCTTCTGAAGGTGACAAGGCAACTATAACCACAATGTCACGTCTTGCTGCAGTGGGTCAGTACCTGTCCACTAACAGTGCCAAAAGCACGTTCCTGCGTAATACTGGGTTGGTTGTTAAGGCAATCTCGTCCAAACTGCCTCATGATCAAGATATGCAAGCTCAAAACAATGTTATATCTGCGCTCCAGACACAAGTCCATTCCCTAACAGAGACCCTTTGTGAAACAAGGACAGCCATTGTTCGATGTCATCAAGATATGCATTGTTTTGAAACTAGACTATCAGACATTTGCTATGTTGTTCAGGAGCCTAGGAGAAATGAAGGCCAAGGTTATGGTGCTCCATCGAACAGTACAACATGAAAACGTAACAGTCAGGTCAAATGAACTGAGCTTCTGAACTTCTGGTGGTGCATTTATCTGCCGGACTGTTAACTTTTATGCCAACCTTCCTTTTGTTTTATGGTTGTAAGTTGTTTTGTTGCAATACAAAATTTGTTCTTAACATGCAGCGACTAGCCCAAGAATACAGCAAGCCATTTTTGTATAGTGTAGGGTGTTCCCTATATTTGCACTGGTGGCGAACTTTGATGCCTAGTGGATGTAATCTGCGCAATCGCCTTAATAGCCTAGCGTTAGTTTCTGGCTTATTTATTTCCCTAGTCTTCTTTTTCCTTGGTTTGCTAGTGGTCGCAACAACCATGGGCCATATACGGGCCGTGGTAACCATGGGCCTCCTACGGGCCGTACGATCCATGGGCCTCCAACGGGCCGTAGAATCAATGGGCCTCGGGCCGTCGGATAAATGGGCCCACATGGGCCGTAAACGGGCATAATTGGTAGCGGGCCAGCATGGTAACAGGCCGTTAATAGGCCGGAAGACAGCAAAGGCTTAATTCTGTCATAGGCATATTGGGTCGTTAATGTGCCAGAATATAGGACGGGCTGGAAACGGCGCAACGGGTTAACAGGCCACAAACGGGCCGATTCTAAACACGGGCCAAAATTGTCCCATTAGGGGAACAGGCCAGTAACGGGCCGGAAGTAATCGATGGCCGGAAAGGAGCCCAAGACTGTATGGGCCGTCGTAGGCCGAAAGCTAACACGGGCTGGAAACGGCCCATGTGAATCATGGGCCGTTACTGGGCATAAAGAAAATTACTGTTTATTATGGGCCAGAGTCACCGCGGCCCATTAAAGGGCCCAAAGATACGAAAGGCACGTATGGGCCGAAAGAGGTCATGGGCCATACATCAGCCGAAAATGAAACGGGCTGGTATTATACCGGACGGCCCACATGATGCTGTTGGACCAATTTCGGGAACGCCATAACGGGCCGTGAGTTACCGAGCCGTAAAATGGGCTATATGCGAACAGACCGTTAACAGACTTTGCATGGGCCGGCTCGCTAGCTTTTGACCAAGTCAAACGGGCTGGCCTTTGTAAGCTAAATGGGCCAGTGTTAGGCCGTCGCACGTGTCGACATATCATAGGCGCCTATCTGACCCAATGACGAGCTGACACGTGTTTCCTCCGGCCAATGAGAATTTTACACATGGAAAATCACCATTGGTCATTGCTGTTAACAGGTTATCGGATCCAAAACCAGACCCGATAGCTTAACGGCGACCCGTTACGGTGGATGCCACGTGTCGGTTACCCTTGACGAAAGCACTTCCATGACGCGTCATTTATCATCATGGAAGTGAACACTTCCGTGATGATAATTTTGGTATTGTCATGGAACACTTCTACGACAGCACAGGTATGACTATCTTGATTCTGTCATAAAATCATCATGGATGTACATGCATGACAGAAAACATGACCTACTGTGACAAACACGTATCATCAAGGAAGTGTATATTTTTTGTAGTGAACCATGCTAGCTATTGCTACAACCGGCATCTCCTTTTGCTACCACGCACCACCGGCGTCGATTTTTCTGCTACAACTACATTGCTTTTGTGTTACAACCGTGTTGCCATTTGCTACAACAACCCACTGGCGACGGAGAAAAAGCTGCGACTAGCAATTTGTTCTTGTTGAGACCGACGGTGATTTTTGATGCGATCGGCAAAGTTATTTGCTGCGACGATGATGGCTGCTCATTTTTTTGCTGGCATGGCGAGGCTGCATCGGAGACGGCAAGGGGGGCGGCAATGGCAAGTACTGCAACCGACGACGGCGAGGGCCATGAACGGCGTGGGCGTGATGCGTAGATAATGACGGATGGCAAGACAGTTAGCGTGGTCGGTGACGGCGAGGGCTGCGAAGGCGCCGGTGATGCGTCGATGCCCATGGCAAAATGGCGTGCCACTGGCGATGAGGCAGCCTACGGGAGGCAGTTATCTACAGCAGGTCAATGCTATGTCTGTCTCTCTCTCTCTCTCTCTTTGATCCAAGAAGAAGCAGTGGGGGAAGAGAAAGGATGACGTGGGGGTCGTAATCTGATGGCCACAGATGGAGTAATCCAACGATCGTGGTAGGACCGGCGCAACGCTTGGGCCGGACGATCGGCATAGATCACTGGCCAAAATTATATTAACTCATATCAATGACATAAGCAACTAGCGAGCAATAATAAGATATCTCAAATGACAACACTTTGTCAAAACAACCATGATATAATATGACAAGAGTGGTATCTCGCTAGCCTTTCCGAGACCGCAAAACATAAATGCAGAGCACCTCCAAAGTTCAAGCAGTGACTAAACATTGTAATTCATGGTAGAAAATATCCAATCATGATGCATCCAAGATTAAGTATACACAATGCATGAGGATGGCAATAGTGCTCTCAGGTCTGGCGCTTGTTTGAGAAGGTGATGACTCAACATAAAATTAAATAGATAGTCCCTTCGCAGAGGGAATCAGGGATTTGCAGAGGTGCCAGAGCTCAAAGCTTAAATCAGAGATAAATAAAATTTTGGGAGGTGCACCCTTCCTGTTTACATCACGACCAAGAGTTATCAATATCTTCCATGCTAAACACATTAGTGGTGGTTCCCAAGCAGGAAAAGTAAAGGTTTACTCCCCCTCCACCAACAAACACACTCCATGGCTAGACGAATCCACGGGTACCGTCCATACCAACAACAGTCGTGGAGGAGTTTTTTTTAATTATTTACAATTTTTGATTTCGGGACTAGGCATCCCTATTACCGCCCCTCTCGTGCAAGGACGAGTGAATAAACACTCATTATGAGAATAACCCGCTTAGCATGGAAGATACCGACCACCCCCTGTCGCTCTATGAACAATCCAGGCACACAAAACAGATGTTCATTTGAAATTTTAGAGCTGGCACATGCAAATTTATTTGGAACGGCAGGGTAATACCGCATATAGGTAGATATAGTGGACTCATCTGGAATAACTTGGGTTTAAGTATTTTGATGCACAAGCAGTAATTCCACTTAATACAAGCGAAGGCTAGCAAATAGGTTGAGAAGAGGCCAGCTAGAGAGCGAAAACGGTCATGAACATGCATTATGAATAATAAACATTGAATACTAGCATGAGTAGGGTATGAACACCAAGAACATAAATATCATAGAGGCTATGTTGGTTTTGATTCAACTACATGCATGAACATGTGCCAAGTCAAGCCAGTTGAAACATTCGGAGGAGTATACCATATCATCATACTACATCACAATCATTTTAATGCATGTTGACACCTAAGATAAATCATTATCCACTCCTAGCTACTTAAGCATGGCATGAGAAACTATAATCTCTAATTGTCATTGCAAACATGTTTGATCATAATATGTTGAATCATGGATACTAGGTTAAACATATTTACAAAAACAAAACAAGTTGAGTTCATACCTGCTTCTCTCTGCCACAGTCAATTCATCAAATATTGTCATTATTGCCTTTCACTTGCACGACCGAATGATATGAAAATAATAATAGTGCTAAGAGTGCCGTGGACTAAGCTGAAATCTGCAAACATTTTATTCAAAAGGAGAAGACAAGGTGATATGGGCTCTTTGTTAGATCAACAATAATACATACGAGAGCCACTCAACATTTTCATCGTGGTCTTCTCCTTGGCATGACTCAATAAAAAGAAAAGAATTTCAGAGAAACACACTGAAATATTTTTGGAGTTTTTAGTTTTTCTTGAAGAAAGCGAATTAACGAAGGGAAAACTAAAACAAGAAAAACTATTTACACGGGAAAACTCCCAACAAGCAAAACAAGAAACAAGAAATCTTTTTGGGTTTTCTTTTAATACTACAACTAATTAAACTAGAAAGAAAAACCTAAAAGAATCAAGAAATATTTTTGGGTTTTCTCAAAGTTTTTCAAACACACAAGAAGAAAGCGAGAAAATAAATCTAACATGGATAATACAATGAAAAAGTGTGGACACCGACAACTAGAATGAAATGTGTGAACATGAATGTAATGTCGGTGGAAATACGTACTTCCCCAAGCTTAGGCTTTCGGCCTAGCTTGGTAATCACCAACCATAGTAGCCTTCCGGCCCCATGTCGAAGTGCTGTGGCGGCGGCACCTGAGCGTCCCACTCCTGGGGCTCCTGCTCTGCCGCTGCCTGGGTGTTCCGATAGGCAATAATGTCCGCTGGCATGACCCTGTATCCACCCCTGGCAATAGAATCAGACAAAGCAGGTGCAGGCAACGAAATAACATCACGGGAATCCACACTGAAAACCAGGTTGTAATGAATATTATGAAGAGAGTCAGCATCATCAGTAAACTGGTGAGCCACCATCGCCTGGTGATCTAGATAAACTCGGGACAAGGGATAATCATGCTGGCGTATCTTAATCTTAAAGTGACTCGCTAAGCGAGTAGCATAAATACCACCGTGAATTTTGCCCTTAGTCCTGTTGAGGTGCAGACGACATGCAATAATAGCCCCTAGGTGTTGTGGTGGGCGCACGGCAGATGCCAAAGGATGGCTAAAGAGAGGGACATGATCGAGGGCACCGGTGGGCTCTAGATGCAAGGTCGGTATGAGCGAGCGAGGGATGCAAGACATACCCAGGTTCGGGGCTCTCCGGAGAGATAACACCCCTAGTCCTGCCGAGTGTGGTTTATATGTGGGTAGTACAAGCTTGCTCCTAGAGCTGTGTTGGGGAGGGAGGAAGACAGGCCAGAGCATAGGCTATTCCCTCTCCTATTATGCGTGTGTATTCTACCGAGGGTCTGATCGATTCTGAACCCCCCTGCATGGAGGCCTCCTGGGGGTTGTATAGGTCAACCCCCCAGGGTTACAATGGTAAAGTTACATGGGCGCGGTGCCGGGATGTCAACGTCTAGGAAGCCGGTGATGGGGCCCGCCGGGTACTAGGGTACGCCGGGTTCTCCGGGCGCAGACCCCGCGCGCCAGAGGGCACTGTTCTCCATCTTGTCGTGCGTCATGGAGTGGTTGAGCTGGCTCAGCTACAATGGCGCGTCGCCTGGTCACCGTCAGCCTGCGTCAGCGGGACGGGGGATGCACTGTAGCCATGCCGGCCTTGGTCAGCGGGGTAGGTGGGCCGCTGTTGCCACGCTCCTGCCGGTCAGCGGGGTTGGTTGGCCACTGTGGCCATGCTCATGCCTTCATGGGGACTTGTTCCATCGTACGCCCTGGATGGGACGGGAGCTGACCCGCGGCCGGGTTGAGGGGCGCACTGTGGTTGCGCTTGCTTGTTGAAGAAGTCTTTGACTTGCCGGGTTCGGCCGGCATGCGCCAGCGGGTCTGGCTGGGTTGCGGGACTTGGCCGGGTTAAGGAACCCGGCCAAGGGCAAGCCGGATTGAGGGGTGTTGCTAGCCCTGAAGTTTTTGAAAAGGATCCGGGTTCCGTTGCCTGCCCGGGGTTCACCCCCCCGACAGTAGACCCCGAAGCTGTGAAGGCTCGCCGGCTTCGAGCAGGGGGGGCCTTCGCAGTTTCACCCCCTGAGGAGGCGGCTGATGTAGATGAAGCTTGTGACCACCGGGTCCGGCAACACCCACTGTGTGCCGGCTTTCGGAAGCCGGATCGTGGCATCCCGGCATGGGCGGAAACCGAAGAGTCCGCCGAATCTTGGAGGGGAAGGGACGCAACCCCTTGGTTTCGGCGCAGGCGCCATGTGGTGAATAGTAGCTGAAGAGGCCCTGATATGCCACGCGCGTGACGGGACGTGACAGCGGGCTGAGGCCCGCCACTCCACGCCCTCGACCCCCGCGTGGGGATTTAATGTGGCGGCCGCGGACGATTGACCTTCTCGATGCAGTTAATTCGCGCGCAGATCATGCCCACTCAATGCGGGGATGTGGGAGGGGTGGGCGCAACCGATCCCACTTCCCCATGTTCTGCCCGTGGTTATAAATCGGGGGGAGGGGCGGCAGAAATCATTCACGCATGCGCCCCCCACCTCCTTATTCTTCCTTCACCCAGTTCCAGAGCTCACCGCCCACCGGAGAACTAGGTGCCGCTCGAGTCGCCCGCCTGCCGTGCTAGCTCCTTCTTGCCAACACGCCTCGCACCCACGCCGAGCACCGCGGATGGCATCGCCGAAAGGCTCGTGGGAGGGATCCAACATCACTGATGACGATATCCTGTATCTTTGCGACATCGGACGCCTGCCACCGGTGGCAGAGGTGGCCGCACGCGTGCCCGGAGGGGAGGTGGAGCCGTAGCCGCAGGACGGTGAGCGCTTGGTTTTCTATAGTCACTTCAAGCGCGGGCTCGTCCTTCCTGCGAGCGCCTTCTTCTGCACCTTCCTCTCCTTATTCAGGCTGCAGCCGCACCACCTAGGCACCAACACTGTGCTGCAGCTCTCGGGCTTCGTCACCCTTTGCGAGGGGTATCTGGGGGTGGAGCCATATGTGGAGCTCTGGAGCCGCCTCCTCTTCCTCAAGCAGCAGGGGCTAGAGGCCGGGGTTATGTCGGACTGCAGGGCCGCCATTGTCTCGGTCCGGCCGAACGGGGTGTTCCCCAAGATGCCCATCGAGGATTCTGCCAAGAAGTGGCAGAATGCCTTTTTCTATGTTCGCTGCATCAGCGGAGGAGGCGACGCCATCAACTTGCCCCCGTTCATCAACGAGCAGCCGCTCGCCAAGATGAACTGGGGTTACATGCCCAAAAACCCGCCGCAGGGGATGCTGAATCTGTGCGACCGGATTCGGTAGATGACGGCGCGGGAGGGCCTCAAGGGGACAGACTGTGTCGCCGCCTTTGTTGCGCGCCGGGTTCTGCCGCTGCAGCACCGGGCGCACATCATCGGCCTGATGGGTGACCGCCGGGACCCTACCCGAATGTCATCCAAGAGGCTGGACCCGGAGCAGGTCGCCGAGCGGGTGAATGCCATCTCCAAGGCCGGGTTGACTCCGGATTGGCGCTTCGGCAAGGCGCCCTACAACGCTGAGTACCCGGCGCCCGCGGTGAGTCCTTGGTCCCCATATTTCGCTTTGTGCCATCTCCTTCGTTCGGATGCGACGCGGGAGGTGCTGCTGAACGCAATCTGGCCAATGCGTGACTGGACGAGGGCACAGGTACTTGCCGTCGAGCGGGCCCGATCGGAGGAAGAAGAGTCCTACGCCGAGAACCCGGAGCCGGCCGACACTGCGGCCGACGCGACCCGCCGAGCGGGTAAGTCTTCGCGCCCAGATCTCTTGTGAGACTGGTCGGATGACGACGACATGGAGATTCTGACGCAAGCTAGTTGTGCAGCGCCATCGAGGGGCGGAGACGGCAACGTCGCCCCCCAAGACGGCCGAAGAACATGGCCGAGGCTGGGTCATCCCGCGTACCGGCCACGGCTAGCTGGCCGCACGGGAAGGCGGACATGGCGCCAAGGAAGCCGGCCGCGAAGCGCTCGGTAGACCTGGCCACAGGAGGCAAGCCGGTTGCCAAGAAGAGGCGCCGCGCTATCCCGGCGGCGCCGGCAAGACCGACCATCCCGACGGTGATCGGGTACGCTTTCTTGCTGACCCCGGGAAACCGCCGAGCCGTTCTTTTCTGATGCTATTCTTGTTGTTATCTAGGTCGCCGTAGGCGCTGGCGTTGGCAGCGACGGACGCCGCGTCCGGGGGCGGCTTCTCGTTCCGATGGACCCGGAGCAGCGCCATCGACCGGGATGAGGAGGCGCCCGAGGAGGACCTTGGCCTGGACCCGAAGGACACCGAGGGCATGGCCTGGCGGGACCGGAATAGGGCCATGGAGGAGATGGAGGCGGCGTCAACCCAGGCCTGGGCTAGGGCCGCGGAGGCGAGGGAGCGGGCCGTCGAGGAGCCAACTTGGCCGGAGATGCCGGCGGGGACAGTTTTCATGCCACCGACGGAGGAGGGGCGCAACCCGGACGACCAGGTGGAGGTGGCGATGGACGACCGGGAGGTCGCGGAGATCGACGACGACACCTCGCCCCGGGATGACGTGGTCGAGCGGGTGGAGGTCGGAGGAGGCGGCGGGGGGTCCGCCCCGGAAGGAGCGCCTTAGGCGACACCGGACAGGGCGTCGCGGGCGACGGCGGACGGGGCGCCGCGGGCGATGGCAGACGGGGTGCCGCAGGCGACGCTGGACGGGGCACCACAAGCGATGCCGGACATGGTGCCGCACACGACGCCGGCAGGCGTGCCGGAATCAAGGCCCGCCACGGAGGAGACGGCGAGGGGCGAGCATGCCTTGGTGATTAGGCAGCCGCGAGTTGCGCCGGGAAGCCATCCTGCCGTCGGGTCTAGGCGAGCCGTCTTCAAGCCGCTGACACAGGAGGAGGTGTCGATGGACGCCCTGCGCCGGCATCTCCGCGGGCGCGCGGACCGGGTTCAGGCCTTCGCCCAATTCGAGACGGAGCGGGTGCGGGAGCTGGAGCGCTCCGTCTTCGTAAGGCTTCTTTCTTTAATTTTTTCGTCTGTATCTCTTAGTGGGGGCGCGCCAGCGCACCCACTCGGTGTAGCCCCCGAGATTCGGGCCAACTACATAGTAGTTGGGTCGAATCTTAAAGAGCTTCTCATGCTAACTCTTGTTTCTCCGCAACACCTGGATGCCCTCTGAGTCAGCATCTACAACCGGCTTATGGAGAAGCATCAGCAGGTCATGGCGCAACTTGCTGCCAAGGAGGAGGCACTCCGCCTCGCCAAAAGTACGTTTTGCGTGCTCTTAGTGGGGGTGCGCTAGCGCACCCACTGGGTGTAGCCCCCGAGATTCGGGTCAACTGCGTAGCGGTTGGGTCGAATCTTAAAGTGTTCTTGACCTTTCTTTAGTTGTCTTGACTTTGAATCTTTGCCGTGCAGCCCCCGCGGCCGAGGTGCCAGACCTATGAACCCGGATGGTTGAAGCCGGTCAACAACATGACCAGGCGGCTGCCGATGCCGGCCAGCTCTGGGCCGAGGTGGAGCAGCTGAGGGCGGAAGCCACCAAGGTCGCGGAGGCCCAGCAGGCGCTTGCTGAAGCCGGCCAGCAATGTGACCAGCTCGCTGGCGACAAGAGCCAGCTCCAGGCCAAAGTGGAGAGCCTGAAGGCAGAGGCGGCCAAGGCGGCGGAGGCCCAGCAGGCGCTCGCCGAAGCCGGCCAGCAGCGCAACTAGCTGGCCCGTGACAAGAGCCAGCTCCAGGCTGAGGTGGAGCGCCTGAAGGCGGAGGCCGTCAGTGTGGCGGAGGCCCACCAGGCGGAGCTCCTCCGCCTCAAGGAGGAGCACGAGAAGGTGGCCCCCGCTAAGGATGTCGAGCTGAAGGCGGCAGTCGACAAGTGCGCCGAGCTGGAGAAGGCGCTCGAAGCGTGCAACCGTGCCGGGGACTTGGAGCGGCATGGTACGTTGCTCGAAGTGCAGCACCTGGATGAGGCCTTTGCCAGAAAGTGTTTCTTCGTTGACTTCGCCGGGTTGTGTAGCCGGCTTTGCTTTTTCGTTGCTAACTGTCTTGCTTTTCTGTTCGATAGAATACTTTCCGGAAACACAGGGGAGGGCGGAACAGGCCGTGCGCGACCACCGGTCGACCCAGGCAGATGCTGGCGCCGCAAACGATCCGCACGCCGCCTGGTCATTCTCGGAGATCATGCAAGCGGCGGAGGTCCGCCTGCACGCCCTGCATGAGTAGACAGTGAGGCTCTCCGAGGCCGAAGTGGGGATGACGGCAGCCCTCTGGCCCGGCGCCATTGAGCCCAACAGCTTCACGCGGCTGGCACGGTGGTTGGAAGCCGGACCGGCACGGCTTTACGCGTGGCACGTGTCTGCCGCCCGTGCCGGCGCCGACTTGGCGCTGAGGTTTGTCATGTCCTGGTATCCAGATCTGACGCTGGACAGGCTGGTGGCCCAGCTAGCCGGTGTGGAGCCCCAGCTGCAGGCGGAGGCGGGCCGGATCGCCGCCCGGGCCAGTTACCTGGCCTCGTTTGCATTGCATGACGAGTTCCAGGTAGAGCGGACCGAAGACGGCGAGGTGGTGCCGCCTGACAACTTCGGCTTGCTACTTGATAACCCGCCGGGCAGCTCCGAGGAGTCAGGCCCCTATGCGGATGATGATGCCGGGTTGGCCAATACCGGCTCCTCGATGGACCCGGAGGCCACGGAGGAGGAGCCGGCGGTTGCGCAACCCGACGCAGGAGCCGTCTGAAGCCAAGGCCGTCCTGCTTATCTTTTTCGTACTTTTGTTAGGTGGCAGGTCCACCCACCCACTGGGGTGTGTTGGTGAATGTAATGAACTCTGGGCTTGGGCCCATATTACTGTAATGTAAATATTTTCGCGAATGTTTGCGCTTTTGCTCTTTGTTTTCTAAGCCTTTTTCCTTGCTTGCACCTTCTTTGGGCCTCCCCCCCCCCCCCCCACGAGTTGAACAGCCGAATTCCAGTCTGTGACAAGGAGTTCGGTCCTTGGAAAGAGCACACAGTTCTTAGGCCCTTCGAACATTGAGCGCGAGCAAAACACCCACTGGGTTGGCTGGCGGCAGCCGTCTGGCGAGCAGCCGGTTGTGCGACAACTTAGTGCGGTGAGGCCGGGTTGGCCAATCCGGCAGATCCAACTTAGTGTTTCGCGGCATGTAGGTGCTTTGGCCCATAGTTCTTGCCGGCCAACAGCCGTAGCTGGACTATGGCATAGGGCGAAGTGGAGGGCCTTGGCTACCCGAACACGCTGGGATGTGCTAAAGAGGATGGCGGGTTGTGGCCAAGCTGGCCAGCCCCCGAGCCCCCGGGTTGATCGCACCAACCCGGCGGTGGAGGTTTTAAGAAAATTTACAGGGGTATGTGAAACACAATAACTTGATAGGAAAGGGTAGCCCCCGAGTGTCATTCGGGGGTCCCATTGTCTTTCATAGAATTACAAAAGGTAGCGATACATACGTGCATACAGCTAACTATAAAATGGGCGGAGGAGCTCTGCATTCCAGGGCCGGCTTGTCTCTTCACTGGCGGTATCTCTCTTGCGCTTGTTCGGCTTGCGGGCGTCGATGAGGTAGTAGGCATTGTAGTCACAGAGGGCTTTGCTGACGATGAAGGGGCCCTCCCATGGGGAGGCCAACTTGTGCTGGCCAGCTTGCTGCTGGACAAGCCGGAGGCCGACGTCTCCCTCATGGAACGCGAGGGGCTTGATCTTTTTGCTGTGGCAATGCCTCAGGCCTTGCTGGTAGATGGCGGATCGGCTAAGGGCCAAGAGGCGTGCTTCTTCGAGTAAGTCGACGCCGTCTTTGCAGGCTTCCTTGGCTTGAGCTTCTGTGTACATCACAACTCATGGCGAGTTGAACTCCACGTCGGTCGGGATGATGGCTTCTGCTTTGTAGACGAGGAAGAATGGGGTGAACCCGGTTGACCGGTTCGGCGTTGTCCGGAGACCCCAGAGGACGGTCGGCAGCTCGTCAAGCCAGCTGCCGGGTGAACGGATGAGGGTCTCAACGAGCTGTGGCTTGATGCCGGATAAGATGAGGCCGTTGGCCCGTTCGACCTGGCCGTTGGATTGAGGATGGGCCACGGAGGCCAGGTCAAGCCGAATGCCGGAGATGGAGCAGTATTGCGCCAGAGCGCCCTTGGCAAAGTTGATGCCGTTATTGGTGATGATGTTGTGCAGGACGCCGTAGCGTACCACGATGTCTTTGACGAACTGGACGGCCGTTGGCCCGTCCAGCTTCTTGATTGGCCGCGCCACGATCCACTTGGTGAACTTGTCGACCGCCACCAGCAAATGCGTCATGCCGCCCCGAGCGGTCTTGAAGGGGCCTACCATGTCGAGCCCCAGACCGCGAAGGGCCAGGTGATCGGGATGGTCTACAGGGCCGAAGCCGGCTGGTGGCTGCGCTTGTTGAAGCGTTGGCAAGCCTCGCACTTGAGGATGAGTGACTCGGCATCTTTGAGGGCCGTGGGCCAGTAGAAACCATAGCGAAAAGCCTTGGCCACCAGGGACCTGGAGGCGGCGTGGTGCCCGCACTCGCCCTGATGTATGTCGAGGAGGATCTCTATGCCCTTGTCCTGCTCGACGCAATGCTGGAACACGCCTATCGCGCTGCACTTGATGAGCTCGTTGTTGACGATGTTGTAGGCGGACGCCCAGCGTTGCACTTGCCGGGCCTCGGTCTCGTCCATGGGGAGTACTCCGCTCTCCAGGAATGCTAAGATTGGCTAGGCCCACAACAGAGCCGTCACCATGAGGAAGACGGCCACCGAGACGGGTTCTGGGGCGGCAGCCCCCGAGCCGGGTTGAGCAGCCCCCGGATTAGAGATAGCAGCGGCTGGATTGGCGGCGGCAGCCCCCGAGCCGGGTTGGGTTTGTTGGTCGCCGGGGGGAAGAAGGCAGCCCCCGGGCCGGGATCAGCAGCACCCGGGTCGGGATCCACAGCCCCCAGGACAGGTTTGTGGGCGGAAGCCCGTGAGCTTGGAGTGCCAGCCCCCGGGTCTGGGTTGGGGAGGGGTGCTACAGGGTCGTCCGGGATGGAGATGGACTCAGAATCCGGAGACGGCTTGACAGACAGCTTGCGCAAGTGCTCGAGGGAGACGCTGGACGGTATGGCCTACCGGGATGAGCCAATCTTGGCTAACGTGTCGGCGGCTTCGTTTTCCATGCGCGGGACATGGAGGAACTCGCAGCCATCAAAGTTGCCGGAGAGCTGCTGGACCAGGAAACGATAGCTGGCCATGTTGGCTTCCCGGGCGTCCCATTCGCCGGAACACTGCTGCACCACCAGATCCGAGTCGCCATAGCATAGGATGCGCCAGATGCCGAGTTCCTTGGCAAGGCGGAGGCCGTGCACAAGGGCTACGTACTCGGCGACGTTGTTGGAGCCGGCAAAGTAGATCTGGAGTGCTTACCGTAGCCGGTCGCCCTTTGGGGATGTCGGGGATATCGTGCGACATATGCCAGGGGGTGGCTTATCGTTGATGGGGACAAAAGTACGTCGCCGGGCTCTAGAAGCGGGAGTGAGCGAGATCGCGTACGCTTGCAGATCTTACCCAGGTTCGGGGCTCTCCTAGGAGATAACACCCCTAGTCCTGCTCTGCGGGGTCTCCGCATGATCACTACCTCAACAAGTAGCTACAAGCTTGCTCCTTGAGCTGTTTGGCTAGAGGAGGAAGAAAGGCAAGGCTAACCCTATTCCCCTCTCTCTGCATGTGTGTATGGTGATTTTGGGTGCTCAGTCGAGGTTCCAACCGCCTGCATGGGGCGACCTGGGTGGTTTATTTAGGCCTACCCCCCAGGGGTGCAATGGTAATTCGGCCAGATGCGGGACCCGGCTGTCGGCGTCACGGGATGCCGGCTTCTCCGCCGACCACTGGGGCCCGCCGCCTGATGGGCCCCGCCGACTGCCGTGACCTCAACCGATAGGTAGGGCCCTCCGCCTACAGGCCAGGTTGACTGCTTTATGCTGTAGCATCGCTCCTGATGACGGAGGCCTCGTCAGGGGGAGCGTGGATATAGTCCCGCCGCCTGGCGGGTGCTCACTGTAGCCATACCCCGTCACATCTGGTTAATGACGCACAGACTTTGAGGGAGGGGGAGGGCCGCCTGCTAGGAGCCGGCCTCCCCCTGAGCCGACTGGTCAGGGCTCGCCGCCCTCTGGCTTCTCACGGACAGGTAGGGCCCACCGCCTGCGGGCCGTACTGACCGCCCATCGTGGGAGCATGGCTTCTTCTGCCATGGGTGATGTCATGAGCGGCATGGCAACAGTGCCGCATCGGGCGCGGGGTGTCCGCTTGGTACACTGTACTGTGGCCACGTCCCGCCCTGGATTCGGGGGTGGCAGGCTTGTACTGTAGCCATGCCTTGTCTCGTCGCGTTTATGTCGGCGCTAACTTTGAGGGCGTGAGGGGCCGCCTGCTAGGACCCGGCTTCCCAGGAAGCCACCCGCTAGGAGTCGGCCCACTTCATGGCCGTCTTCTAGGCTCCGCCACCTCCTGGCAACCGACCGCTTGGACCAGCCGGCCCCAGGAAGGCGGTCCTTTGTCTTTGATGTTTGAGGGGCGCAGCCTACCCCGATGTCTAGAAATACCAAGGGGAGCTGATGAGGCTACCCGTGGTCATTTACTCCGACAGTATTCCCCGAAGCTGGTGGGGCGCTACGGCTGAAGGGGCGAGAAGCCTCAGCAGCTTCATACTCCGGGTCGTCTGGTATTTTGTTTCGTCCGTCTTCTGAAGTGCCGACTGGTAGGTGTCGGCCGCGACCAGGCAGGCCGCCTGGCGATTTCGAAGCGTCGTGGCGGGGACCAGGTGGCAAGCCAGTCAGACGTCAGACTTGCCACCCGCGCCTGTCGGCCATGTGGCGTTAGCAGGTCAAGCCGGCCCGCTAGCCCACGTGCGTGATAGGACATCGCCGCAGGCTGGGGCCCGCCGCTACAGTGCCTCGGCACGCGCGCGGATCCGCTGCGGCCGAGGTAGACGGTTGGGCTTCTGCGGCAATTAACACACGCCTTTACGGGCGCCGCAATCGTGGGATCGTGGGGGAGTGGGCGCAGTTAATCCCACGATCCCCCACGCCCCCGCCCCCTTGGCTTCGCCGCCTAGGGCTATAAGTAGGGGGAAGAGGGGGGCGGCAGATGCACGCGCGCCCTCCTCTCCCCTCGTCGCTCTTCACCTTCTTCACTGCCGCAGCGCCCTTTCCTTCCACCGAAGCGCTGCCGTAGTCCACCGTCGCCGGACATTTTCTCGCTGCGGCTTCCTCGCTCTGTCGCAGCCTCGCCCGCTTGCCACCGCGCCGCGCCTACGACGAGCTCCTTCGTCCATGGCGCGCTCACGAGCCGGCGACTGGGACGGCTCCAACGTCCATGAGGATCACCTCTTCTTCCTTCGTCAAACACGGTGGCTGCCACGGGAGATGAATGTGCAGGTACGCGTCCCTCCCGAGGCGGAAATCTCGCCGGCGCCGGAGGACGACGAACGCGTTGTCTTCCGGTCCCATTTTCTTCGCGGCTTCGGCCTCCAGGCGAGCAGCGTCCTCCGCTCCTTCCTTGACTTCTATCGAGTCCAGCCACACCACCTCACGCCAAACATGGTGGTGCTGCTGGCCACCTTCGTCACCATGTGCGAAGGGTACCTCGGCACTCTCCCCACCCTCGAGCTCTAGGGAAGTGCTTTTACCTCAAACTCGGCATCGCCGCCAAGGGCCAGGCGGCTCAATGCGCAGCCTGCGTGGCGGTGCGGCGCCCGGGCACTGGGAACCGCTTCCCACCCATCTCTCTGCTGCAGTCGGCGAAGCTATGGCAGAAGTCCTACTTCTACGTCAAGAACATCCATCCGACGAGCGACTACATCAACTTGCCAGCTTACGTGGCCGGCCCGCCAGCCGAGCCGCGCGTCAACTGGCAGTACAAGCCGAGCTCCCTATCGGCCGCCTCCTCTGCCGCCCTTGTTCGACTTCAGGTGATGACGGAGTCGGAGGGTCTGAAGGGCTCGGACCTGCTGGCCACCTTCGTGACACGCCGAGTGCTTCCCCTCCAAGCCTGGCCTCACATTGTCAGCTGCATGAGCGGGCGTTAGGACCCGTGTCGGATGTGCACATGGGAGCTGCCGGACATGGAGGTGGCCCGGCTGGTCAACTACATCTCCAAATGTAAGCTATCGGAGACGGATTGGCGGTTCGGCAAGCGGCTGTATGACCGCGCACATCCGCCGCCTGCGGTGAGTCTTATAATTCTTTCTCTTTGGCTGGTCCGAGCTCTTGTTTCTCCGTCTGACCAGTCAGCCATGGTGCAGGTCCTCCCGGCCCAGTCGGCCACCGGCGCTCTGGATCCAGGCCAGCAGTATATGCCGGACCGAGCGAGGAGCGACGTGGAAGACCCCGACTTGGGGGCGGCCGCCATGGAAGAGGACGACGCCACACGCAGCGGCGGTGCAGCAGGCGGCTCCGGAGGAGGAGGCGGCCTCGAGGACTGGCCGGACGATGATGAGGAGGAGAACGAGCCACGCCGCCCGCACAGCACCGACAAGGCAGGCACGAGCTCCTTGGCCACGCCGACTGCATCAGGCGGCGCACAAAAGCGTAGGGCCGGCTCGTTGCTATTCGGCAGCCGGCCGAAGAAGCCCAAGAACACGGCCGCTGTGACTAAGCGGCAGGAGGCCACCGCGAGGGCTGCCCAGTTCCAGAAAACCCCGAGGCAACCCCCGATGGTGTCCCCGTAAGTGCTTGGTTGCTTTTTCTTTTCTTCTTTCTTGCAAACTCTTTCTGAGTTTCCTCTTGCCTTGCTTGAACAGGGCCCCACTTTCTCTTGAGCGATCTGCCACTGCTTCAGTGATCCAGGCGGCGGAAGGCTCCGCCAACACCCGCCATGTGGACCCGCTTGCCAACCTCCGGGAGGCGACGGAGAGGAATGGCAGAAGGCGGAGGCGGTGGAACGGCAGAAGGCGGAGGCGGCCGAGGCGGCGCAGGCAGACTTGGACGCGGCGGCCAAGGCACAAGCCGATGCTGCGGCTAAGGTCTAGGCGGACGCCGTAGCCAAGGCCCAGGCGGACGCGGCCGCCCAGGCGCAAGCGGAAGAGGCCGCACGTGGCCAGACTCCGCAACTCGTCATCCCGCTGCGCGTAGTGCCGCCAGCGCCAGAGAACCCGGCACCGACCGGAGGGGCCGGCAATGATCAGCCGGTCGTGGAGAGGAGAGGAGGCGAGGCCATCGTCCTGGGGGCGGAGGTGCTCCCGCAAGCGCCAACTGCCGAGGCCCGACGCAGTCGGTCTGACGTGCCATCGGCGCCGCCGGTCAGTGGCGAGCTAGTGGTGGGAGCGACCCCTGTGGTTCGTCCTCCGAGGCGCCGTCGTGCGGCGAAGGCGGCCTCGGCGCCACGGGCGCAGGAGATCGGGGCCGCAAGCTCGTCGACCCCAGACGCAGAGGCCACCAGTGCCGTCCCGCTAGAATGGACGCCTAGGGGCGGGACGGGCATGCTGAACAAGGCCACACAGGACGTTCAGGCCCAGCTTCAGGCACAAAGCGCCGCCCTTCAGCAGTATACGAAGGCGTTCTTGGCGACGCGAACGGCCGTCCAGGTACGCCTCTTTGCCTTGTCTTGTTTTTTTTCTTTTGATTCTTGCACTCTTCCATGGGGGCACGCTAGCGCACCCACTGGGTGTAGCCCCCGAGTTCCGGGCCGGCTGTTGAGCAGGCGGCTCGGAACTTTAAGATAAGTTTCGAGTGCTAACTTGTTTCTTCTTCTTTCTCTTTGTTGCAGGACTACCACAACATCCATGCGGCCGCCTTCAACTCCCAGGCCCAGGAGCTGGCTAGGCGGACCGCCGACCTGACCGAGAGCTGAAGTAAGCATTCCGTCTTCTTCCTCGTGGGAGCGCGTCAGCGCACCCGCTGGGTGTAGCCCCCGAGATTCGGGCCAACTGCTGAGCAGTCGGGCCGGATCTTCCAGTGACCACTTTTCTTTCTGGTCAACTTTGTTGATTTGTCTTCTCTTTCTCATTTTTGCAGGAGCCAACGCCACTCTGCAGCAGTGCCTGGGCGAAGTCCAGACCGAGCTGCGCGCCAAAGAGGCGGAGTGCAGCAAGGCGGCCCTGGAGCGCGACCGTCTGGCCAAGATGTTGGCGGACCAGGCGGATCAGCACAAGGCGGAGCTCCAGAAACTCAAGGAGGTGGAAGGCGCCCTTCAGGCCGAGTTTGAGACCGAACGCTCAAAGTGGGTCGAGAAGGAGGCGATCCTCACCGCTGGCTACGGCGAGATTGAGGATATGATCGACGGTAAACTTCTTTCTTTGGAGTAGCTGCCGACTGCATCGAGAGTCGGCTTCCAACTTCTGATCTTTCTTTTTTCTTTGTGTAGACTTCTTTCCTGGGCACGCCATCGCTGTTAGCCAGGCCATCGAGGCGCGGCGCGACCAGCGTAGGAGGGAAGGAGTGGAGATCCCGCTCGACGCGCCTCGAAACATGAACGAGCAGCTCCTGGCCGTCCGGACGCGCTTGCAGCCGATTCACCGTCTGCTCCGCCGCCTCCAGTGCGCCGGGTCCCAGCTGGTTTCCACCCTCTGGCCAGGCGGCCAATCTCCACGCACCCCCAGTCGGACCGCCGACTAGTTGGAGGCGGCAATCGGCCGCTTCGAGGCTTGGAAGGGCTCCTCCGCTCGGGCAGGCGCCCGAAGGGCCTTGGAGTTCGTCAAGGCGTGGTATCCTGGGCTGGACCTAGCCCAGTTGGCCACGTTCCGGCAGGAGGCCATGGAAGAGTTGGTGGCAGTGGGGCCTGCGCTCACTCGTTGTGCGGCGGCGATCGCCGAGTACACCGAGATCGGTGTCTTCCTCCCCGAGCTGGACGAGGAGGGTGCTGAGGTGCCACCGGACTGGTTCGGGCTGAACCCCGATGATGGTGACGACTCGGCGGAAGAAATCGCCTCCAGCGATGAAGGCGAGGATGAGGAAGGCGAGGATGATGAAGAGGACGCACCGGAGGGCGTAGCGGACGGCCAGCCTCAGCTCGATCAAGCCTCGAGCAACGAGCCGCACGCGGGTGCATCGACTGCTGCTGATGGCGACCAAGCCGAGACTCGCCAGACGGCCACTTCACCAGCCGGTGCCGCCGACTCCACCAACCTGCCGGACCCGCCTACCGCTCATCTGGCCTAGGCTGCCAACTTATCTTATCTTTTCCTGCTTTTGTAGTCTCTAGAACAAACTTGTTAAATTCGCACAGTTCCACCCGCTGGGGGTGTATTCAAACTTTGTTGAATGCTAGCCGAGGGCCTCTTGCTATATAATTTAATTCTCACACAGGTTGTGCTCTGCCGAGCTCCGACTTATCTTGCTTTTTGTTCTTTTGGCTTTTTCCTTTGCCGCCTTCCCTGGGCCGCCACCTTTCCGGCCAGACAGCCGCTCTTCGGTCTGTTGGCGGGGTCAGGTACTTGGCCATTTTGGGAAGGCAAGTACTTTGGCCGCTCAGAATGTAGCAAGTTAAGTGAGAAACCGGCCGGCCGGCTGCTCAGCAACCGGACGGCTAGGTGAGGAGCCGGCTTGGCCTATGTGAGTGCTTTCGTCCTTAGCCATTTTTCATGTGGGCAGCATTTCCTGCCTTTGACTCTTGCCAGCCAGACAGTCGCTCTGCGAGCTGCGGCCTATGGCAAGAGAGGGCTTAGCTGCCGGCACACTACTTGTCCGACTGCAGGTAGCGCTGACATAGTACAAGGCGGCAAGCCCCCGGGCCGACTGGTCGGACCCGGTGCCGGGCGGATGAATGAAATAACTCATTCACAGGCGTGAAACTTATCACATAGATAAGAAAGGGTAGCCCTCGGGTGCTCTTCGAGGGACCCGGTGTCTTTGCGCTTAATACAAAAGGTAGTGTGGTACATACTACTTTAACTATAAAATCTTCGGAGGAGATTTGCGTTCCATGGGCGCTATGTTTCCTTGCCGAAATCGTCCCTCTTGCGCGCCCTGGGCTTCTGCGCGTCAATCAGGTAATAGGAGTCATTGCCCAAGGTTTTGCTAATGATGAAGGGACCTTCCCAAGGGGCCGAGAGCTTGTGTTGGCCGGCTGTTCGCTGGATCAGCCGGAGCACAAGGTCTCCCTCTTGGAAGGATCGTGGCTTGACCTTCCGACTGTGGTAGCGACGCAGGCTCTGCTGGTAGATGGCGGACCGGCTGAGTGCTAACAGCCGGCCCTCTTCCAGCATCTCGACGCTGTCTTCTTGTGCTTCCTTCGCCTCCGCCTCCGTGTACATGGTGACGCGAGGCGAGTCGAACTCGATGTCAGTTGGGATGACGGCCTCGGCCCCGTACACGAGGAAGAAGGGAGTGAAACCGGTTGATTTGTTCGGAGTGGTGCAGAGGCTCCAGAGGACGGCCGACAGCTCGTCGATCCAGCAGCCGGCCGAGCGCTCTAGTGGCTCGACCAATCGGGCCTTGATGCTGGATAAGATGAGGCCGTTTGCTCGCTCGACTTGGCCGTTTGACTGCGGATGGGCAACGGACGCTAAGTCCAGTCGGATGCCCTGTGTCGCGCAGAAACAGGCCAAGGCGCCTTTGGTGAAGTTAGTGCCATTGTCTGTGATGATACTATGCGGTACACCATACCGGACGGTGATATCTGCGACGAAGGTCACAGTAGTCGGGCCATTCAGTTTCTTGATTGGCTTTGCTTCAATCTGGTTAGTGAATTTGTCGATGGCGACGAGCAGATGGGTCATGCCACCGCGTGCCGTCTTGAACGGGCCCACCATGTCCAGCCCCCAGACGGCAAAGGGCCAAGTAAGGGGAATGGTCTTGAGTGCAGAAGCCGGCAGGTGTTGCTTGGAGCCAAATTTCTGGCACCCCTTGCATTTCTTGACCAGATCCTTGGCGTCCTCCAAAGCAGTCGGCCAGAAGAAACCGTGGCGGAAAGCTTTGGCGACAAGGGATCTGGAAGCCGCGTGGTGGCCGCACTCACCTTGGTGTATGTCTCTAAGGATTGCCTTGCCCTTCTCTGGTTCGACGCAGCGTTGGAAGACGTCGGTCACGCTGTGCCTAACAAGCTCTCTGTTTACTATCGTATAGGCCCCTGCCCGGCGTTGTACCTGCCGGGCCGAGATCTCATCAGCTGGCAGCTCTCCGCTCACCAGGAATTTGAGGATGGGCTGCGCCCATGATGGTGCTTCGACCTCATCCACCATCATTACGGCCACTAAGACTAGGGCGGTTGGGTTGGGAGGTGGCGGGGTGCGGTCGGCGGCGTCTCGCTGTGTCGTTGAAGTCCCCGGGCTGACTGCCGCAGCCGCCGGACCGGGTTGTGGAGTCCCCGGGCCGGGTGCGACTGCTGCAGTCCCCGAGCCGCTTGGTGAGGTCCCCGGGACGGCTGCTGCAGCCCCCGGGCCGGGTTGCGAAGTCCCCGGGCCGGGTGCGGCTGCTGCAGTCCCTGTGCCGCTTGCCGAAGTCCCCGGGCCGACTGCTGCAGCCCCCGGGCCGGGTTGTGAAGTCCCCGGGCCGGGTGTGGCTGCTGCAGTCCCTGTGCCGCATGCCAAAGTCCCCGGGCCGGCTGCTATAGCCCCCGGGACTGGTTGCGAAGTCCCCGGGCCGGGTGCGGCTGCTGCAGTCCCTGTGCCGCTTGCCGAAGTCCCCGGGCCGGCTGCTGCAGCCCCCGAGTCGGATCCGACTGCTTCGGGGGCAGCCGACACGAAGATTTGATAGACGGTTTGCGGAGGCACTAAAGGGACACGCCGACTGGTATGGCTTGCCGGGTGGAGCCGATCCGTGCTAGGGCATCTGCTTGCTCGTTGTCGGCCCGTGGCACGTGAAGGAACTCGCACCCGTCAAAATATCCGCTGATCTGCTGGACAAGGGAGCGGTAGCTTGCCATGTTTGCATCCTTGGTGTTCCAGTTGCCAGACGACTGTTGGACCACCAAGTCGGAGTTGCCATAGCATAGAATCCGGCGGATGCCAATCTCCTTGGCCAGTCGGAGTCCGTATACTAGTGCCTCATACTCGGCCACGTTGTTGGAGGCGGCAAAATGGATTTGTAGCGTGTATCTGAGCTTGTCGCCTTTGGGAGAGGTGAGGACGATGCCGGCTCCCAAACAGGTGCGCATCTTCGAGCCATCAAAGTGCATCCGCCAATGAGTGGAGTCCGGAGCTGGTGGCAGGTACTGGGTCTCGGCCAAGTCGACGAGGAAGTCGGCTAGTGCATGGGACTTGATGGCGGTACGGGGATGGTAGAAGATGGTGTAGGGGGCCAGCTCGATGGCCCACTTGGCCACCCGGCCCGATGCGTCTCTGCTGCCTATGATCTCCGCAAGCGGGGCGGTGCAGACAACCATGATGGGATGCTCTTGAAAGTATGGCTTGAGCTTCTTGGCGGCAAGATGCACGCCATAACACAACTTTTGGTAGTGGGGGTAGTTCTGCTTGGAGGCTGACAGCACCTCACTCAAGTAGTACACGGGTCTCTGGACCGGCTGTGCCTTGCCGTCTTCTCCGCGCTCTACCACCATGACTGTGCTAACCACCCGGCTGGTGGCGGCGATGTAGAGAAGCATGGGCTCCTTGGCAGCCGGAGCGGCCAGGACAGGTGGCGTGGTCAACATCTTCTTGAGCTGGAGGAAAGCTTCGCCCACCTTGTCGTTCCACTCAAAATGAGTGGTTTTCTTCATCAACTGGTACAGGGGAAGAGCCTTCTCGCCCAGCCGACTGATGAAGCGGCTGATGGATGCCAAGCAGCCGGTGAACTTCTGAACGTCTCGCAGTCGGGCGGGCCTGTCCATCCTCTCGATGGCCTTGATCTTGACAGGGTTGCACTCTATGCCGCGTTCTAAGACAAGGAAACCGAGGAGCTGGCCGGCTGGTACTCCAAAGGCACATTTTTCTGGGTTGAGTTTGATTTGAAAACGGCGCAGATTATCAAAGGTTTCCTTGAGATCTTCCAGGAGGGTACCGCGCTTCTCCGTCTTCACCACAATATCATCCACATAAAACATGGGCATTTCTCCCGAGTTGCTTGAGGAGGCACTTCTGCATGCAACGCTGAAACGTGGCACCGGCATTTCTCAAGCCGAATGTCATGGTCAGGTAGCAGAAGGCTCCGAATGGTGTGATGAAGGCGGTCTTCAGGCGGTCGGCCGGGCTTAACTTGATCTGGTGGTACCCTGAGTAGGCATCCAAAAAACTCAGCAGCTCGCCTCCAGCTGTGGAGTCTATCACTTGGTCAATCTGAGGCAAGGCGAACGGATCTTTTGGGCAAGCTTTGTTTAGGCTGGTATAGTCAATACACATGTGCCATTTGTTGTTCTTCTTCAGTACAAGGACTGGGTTGGCAAGCCACTCTGGAAAGAACACTTTCATGATGAAACCGGCTGCTAGAAGCCGGGCTATCTCTTCACCAACAATTCCTCTCTTCTCCTCCGACAGGCTGCGGAGGGGTTGCTTGACTGGTTTTGCATCTGCTCTGACATGTAGCTTATGCTCGGTGAAATCAGTCGGAACACCCGGCATGTCCTTGGGAGACCATGCAAAGATGTCCCGATTCTCACGGAGGACAAGCTCGCTTTCCTATTTGATGTCAAGGCGAGCTCCTATGACGGCGAACCTCTCCGGGTGCTCCGGGTCCAAAGGTATCTTCCTGGTTTCTTTGGCCGGCTGGAAAGAGCCCTGAGCTTCTGACTCCTTTGGGTCTGGCGACAGGTCCGGCTGCTTGCCGGCCATGGCCACAACCCGGTCAAGGAGCCGCTTCTCGGCAGCAATCACGAGGGACTCGGCCAGCCGGCTGCTGGTAGCGGCACAGGCGGCAGATTTCTGGTAATCGCCGGCTATAGTGATAATGCCCTTGGTACCCGGCATCTTCATCTTGAGGTAGGCGTAGTGAGGAACCGCCATGAACTTGGCCAGGGCAGGCTGGCCAAGCAATGCATGGTAGGGGCTCTCAAGGTCAACCACCTCGAACCAGATTGGCTCTCGGCGAAAGTGATTCTTGTCTCCGAAGAGGACGTCTATCTTGATCTTGCCGATCGGTGAGCAGGAAAGGCCTGGCACAATGCCATGGAAGACAGTCCAGCTGGGCTGGAGCTGTTTCTCTTTGATGCACAACTTCTCCATGGTGTCGCGGTAGAGGATGTTGATGCTGCTACCGCCGTCTATCAGAATTCAGGAGAAACGAGCAGCTCGCCTCTCTGTTGCAAAGGTGGCATCCAACACCAGGGCGTAGGAACCCGGAGAAGGCATCACCTCCGGGTGGTCAGCTCGGCTCCAGCTGATCGGCCTCTCCGACCAGTGCATGAACTCTGGGGCTTCAGAGGCGACAGTATTCACCTCTCGGCACTGTTGACGCCTGCTGTGCATGTCGTCAGCCATGCTGGTGAAGATGACGTAAGTTCCGTGCTCTTCGGGAAACTCATCTTGGATTGCGCCGACCAGCTGGACCGCCGGCTGTTGGGGAGGCGGAGGCGGCGAGCCAGCAGGCAGTGGGAGCAGTCCTTCGCCTTTGGCGATGCGGGTGAGCCAGTGGCACTTCCGGGTGGTGTGGTTGGATGGCTTCGCGCCGCTGTGGAACTTGCAGGGAGCATCAAGGGTCTGCTCAAACGAGAAGGCGGGCAACCAGGCAGGCTTGCCGCCCTTCTGGCGTTTGGGGCCGGGTGGCTCCTCTGGCTGCCGGCTGGTGGTAGCCGGCTGCTGGGCCTTGCGCTTGTCGTCGTTTGACTGTTGGCGCCGATTGGGATCACCAGCCGGCGTCTGAGGGGCCGGAGGGAGCATCTTTCCTGACGCATCCACTCAGAGCTCCGACTTCATGGAGGAGTCGGCAGTGGCGTACTTGTCCGCTATGATCAGCAACTCGTCGAGCGTGGCTGGCTCATTGTAGAGGAGTCGATGCTTGAGTAGGGTGCCTTCTCGGCACCCGGTAGTGAAGTATTCGATTGCTTGCACCTCATGAACCCCTTCGCAGGAGTTGCGTAGCTTGGCCCACCGCGTTAGGTATTCGCGGGTGGACTCGATCGGGCCTTGGATGCACAGGGAGAGCTGGCGAGGCTTGGGCGGCCGCTTGTAGGCGCTGGTGAAGTTGCGGATGAAAACTTCGGTGAAGTCTAGCCAGCTGTTGACGCTGTAGGGCTTGAGGCTGTTCAGCCATGTCCGGGCCGTGCCCTGGAGCATGAGCGGAACATACTTCACGGCGACACGCTTGTTGTCGTTCGCTATGTTGACGGCAGTGGAGTAGTCAACCAGCCAATCTTCCGGCTTCATAGAACCGTTGTACTTGGGAGTGTCCCGAGGGAGCGAGAACCCTTTGGGGAAGGGCTCGTCCCGAATGCGGGGGCCGAAACAGGGCGGGCCGATTGCATCCTCTTCTTCCAACGCCAGGGATCGAGCCAAACGGTTGATCCGGTTGCGGGCGTCGTTCTCTCCGACTCCTTCGCGGGGGCCCAGCCGGCGCCCGAGAGTCGGATGCTCAACAGGCGGCGGGGAGGCACGCCCCTCCCTGCGAGGGGGAGGGGGGCTGACGACCGTCCCGCCGTTCTACTGCTCGTGGGCGGCCATCCTGGTCGCGCTCGATGGAGATACGGGTGCGGCTGCGGCTAGCAACCGGCTCTGGGTCTCCTCGGTCGCGAGCGCCGTCTGTCGGCGTCCGGGAGGTCGCGCCGTGCTCTCGGCGAGGGGGAAGGTTCTCGTCCTGTAAGCCAGGTTCCACCATGTGGCGGCCAGCTTCTTGCTATGCGGCGGCCGCGTCGATGAGCTGCTGGACGCGCTCCGTCATGCAGCGACGCTCGTCGCCCTCCAGGCGGTCCAGCTTGTCTGCCACCGCCTGGGAAGCGCGTAAGTTCTCCATCGGCGTGGCGTAGACTGGGCGGTCGGCCCCCAACATGCTGGCGATGGCCGCGCCGCGCTGCCGGACCGTGCCCGCTCGGCTAGGTTCGCCAGCAGCCGGCGTGCCGCAGACGGCACGGTCGATCTCATGGTGGTAGGCCTTGGTGAGGCGTCTCATGGCCGCCAACTTGTTGGCACTGTCGAGGAGTGCGACGCAGCATGCTTCCAGTGTTTCACCGTTCGCACAGGGCGCTACAGGAGCGGACAGGTCCCGCATTGCCGCCTGCAACGGGTCCCGGCCAGCCTGGTCGAAGGTTCCGTCGTGGCTGATGACCAGCACCTCAGTGACGGTGCTGGCGCTACTGTCTGCTGTCTGCAGCGGGGAGTGGGTCATCGAAGATCACCACATCACCGGGGAAGGCATCAGAAAACGCGGCGTCGGAGTCGATGATCATGTCGACGAGCAGGTCGGTGGAGCCAACGGACTCCGGGTCGGAGACCAGCTCGTCGATGATGTGAAGCTTGCCGAGGAGATCGACGAGGCAGCTCTCGAAGCAAGCTGCGCCCACGTCGAGTGCGGGCTCGTCGGAGAGGCGGATCCCGCTGGTGAGATCAGCGAGGCAGCTCGCGGCGCAAGCCGCTTCCACGCCGTGCAGCGTGCCAGCGCAAACGCCGTCGGGCGTACCGGGCTGGCTGCACTCGCCAGGGAGGAAGAGGGTTCCCGTCCAGAACGTGTTTCCGGACGATGGTGCACCTAGCCCCATGGTGGGCGCCAAATGTCGGGGATATCGTGCGACATATGCCAGGGGGTGGCTTATCGTGGATGGGGACAAAAGTACGTCGCCGGGCTCTAGAAGCGGGAGTGAGCGAGATCGCGTACGCTTGCGGATCTTACCCAGGTTCGGGGCTCTCCTAGGAGATAACACCCCTAGTCCTGCTCTGCGGGGTCTCCGCATGATCACTACCTCAACAAGTAGCTACAAGCTTGCTCCTTGAGCTGTTTGGCTAGAGGAGGAAGAAAGGCAAGGCTAACCCTATTCCCCTCTCTCTGCGTGTGTGTATGGTGATTTTGGGTGCTCGGTCGAGGTTCCAACCCCCTGCATGGGGCGACCTGGGGGGTTTATATAGGCCTACCTCCTAGGGGTGCAATGGTAATTCGGCCAGATGCGGGACCCGGCTGTCGACGTCACGGGTTGCCGGCTTCTCCGCTGGCCGCTGGGGCATGCCGCCTGATGGGCCCCGCCGACTGCCGTGACCTCAGCCGACAGGTAGGGCCCGCTGCCTGCAGGCCAGGTTGACTGCTTTATGCTGTAGCATCGCTCCTGATGACGGAGGCCTCGTCAGGGGGAGCGTGGATATAGTCCCGCCACCTAGCGGGTGCTCACTGTAGCCACACCCCGTCACATCTGGTTAATGGCGCACAGACTTCGAGGGAGGGGGAGGGCCGCCTGCTAGGAGCCGGCCTCCCCCTGAGCCGACTGGTCAGGGCTCGCCGCCCTCTGGCTTCTCATGGACAGGTAGGGCCCGCCGCCTGCGGGCCGTACTGACCGCCCGTCATGGGAGCATGGCTTCTTCTGCCATGGGTGATGTCATGAGCGACATGGCAACAGTGCCGCATCGGGCGCGGGGTGTCCACTTGGTACGCTGTACTGTGGCCATGTCCCGCCCTGGATTCGGGGGTGGCAGGCTTGTACTGTAGCCATGCCTTGTCTCGTCGCGTTTATGTCGGCGCTAACTTTGAGGGCGCGAGGGGCCGCCTGCTAGGACCCGGCTTCCCAGGAAGCCGCCCGCTAGGAGTCGGCCCACTTCATGGCCGTCTTCTAGGCTCCGCCACCTCCTGGCAACCGGCCGCTTGGACCAGCCGGCCCCAGGAAGGCGGTCCTTTGTCTTTGATGTTTGAGGGGCGCAGCCTGCCCCGATGTCTTGAACTACCAAGGGGAGTTGATGAGGCTACCCGTGGTCATTTACTCTGACAGGGGAAGACAACACAATGCCGGCTCCCAAGCTGGAGCGCATCTTGGAGCCGTCAAAGTGCATGCGCCAATGCGTTGAATCCGGCGGTGGTGGCAGGTACTAGGTCTCTGTCCAGTCGACGAGGAAGTAGGCCAGGGCCTGGGAATTGATCATGGTGCGGGGCTCGTAAAGGATGGTGTGGCTGGCCAGCTCGATGGCCCATTTGGCAACCTGGCCAGAGGCATCCCAGCAGCCCATGATCTCGCGGATGGGGGCCGTGCTGACTACAGTGATGACATGTTCTTGGAAATACTGCTTCAGCTTCTTGGCGGTGAAGTACACGCCATAGCACATCTTCTGGTAGTGCGGGTAGTTCTGCTTGGAGGCGGAGAGCACCTAGCTCAGGTAGTAGACCGGGCGCTGGACAGACTGGATCTAGCCCTTCTCTGGTCGCTCGACCACCAGCACCGTGCTGACCGACCGCGAGATGGCGGCAATGTATAGCAATAGCAGCTCCTTATCGGCCGGCGTGGCCAGGACAGGCGCGGTGGAGAGCATGCGCTTGAGATCCCGGAACGCTTCATCCGTTTGGTCGTTCCACTCAAACAGCGACGTCTTCTTCATCAGCTGATATAGGGGTTAGGCCCTCTCGCTCAGCCGGCTGAGAAACTGGTTGACCGAGGCCAAGCAGCCGGTGAATTTCTGGACATCTCGTAGCCGGGTTGGCTTGCGCATGCGCTCGATGGCCTTGATCTTCTTCGGGTTCGCCTCAATGCCGTGCTCCGAGATGAGGAAGCCGAGCAACTTCCCGACCGGCACGCCGAAGACGCACTTCTCCGGGTTGAGCTTGATCTGGTACTCACGCAGATTGGCAAAGGTCTCCTTCAGGTCGTCGAGGAGCGTGAGGTGCTGCTTGGTCTTCACCACGATGTCGTCGACGTAGACATGGATGTTGAGGCCAAGTTGCGTCAGCAAGCATTTCTGCATGCAGCGCTGGAAGGTGGCGCCAACATTCTTCAAGCCGAACGATGTGGTGATGTAGCAGTACGCCCCGAAGGGCGTGATAAAGGATGTCTTCAGGGCGTCGGCTGGGTCCAGCTTGATCTGATGATAGCCAGAGTAAGCATCCAGGAAGGACAGGAGCTCACAGCCGGTGGTGGAGTCGATCACTTGATCTATCCGCGGGAGAGCAAAAGGATCCTTGGGGCAGGCCTTGTTCAGGCTGGTGTAGTCTATGCACATGCACCAGGTGTTGTTCTTCTTCAGGACGAGGACCGGGTTGGCCAGCCACTCGGGGTGAAACACCTCCATGATGAAGCCGGCCGCGAGTAGCTTGGCGACCTCTTCACCGATGGTTCTTCTCTTCTCTTCAGAAAAGCGACGTAAGGGTTGACGGACAGGCTTGGCATCCTTGCGAATGTGTAGTTTGTGCTCGGCGTACTTCCTCGAAATTCCCGCATGTACTTTGGGGTCCATGCAAAGATATCCTGATTCTCATGGAGGAAGTCGACGAGCTCGCCTTCCTATTTGCTGTCGAGGTGGGTTCCCACGATGATGTATTTGCTGCAGCTGGGGTCTTCCGGGTTCTGCGTGATCTTCTTGGTCTCCTTGGACGGTTGGAACAAGGCCTCGCCAGCCGACTCCTTGGCTGAAGCCGGCACAGCCGGCCTCTCGTTGGCTAGCACGATGATCCGGTCGAGCTGGCGCCGCTCCTCGGCTATGACCAGCGACTCGGCCAATCTGGCCCCGGCTTGAGCGCACTCTAGGAATTTCCGGTAGTCGCTGACGACGGTGATGAGGCCCTTGGGTCCCGGCAGCTTCATCTTCATGTAGGCGTAGTGGGGGACCGCCATGAATTTGGCGAGCGCATGCCGGCCCAGCAGTGCGTGGTATGCGCTGGATAGGTCCACCACCTCGAACCAGATCGGCTCGTGCCGGAAATGGTCGCTCGTGCCGAAGAGGACGTCGAGCTGAATCCGGCCGATGGGGGAGCAGGAGAGACCCGACACGATGTCGTGGAACACCGTCCGGGATGGCTCCAGGTCCTTGGCCTCGAGGCCGAGCTTGGTCATGGTGTAGAGGTAGAGGATGTTGATGCTACTGCCGCCGTCAATGAGAACTCGCGAGAACTTGCAGGTGCGCCTGGCAGCGACTATGGTAGTGTCAAGGACGAGGGCGTAGCCACCCGGGTTGGGCATGACGGCCGGGTGGTCCTCCCGGGTCCAGCTGATCGGGCGCTCTGACCAGTGCATGTATTTCAGCATGGCCGAGACGACGGTGTTCACTTCCTGTCGGAGCAGGCGCTCGCTACGCTTGTCGTCACCGAGGCTGGTGAAGATGACGTAGCTCGCGTTTTGGTTGGGGAAGACAGCATCGAGCATCGCGCCGTTTGCCGGGGGAGGGGGAGGAGGCAGAGGCGGGTGCCCCGCACCCGAAGCCGGAGCCAGAGGCGGCGGGATGTCGCCCCTCATAATGCGCTTGGTGATGGCGCACTGCCGAAGCGTGTGCGTGGATGGCCTCACGCCGCTGTGGTGCTTACAGGGAGCGTCGAGCATCTCCTCGAGGCTCATGGCGGGTTGCCACGCCATCTTGCCTACTTGCCGGCGCCTGCCGGCCGGCTCGGTCGTGGGCGCCTGCTCGGCGGCCGCGACGAGGCAGTTGTTGTAGCGTGGGGCCTACTGATCGGCCTTGCGCTTGTTGTTTTGCTGGTTGTTCTGCTGGTGGCTACTCTCGCCAGCCGGCTTGGCGGGTGGCACCGACAATGATTTGCCGGCTTCATCCAGCACCACCTGGATCTTCATGGCGGAGTCGGCGTTGGCTTACTTGTCCGTGATGACCATGAGTGCGGCCATGGTGGTTGGCTCAGAGCGCAGGAGCTTATGCTTGAGGAGGGTGCCATCCCGGCAGCCGCTCACAAAGTATTGAATGGCCTGCACCTCATGGACACCCTCGCAGCTGTTCCAGAGCTCAGTCCAGCGTGCGAGGTACTCGCGGCCGGTTTTTGCCGGCCCCTGCATGCACATGGCGAGCTGGCTGGGACGGCCGGGACGCTTGTAGGTGCCGGTGAAATTGCGCACGAAGGCCTGCTCAAAATCAACCCACGCGTTGATGCTGCCGGCTGGCAGACTGTTGAGCCACGTCCGGGCCGAACCCAGGAGCATGACCGGTGCGTAGCGCACGGCAAGGCGGCGATTGCCGCCCGCGATGCCGATGGCGGTGGTGTAGTCGATGAGCCAGTCCTCCGGCTTGACGGTGCCGTTGTACTTGGGGGTGTCGCGGGGGAGCATGAACCCTTTGTGGAAGGGCTCATCCCGGATGCGTGGCCCAAAGCAAGCCGACCCGGCAGCGTTGTCTTCCTCCAGCTCGAGGGAGAGGGCGAGCTGATCAAGGCGGTGGCGAGCGTCGGCGTCGTCGATGGCATGCGGACCCAGCCGGCCTACGACTGGGCCGCGGGGGGCCGGGTTGGCCGAAGCCGGGTTGCCACGCCGGCCGACTAGTGGGGGAGGGTCTTGCTGGCGCTAGTCTCTGGCAGCCGGCTCATCGCCCAAGCCATCACCGGCCGTCGCGGCGCGGTTGCGCCGGGTTCTCGTCTGGCCGCAGTGGGCCTCGGTCGAGCGCGGGGAAGACGTCGTGTTCTGTTGCTCGGGGTCCTTGGAGCAGCGCGAGCCGGACACGGCGGGGCGGTCGAGGCAGTCTTGCTACGCATTCATAGCATCAAGAAGCTCGGTCATGCGCCACAGGTGCTCCTGCAGCTGCTCCATGCCGACGACGGCCGCCTGCACGGCGCGCATGTTCTTGATGGGAGTGTCCTAGACGGGTGGGGCCGCCCCCAACACGCGGCCAATGGCGGCGCCACGGTTCCGCACTTCGGCAACTCGGCTGGGTTCAACTGCGGCCAGCGTGAAGCCGTACGCGGCCTCGCACTCCCGTTGGGCGGACTCCAACCGCCGCTGCATAGCAGCGAGCGCCGCGGCCTCGTCCAGCAGGCGCTTGCATTCCTCCTCCAGCCGGGCACGCGCCTCTGCGGCGTTGGCGGTGTTGATGTCGGTGGTGACGGGGACGCTGAGGTTCTGCACCGTGGTGCGCAGTGGGTCGGAACCGCCGGCGCGTGCAGCTGCGGCCTGGGCAGCATTCCGCGCGGTGCTGGACGAGCCGGAGTCGGAGCCGGTGACGAGCACCTCTGCCCTGGTGCCGAGATCCGCCACCCCGGCGGAGATGTCGTCGCCGAGGGGAACGGGCGAGTCGGTGACGTTGAGCACCCTGCTGGGGTACTCATCAGCCGCGGACATGTCGGAGATGCGCAGCGCGGCGAAGGAGGCGGTGAGCAGGTCGATGATGTCGGCCATCGGCACACCGGGCGCGGGGAATGTGCAGTGTGTGATGGGCTTACCAGAGTCGACGAAGGGCCCCGTCTGGAACATGTCTCCGGCCAGGACCTTGAGCTGCCCCACGGTGGGCACCATCTGTCGTGGTGGGCTCACGGGAGATGCCAAAGGATGGCTAAAGAGAGGGACAGGCTCGAGGGCACCGGTGGGCTCCAGAGGCGAGGTCGGTATGAGCGAGCGAGGGATGCAAGACATACCCAGGTTCAGGGCTCTCCGGAGAGATAACACCCCTATCCCTTCCGAGTGTGGTTTATATGTGGGTCGTACAAACTTGCTCCTAGAGCTGTGTTGGGGAGGGAGGAAGACAGGCCAGAGCATAGGCTGTTCCCTCTCCTAATATGCGTGTGTATTCTACTGAGGGTCTGATCGATTCTGAACCCCCTTGCATGGAGGCCTCCTGGGGGGTTTTATAGGTCAACCCCCCAGGGTTACAATTGCAAAGTTACATGGGCGCAGGGCCGGGATGTCAGCGTCTCAGAAGTCGGTGCTGGGGGCCGCCGGGTACTAGAGTACGCTGGGTTCTCCGGGCGCGGACCCCACACGCCAGAGGGCACTGTTCTCCATCTTGTCGTGTGTCACAGAGTGGTTGAGCCGGCTCGGCTATAGTGGCGTGTCGCCTGGTCACCATTAGCCTGCATCAGCGGGACGGGGGATGCACTGTAGCCATGCCGACCTTGGTCAGCGGGGTAGGTGGGCCACTGTTGCCACGCTCGTGCCGGTCAGCGGGGTTGGTGGGCCACTGTGGCCATGCTCATCCCTTCATGGGGACTTGTTCCATCGTACGCCCTGGATGGGACGGGAGCTGACCCGCGGCCGGGTTGAGGGACGCACCGTGGTTGCGCTTGCTTGTTGAAGAAGTCTTTGACTTGCCGGGTCCGGCCGGCATGTGCTAGCGGGTCGGGCTGGGTTGCGGGACTTGGCCGGGTTGAGGAACCTAGCCAAGGGCAAGCCGGATTGAGGGGCATTGCTAGCCCTGAAGTTTTTGAAAAGGATCCGGGTTCCGTTGCCTTCCCGGGGTTCATCCCCCTGACACTAGGCTAAAGGTGTGACCATTGTGTGGTGCACGGCATAAAATGGAGAAGTCGGGGGCACTGAGTGCACCGAATTTCTCTCTAGCAGTTAAACACTTCGCGATGAATAAAGCAAACTAATGCACAGAAGGAAACTGTAAACTAGTGGCGGTGACAGTCGACACGCCTCACTCATCCCCCACTGTCAGAGTATGATAAAAGTCCTCAAACTCTGCAGGTCTAGGCTATCTTAATTTCCCATCAGAAGGGATCAAACATATGTCACAAAAGTCAGTGAGCGGTATCTGATGGGTCTCAGCATATAAACTAAACCACACCTCAGGAGGATTATTCCTACTTAGAAAATGAAAATTTTGCACAAAGGAATTTGTAAGGAGGTGGTGTTGGTCACACTCAGCTGCGATGAAGTCAGTCAGCCCAGCATTTGCAATGAATTGGGCCTCTTGATGGAACCCGGCCCCCTCCATGAAGGCATTATGCGGCCATTCGCACGGCCGCACCTCCGCCATTCTTGGAGTGTGGAGGTCATTGTCCGATGATTCCCCAATGACTCCCTTAGCATTCTTCTTGGAAGAAAACTTCCTCAAGAAACTCATCTTATTCCTATAAGTAAAATTCTGAAATTTTTAGTCCACAAACTTTTTGCCAACAAAACTTCATAAGATTGATAGCAACTACTCATAAGGATGCATAGAGGCTATATTAAGCATTCAAACTACTTAGAACTCTAAGAATTCAACATGCAAGCCCATCTACAGCAGCACCAAGAGTAGCTAATTATTCAAAATATAAACCACTAAAGCAAAAATTAATTGGAGCAATGGAGGAGTCACATACCAAGTAGCAATCCCCCAAAACAGTTTCGGAAATGGAGCTTCGAGCAAAGAGATCGAAATCCGTAGGTTTGAGAGAGAGAGCTATGGTGATTTTTTCTGGAGGTAGGAGATGACATGGGCTAAAGAGGTAAGTGAGGAGACCCATGTGGGGACCACAACCCACCAGGGCGCGCGTGGGGGTGCTGGCGCGCCCTGGTGTCTTGTGTCCACCAGGTGCACCCCCACCCCCTCTGATGTTATTTGCACCAAATATTCAGAAAAAATCGTATCAAATTTTCAGGACATTCTGAGAACTTTTATTTTTGGGTCATTCTTTATTGCACGGAGAATTCAGAAAACAGACAAAACATGGCATTTTATTTTTATTAACTAAGAAAAACAGAAAACAAAAGGTATGGGTAGAAAGTGGTGCTCACTAAATTCATCAACTTCATACCTCTAAAAAATGATCCATTAACAAGGTTGATCAAGTCTTATTAACAACCACGTTCGATTAGCATTAAACCGAAGAACTTTCATAAAACACTAAGTTACCTCAACGGGGATATGCATATCCCCAACAATAAGTATGTCATATTTCTTTTTGGCAGTAGGTAGAGGTAGTTGAAAACTTCCAATAGTGAGTGTCGGAGATTTTTCAATAACATTAATACCATTCACTTGGAATTGTTTCTTCGGAAAGTGCACCGTATGCTCACTACTATTGATGTGGAAAGTGACGTTGCTTTTATTGCAATCAATAACAGCCCCTGCAGTATTCAAAAAGGGTCTACCAAGGATAATCGACATGTTGTCGTCCTAGGGCATCTCAAGTATAACAAAGTCAGTTAAGATAGTAACATTTGCAACAACAACGGGCACATCCTCACAAATACCGATAGGTATGTCAGTTGATTTGTCAGCCATTTGCAAAGATATTTCAGTAGGAGTGAGTTTATTCAAATCAAGTCTTTTATATAAAGAGAAGGGCATAACACTAACACCAGCTCCTAAATCACACAAAGCAGTTTTGACATAATTTCTTTTGATGGAGCAAGGTATAGTTGGTATTCCCAGATCTCCAAGTTTTTTAGGTACTCCATCCTTAAAAGAGTAATTAGCAAGCATAGTGGAGATTTCAGCTTCAGGTATTTTTCTTTTATTAGTGATGATGTCTTTCATGTATTTTGCATAAGGGGCCATCTTAAAAATATCAGTCAAGCGAGTACGCAAAAAGACTGGCCTAAGCATTTCAGCAAAGCGTTCAAATTCTTCATCATCTTTTTTCTTAGTTGGTTTAGGTGGAAACGGCATGGGTTTCTGAACCCATGGCTCTCTCTCTTTACCATGTTTTCTATCCACAAAGTCTCTTTTATCATATCTTTTATTTTTCGGTTGTGGGTTATCAAGATCAACAGCAGGTTCTATTTCAACATCATTATCTGGTGCTTTATCATTGTCTGGTTGGGTGTTTTCATGAACATTATCATTATCTTTTTCATTATCACTAGGTGAATGTTCATTACCAGATTGAGTTTCAGCATCAGAAATAGAGACATTATTATTATCTTCATGAGGTTTTTCTTTCTCAGGTTCACTAGAGGTATGCAAAGTCCTATCATTTTTCTTTTTCTTTTTCCTTTTAGAACGATTAGGTGCATTTTTTAATTCTTTGAGAGTCTTGTTCAATTCTTTTAGGGTGTCCCTCGGGATAAAGTGGTTCCAGAGTCATTTTGCCTCCTCTAGTTGCTACTCTAACAGCAAAGTCATTCATATTGTTATTCGTTTCATTAAGCAATTCTCGTTGAGATTTAGCAACCTGTTCTAGTTGAGTTTGAACCATAGAAGCATGTTTTCCTACACCTCTTACATCATTAGTGATTCTAAATAACAAGTCACTCAAGCGAGCAATCATATCAGAATTGTATTTCAATTGTTTCATAACATTGGCATTGAAGTGATCTTGTTTCCTAATGTAATTATCAAATTCATATAAGGATTGACTAGGATGTTTATTATAAGGGATGTCACCTTCATCAAACATTAATAAAGAATTTACCTCTACCACCTGTGGAGGTGGTGGTGTGTCAAGTCCATGAATTTCTTCAATAGGTGGTAAATTATTAACATCTTCGGCTTTAATACCTTTTTCCTTCATACATTTCTTTGCCTCTTGCATATCTTTGGGACTAAGATATAAGATACCCCTCTTCTTCGGAGTGGGTTTAGGCGGTGGTTCAGGAAGAGTCTAATCATCATAATTTTTCAATATGTTGTTCAATAATTCCTCAGCTTGTTCAATAGTGCGTTCCCTGAAAACACAACCAGCACAACTATCTAGGAAGTCCCTAGAAGCATCGGTTTGTCCATTATAGAAGATATCAAGTATTTCATTTTTCTTAAGAGGAAGATTAGGCAAAGCATTCAGCAATTGGAGAAGCCTCCCCCAAGCTTGTCGGAGACTCTCTTCTTCAATTTGCACAAAGTTAAATATTTCCTGTAAGGCAACTTGTTTATTATGAGCAGGAAAATATTTTTCAAAGAAGTAATAAATCATATCTTGGGGACTAAGCACACAACCAGGAGCAAGAGTATTGTACCATATCTTAGCATCACCATTTAATAAGAATAGAAATAATTTGAGAATATAGTAGTAACAAACTTTCTTATCATTAGCAAAAAGGGTGGCTATATCATTTAATTTAGTGAGATGTGCCACAACAGTTTCAGTTTCATAGCCATCGAAAGGATCAGATTCAACCAAAGTAATTAACTCTGGGTCGACAGAGAATTCATAATCCTTATCGGTAACAAAGATAGGTGAAGTAGCAAACTTAGGATCACATTTCATTCTAGCATTCAAAGATTTTTCTTTCAGTTTGCATAATAATTTCTTAAGATCAACTCTATCATTGCAAGCAATAAGGTCTCTAGCTACCTCCTCATCCATAACATAGCCCTCAGGTATCTTAGGCAATTCATATCTAGGAGAGCTAGGACTAACAGGTGTTTCAAGATTTTCAGTTTCAAGTACTTCATCAGTTTCAGCATTCTCAATATCTTTAGCTCTAGCAATTTTTTCATCAAGAAATTCACCAAGTGGCACATTATCATCAAGCAAGGTACTAGCATCATCATGAGCATCATTCATAGCAGAAGTAGCATCATCAATAACTTGCGACATATCAGGATTAATAGCATGTGGTGGTGTTGCAAGTCTACTCAAAACAGAAGGTGAATCAAGTGCAGAGTGTGATGGCAAATCCTTACCTCCCCTCGTCTTAGAGGGAACGATCTTGGTCTTTGTATCTTTCAGATTCTTCATAGTGATAAATAGATAATAATCCCAATTGACTCAACAAATATAGCTATGCTCCCTGGCAACGGCGCCAGAAAAAAGGTCTTGATAACCCACAAGTATAGGGGATCGCAACAGTTTTCGAGGGTAGAGTATTCAACCCAAATTTATAGATTCGACACAATGGAGCCAAAGAATATTTGCAAGTATTAGCAGTTGAGTTGTCAATTCAACCACACCTGGAGATTAAATATCTGCAGCAAAGTGATCAGTAGCACAGTAATATGATAGTTTGATAGTAGCAGTGATGATAACAGTAGTAACGGTAACAGCGATAGCAATGATTTTGTACCAAGTGTAATAGTAATAGCAGCAGTAGTAACTTAGCAAGAACAATATGTGGAAAACTCGTAGGCATTGGATCGGTGGATTCGTTCAATGATATTCATCATATAATAGTCACAACCTAGGGCGATACAAAACTAGCTCCACTTCATAAATATAATGTAGGCATCTATTCCGTAAATAGTCATACGTGCTTATGGAAAAGAACTTGCATGCCATCTTTTGTCCTACCCTCCCATGGCAGCGGGGTCCATAAGGAAACTAAGTGACATTAAGGCCTCTGTTTAATAGAGAACCAGAACAAAGCATTAACACATAGTGAATACATGAACTCCTCAAACTACGGTCATCACCGGAAAGTATCCCAATTACTGTCATAGTGGGGTTTACGGATCATAACACATAATAGGTGAATATGACTTGCAAGATCGGGTCTAGAACATACATATAATGGTGAAAACATAAACGGTTCAGATCTGAAATCATGGCACTCGGGCCCTAGTGACAAGCATTAGGCATAGCAAAGTCATAACAACATCAATCTCAGAACATAGTGGATACTAGGGATCAAGCCCTAACAAAACTAACTCGATTACATGATGAATCTTATCCAACTCCTCACTGACCAGCAAGCCTACGAAGGAATTACTCACTCCCGGTGGGGAGCATCATGGAATTGGTGATGAAGGAGGTTGGTGATGACGAAGATCGAAGATACCCCTCTCCGGAGCCCTGAATGGGCTCCAGACCTGGCCTCCTGATGAAGAACAGGAGGTGGCGGCGGCTCCGTATCATGAAACGCGATGAAACTTCCTCTCCTATTTTTCTCTCCAAAAATAGGATTTTATAATCCTGGAATTAGGGTCTACGGGGCCACAAGGTGGGCACAACCCACCAGGGTGCGCTAGAGGGGGCGCGTGCCCTGGTGTCTTGTGCCCAGCCAGGGCCCCCCCTCCGGTGGTTCTTGGTTCCAGCATTTTTTATATATTCTGAAATAATTCTCCAAAAAGTTTCGTCTAATTCCGAGAACTTTTATTTCTGCACAAAAACAACACCAAGGTAGTTCTGCTGAAAACAGCGTCAGTCCGGTTAGTTTCATCCAAATCATGCAAATTAGAGTCCAAAACAAGAGAAAAAGCATGAGGAAAAGTAGATACGATGGAGATGTATCACTCTTGCATTGACTCTTTCCGATGTTATGATAAATTGCAATTGCTTCATTAACCAATATCACAGTTTGTTAGTTTTCAATGAAGTTTTTGGTTCATACTTTATCTAGTGAACGAATTATCACTTTAGCATAAGAATTTATATGACAATATGTTGCTGTTCTAAAGATGATCATGATGCCCTCATGTCCGTATTTTATTTTATCGACACCTCTATCTCTAAACATGTGGTCATGATTATCGATTTTGGCTTCCGCCTGAGGACAAGCGAGGTCTAAGCTTGGGGGAGTTGATACGTCCATTTTGCATCATGTTTTATGTTGATATTTATTGCATTATGGGCTATTATTTCACATTATGGTACAATACTTATACCTTTTCTCTCTTATTTTCCAAGATTTACATGAAGCGGGGGAATGCCGGCAGCTGGAATTCTGGACCGGAAAGGAGCAAATCTGAGATACCTATTCTACACAACTCCAAATGTCCTGAAACTTTACGAAGAATTGTTTTGGAATATATAAAAAATATTGGGCGAAGAAACAACAGAAGGGGACCCACCAGGTGGCCACAGGCCTGGGGGCACGCCCTACCCCCCAGGGCGTGCCCCCTGAGCTTGTGGGCCCCCTGGCCAGCCTCCGGTGTCCATCTTCTGCTATATGAAAGGTTTTGACCTAGAAAAAATCAGAAGGAAGCTTTTGGGATGAAGCGCCACCGTCTCGAGGTGGAACCTGGGCAGAAGCAATCTAGGGTTCCGGCGGAGCTATTCTGCCAGGGAAACTTCCCTCCGGGAGGGGGAAATCAAAGCCATCATCATCACCAACGATCCTCTCATCAAGGGAGGGTCAATCTTCATCAACATCTTCACCAGCACCATTTCCTCTCAAACCCTAGTTCATCTCTTGTATTCAATCTTTTCCTCAGAACCTCAGATTGGTGCTTGTGGGTTGCTAGTAGTGTTGATTAGTCCTTGTAGTTGATGCTAGTTGGTTTACTTAGTGGAAGATCATATGTTCAGATCCTTAATGATATTTATTACCTCCTCTGATCATGAACATGAACATTCTTTGTGAGTAGTTATGTTTGTTCCTGAGGACATGGGAGAAGTCTTGTTATAAGTAATCATGTGAATTTGGTATTCCATCGATATTTTTATAAGATGTATGTTGTCTTTCCTGTAGTGGTGTTATGTGAACGTCGACTACATGACACTTCACCATGATTTGGTCCTAGGGGAAGGCATCGAGAAGTAATAAGTAGATGATGGGTTGCTAGAGTGACAGAAGCTTAAACCCTAGTTTATGCGTTGCTTCGTAAGGGGCTGATTTGGATCCACATGTTTCATGCTATGGTTAGATTTATCTTAATTCTTCTTTCATAGTTGTGGATGCCTGCCAGAGGGGTTAATCATAAGTGGGAGGCTTGTCCAAGTAAGGACAGCACCCAAGCACCGGTCCACCCACACATCAAATTATCAAAGTAACGAATGCGAACCATATGAGCATGATGAAACTAACTTGACGATAATTCCCATGTGTCATCAGGAGCGCTTTGCTTTATATAAGAGTTCATCTAGGCTTATCCTTTGCTAAAAAAAGGATTGGGCCACCTTGCTGCACCTTTGTTACACTTGTTACTTGTTACCCGTTACGAATTATCTTATCACCAAACTATTTGTTACCGATAATTTCAGTGCTTGCAGAAAATACCTTACTGAAAACCGCTTGTCATTTCCTTCTGCTCCTCGTTGGGTTCGACACTCTTACTTATCGAAAGAACTATGATAGATCCCCTATACTTGTGGGTCATCAGCCACGCGCCCATCACAGCACCGCCACGGAGCTTAGTCATCGCCACTCACCATTGCTCACAAGTCATTCTCTGTTTGAAGCTTTCTTAGAAGCGGGTTCTAGCTTTTCTCGACGCCATTTGTAGCCTTTTGCGGCTGCGCGGTGGCCGACCTCCACCTACCCCATATCAAGTTGAAGCTTTTTCCAAAGCTACTTATAACTTTCCGCATTGTCGGTCATAGCATTTTCCAGTACAGGTTGCAGCTCTGATGCATGGTGGTTGAAGCTGATAACCCACAAGTATAGGGGATCGCAATAGTTTTCGAGGGTAGAGTATTCAACCCAAATTTGTTGATTCGACACAAGGGGAGCCAAAGAATATTTGCAAGTATTAGCAGTTGAGTTGTCAATTCAGCCACGCCTGGAGATTACGTATCTGCAGAAGAGTGATCAGTAGCATAGTAGTATGATAATTTGATAACGGAAGTAACGATAGCAACAATAACGGTAACAGTAGCAGTAGCAATTTTGTAGTGTTTGTGACAGTAGCAGCAACAGCAGCAATAACTTAGCAAGATCAATATGTGAAAAACTCGTAGGCATTGGATCGGTGATGGATAGTTATGCTGGATGACATTCATCATGTAATAGTTATAACCTAGGGCGACACAGAACTAGCTCCAATTCATCAATGTAATGTAGGCATGTATTCCGTATATAGTCATATGTGCTTGCGATAAGAACTTGCATGACATCTTTTGTCCTACCCTCCCGTGGAAGCGGGGTCCATAAGGAAACTAAGGGATATTAATGCCTCCTTTTAATAGAGAACTGAAACAAAGCATTAACACATAGTGAATACATGAACTCCTCAAACTACGGTAATCACCGGAAAGAATCGCAATTATTGTCACCTTGGGGTATGCGGCTCATAACACGTAATAGGTGCGTATAACTTGCAAGATAGGCTCAAGGACACAAATATATTGGTGAAAACATAAATGGTTCATATCTGAAATCATGGCACTTGGGCCCTAGTGACAAGCATTAAGCATAGCAAAATCATAGCAACATCAATCTCAGAACATAGTGGATACTAGGGATCAAGCCCTAACAAAACTAACTCGATTACATGATAAATGTCATCCAACCCATCACCGTCTAGCAAGCCTACAAAAGAATTACTCACTCCCGGCGGTGAGCATCATGAAATTGGTGATGGAGGATGGTTGATGATAATGATGACGAAGGATCCCCCTCTCCGGAGCCCCGAACGGACTCCAGATCTGGCCTCCCAATGAAGAACGCGATGAAACTTCCTCTCTTATTTTTTTTCTCAGGAAATTTGAATTTATAGCATAGGAATTAGGGTCATCGGAGCCATGTGGGCCCCACGAGGCACCAGGGCGCGCCTTGGTGGCTCATGGGCCACTGGTGGATCCCCTCCTATGGATCTTCGCTCCAGTATTTTTTATTTATTCCACAAAAATCTCAAAAAAGTTTGGTCCAATTCCGAGAACTTCTATTTCTACACAAAAAGAACGCCATGGTAGTTCTGCTGAAAACAACGTCAGTCTGGGTTAGTTTCATTCAAATCATGCAAATTAGAGTCCAAAACCAGAGCAAAAGTGTTTGGAAAAGCATATACGATGGAGACGTATCAACTCCCCCAAGCTTAACTCATTGCTTGTCCTCAAGCAAGTCAGTGGATAAACTGAAGTGATAAAGAAAAACTTTTACAAACTCTTTTGTTCTTGCATCTATATATATGCTTAAATAATACCTAGGTTTTCAGCAAAGATCATAACTAACCATGCAAATGATAACTCTTAGGAATTATATTCACTCATATCAATGGCATAATCAACTAGCGAGCAATAATAACATATCTCAAATGCCAACACTTTGTCAAAACAATCCTAATATAATATGACAACATGGTATCTCGCTAGACCTTTCTGAGACCGCAAAACATAAATGCAGAGCACCTTCAAAGTTCAAGCGGCGACTAAACATTGTAATTCATGGTAGTAGAGATCCAATCATGATGCACACAATATTAACTATACACAATGAATAAGAATGACAATAGTGCTCTTAGGACTGGTGCTATTTCAGAAGGTGATGACTCAACAATAAAAGTAAAATGACATAAAAGTAAATAGAGAGGCCCTTCACAGAGGGAAGCAGGGATTTGCAGAGGTGCCAGAGCTCGAAGCATAAATTAGAGATAAATATAATTTTGAGAGGCATGCCCTTCCTGTCAACGTCATGACCGAGAGTTTTCAATATCTTCCATGCTAAACAAATTAGTAGTGGTTCCCAAGCAGTAAAGTAAAGTTTACTCCCCCTCCACCAACAAACACAAGCCATGGCTAGCCGAATCCTCGAGTGCCCTCCGTACCAACAACTTTCAGGGGGAGTTTGTTTTATTATTTTGTAATTTTAATCATGGGACTTGGCATCCCGATTACCAGCCCCTCTCGTGCGAGGACAAGTGAATAAACACTCATCATGAAAATAACCCGCTTAGCATGGAAGATATTGACCGTCCCCTGTCGCTCCATGATACGTATCCAACCTTTCTATAATTTTTTATTGTTCCATGCTATTATAGTATCAATCTTGGATGTTTTATATGCAATTATATATCTTTTTTGGGACTAACCTATTAACCTAGTGCCCGGTGCCATTTGCTATTTTTTGCTTGTTTTTGGCTTTTCAGGAAATCAATATCAAACGGAGAAAAAACTTTGGATTAATTTTTTTTGGACCAGAAGAGACCCTAGAAGGTTCGAAAGAAGACCTAATGAGCCACGAGGGAATGACAAGCTCGGGAGGCACGCCCCAGGGGGGCATCCCCCAGGCTTATGGGCCCTTGTGGCACCTCTTGACCTAATTCTGCCTCTATAAATTCTCGAATATTCCCCTGACATCATAGAGCCACCCGTAATACTTTTTCCGCCGCCACAAGTTTCTGTCCCACGAGATCCCATCTAGAGGCCTTCTCCGGTACTCTGCCGGAGGGGGAATCGATCATGGAGGGGCTCTACATCAACCTTGTTGCCCTTCCAATGATGTGTGAGTAGTTCACCATGGACCTACGGGATAATAGCTAGTAGCTAAATGGCTTCTTCTCTCTCTTTTATCTTCAATACAATGTTCTCCTCGATGTTCTGGGAGATCTATTCGATGTAATGACTTTTCGTGGTGTGTTTGTTGGGATCCAATGAATTGTGAGTTTATGATCAGATTATCCATGAATATTATTTGAGTTTTCTCTGAACTCTTTTATGCATGATTGTTATAGCTTTGTATTTCTCTTCGATCTATTAATTTGGTTTGCCCAACTAGATTGATTTTTCTTGCAATGGGAGAGGTGCTTTGTGATGGGTTCGATCTTGCAATGCTCAATCCCCGTGACAAAAAGGGACATGACACGTATTTGTATCATTGCCATTAAGGATAAAAATATGGGGTTTATTCATGCGTGAGTTTACTTTGTCTACATAAAGTCATCTTGCTTAAGGTGTTACTCCATTCTTTATGAATTTAATACTCTAGATGCATGCATGCTAGATAGCGGTCAATATGTGGAGTACTAGTAGTAGATGCAGGCAGGAGTTGGTCTACTTGTCTTGGATGTGATGCCTATATACATGATCATTGCCTTGGATATCGTCATGATTATTTTCTTTTCTATCAATTGCCCAACAGTAATTTGTTTACCCACTGTATGCTATTTTCAAGAGAGAAGCCTCTAGTGAAAACTATGGCCACCGGGTCTACTTTTTATCATATATTAAAATCAAAAATATCTTGCTGCAATTTTTCTTTGTTTATTTTATTTTGTGTTTAATTATCTATCTATCACTACGAGATTTGATCCTTGCAATTAAGCGCCGAGGGATTGACAACCCCTTGTTCGTGGTGGGTGCAAGTATTTGTTATTTTGTGTGTAGGTACTGCTAACGAGGTGTTGCGTGGTTCTCCTACTGGATTGATAACCTTGGTTCTTAACCGAGGGAAATACTTATCTCTACTGTACTGCATCATCCTCTCCTCTTCGAGGAAATCCCAACGCAGCTCACAAGTAGCACTCCATGAGCGGTACGGGCACACAAAACAGATGTTCATTTGAATATTTAGAGGTGAAACATGCAAATTTACTTGGAACGGCAGGGTAATACCATATATAGGTAGATATAGTGGACTCATCAGGAACAACTTTGGTTTAAGGATTTGGATGCACAAGCAGTGTTCCCGCTTAGTATAGGCGAAGGCTAGCAAAAAGACTGAGAAGCGACCAGCTAGAGAGCGAAAACGGTCATAACATGCATTGTGAATAATTAACATTGAATACTAGCATGAGTAGGATATAAACACCATGAACATAAATATTGTGGAGGCTATGTTGGTTTTGAATCAACTACATGCGTGAACATGTGCCAAGTCAAGCCACTTGAAACCTTCAGAGGAGGATACCATACTATCATACCACATCACAATCATTTTAATGCATGTTGACACCCAAGATAAATCATTATCCACTCCTAGCTACTTAAGCATGGCATGATCAACTATAATCTCTAATTGTCATTACAAACATGTTTAATCATAATATGCTGAATCATGGATGTTGAGTTAAACATATTTACAAAAACAAAAACAAGTTGAGTTCATACCCGCTTTTCCTTGCCACACTCACTTCATCAAATATCGTCATTATTGCCTTTCACTTGCATGACCGAATGATATAAAAATAATAATAGTGCAAGAGTGCCGTGGACTAAGTTGGAATCTACAAACATTTATTCAAAAGAGAAGACAAAGTAATATGGGCTCTTTGTTAGATCAGCAATAATACATATGAGAGCCACTCAACATTTTCATCGTGGTCTTCTCCTTACGATGACTCAACAAAAGAAAAGAATTTCAGAGAAACACACTGAAATAATATTTTAGAGTTTCTGGTTTTTCTTGAAGGAAGCAAATTAAAGAGGGAAAAAACAAGAAAACTATTTACACGGGAAAGCTCCCAACAAGCGAAAGAAGAAATGACAAATCTTTTTGGGTTTTCTTTTAGTACTGCAGCTAATTAAACTAAAAAGAAAAACCAAAAAGAAGCGAGAAATATTTTTGAATTTTCTCAAAGTTTTTCAAACACACAAGAAGAAAACAAAAATAAAACTAACATGGATTATACAATGAAAGAAGGTGAACACCGACAACTAGAATGAAATGTGTGAACATGAATGTAATGTCGGTGAGAAAACTTACTCCCCCAAGCTTAGGCTTTGGCCTAGCTTGGTAATCACTATCCGTAGTAGCCATCTGGTCCCATGTCGAAGTGCTGAGGTGGCTGCACCTGAGCGTCCCAATCCTGGACCTCATCCTCTGTCGATGCCATCGCGTTCTGGTAAGCAACGATGTCCGGTGGCATAACAGTGTATCCGTTCCTGGTATGAGAGTCAAACAAAGCAGGTGCAGGCAACGGGATAACATCACGAGTAATCTCACTAAAAACCAAGTTATAACAAATGTGGTGGGGAGGCTCAGGAGCATCAATAAAGTGGTGATCCTACATCGACTGGTGATATAAGTAAACTCTAGGCAACAAGTAATCATGAGGGCGTATGTTAACATTAAAACATCTCGCTAAGCGAGTAGCATAAATACCACCATGAATTTTACCCTTAGTCCTATTAGTGTGCAGGCGACGTGCAATGATAGCAACAAGGTTATAAGTGTTGTCATTATGAAGTGCGCGGTGTAAAATGGCGAAGTCAGGGGCGCACAGCGCGCCACCTTGCTCTCTAGCAGTCAAGCATTTCCCTATGAATAAAGCAAAGTAATGAACAACAGAAAGATTGTTGGAAATATTCCCTAGAGGCAATAATAAAGTGGTTATTATTATATTTCCTTAATCATGATAAAGGTTTATTATTCATGATATAATTGTATTGATCAGAAATTTAAATACATGTGTGAATACATAAACAAATACCAAGTCCCTAGTAAGCCTCTACTAGACTAGCTCGTTAATCAAAAGATGGTTAAGGTTTCCTAACCATAGACATGAGTTGTCATTTGATAACAAGATCACATCATTAGGAGAATGATGTGATGGACAAGACCCATCTGTTAGCATAGCATTTGATCGTTCAGTTTATTGCTATTGCTTTCTTAATGTCAAATACATGTTCCTTCGACCATGAGATCATGCAACTCCCGGATACCGGAGGAATACCTTGTGTGCTATCAAACATCACTTCGTAACTGGGTGGTCATAAAGGTGCTCTACAGGTATCTCCCAAGGTGTCTATTGAGTTGGCGTGAATCGAGATTGGGATTTGTCACTCCGTATGATGGAGATGTATCGCTGGGCCCTCTCGGTAATATAGCATCCCAAGAAGCTTGCAAGCAAAGTGACTAAGGAGTTAGTTACAAGATGACGTATTATGGAATGAGTAAAGAGACTTGCCGGTAACGAGATTGAACTAGGTATGGAGATACCGACGATCGAATCTCGGGCAAGTAACATACCGACAGATAAAGGGAACTACGTATGTTGTCATAAAGGTTCGACCGATAAAGATCTTCATAGAATATGTAGGAACCAATATGGGCATCCAGGTCCCTCTATTGGTTATTGAACGGAGAAGCATCTCGGTCATGTCTACATCATTCTCGAACCCGTAGGGTCCGCACACTTAACATTCGTTGACGATATAGTATTATATGAGTTATGTATGTTTGTGACCGAATGTTGTTCGAAGTCCCGGATAAGATCACAGACGTGACAAGGAGCTCTGGAATGGCCCGGAGGTAAAGATTGATATATAGGATGATAGTGTTTTGTCTCCAGAAGGGTTTCGGAATTCACCGGATGGGTTTCGGATGTTTCCAGAAATGTTCTGGTGCGAGAACACTTTGGTTGGGTCAAGGGGTAAGGCCCACGGGGCTTTAGGTCGGTGCAAAAGGAAGTTTTGCGGAGGTCAGGGACCAGACGCCGAGGACCATGGCGTCTGGGCCAGACGCCGAGGACCGTGGCGTCTGGTGCTGGAATCCGAGGACTCTTCCTTGTGTTCCAAACTGACTTTGGGGAGGCCTTCTCTCCAAGTAATGACCCCAGGGCTCAAAATATAAATAGAGGGGCAGGGCTAGCCCCTAGAACACACCACGATTCACCAAGCCGTGTCTCGGCACCCCTATCCCTCTAGTTCATCCTCCGCTCTAATCTGTTGTGCCTGGCAAAGCCCTGCAGAAATAGTTTCACCACCACCGTCACCACGCCGTCGTGCTGCCGGAACCCATCTACTACTTCGCCTCTCTTGATGGATCGAGAAGGCGAGGACGTCATCGAGTTGAACGTGTGCTAAACATGGAGGTGCCGTGCGTTTGGTGCTTGATCGGAACGGATCGTGAAGTTGTACGACTACATCAACCGCATTGATAAACGCTTCCGCTTAGCGAACTACAAGGGTATGTGGATGCTCTCCCCCTCTCATAGCTATGCATCTCCATGGATAGATCTTGCATGTGCATAGAATTTTTTTTGTTTTCCATGCAATGTTCCCCAACAAAAATGCAAGCTAGTGGCTCAGGCTTTCAACATGCCCCATTCCTCTCCCACAGTTAAAGTGTGGAGGAAACCCTCAAACTCCTCCGGTCCAGGCTCTCTTATTTCCCCATCAGAGGGAATCAAACATATCTCACAAAATTTAGCAAGTGGTATCTGATGATGTTCAGCATATAAATCAAAATGCACCATGGGAGGTTCAAGCCTATTCAAGAAATGAAAATTTTGAACAAAGGAATTTGTAAGGATGTGGTGCTGGTCACACTCATTGCTACTTCTTGAGCTTGCGTTGGTTTTTCCCTTGAAGAGGAAAGGGTGATGCAGCAAAGTAAAGATAAGTATTTCCCTCAGTTTGAGAACCACGGTATCAATCCAGTAGGAGGTACAAGCAAGTCTCCAATCTATGCACCTGCACAAACAATCAAACACTTGCACCCAACGCGATAAAGGGGTTGTCAATCCCTTCACGGTCACTTGCAAGGATGAGATCTGATAGAGAAGGATATAAAAGATTACTAAAACATAAAACAAAGTAAAAACAAATAAATTGCAGCAAGGTATTTTGGGGTTTTTTGGTTTATAGATCTGAAAATATATGATGGAAAATAGACCCGGGGGCCATAGGTTTCACTAGAGGCTTCTCTCTTGAAAGAAAACAACACGGTGGGTGAACAAATTACTGTCGAGCAATTGATAGAAAAGCGCAAAGTTATGACGATATCCAAGGCAATGATTATGAATATAAGCATCACATCCATGTCAAGTAGACCGACTCCTGCCTGCATCTACTACTATTACTCCACACATCGACCGCTATCCAGCATGCATCTAGAGTATTAAGTTTATAAGAACAGAGTAACGCCTTAAGTAAGATGACATGATGTAGAGGGATAAACTCAAGCAATATGATGAAAACCCCATCTTTTTACCCTTGATGGCAACAATACAATACATGCCTCCCTACCCCTACTTTGTCACTGGGTGAGGACATCGCAAGATTGAACCCAAAACTAAGCACCTCTCCCATTGCAAGAAGAACCAATCTAGTTGGCCAAACCAAACCGATAATTCGAAGAGAAATACAAAGAGATCAAATCATGCATATAAGAATTCAGAGAAGACTCAAATAATATTCATAGATAATCTGATCATAAATCCACAATTCATCTGATCTCGACAAACACACCGCAAAAGAATATTACATCGGATAGATCTCCAAGAACATTGAGGAGAACATTGTATTTAAGATCAAAGAGAGAGAAGAAGCCATCTAGCTACTAGCTATGGACCCATAGGTCTGTGGTAAACTACTCAGGCTTCATCGGAAGGGCAATAGAGTTGATGTAGAAGCCTTCCATGATCGAATCCCGCTCTGGCAGGGTGCCGGAAAAGGTCCCAAGATGGGATCTCACGGGTACAGAAGGTTACGGCAGCGGAAAATTATTTTGGTGGACGCTTCTGGTCGTTTGGGAATATTTGAGAATTTATAGAGGTGGAACTATGGTTAGAGGACCTCTGAGGGGCCCACAAGCCCTTAGGGCGCCCCCCCTAGGGCGCGCCCCTAAGGCTTGTGGCCTCCTCGGGGATCTTTTGGCCCTCTCTCCAAGTTACGTGGGTGTCTTCTGGTCCAAGAAAAATCATCGCGAAAGTTTTATTCCGTTTGGACTCCGTTTGATATTCTTTTTCTGTAAAACTCAAAAACAAGAAAAAAATAGAAACTGGCACTGGGCTCTAGGTTAATAAGTTAGTCCCAAAAATAATATAAAATAGCATATTAATGCATATAAAACATCCAAAACAGATAATATAATAGCATGGAACAATCAAAAATTATAGATACGTTGGAGACGTATCACTCATCTGCGAGGAAGTCGGTCAATCCGGCATTTGCAATGAGTTGCGTGAACTCTTGGTAGAATCCAGCTTCGTTCATGAAGGTATTGTGCGACCATTCGCATGGTCGGACCTTCGTCCTATTCGGAATGTTGAGGTCACTGTCCGAGGAGTCCTCAATGACTCCCTTGGCATTCCATCTCGAGGAACTCCTCCGATTCATTTTTCCTTATGAACAAATTTCTGAAATTTTTTGGGCCACAAAATGATGTCAATAAAACTTCACAAGATTGATAGCAACTACTCATATGGATGTCTAGAGGCTATATCAAGCATTCAAACTACTTGGAACTCAAAGAATTCAACATGCAAGCTCATTTTCAGTAGCACCAAGAGCAGCTAAATATGCAAAATATAATCCACTAAAGCAAAAACTAATTGGAGCAATGCAGGTGTCACATACCAAGTAGCAATCCCCCAAAACAGTTTTGGAAACAGAGCTCCGAGCAAAGAGATCGAAAATCTCAGGTTTGGGAGCAAGAACACGAGAGAGAGGGAGAGAGAGAGAGAGAGAGATGCCAGGAATTTTTTCTAGAGGTAAGAGATGAAGTGGGCTGAAGGAATAAGTGAGGGGGTCCTTGTGGGGCCCATAAGCCACCAGGGCACGCCCTGAAGGGTGGTTGCTCCCTGGTGCCTCGTGGGCACCTGGGGCATCCCCCTGGGGTGTTTTCAATGCCAGAAATTCCTAAATATTCTATAAAAATTCATGTTAAAATTTCACATCATTCTGAGCAATTTTATTTTTGGGCTATTTTTTATTGCACGGATAATTTAGAAAATAGGATAATCATGGCATTTTATTGCTTTTAACTAAAAATAACAGAGAGCAAATAGTAGGTACAGAAGGTTGTGTTTACTAAATTCATTGATCACATGCCCCTCTAAAAGAATCCATTAATAAGGTTGATCAAGTCTTATTAACAAACTATTTTCGTGTAATATGAAATCGAAGAATCTTCGTATAACACTAAGTTACCTCGACGGGAATATGTGTCTCCCTAATAATAAGTGTTTCGTATTTCTTTTTGACAGTAGGAAGAGGAAGTTGAAAACTCCCAATAGTAATTGTTGAAGCTTTTTCAATAACATTAATACCATTCACTTGAAATTGTTTCTTTGGAAAGTGCACTGTATGCTCATTACCATTGATATGAAAAGTGATCTTGCTTTTGTTGCAATCAATAATAGCCCCTGCAGTATTCAAAAAGGGTCTACCAGGGATAATCGACATGTTGTCGTCCTCGGGCATATCAAGTATAACAAAGTATGTTAAGATAGTAACATTTGCAACTACAACAAGCACATCCTCACAAACACCGATAGGTATGGCAGTTGATTTATTAGTCATTTCCAATGATATTTTACTAGGTGTGAGTTTATTCAAATCAAGTCTTCTATATAAAGAGAAAGGCATAACACTAACATCGGCTCCCAAATCACATAAAGCGGTTTTAACATAATTTCTTTTGATGGAGCATGGTATAGTTGGTATTCCCGGATCTCCTAGTTTCTTAGGTACTCCATCCTTAAAATAATAATTTGCAAGCATGGTGGAGATTTCAGCTTCAGGTATTTTCCTGTTATGAGTGACAGTATCTTTCATTTATTTAGCATATGGGGCCATCTTCAAAATATCAGTCAAACGAGTTCGCAAAAAGACTGGCCTAAGCATTTCAACAAAGCGTTCAAATTCTTCCTCATCCTTATTCTTAGATGGTTTAGGAGGAAAGGGCATGGGTTTCTGAACCCATGGTTCTCTCTCTTTACCATGTTTTTTAGCAATGAAGTCTCTCTTATCATAACGTTTATTTTTAGGAGGTGGGTTATCAAGATCAATAACAGGTTCTATTTCAACATCATTATCAGGTTCCTTGTCATTGTTTGGTTGAGCGTCTACATGAACTTCATCATTATCATTATCATTATCATTATCGCTACGTGAATGTTCATTACCAGAGTGTGTCTCATCATCAGAAATAGAAACATCATTATTATTCTCAGAAGGTTTTTCTACTTCGGGTTCATTAGAAGCATGCAAAGTCCTATCATTTTTCTTTTTCTTTTTCTTTTTGGATGGACTAGGTGCATCTATATTAGTTCTTTGAGAATCTTGTTCAATTCTTTTAGGGTGACCTTTAGGATAAAGTGGCTCCTGAGTCATTCTACCTCCTCTAGTCATTACTCTAACAGCATGATCATTCATATTATTATTCATTTCACTGAGCAAATCATTTTGAGATTTAGCAACTTGTTCTAACAGAGTTTGGACCATGGAAGCATGTTTACCGACACCTTTAACATCATTAGCAATTCTAAACAACAAGTCACTCAAGCGATCAATCATGTAGGCATTACGTTTCAATTGTTTCATAACATACGCATTAAAATGGTCTTGCTTAATAATGTAATTGTCAAATTCATACAAGCATTGACTAGCAGATTTATTATAAGGAATATCACCTTCATCAAATATTATAAGAGAATTTACCTCTAGTACCTGTGTCGGTGTGTCAAGACCATGTATTTCTTCAATAGGTGGTAAATTCTTAACATCTTCAACTTTAATACCTTTTTCTTTCATAGATTTCTTTGCCTCTTGCATATCTTCAAGACTGAGAAATAGAATACCCCTCTTCTTTGGAGTGGGTTTAGGAAGTGGTTCAGGAAGTGTCCAATCATTATCATTCCTCAATATATTATTCAATAGTTCTTCAGCTTGTTCAATAGTCCGTTCCCCGAAAACACAACCAGCACAACTATCTAGGTAATCCCTAGAAGCATCGGTTAGTCTATTATAAAAGATATCAAGTATTTCATTTTTCTTGAGAGGATGATCAGGCAAAGCATTAAGTAATTGGAAAAGCCTCCCCAAGCTTGAGGGAGATTCTCTTATTCAATTTGCACAAAGTTAAATATTTCATGTAATGCAGCTTGTTTCTTATAAGCAGGAAAATATTTTTCAAAGAAGTAATAAATCATATCCTGGGGACTATGACACAACCAGGAGCAAGAGTATTAAACCATATCTTAGCATCACCCTTTAACGAGAAAGGAAACAACTTAAGGATATAGTAATAGCGAATTTTTTCCTCATGAGCAAATAAGTGGCTATATCATTTAGTTTAGTAAGATGTGCTACAACAGTTTCAGTTTCATAACCGTGGAAAGGATCAGATTCAACCAAAGTAATTAACTCGGGATTGACAGAGAATTCATAATGCTTATCAGTAACAAAGATAGGTGAAGTAGCAAACTTAGGATCATCTTTCATTCTAGCATTCAAAGATTTTTCTTTCAGCTTATATAGTAGTTTCTTAAGATCATCTATGTCATTACAAGCAAGAAGTTCTCTAGTTATCTCCTCACCCACAACATAACCCTCAGGTTCTCTGGCATTTCAATTCTAGGAGAGCTAGGTGTAAAAGATAGATCATAATTTTCAGTTTCAATAATTTCATCAGTTTCAAGGAGATCACCTAGTGGCACAGTATCATCAAACAGAGTACTAGCATCATCAATAACATCATTCATAGCAGAAGTAGCATCATCAATTACTTGCGACATATCAGAATTAATAGCAGGTGGTGGTGTCGCAAGCTTACTTAAAACAGAAGGTGAATCAAGTGCAGAGCTAGATAACAGTTCCTTACCTCCCCTCGTCCTAGAGGGAACGATCGTGGTTCTATCATCCTTCAGATTCTTCATAGTAATCAACAAATATAAATCCCAAGTGACTCAGCAAATAGAGCTATGCTCCCCGCCAACGGCGCTAGAAAAAGGTCTTGATAACCCACAAGTATAGGGGATCGCAACCGTTTTCGAGGGTAGAGTATTCAACCCAAATTTATTGATTCGACACAAGGGGAGCCAAAGAATATTTGCAAGTATTAGCAGTTGAGTTGTCAATTCAACCACACTTGGAGACTAAGTATCTGCAGCAGAGTGATCAGTAGCATAGTAGTATGATAATTTGATAGCGGTAGTAACAATAGCAACAATAACGGTAATAGTAGCAGTAGCAGTTTTGTAGTGTTTGTGACAGTAGCAGCAACAACAACAGTAACTTAGCAAGATCAATATGTGAAAAACTCGTAGGCATTGGATCGGTGATGGATAATTATGCTGGATGGCATTCATCATGTAACATTTATAACCTAGGCCAACACAGAACTAGCTCCAATTCATCAATGCAATGCAGGCATGTATTCCGTATATAGTCATACGTGCTCGCGGTAAGAACTTGCATGACATCTTTTGTCCTACCCTTCCGTGGCAGCGGGGTCCATAAGGAAACTAAGGGATATTAAGGCCTCCTTTTAATAGAGAATCAGAACAAAGCATTAACACATAATGAATACATGAACTCCTCAAACTACGGTAATCACCGGAAAGAATCCCAATTATTGTCACCTTGGGGTATGCGGATCTTAACACGTAATAGGTGCGTATAACTTGCAAGATAGGATCAAGAACACAAATATATTGGTGAAAACATAAAGGGTTCAGATATGAAATCATGGCACTCGGGCCCTAGTGACAAGCATTAAGCATAGCAAATTCATATCAACATCAATCTCAGAACATAGTGGATACTAGGGATCAAGCCCTAACAAAACTAACTTGATTACATGATAAATCTAATCCAACCGGCCATCACCATCCAGCAAGCCTACGAAAGAATTACTCACTCCCGGCAGTGAGCATCATGAAATTGGTGATGGAGGATGGTTGATGATGACGATGACGAAGGATCCCCCTCTCCGGAGCCCCGAACGGACTCCAGATCTGGCCTCCCGATGAAGAACAGGAGGTGGCGGCGGCTCCGTATCATAAAACATGATGAAACTTCTTCTCTTATTCCTTTCTCATGAAATCTAAATTTATAGCGTTGGAATTAGGGTCATCGGAGCCACGTGGGCCCCACGAGGCACCAGGGCGCGCCCAGGGGTTGGCCGCGCCCTGGTGGCTCCCCTCCTGTGGATCTTCGCTCCAGTATTTTTTATTTATTCCACAAAAAATCTCTAAAAAGTTTCATCCAATTCCGAGAACTTTTATTTCTGTACAAAAACAACACCATGGTAGTTCTGCTGAAAACAGCGTCAATCCGGGTTAGTTTCATTCAAATCATACAAATTAGAGTCCAAAACAAGAGCAAAAGTGTTTGGAAAAGCAGATACGACGAAGACGTATCAGAAGCCCCCTACTTTCTACGGTTGCAGCAAAAAATGACACCGGTCGTAGCATTCCTCCATGCTTGTTCCAGCATTTCACCTCGGCGCTAGTAGCATTCCGCCTCGTTGCTCGTAGTTGTGCGCCCTAGCAATTGTAGCGGCACCGCCGCCGGTTGCAACTCACCGTCATGCTAGTTCCAGCACATGACAAGCCGGTAGCAGCACCGGAGATCGCTGGTTCTAGCACCTGGTGCAGCTGGTTCCAACACCTGATGTAGCCTGTTGCAGCTCACCATCATGCCAGTTCCAACATCGCTGCAGTCGATGGTAGCACCAAAACTCGCTGGTTCCAACACGGGACACATACGGTTGCAGCTTTGGTCGAAGTTGCCATCCGGCGCCGGAGAAGCTCGTAACAACTCGATAGCTGGAGGCCGAGCACTGATACATCTCCAACGTATCTATAATTTTTTATTGTTCCATGCTATTATATTATCTATTTTGGATGTTTTGTATGCATTAATATGCTATTTTATATTATTTTTGGGACTAAATTATTAACCTAGTGCCCAGTGCCAGTTTTTGTTTTTTCCTTGTTTTTTACTTTTACAGAAAAGGAATATCAAACGGAGTCCAAACATAATAAAACTTTACGATGATTTTTCTTGGACCAGAAGAAACCCACGAGACTTGGAGAGGAGCCCAGAAGCCCTACGGGGTGGCCACAAGCCGTAGGGGCACGCCCCCAGGGCTTGTGGGCCCCTCGTAGACCTTCCAACCCTAATCTTTGTTCTATAAATACCCAAATATTCCCCCTACACCAGAGGGCACACCAAAAATACTTTTCCGCCGCCGCAAGCTTCTGTTCCCGTGAGATCCCATCTTGGGGCTTTTTCCGACACTCCACCGGAGGGGTATTCGATCACGGAGGGCCTCTACACCAACCTTGTTGCCCTTCCGATGATGTGTGAGTAGTTTACCACAGACCTACGGGTCCATAGCTAGTAGCTAGATGGCTTCTTCTCTCTCTTTGATCTTCAATACAATGTTCTCATTGATGTTCTTGGAGATATATTCGATGTAATCTTCTTTTGCGGTGCATTTGTTGAGATCCGATGAATTGTCAATTTATGATCGGATTATCTATGAATATTATTTTAGTTTTTTATGAACTCTTTTATGCATGATTAATATATCTTTGTATTTCTCTTTGAACTATCGGTTTGGTTTGGCCAACTAGATTGGTTTTTCTTGCAATGGGAGAGGTGCTTAGTTTTGGGTTCAATCTTGCGGTGTCCTCACCCAGTAACAGAAGGGGTAGCGAGGCACGTATTATATTGTTACCATCAAGGATAAAAAGATGGGGTTTATATCATATTGCTTGAGTTTATCCCTCTACATCATGTCATCTTACTTAAAGTGTTGCTCTGTTCTTATGAACTTAATACTCTAGATGCAGGCAGGAGTCGGTCGATGAGTGGAGTAATAGTAGTAGATGCAGAATCGTTTCGGTCTACTTGTCACGGACGTGATGCCTATATGCATGAACATTGCCTTAGATATCATTATAACTATGCACTTTTCTATCAATTGTTCAACAGTAATTTGTTTACCCACCATATGTTATCTTCAAGAGAGAAGCCTCTAGTGAAACCTATGGCCCCCGGGTCTATTTTCCATCATATATTTTCAGATCTATAAACTAAAAAAAAACCAAAAATACCTTGTTGCACTTTATTTATATTTACTTTATTTTGCTCTTTTATTTATCTTTTATACCTATCTCTATTAGATCTCACTCTTGTTCGTGACCGTGAAGGGATTGACAACCCCTTTTTCGCGTTGTGTGCAAGTGTTTGTTAGTTTGTGCAGGTGCATATATTGGAGACTTGCTTGTGCCTCCTACTGGATTGATACCTTGGTTCTTAACTGAGGGAAATACTTATCTCTACTTTGCTGCATCACCCTTTCCTCTTCAAGGGAAAAATCAGCGCAAGCTCAAGAAGTAGCAGGAAGAATTTCTGGCACCATTGCTGGGGAGGTTCTACATCAAGTCTACCAAGTACCTATCATAAACTCTCATCTCTTGCACTTACATTATTTTCCAATTGCCTCTCGTTTTCCTCTCCCCTACTTCTAAAACATTTTCAGAAAAACACAAAAATATTTGCCTTTTTATTTGCCCTTCTTTCCGTTCGTCTATTCGTTTGCTTTTTGTTTGCTTGTGTGCAAGATCGCTTGCTTTGCTCTCATGGCTAGTCCTTATACCATTGTTAGCACCCCTGAAAGTGAGGTTCTTAATTTTAAACAAAGGGAGGGATAAAATGTAAAAGATGCTTGGTATAGAATTTGCAATGCTCGGAATAGATCTACCCGTAAGCAATCTACTACCGTTCTTCTCCGAATTTTTTATGTAGGTGTCACTATTTGGTATAGATATGTGCTGGACACCATTACTGGGGGTAATTTTTTGGGAAGTCATACTTTGGATGCTTATAATGCTATGGTAAATTTGGTAGGATCCCCACCACTCATGGTTAATGAAACAACTTTAACTTTGGAACATGTGATGCAAAGGCTTGATATTATTTAGAATAAAATTTCTACCATAGAGCTTATTGAAAACTTGGATAAGAAGATTCATAATCACATTACTCAAATTGGATCAAAGGTGGGAATTACTTTGAAGAATCTAAAGGAAAAGGAACCTATAGTTAATGAGAAAATAGATCAAGATTCTACCAGAATTGATAAGTTAGAAGGTATTATTACGAACTTGGGTTCTGCTTTTGCCGCTGTTAAAACTACTCCAAATTTTCCTCCTACTAAAGCTACTAAGTTTATTTATGTTCCTAAAAATAAGGGTGAATCATCTAGTAAAGGAAACGAAGATCTTAAGATGATAAGTATTTATCCTAGCTTTGTCAATATCATTAAAGAACCAATTGCTACGAGTGAATTTCTTGATTTCTTACCTAGGAGTGTGACCATCAATAAACCCAATGAATCTCCTAGGGGATATAAACGTGCAATTGAAGAATTGCATACCAAAGATGATAATACTTAGATCTATGTTTTATGCCTAGCTAGGGGCGTTAAACAATAGCGCTTGTTGGGAGGCAACCCAATTTTTTATTTTTTATTTTTTATTTTTTCTTTTGTTTTTCAATAAATACACATTATTACTTCTATAGTAATTGTGTTTTAGTGTTTTAATTAGTGTTTGAGCCAAGTAAGACATTTGGGATGGTTTATGGTGATAGTTGATTTGATCTTGCTGAAAAACAGAAACTTTTGCGCTCATTGCCAGAATTTTAAAAAAAATCACAGAAGCATTCTTTTGATCTGCATTTTTTACAAAAGTTTGATATACAAATTGCCTAGGTTTTCCTAATTTGTCAGAATTTTTGGAGTTACAGAAGTATACGAAATTTCCAGATTACTACAGACTGTTCTATTTCTGACAGGTCCTGTTTTCTATGTGTTGTTTGCTTATTTTGATGAATCTATGGGTAGTATCGAGGGGTATGAACCATGGAGAAGTTGCAATACAGTAGATATAACACCAATATAAATTTAGAATAAGTTCACAACAGTACCTAAAGTGGTGATTTATTTTAGAGAAAAGTATGTTTTTGGTCCCTCAAGTTCCCAAAAAGTATAGACTTGGTCCATCAAGATTTTTTGGTATACATTTGGTCCCTCAAGTCTCAAAACCGGACAAGTTTGGTCCTAAACCAGATTTTGACCCCGTTGACCGGGTTTGACCGCCATAAACCGCCCGATGAATAGTAAATTCGAGTTTTTTTTCAAAAAATCTTCAAAAAAATCTGAAATTTTTTGGGGTCCAATATGCATACATGCACAAGGTGTGACCAAATTTTCGTGGTCTTTTGACACTCGAGGAGCTCGTAACAAAAAAAACAAAAATATTTGTTCGATGAATAGTAAATTCGAAAAAAATTCAAAAAATTCTGAAATTTTTTGGGGTCCAATATGGTTACATGCGCAAGGTGCGACCAACATTTTGTCATGAAATGACATAGGATGGGCTCTAGCAAAAAAAACAAATTTTGGTTATTTTTTGTGAGCGAAAAATTGTTTTTTTTTTGCCACGAGCTCCTTGAGTCTCAAAACACCACCAAATTTTGGTCAAACCTTGCGCATGTAACCATATTAGACCCCAAAAAAATTCAGAATTTTTTGAATTTTTTTTCGAATTTACTATTCATCAGACAGATATTTTTGTTTTTTTTGTCACGAGCTCCTCGAGTGTCGAAAGACTACGAAAATTTGGTCGCACCTTGTGCATGTAAGCATATTGGACCACAAAAAATTTCATATTTTTTGAAGTTTTTTTTAAAAAAAAACTCAAATTTACTGTTCATCGGGCGGTTTTGTGGCGGTCAAACCCGGTCAACGGGGTCAAAATCTGGTTTAGGACCAAACTTGTCCGGTTTTGATACTTGAGGGACCAAATGTATACCAAAAAATCTTGAAGGACCAAGTCTGTACTTTTTGGGAACTTGAGGGACCAAAAACATACTTTTCTCTTTATTTTATTATACTAACGGATCTTATGAGTTTTCTATTGAGTTTTGTGTTGTGAATTTTTCAAATTTTGGATAAAGTTTTGATGGACCACGGAATAAGGAGTGGCAAGAGCCTAAAATTGGGGATGCCCAAGGAACCCCAAGGTAATATTCAAGGACAACCAAGCATCTAATCTTGGGGATGTCCCGGATGGCATCCCCTCTTTCGTCTTTAATCCATCGGTAAATTTATTTGAGGCTATATTTTTATTCACCACATGATATGTGTTTTTCTTGGAGCGTCTTGTATGATATGAGTCTTTGCTTTTTAGTTTGCCACAATCATCCTTGTTGTACACACCTTTTGAGAGGGACACACATTAATCGTGAATTTATTAGAATACTCTATGTGCTTCACTTATATCTTTTGAGCTAGATAGTTGCTCTAAGTGCTTCGCTTATATCTTTTTAGAGCACAGCGGTGGTTTTATTTAATAGAAATTGATGAACTCTCATGCTTCACTTATATTATTTTGAGAGTCTGTAAACAGCATGGTAATTTGCTTAGGTTATGAATTTAGTCCTAATATGATGGGCATCCAAGAGGGATATAATAAAAACTTTCATATAAGAGCATTGAATAATATGAGAAGTTTGATTCCTTGCATTTCTTTTGAGATATAAAGATTTTGATATTAGAGTCATGCTAGTGAGTAATTGTGGATTGGTAGAAATACTTGTGTTAAAGTTAGTGATTCACGAAGCATGCACGTATGGTGAACCGTTATGTGATGAAGTCGGAGCATAATTTATTTTTTGATTGTCTTCCTTATGAGTGGCGGTCGGGGACGAGAGATGGTCTTTTCCTACCAATCTATCCCCCTAGGAGCATGCGTCTAGTACTTTGTTTCGATGGCTAATAGATTTTTGCAATAAGTATGTGAGTTCTTTATGAATAATGTTGAGTCCATGGATTATACGCACTCTCACCCTTCCACCATTGCTAGCCTTCCGCGCAACTTTCGCCGGTGCATTAAACCCACCATATACCCTTCCTCAAAACAGCCACCATACCTACCTATTATGGCATTTCCATAGCCATTCCGAGATATATTGCCATGCAACTTCCACCGTTCCATTTATTATGACACATACCATCATTGTCATATTGCTTTGCATGATCATGTAGTTGGCATAGTATTTGTGGCAAAGCCACCGTTCATATTTTATGCATGTCACTCTTGATCATTGCACATCCCGGTACACCGCCGGAGGCATTCATATAGAGTCATATCTTGTTCTAGTATCGAGTTGTAATTCTTGATATGTAAAGTATATAAAAGTGTGATGATCATCATTATTAGAGCATTGTCCCATGTGAGGAAAGGATGATGGAGGCTATGATTCCCCCACAAGTCGGGATGAGACTCTAGATGAAAAAAAAGAGGCCAAAGAGCCCAAACAAAAAAATGAGAGAAAAGAGAGAAGGGACAATGTTACTATCCTTTTTTTCCACACTTGTGCTTCAAAGTAGCACCATGGTCTTCATGATAGAGAGTCTCCTATGTTGTCACTTTCATATACTAGTGGAAATTTTTCATTTTAGAACTTGGCTTGTGTATTCCAATGATGGGCTTCCTCAAATTGCCCTACGTCTTCGTGAGCAAGCAAGTTGGATGCACACCCACTTAGTTTCTTTTTGAGCTTTCATACACTTATAGCTCTAGTGCATCCATTGCATGGCAATCCCTACTCACTTGCATCGATATCAATTGATGGGCATCTCCATAGCCATTAATTTTCCTAGTTTATGTGAGACTTTCTCCTTTTTGTCTTCTCCACAACCTCCACCATATTCTATTCCACATATAGTGCTATATCCATGGCTCACACTCATGTATTGCGTGAAAATTGAAAAATTTTGAGAACATTAAAAGTATGAAACAATTGCTTGGCTTGTCATCGGGGTTGTGCATGATGAAATATTTTATGTGATGAAGATAGAACATAGCCAGACTATATGATTTTGTAGGGATAACTTTCTTCGGCCATGTTATTTTGAGAAGACATGATTGCCTTATTAGTATGCTTGAAGTATTATTGTTTTTATGTCAATATTAAACTTTTATTTTGAATCTTATGGACCTGAATATTCTTGCCACAATAAGTAAAATTGCATTGATAAATATGTTAGGTAGCATTTCACATCAAAAATTCTGTTTTTATCATTTACCTACTTGACGACGAGCAGGAATTAAGCTTGGGGATGCTGATACGTCTCCAACATATCTATAATTTTTTATTGTTCCATCCTATTATATTATCTATTTTGGATGTTTTATATGCATTAATATGCTATTTTATATTATTTTTGGGACTAACTTATTAACCTAGTGCCCAGTGCCAGTTTCTGTTTTTTCCTTGTTTTTGACTTTTACAGAAAAGGAATATCAAACGGAGTCCAAACGGAATAAAACTTTACGGTGATTTTTCTTGGACCAGAAGAAACCCACGAGACTTGGAGAGGAGGCCAGAAGCCCTAAGGGGTGGCCACAGGCTGTAGGGGCGCGCCCCTAGGGCTTGTGGGCTCCCCGTAGACCTTCCAACCCTAATCTTCGTTCTATAAATACCCAAATATTTCCCCTACACCAGAGGGCACACCAAAACTACTTTTCCGCCGCCGCAAGCTTCTGTTCCCATGAGATCCATCTTGGGGCCTTTTCCGGCACTCCGCCGGAGGGGGATTCGATCACGGAGGGCCTCTACACCAACCTTGCTGCCCTTCCAATGATGTGTGAGTAGTTTACCACAGACCTACGGGTCCATAGCTAGTAGCTAGATGGCTTCTTCTCTCTCTTTGATCTTCAATACAATGTTCTCCTCGATGTTCTTGGAGATCTATTCGATGTAATCTTCTTTTGCGGTGCGTTTGTTGAGATCTGATGAATTGTGGATTTATGATCAGATTATCTATGAATATTATTTGAGTCTTTTCTGAACTCTTTTATGCATGATTAAGATATCTTTGTATTTCTCTTTGAACTATCGGTTTGGTTTGGCCAACTAGATTGGTTTTTCTTGCAATGGGAGAGGTGCTTAGTTTTGGGTTCAATCTTGCGGTGTCCTCACCTAGTGACAGAAGGGGTAGTGAGGCACGTATTGTATTGTTGCCATCAAGGATAAAAAGATGGGGTTTATATCATATTGCTTGAGTTTATCCCTCTACATCATGTCATCTTACTTAAAGCGTTGCTCTGTTCTTATGAACTTAATACTCTAGATGCAGGTAGGAGTCGGTCGATGTGTGGAGTAATAGTAGTAGATGCAGAATCGTTTTGGTCTACTTGTCACGGACGTGATGCCCATATGCATGATCATTGCCTTAGATATTGTTATAACTATGCGCTTTTCTATCAATTGGTCAAAAGTAATTTGTTTACCCACCGTATGCTATCTTCAAGAGAGAAGCCTCTAGTGAAACCTATGGCCCTCGGGTCTATTTTCCATCATATATTTTCAGATCTATAAACTAAAAAACCCCAAAATACCTTGCTGCACTTTATTTATATTTACTCTATTTTGCTTTTTTATTTATCTTTTATACCTATCTTTATTAGATCTCACTCTTGTTCGTGACCATGAAGGGATTGACACCCCCTTTTTCGTGTTGTGTGCAAGTGTTTGTTAGTTTGTGCAGGTGCATATATTGGAGACTTGCTTGTGCCTCCTACTGGATTGATACCTTGGTTCTTAACTGAGGGAAATACTTATCTCTACTTTGCTGCATCACACTTCCCTCTTCAAGGGAAAAATCAACGCAAGCTCAAGAAGTAGCAAGCACCTCCCACTGCGCGTTGCAGCACGATGCCCGGGTCCGTAGCACCTCCCGCCGCTCAGAGTGGTCTGCAGCACTACTGGAGAGGAGCGTGACAATGACTACCTCACCAGCATTGAGGGACGAGATACAGTGGGGCAGTAGTGGCATGGCTCTCACAGGCCAGAGGAAGGTGGAGGAACAGAGGATATCTCGCTCGTTGCGAGGTAGAAGACGAGATGTGAGGAGGTTGCGTCGTAAAAATGAGTGGCTGTGGTGGAAAGCGTGAAGAGATAAGGATGAAAAAGAAAGACATGGACTGTTGGTGGCCCCAGTTGTGACGTGTACGCGAGCGTGGCAAGAGACGAGGGCAACATTTCGGCTGGCCTGCCGGGTGAAAGTGTTTACCTAGATATTTTGGAAAGTCTAACTTTATAAACTTTGATCAAATTTATAGAGAAAACTATGTATATTTACAATGCCAAATATATACAATATGTACATCATGTGATGTATCTAATGGTATAACTTGGTCAAGGTTTGTAAACTTTGACTTTCTAAAAAAACTATATGCAGGGAGTAGTCAATATGACTAGGTCGACACGTGGCAACTCACGCTTCAAATTTTGTAGCGTCGATTACTCAACCCTGGAAATAAAAAAGATGGATGATCATTCCATTCACTTGTATTGTTGGAGTACTAGACGCCATATACCATCCCAAAGAAAAGTGACTCGATGCAGATGGAGTGGAGGAAATTTTACCCGACCATTCCTTTACATGATCTCCGGATAGCCTTTTCCTACCCTGGTGATGGCCTATGCCCCCTCTCTGCGGTGCCGGAGACTGGGATCCGTATCCTCTTCTGTACGGTGGCGCGAGTGTTATGGACGTTCATCCGCGGGGCTCTAGGCCCGATTGGGAGGCCCTGAACCTCGCGGAGTTTCTCTAGTATAGTTTATGCAACAGTCACAACATCGTCGTCTATTTTGGCTTATTTTTGTGATGATGTCATGGACATTTTGGACGACTCGTAATAAGATGGTGATTGAGAAGGTCTTTCCGAGAAAGGCGTCTGACTTCTTCTTCAAATTCCTTGTTTTTCTGCAGCACTGGCACCCGCTTTTGAGGCAGGGTGACCGTGATCGTCTCGGTCTCATGATGGATATGCTTCTAGCTTCAGCGCGTCGACTATCATCCTTGTAGTGCTGCTTGGCGACTGCCACTAGTTGATTTTTTTCTCTTTTTTTATGTTTTCTTGGGCATGATTGTGTTGTTGTCTTAGCTATTGTTCTTCCGATGATGTTTGGATGCTGGTTGTATGGATCATTGCTTTATTTATAAAATGGGGCGAAAGTCTATTTGGAGAGCTTTCATATTTCTCCGTGCACTCATATGTGTCCTCACAATACCTGTGATGTCGATGGAGCATCCCAGGAGTAAAGACCCGGAGGGAATGCATCCCTCACAGCGATTAGCGAACGTGGACCGTCCGATCATTTTTCCTACGCGATCCAGGCCGTTCGATCTGGATCAGATCTGTTATTGGCTGTCCGATTTTCACCACGGTCAACCATAGCCGTCGGATATATTTCCAATTGCAACTAATTGTAAATACCCTGCCCTCACCGGGGCATTTTCGTCACTTTGCTTTTCTAGTCGGGAGGCGATAGACGTACGTGACCGCGGCTGCCTTCTGCCCACGCTCCTCACTTCCCCCTTCTCGCGAACCCTAGCTGCTCTCTGCAGCCGCCGCCGCCGCCGCTCGAGTCCGGATCCTGAGCTACTGTGTTCGCCTCGGATCAGGTGCGTCGTCCCGCACTCTTCTTTGTCTGTCCTTCCTCTTCTCGCGGTCGTTCCTCGTGGCTTAGCTGATTTCCTGCTTGTGCTACAGTTGGTTTCCAGATCTGGCCACACTCCTCACGCCCGCCGCTCGTCGTTCGCTCGGTTGCCGCCATGGGAAAGGTTGGTTCTTCTTTCCTTTCTTAGTCCTTCCGGGTTTCCTGCTCACTGTGCACCTGTGCGTGCCTCACGCTTTCTGTTCTTCTTGGATGAACAGGGGTGATTAGGGTTTGGTGCCAGGGACTGTTCCTCTTTCAGATTGGGCCATCATTTCTCCTGCATCTCTGTCAGGTGCGGATCTGGACCATCCACTTGATGTGCTAGTGGAATGCATGACCAACAATTAGCAGTCTTCGTTTTTTCTAGCAGTTTTGTTGTGCTATTTTCCTTTGAAATGACCGTTGAGTTTGTAGATGTTTGATTATTTTCTTTGAGATGGAATGTATGCCTGGCTGCTTGCTAGATTGGTGATTGTCTTCTTTGAACTGGTTTATGCATGTTTGATAGTCTGACTTGAACTGTACATATAGCCGTTTATTGGCTCTTCGGTCAAGGGATGGTTTGATTCTTGCATGGAGGATAGGTTGATTAATTTTAGTTTTTTTTTCTCGGTTTGGTTTGCTGTCTAATCCCCTGGTTGTAGCTCAAATTGATGTTTGATATATGGGACGTGTTTAGAACCTTGGAGCAGATAATGAAACATCTATAAACTGGATGCCCATTTCAAAGGTATACAATGAACCACTCCATTGCCCCCCTTCTTTACTATCATTTGTCAAGTCTCAACACATGGGTCGACATATGTTTGCTGCTTATTAGGTATTTGAAGAGGGATGATGCTTCCGAAAATCTTCATAGGGCAGAGCGGCAAGGCAAGAAAGTGAAATTATGGAGTAGTGTTTGTACTTTTTTCTTTCTTATATCATGGTGTCACGGTGTCGCCTGTGAGTGGTCTGCAGCAAGAACTAGGTTATTGCTATGCCTACCATGTCCCCAATTTCCATATGCCCTTCTTTTTAACATCTGCCACAAGTGGTGGTTCATGGGAAGAGAAAATAAATAATGCATTTATGTTCTAATTTCTTCAGTATGTGCCTACCAAAAGGAATAGTTCAGCAGGGTTTTGAAAATACCATTCAAATTTGCAGTCCAGCTGGGCCTTCTGTGAGTAAAAAAGAGGATGTTATTGGTTTTGTTTTTACACAGAGATGTCAAGAAGTATACTATCCTTTTTGTCGAGTCAATGAACAAATAATACTTTTTACATACTTATAATCTTATCGTTTATTTTCTCAGGAGCTCGACACAATGTACAAGGCCATTCCAGCTACTTGCATATTGGAGAAACTTCATGGGTTTTGGTCTACGTCGATATCTAACGATGGATCCAGCGTGTGTATTAGCAGGTTAAGAAGTATGTACATCACTGTTATCACTCAGTTTATAACATTCCCGTCAATACATGCATAATAATTCTTGCTCAAAAAAATACATGCATAATGTGTAACTTTTCTGTCAATTGGAAGCGAGCTTCATTAGCTTGTTAGATTTTATATTTGATTAGCAGCACCTATGTATTTCTATCAGCTTTTACTTTTCTTCAATGGATTAGTTGCATCAGACTATAGATACTGTTAACTGCAAAGCTATAAATCCACCTGTGCATTATGCCTTTGTCTGTGCAACTAAGATCAATTTTTTCATTCATTTATTGTGAAATCTTATTCTACAAGAGGCAAAAAGTTAATTTTGATTGTTCTTACTTAATGTTAATATGTATTTAAATTTTGTAAATTTTTCCTCACTTTTCCCAGATTGGTTATAGATACTTAGCTGATGTTACCCGCGAAAATAGGAATGATTTTCTTAGTGTATGGACAGACTAAGGAGGACCATGTTTTGCTCTACAAATGTTGCATGCACCAATGTTCAAAATCTAATATAACTAAAAGTCCATTGCCTGATTAATAAACTTTTCAAAAGTTATGAGCAGAGAAATTGTGGTTATCAAGAGTAATGTTTGATTCATCCCGATATTCAAGATTTCAGGGTCAAAGTGCTTTTTCCCTATGGTAATCACCATTGTTTTATTATTTGGCTTCTTCTACATATCCTTTAGTTTAGTTTTCAGTATCATCACAACTAGGAGGTATATCAGAGTAATATCATATACTAATTAGAAATGGAGACAAATTTAAGAACTTAGTAATTACATAGTAATCATAGCCAGATGTTAGAGATGTACAAATCCTTTATTAATATGTTTTTTAGTATTTGCAGCACCATATGATGGATCATAGCAGGTAAAGGTTTTTATAGAATATATAAGGCATGTTTAGAACCTTTGAGCATGAACCTTTGAACAATCAGTACCATCTTTTTTAATTGCGTGTAGTTTAATTAATTGTTTGTTTCATTTCCAAGGTTTACAGGGACTGAACAGTTGGGAAACATAGCATGCAATTTCAAAAAAATTCCTACGCTCACGCAAGATCTATCTAGGAGATGCATAGCAATGAGGGGGAGAGTGTGTCTACATACCCTCGTAGACCGTAAGCGGAAGCGTTTGACAACGCGGTTGATGTAGTCAAACTTCTTCTAGCTCCGACCGATCAAGTACCGAACGTACGGCACCTCTGAGTTCTGCACACGTTCAGCTCGATGACATCCCTCGTCCTCTTGATCCAGCAAGATGTCGAGGAAGTAGATGAGTTCCGTCAGCACGACGGCGTGGTGATGGTGATGGTGAAGTGATCCGCGCAGGGCTTCGCCAAAGCACTACGAAGATATGACCGGAGGCGTAAACTCTGGAGGGGGGTGCTGCACACGGCTAACAATTGATGTTGTGTCTTCTAGGCGCCCCCCTCCCCACATATATATAGGTGGGAGGGGAGGAGAGGCAGCCAGGGGGTGCCCCAAGTAGGATCCGAATCCTACTTGGGGTTTCCCCAAGTGGCGCCCCCCCCCCCCCTTTCCTTTTTTCACCAGAGAAGAAAGGGAAGGGGGAAGAGAGAAAGGAAGGGGGGCCGAACCCCCTTTTTCCTTCTCCAATTCGTCCTCCTGCCATAGGGGGGTGCGCCACCCCTTGTGGGCTGGTGTGCTCCCCTCTCATGGCCCATATGGCCCATATCTTCCCCCCGGGGGTTTCGGTAACCCCTCCGGTACTCCGATAAATACCCGATACACTTCGGAACACTTCCGGTGTCCGAGTACTATCGTCCTATATATCAATCTTTACCTCTCGACCATTTCGAGACTCCTCGTCATGTCCGTGATCTCATTCGAAACTCTGAACAACATTCGGTCACCAAATCACATAACTCATATAATACAATATCGTCAACGAATGTTAAGCGTGCGGACCCTACGGGTTCGAGAAGTATGTAGACATGACCGAGACAGCTCTCTGGTCAATAACCAACAACGGAACCTGGATGCTCATATTGGCTCCTACATATTCTACGAAGATCTTTATCGGTCTAACCGTTATGACAACATACATTATTCCCTTTGTTCATCGGTATGTTACTTGCCCGAGATTCAATCGTCAGTATCTTCATACATAGTTCAATCTCATTACCGGCAAGTCTCTTTACTCATTCCGTAATACATCATCCTGCAACTAACTCATTGGTCACTTTGCTTGCAAGGCTTCTTATGATGTGTATTACCGAGAGGGCCCAGAGATACCTCTCCGATACTCAGAGTGACAAATCCTAATCTCGATCTATGCCAACTCAACAAACACCTTCAGAGATACCTGTAGAGCATCTTTATAATCACCCAGTTACGTTGTGACATTTGATAGCACACAAGGCATTCCTCCGGTATCCGGGAGTTGCATAATCTCATAGTTGAAGGAATATGCATTTGACATGAAGAAAGCAATAGCAATAAAACTGAACGATCATAATGCTAAGCTAACGGATGGGTCTTGTCCATCACATCATTCTCCTAATGATGTGATCCCATTATCAAATGACAACTCATGTCCATGGTCAGGAAACCTTAACCATCTTTGATCAACGAGCTAGTCAAGTAGAGGCTCACTAGGGACACAATGTTTGTCTATGTATTCACACATGTATTTAGGTTTCCGATCAATACAATTCTAGCATGAATAATAAACATTTCTCATGAATAAGGAAATATAAAATAACAACTTTATTATTGCCTCTAGAGCATATTTCCTTCAGTCTCCCACTTGCACTAGAGTCAATAATCTAGATTACATTGTAATGATTCTAACACCCATGGAGTCTTGGTGTTGATCATGTTTTGCTCGTGGAAGAGGCTTAGTCAACGGGTCTGCTACATTCAGATTCGTATGTATTTTGCAAATCTCTATGTCTCCCTCCCTGACTTGATCATGGATGGAGTTGAAGCGTCTCTTGATGTGTTTGGTTCTTTTGTGAAATCTGGATTCCTTCGCTAAGGCAATTGCTTCAGTATTGTCACAAAAGATTTTCATTGGACCCGATGCACTAGGTATTACACCTAGATCGGATATGAACTCCTTCATCCAGACTCCTTCATTTGCTGCTTCTGAAGCAGCTATGTATTCCGCTTCACACGTAGATCCCGCCACGATGCTCTGTTTGGAACTGCACCAACTGACAGCTCCATCATTCAATATAAATACGTATCCGGTTTGTGACTTGGAGTCATCCGGATCAGTGTCAAAGATAGCATCGACGTAACTATTTACGACGAGCTCTTCATCACCTCCATAAACGAGAAACATATCCTTGGTCCTTTTCAAGTACTTCAGGATGTTCTTGACCGCTGTCCAGTGATCCACTCTTGGATTACTTTGGTACCTCCCTGCCAGACTTATAGCAAGGCACATATCAGGTCTGGTACATAGCATAGCATACATGATAGAACCTATGGCTGAGGCATAGGGAATGACTTTCATTTTCTCTCTATCTTCTGCAGTGGTTGGGCATTGAGTCTGACTCAACTTCACACCTTGTAACACAGGCAAGAACCCTTTCTTTGACTGATCCATTTTGAACTTCTTCAAAACTTTATCAAGGTATGTGCTTTGTGAAAGTCCTATTAAGCGTCTTGATCTATCTCTATAGATCTTGATGCCCAATATATAAGCAGCTTCACCGAGGTCTTTCATTGAAAAACTTGTATTCAAGTATCCTTTTATGCTATCCAGAAATTCTACATCATTTCCAATCAATAATATGTCATCCACATATAATATCAGAAATGCTACAGAGCTCCCACTCACTTTCTTGTAAATACAGGCTTCACCGAAAGTCTGTATAAATCCATATGCTTTGATCACTTCATCAAAGTGTATATTCCAACTCCGAGATGCTTGCACCAGTCCATAGATGGATTGCTGGAGCTTGCACACTTTGTCAGCACCTTTAGGATCGACAAAACCTTCTGGTTGCATCATATACAACTCTTCTTTAAGAAATCCATTAAGGAATGCAGTTTTGACGTCCATTTGCCAAATTTCATAATCATAAAATGCGGCAATTGCAAACATGATTCGGACAGACTTAAGCATCGCTACGGGTGAAAAAGCCTCATCATAGTCAACCCCTTGAACTTGTCAAAAACCTTTTGCGACAAGTCGAGCTTTATAGACAGTAACATTACCATCGGTGTCAGTCTTCTTCTTGAAGATCCATTTATTTTCTATGGCTTGCCGATCATCGGGTAAATCCACCAAAGTCCACACTTTGTTCTCATACATGGATCCTATCTCAGATTTCATGGCCTCAAGCCATCTGTCAGAATTTGGGCTCATCATAGCTTCTTCATAGTTCGTAGGTTCGCCTTGGTCTAGTAACATGACTTCCAGTATAGGATTCCCATACCACTCTGGTGCGGATCGTGTTCTGGTTGACCTATGAAGTTCTGTAGTAACTTGATCTAAAGTTTCATGATCATCATCATTAGCTTCCTCTCTAGTTGGTGTTGGCATCACAGGAACGGTTTTCTCTGATGAACTACTTTCCAATTCGAGAGAAGGTACGATTACCTCATCAAGTTCTACTTTCCTCCCACTCACTTCTTTCGAGAGAAACTCCTTCTCGAGAAATGTTCCATTCTTGGCAACAAAGATCTTGCCTTCGGATCTGTGGTAGAAGGTGTACCCAATTGTTTCCTTAGGGTATCCTATGAAGACGCACTTCTCCGATTTGGGTTCGAGCTTATCAGGCTGAAGCCTTTTGACATAAGTGTCGCAACCCCAAATTTTAAGAAACGACAACTTAGGTTTCTTGCCAAACCACAGTTCATACGGTGTCATCTCAACGGATTTAGACGGTGCCCTATTTAACGTGAATGCAGCTGTCTCTAATGCATAACCCCAAAACGATAGTGGTAAATTGGTAAGAGACATCATAGATCGCACCATATCTAATAAAGTACTGTTACGATGTTCGGACACACCATTACGCTGTGGTGTTCCAGGTGGCGTGAGTTGTGAAACTATTCCACATTGTTTTAAATGAAGGCCAAACTCGTAACTCAAATATTCACCTCCACGATCAGATCGTAGAAACTTTATTTTCTTGTTACGATGATTCTCCACTTCACTCTGAAATTCTTTGAACTTTTCAAATGTTTCAGACTTGTGCTTCATTAAGTAGATATACCCATATCTGCTCAAATCATTTGTGAAGGTCAGAAAATAACGATACCCGCCGCGTGCCTCAACACTCATCGGACCGCATACATCGGTATGTATTATTTCCAATAAGTCATTAGCTCGCTCCATTGTTCCGGAGAACGGAGCTTTAGTCATCTTGCCCATGAGGCATGGTTCGCAAGTATCAAATGATTCATAATCAAGTGATTCCAAAAGCCCATCTGCATGGAGTTTCTTCATGCGCTTTACACCAATAAGACCTACACGGCAGTGCCACAAATATGTTGCACTATCATTATCAACCTTGCATCTTTTGGCATCAATATTATGAATATGTGTATCACCACGATCGAGATTCAACAAAAATAGACCACTCTTCAAGGGTGCATGACCATAAAAGATATTACTCATATAAATAGAACAACCATTATTCTCTGATTTAAATGAATAACCGTCTCGCACTAAACAAGATCCAGATATAATGTTCATGCTCAACGCTGGCACCAAATAACAATTATTCAGGTCTAAAACTAATCCCGAAGGTATATGTAGAGGTAGCGTGCCGATGGCGATCACATCGACCTTGGAACCATTCCCGACGTGCATCGTCACCTTGTGCTTAGCCAATCTCCGTTTAATCCGTAGCTCCTATTTCGAGTTACAAATATGAGCAACCGAACCAGTATCAAATACCCAAGCGCTACTACGAGCATTAGTAAGGTACACATCAATAACATGTATGTCAAATATACCTTTGTTCACTTTGCCATCCTTCTTATCCGCCAAATACTTGGGGCAGTTCCGCTTCCAGTGACAAGTCCCTTTGCAGTAGAAGCACTCAGTTTCAGGCTTGGGTCCAGCTTTGGGCTTCTTCCCGAGAGTGGCAACTTGCTTGCCATTCTTCTTGAAGTTCCCCTTCTTTCCCTTGCCCTTTTTCTTGAAACTAGTGGTCTTGTTAACCATCAACACTTGATGCTCCTTCTTGATTTCTACCTCCGCAGCTTTGAGTATTGCGAAGAGCTCGGGAATTGTCTTCTCCATCCCTTGCATATTATAGTTCATCATGAAGCCTTTGTAGCTTGGTGGTAGTGATTGAAGAACTCTGTCAATAACACTATCATCTGGAAGATTAACTCCCAGCTGAGTCAAGTGATTATGATACCCAGACATTTTGAGTATGTGTTCACTGATAAAACTGTTCTCCTCCATCTTGCAGCTATAGAACTTGTTGGAGACTTCATATCTCTCAACTCGGGCATTTGCTTGAAATATTAACTTCAACTCTTGGAACATCTCATATGCTCCATGACGTTCAAAACGTCTTTGAAGTCCCGATTCTAAGCCGTAAAGCATGGCACACTGAACTATCGAGTAGTCATCAGATCGAGCTTGCCAGACATTCAAAACATCAGCATCTGCTCCTACAGCATGCCTTTCACCTAGCGGTGCATCAAGGACATAATTCTTCTGTGCAGCAATGAGGATAATCCTCAAGTTATGGACCCAGTCCGTGTAGTTGCTACCATCATCTTTCAACTTAGCTTTCTCTAGGAAAGCATTAAAATTTAAGGGAACGGTAGCACGGGCCATTGATCTACAACATAGATATGCAAATACTATCAGGACTAAGTTCATGATAAATTAAGTTCAATTAATCAAATTACTTAAGAACTCCCACTTAGATAGACATCCCTCAAGTCATCTAAATGATACGTGATCCAAATCAACTAAACCATGTCCGATCATCACGTGAGATGGAGTAGTCATCAATGGTGAACATCTTTATGTTGATCATATCTACTATATGATTCACATTTGACCTTTCGGTCTCCAGTGTTCCGAGGCCATGTCTGTACATGCTAGGCTCGTCAAGTTTAACCTGAGTATTCCGCATGTGCAAAACTGTCTTGCACCCGTTGTATGTGAACGTAGAGTCTATCACACCCGATCATCACGTGGTGTCTCAACACGACGAACTGTCGCAATGGTGCATACTCAGGGAGAACACTTATACCTTGAAATTTAGTTAAGGGATCATCTTATAATGCTACCGCCGTACTAAGCAAAATAAGATGCATAAAAGATAAACATCACATGTAATCAAAATATGTGACATGATATGGCCATCATCATCTTGTGCTTTTGATCTCCATCTCCAAAGCATCATCATGATCTCCATTGTCACCGGCTTGACACCTTGATCTCCATCGTTGCGTCGTGGTCGTCTCACCAACTATTGCTTCTACAACTATCGCTAACGCATAGTGATAAAGTAAAGCAATTACATGGCATTTGCATTTCATACAATAATGAGACAACCATAAGGCTCCTGCCGGTTGCAGATAACTTTTACAAAACATGATCATCTCATACAATAACGTATATCACATCATGTCTTGACCATATCACATCACAACATGCCCTGCAAAAACAAGTTAGACATCCTCTACTTTGTTGTTGCAAGTTTTACATGGCTGCTACGGGCTTCTAGCAAGAACCGTTCTTACCTACGCATCAAACCACAACGGTGTTTCGTCAAGTTTGCTGTTTTAACCCTCTTCAAGGACCGGCCATAGTCAAATTCGATTCAACTAAAGTAGAAGAAACAGACACCCGCCGGCCACCTTTATGCAAAACTAGTTGCATGTCTGTCGGTGGAACCAGTCTCATGTACGTGGACATGTAAGGTTGGTCCGGGCCGCTTCATCCCACAATACTGCCGAATCAAAATAAGACGTTGGTGGTAAGCAGTATAACTATCACCGCCCACAACTCTTTGTGTTCTACTCATGCATATCATCTACGCATAGACCTGGCTCATGATGCCACTGTTGGGAAACGTAGCATGCAATTTCAAATAAATTCCTAGGCTCACGCAAGATCTGTCTAGGAGATGCATAGCAACTAGGGGGAGAGTGTATCTACGTACCCTCGTAGACCATAAGCGGAAGCGTTTGACAATGCGGTTGATGTAGTCGAACTTCTTCTAGCTCCGACCGATCAAGTACCGAACATATGGCACCTCCGAGTTCTGCACACGTTCAGCTTGATGACGTCCCTCATCCTCTTGATCCAGCAAGATGTCGAGGAAGTAGATGAGTTCCGTCAGCACGATAGCGTGGTGACGGTGATGGTGAAGTGATCCGCGCAGGGCTTCGCCTAAGCACTACGAAGATATGACCGGAGGCGTAAACTGTGGAGGGGGGCGCCGCACACGGCTAACAATTGATGTTGTGTCTTCTAGGCGCCCCCCTCCCCACATATATATAGGTGGGAGGGGAGGAGAGGCAGCTAGGGGGCGCCCCAAGTAGGATCCGAATCCTACTTGGGGTTTCCCCAAGTGGCGCCCCCCTTTCCTTTTTTCACCGGAGAAGAAAGGGAAGGGGGAAGAGAGAAAGGAAGGGGGGGCCGAACCCCCTTTTTCCTTCTCCAATTCGGCCTCCTGCCATAGGGGGGGCACGCCACCCCTTGTGGGCTGGTGTGCTCCCCTCCCATGGCCCATATGGCCCATATCTTCCTCCCGGGGGTTCCGGTAACCCCTCCGGTACTCCGATAAATACCCGATACACTCCGGAACACTTCCGGTGTCCGAATACTATCATCCTATATATCAATCTTTACCTCTCGACCATTTCGAGACTCCTTGTCATGTCTGTGATCTCATTCGGGACTCCGAACAACATTCGATCACCAAATCACATAACTCATATAATACAATATCGTCATCGAACATTAAGTGTGCGGACCCTACGGGTTCGAGAACTATGTAGACATGACCGAGACACCTCTCTGGTCAATAACCAACAGCGGAACCTGGATGATCATATTGGCTCCTACATATTCTACGAAGATCTTTATCGGTCGAACCGTTATGACAACATACATTATTCCCTTTGTTCATCGGTATGTTACTTGCCCGAGATTCGATCATCGGTATCTTCATACCTAGTTCAATCTCATTACCGACAAGTCTCTTTACTCGTTCCGTAATACATCATCCTGCAACTAACTCATTAGTCACTTTGCTTGCAAGGCTTCTTATGATGTGTATTACCGAGAGGGCCCAGAGATACCTCTCCGATACTCGGAGTGACAAATCCTAATCTCGATCTATGCCAACTCAACAAACACCTTCGGAGATACCTGTAGAGCATATTTATAATCACCCAGTTACGTTGTGACGTTTGATAGCACACAAGCCATTCCTCCGGTATCCGGGAGTTACATAATCTCATAGTCGAAGGAATATGCATTTGACATGAAGAAAGCAATAGCAATAAAACTGAACGATCATAATGCTAAGCTAACGGATGGGTCTTGTCCATCACATCATTCTCCTAATGATGTGATCCCGTTATCAAATGACAACTCATGTCCATGGTCAGGAAACCTTAACCATCTTTGATCAACGAGCTAGTCAAGTAGAGGCTCACTAGGGACACAATGTTTGTCTATGTATTCACACATGTATTTAGGTTTCCGATCAATGCAATTCTAGCATGAATAATAAACATTTATCATGAATAAGGAAATATAAAATAACAACTTTATTATTGCCTCTAGGGCATATTTCCTTCATGAACCTACTGTATACACAAGAAAAAGAAGTGAAAGAGAAGAAAGAACCAAAAATAAATAAACTGAAGCCCGGGCGCTGAAGGTAACCTCAATGTTTCCATAAATGGATTCTATGAATCTGCGCAGAACTAAATCATAATTTGAATTTATGTTTTGCTTCTTCTACATGTGATTGACCTCTACAAAGTAGGAGTTGAGTTTCATAAATTAGGGGGCTAGAGAAATCGGTCTTAAGCCACTGATATCCTCACAATTTAATGGATTCTCCTGTTATTATTTTCTTATAGTTGTATTTTGAGCATTGGCATCTGTAGCTGAGCTGCTCTTTCAAGCCTGACCCAAAATTAAGGATTATTGTTGTACTAAAAAACTTAGTCTAAGAAATAGAGAATTCTTTTGTTGATAAGAAATTGTAATGGGATATACTGGCTAAATGTACAGATGACCAGCATAGGAAAATTAGCTAGGTAGTTTGAAGTATGTGGATCAGACCTCATAACCCAGGCAACTGTCTACCACCATCTCGGGATACTGTAGATGAGGAGAGCTGACCAACAGTGCATGGGCCTGATTACCCATGTTTTCTGCTTATCTGAATGGCGATGGTAATTTCATTATTCTTCAAGTTCATGCCAACCATTCAGAACCAATATTATTATGGATCTGATTTAAGAATGTGTGCCAAATAGCCAAGTTGCAAAGTTTGCATAGTTATAAGAACTAAAGAATGTCATAATAAGATATGTAGGAAACAAGATTAACCTAGGATTGATTTGAGTAGTTCGTAGTTGGGTTCTATTGCAATAACAACTATACCATCTTGACGCATATTGTATTCTTGCCATTCTGACCACCATTCAACATGGCTTTACTAAGCCAGTCATATGCATATATGGGTTTTGTCTTTTTATGTACAATAATAGTTACGTAATTTTTATTTGACATAGTAATATAAATGATGTTTCATTATTGGTTGGGCTATGAACTGTGCCAATGGATTCAAAACTAAAACATGAGTGTCGTGGTCGTGGTGGAAGACATTTGAGATTTTTTTTACCTTTTAGTAACTTTGTCGTGTAAGTCATCACCGAGAAAATTAACATATGTAGTTTACGATGTTGGGACCGTACCCCTGATTTAATTTGTCTTTGCTAATTGTTGCATAATATTGCTTCCATGCTTTGTTGAGTTAGCAAGAATGCCATGTAAGAAGTGTCGTAGATGATCGAAACAATGCACATGTTAGATTCTAATTCGTTATATTTAGCCTCTAGGTTCTGAAGTCTTTTTTTGTTGCAATTTTTAGTAATGCTTGCTGATGTTACACAAATGGTGTTATGTCTGATATGAAGGCAGAACTTTTTTTTTCGCGAATACGCAAAGCTTGCGTATCATTTCATTGATAGAAGAAGAAAGAGTGAGTACAAAAGGAACAACACATGACACGAACGCAACTGGCGTGAACATGGTGTCCAGAGGAGACAGATATGGGATGCTCGACCCAAAAAGAAGAAAACACAGCTAGACTCGCCATCCTGAGAAGTAGCCCGGACCAACAACAAGACGACCAACATCTTCAGATCCCAAACCGATGATACCTCAAGCAAACAAGACAACGCCTTCACGAAGGTGAACGACGCCGAGACGCTGCCGCCGTCCGATCCAAATAACCAAACCTAGGGTTTCCCCTGCTGCTCGAAGAGGGGCATAGACAATGGCCTTGACAGTGCCTCCAAGAAGGGGACGGCACCCGCGGATGTCGCCGCTGCTAGCATATGATGCAGGGATTTCGCCTAGCCAGAGTCCGAGCAATCCCAAGCCGCCGAGATGAATCAGAGAAGAGGAAGTCGGGCATAGGCGGAACCACGACCACAGAAGGGGGAGCCTCGCCCGCCACCAAAGAGGCATCGGGCACCGCCGGACGCGCAAGCAACAGAGCGATGAAGGGACAAATGGGGCACAGAGGTGGGCAGCTGGGCGGCATGAGGGGAGGTAAGGAATGTGACGGTGGTCAGAGGCCCACGCGAGCCAGGATCCTGAGGTAGCACAGATACGGGTCACCGGGACCGGAGCAACAAGGACGCCGGCAAGCCCAAGGAGCTGGAAAGGGGGCGCAGCTCCCGGCGTGCACCGGAATCAAAGACGCAACGGGATGGACGACCACCAAGGGCAGCAGCAGGGTGGGGGTGCGGAGGCACCAACGAGTCGTAGGAGCTGGAAGGAGCGCAGCTCCCAGGGAACGTCGGGTCCGGAGCCATCCGGCCAGCCAAAGACACAGGAGGGGGTACAGGTCCATGGCCATCGGGCTGGAGTCGCCCCTGCTAGGAGGAGGGTGGATGGTGGAGGGGAGCACGCACACAGCCAAATCCCGGCCGGCGCGCTGCCAAGAGGCAGCCATCGCCGGGCAGCACCAGCAGCCTCCAAGGCCGCCGCTTAACGGGGGCGCAGAGGGGCGGGGAGGGTCGCAGCCGGCCGGGGAACATCACCGGAATGATGCCGGGAGGATGGGTGGCGGGGGACCCAAAGCTCGCCGGGAGGGGAGGGAGTCGCAGCACTGGGGGACGCGCCCGGCTGCCAGAGAAGCCGTAGGGGGCCGGGGAGCGCCGCAGCCGGTCGGGGAGCTCCGCCAGTTCGCGCCGACGCGGGCGGATCGAGGGCAGAGGAGGGGGCGCCGCGCCGCGGGAGAGAGACCCCGTCGCCGCCGCCACGACCCAGGCTTTGCCTGGTGGTGGCCTCCGGCGGCGGCGAGGGGAGGAGCGGGAGGGTGGGGGGCCGGCGGCGGCGCTGCTGGGGACGCCGCCCGTGCCGCCTAGGGTTAGGCGACGCGGAGGCAGCGAGGTCGGTCATCGATCTCTCTGTAGGCAGAACTGTAGGAGGATAAATAGTACCCAGTTCTTTTGCATGGCTGCAACTTCCAGAACAAGTTATGCTTTTTAGTTTCGCCATTGTTAGAGCTTTTGGCACTTGATTTTATTCATGATCGGGAAATTTACATTCTTTTGGTGTTGACATTTGGATTTGGACAAAATCAATCTAATAGTCAACTATATAGTTTACCACTATGCTGTATAAAAGCACTGTAAATAACTCTCTAGGACTACAACTATGGCCTGTCCATGGTATATTGTACTAAACCGTTATGATTTATGTATTTAATACTACGTTTTCTAACAAAATCACCAATGGCAAGTAATGAAAGTCAATGTTCTGTACTGGACTATTACTGCTATATGCATCTACTATCTCCTATTCTTTGAGTAGATGTTGGATTGTTATACTTCTTTTATCGGCTTGTCCCCCTCTCTAAATTTCCATCCTGAGATATGTATTTAGCTAAAACAGGACCAGGTGGGTTTTCAGGTTTATTTGCAACAGTTGCTGTCAAACCAGCAGCAAGACATGTCTGTTGGAGATTATGGTGCATAGAAGATCATGTATGTTTGAGAAGAAGAAAAAATAGTATAAGTTGATCTGGACAGTAGATATATGTTTGCTTACATGTTTATCCTTCAGGGTATTCCAAAGCCCAGTTCTCTGTCAATCTTCTTCTCGAAACTTCTGTTTTGATGATTCAAATTAATTAGGAAATTGTGAAAAAATTGTATCTTCTGCAAGTAAATATCAGTGCGAAGGCGTCTTTTCAAGTAATTCTCAAAAGGTTGCTAACAAACTTATTATTAAGGTGTTGTTCTAAACGTTGAGACTTTTGATGCATTATGTTTCATATTATATGAAATGCATCAATGGTATGTACTGAATCTTCATGCTTTGGACCTCCGTGTTCTGATTTACTGGGCTGGATCTGATTGAATCAAGTTGGAGTGCTCAAATGACTTCGTTACTGGGTTGGATATCACGCACCCGACAGGGGTGCGGCAAGCCGCACTTCCTACCTAGTTGCGATGGTAATGGTACGATTTTCCTCCCACGCCTAGAGGCAGAACTTGGCGGTGTGCTTGCTTGTCTACACTGTGTACTATGCACATAATTCAACTGGGCAGACCCTTTGAAGTATTGTTCTCCTTTGTTTCCTCTCCAGGCATATCAAACAGAGCATATATATCTGTATTTTTTTGGCCATCAGAAAAAAGAAATAATAAAATAACCATATTAATTGTAATTCTTTCTTTCTTATAGTCCGGTTTAAAATTATTTTCCACGAGATTGCTTCAGGGAAGATTGAATCCATAATCGGGAGCTCAACCCTTTTTTGCATTTTGCATGGTCGTAGTGCAACGGACTTCCCTGGAGGTGTTGGTATTTTCTTGTGTAAATCTTTTTTTTGCGGGTGAGTGTCAATCAAGGAGATATATCAAAATAATTGCCTATGTAGTCCAGTATTCGTTTGTAAAACATAAAATAACTAAAAATATATTCCAATTCAGAGGAACATAAAGCTGAGCATGCAGCGATTACAACTTTTTTTATTCTAAGATATTCATGACAATACTTGTCATTGCAACAATCTGACATGGTGTCTTAAGGCAAAGGGAGGGGATGAGTGGAGGTTGCTTCTAAAGGAGGGCAAGCAGGGCCACAAATGCATTCTTGGCTGGTTCTAAAGCATTTTGTCTTGCTCCAATGCACAACAGAAGCACAAATCATTTGGGCATGGTGGAGGATTCTTTTGGCACATGCAAATTTGGATCTTGCTGCTATTCATATCATCAGATCTTTGAGCTGCATGCAAATAAGTGTCCACATTAAACTAGGTAATTTGTAAAATTATGCACAAATTCACATAAATTAGTAATGTTTCTTAACGAGATCGCCAAAAGTAATATAGAACTAACAAATATCTTTACGAGAAGTTGACCTAATTGTTGTTGTGTACTCACCCTGAGAAAATGTTATGAGACACGGAAGGATGATCATCACAAGCATAATCATCTTGCTTCTCTCCATGGCAACATATGCTTTCAGATATGAGTAGTATCTTCTACGGAGTACTTGCTAATTGCTACATGTTTCACACATATATATCCAACCAATCTGATCTACTTCCAACAAAATGGATTTTCTTGTGTAAATCTGAATACCAACTGTAACGAACCCAGGAGCAGAGGGGGTCAGGATCCGGAGAAGGAGGAGGAGGAGGGAGCAGGTGAGATGGCTTGGAGAGGAAGAAGGAGGTAGGATGATCGCATTTGGCGGCCATCCGGACCCGGTGCTCTCGGGCAGGCGTGTCAGTAGCTGGGTTCAGGACCAGCCAGACACCGACGACTTTCAGCTTGGTCGTGCTATGAGGGCCGCCAAGCTTAGGGATGTCGAGTCTCAGACAGGTATGTCGGTTAATAAGCAATGTTCTATTCTGCATTTTTCTGAGCATGAGATCATTAGTAGAGCCCATGACATAGGAGTATCTCTTGGGTCTAATGGAGAAGAAATTGTTAAATCAGTTAATGATATTTTAGACTTAGAGGCTGAGAGGGCTTCAGATTTGATTCGAGCGTTAGCGGTGGTTAAGCCTATGTCCGATGCTGACATTAATAATTTGGGTGTCCCTTCACTTGAGGCTTTTTGTGACGAAATGCTGCCGTCTTCGGATGCCGAAGAAGAGGCAGAAGGGGTAGAGAATGAACAGTCAAGTGATCCCCCGTCTTTAGCTGACGGGGTTCAGCAGAATATAACGTATGGAGAGGACGTGTTGGTGTTGGATAAACCTAAACGTTCCTGGAAGAGGAAGATTTATCCAGCGTCGGCAGTCCGTAGGAGTGCGAGAGTGAAACTCAAGAAAAAATTCCATGATGAAATATGAAAGGGATCTTTTGGAATAGCAGAGGTCTGGCAGACTTGGCTAAGAAAAGATTCCTCGCTGAAACGGCCATCGAAGATAAATTAGACTTCATCGCACTTCTTGAGACCGGTAGAGACAACTTCACGTCCCAGTTCCTCGGCTCGCTTACAGCGGGCGTTGATTTTGATTGGCACTGTCTCCCGCCGAGAGGGCGATCCGGTGGGATTCTCTTCGGAGTGAAGTGCGAGACTCTTGAGGTTGTAAATGTAGTACGAGGAGATTATACGGTGAAATTTCGGGTTAGGTCCAAATTGGATGGGTTCCGTTGGGCCTTAGTGGCAGTATATGGCGCTGCCCAACCAGAATTTAAACCGGATTTCCTGGCGGATCTGGTTCGGATCTGTGGGGATGAAAGGTTGCCACTTTTGGTGGGTGGCGATTTTAACATTATTAGGAGGAAGGAAGAAAAGAACAATGATCATTTTGATGGACGATGGTCATTTATGTTCAATATGATCATTGAGAGTCTTAATCTCAGGGAGATAGAACTCTCGGGTAGACAGTTTACCTGGGCAAACTCTCTTCCTACTCATACTTACGAGAAGCTTGATAGGGTACTTGCGAGTGTGGAATGGGAACAGAAATACCCCCTGGTATCGGTGCACGCGATGCAAAGGGCGATTTCCGACCACACACCCTTGTTAGTTGACTCGGGTGACGCAACTCATATTGGCAATAAAAACATTTTCTCGTTTGAACTCAGTTGGTTTGAAAAAGAAAATTTTATGGAGATGGTGGCAAGAGAGTGGGCTAGGCCAGTTGTGGGCACATCCAGCATGGAACGCTGGCAGAATAAGATTAGACACCTGAGACAATTCTTGTGGGGTTGGGCCAGAAATGAGAGTGGGATTTATAAAAAAGAGAAGGAGAGACTTCTCCAGCTAATTCAGACGCTCGATTTGCGGGCAGAAACGAATCTGCTGGACGAGTCCAACCAAGCATGCAAGTCAGAGGCCGAGGCCAAATTGCGTGCGTTGCTTAGAGAAGAGGAAATGAAATGGGCCTTACGTGCTAAAGTGCTTAATGTAGTCCAAGGGGATGATAATACCCAATTTTTCCATATGATTGCTAACGGCAAGCATAGGAGAAAGAAGATTATTCAGCTTGAGCAAGATGAGGGAATAGTTGTAGGCCATGAGAATATGAAGCTTTACATATCCAACTACTACAAGCAGTTGTTTGGACCACCGGTAGATAACGCGGTGACTCTGGATGAGAGTGTGGTGGAGGATATCCCTCGGTTGCAGTCAGGGGATAATGAGGTCCTTTCTGCACCTTTTACTGAGAAGGAGGTGTTTGAGGCGATCGCTCAAATGAAACCGAATAAGGCACCGGGACCAGATGGGTTCCCGACTGAATTCTATAAGAAATGTTGGCATATTGTGAAAGATGATATTATGCCTATGTTTCATGATCTATTCAATGGGCATCTACAACTGTTTCATTTAAACTTCGGCACGATTACTCTTCTGCCTAAAAAGGAAGAAGCCATCCGCATAGAGCAATTCAGGCCCATTTGTCTATTGAATGTGAGTTTCAAGATCTTTACGAAAGTGGCCACCAACAGGCTGACAAAGGTTGCCCATTCGGTGGTGCAACCAAGTCAGACTGCCTTCATGCCTGGAAGACACATCCTAGAGGGGGTAGTTGTCTTACACGAAACCTTGCATGAAATCCACTCGAAGAAACTCGATGGAGTTATATTCAAAGTGGACTTTGAAAAGGCCTACGATAAGGTCAAATGGCCCTTTCTGTAGCAAGCCATGCGCATGAAAGGTTTTCATGAGACATGGAGGAATCAGGTGGATTCCTTTGTCCAGAAAGTTAGTGTAGGGATAAAGGTGAATGATGATATTGGTCATTAATTTCAAACGCATAAAGGCTTGAGACAAGGAGACCCGATGTCGCTGATACTGTTCAATATTGTGGCAGACATGTTGACAGTTCTCATAGGTCGGGCCAAGGAAAAGGGCTTGGTAGGTGGACTGGTTCCCCATTTGGTGGATGGGGGAGTCTCCATTCTACAATATGCGGATGACACAATTATATTCATGGAGCACGACCTCGCAAAAGCCAGAAATATGAAACTCGTATTATGCCTATTTGAACAATTGTCAGGGTTGAAGATCAATTTTAACAAGAGTGAATTGTTCTGCTTTGGCAGTGCCAAAGAAGACCAAGACAGTTACAAGAACCTGTTCGGTTGTGAACTTGGATCTTTGCCTTTTAGTTATCTTGGTATTCCAATTCACCATAGGAAATTGACTAATAAAGAATGGAAGTGTATCGAGGATCGATTCGAGAAGAAACTAAGCTGCTGGAAGGTTAAGCTTATGTCTTATGGAGGAAGGCTTGTATTGATTAATTCGGTACTAACGAGTATGCCGATGTTCCTCCTGTCTTTTTTCGAGGTGCCCAAAGGGGTACGCAAGAGACTAGACTTCTATCGATCTCGATTGTTTTGGCAGTCTAACGAGGTTAAGACAAAATATCGCCTGGCAAGATGGGATATTATTTGTCGACCAAAAGACCAGGGGGGTCTTGGGATCGAGAACCTCGAGGTGAAAAATAAATGCTTGTTGAGCAAATGGCTTTATAGATTATCGCTGCATTCCGAAGGAATGTGGGCTCAAATCCTACGCAATAAGTACTTGCACCCCAAAACTCTAGCCCAAGTTACCGTAAGACCTAATGACTCACCATTTTGGAAGGGACTCATGAGAGTGAAAGAAACCTTCTTCCATAGGGTGAAGTTTATTGTTGGGGACGGAACAACAACAAGGTTTTGGGAGGATATGTGGTTAGGTGACACACCGCTAGCCCTCCAGTATCCTTCCCTGTATCATATTGCTCAACGTAAGGAAGATTACGTAGCAACGGTGATGCAGACGGTACCTTTGAATATCCAGTTCAGGAGGTCTCTAGTAGGGGACCGTTGGACCTCTTGGCTACACTTAGTCAGGAGGTTAATGGAAGTTCACCTGTCAGATCAGGGAGACTCTTTCAGCTGGAAGCTAACGAGTAACGGAATGTTCACGGTTAAGTCGATGTACTTAGATCTCATAAATTCTGGCCCAATCCCACGATCGATTCACATTTGGCAAATTAAGGTTCCCTTACGAATTAAGATATTTATGTGGTTTGTTCACAAACAAGTGATCCTTACCAAAGATAACTTATTAAGGCGGAGATGGGTAGGTAGCTCACGTTGTTGTTTTTGTGTTCATGATGAAACAATACAACACTTATTTCTTGAATGCCCTCTCGCGAAGTTACTTTGGCGGTCTGTTCATGTAGCCTTTAATATTATTCCTCCAAATAGCATTGAAACGTTGTTTGGAATGTGGCTAAATGGGGTGAATACTCATATTGCGTCTAATATTCGGATTGGAATATGCGCACTTTTTTGGGCTATATGGAACTGCAGGAATGATATGATTTTTAACAGGAAACCCATGGTTAATTTCTTGCAGGTTATATGCAGGGCTATGGCATGGATCCGTACGTGGTCATTACTCACTCCTACGGCCTCCAGGGAGCAGCTGGCTACTGGGTGCAACCGATGGGAGATGGCAGCACGGGTTTTTTTCAACCGGTTTGGATGGCGATCGCTGTATAGGATAGGTCCTTAGTGATTCTCCATCCAGCCGGATGCGGCTTTGAGTTTTGTACTCTTCTTTTATTTGCTCCTGTTTTGTGAGCTGTACTCTGTAGACCAGACTTTGTTTGTTTCGTACTTTTTAATAAAGTGGACGCATGCATCTCTCCGATGCAGAGGCCGGGGGATGTCCTCCTTTTCAAAAAAAAAGGATTTCAGAGGAAAGATTCAGATACAGAGTTGTTTACACACGCATATCCCTCTCAGGCACATGCGGCCTCTTTTAAACACACACACACCTCTGGCCGGTTGTCAGGTATCTAGGCACACTAATCTGGTGATTAGGTGTGACATTCTCCCCTCCTTAAGATGCGTCGTCGTCTTCCTCGGACCACAGCGCGACTGTTGGAAAGCGCTAGCGGAGGACCTCATAGTCTTCCCAGGTTGTAGCGGCGGCAATGCCATCGCCCCACTGCACCTTGATCTACACCACTGGCGCGTCCCGTGCTTCATCATGCGGCGGTCGAGGATGCGGGTTGGCTTGGCTGTGTCGACGGAGAGGTCTGGCACTTTGGGCAGCTCGCCGTACACCGGTGTGAAATCTGGAGTAAACGGCTTCAGCTGAGAAACGTGGAAGACGGGGTGGATACGGCTCCCCGGCGGCAGGTCGAGCTTGTAGGCGAGTGGCCCCATCTTCTCCAGAATCTTGTATGGCCCGAAGTACTTGAACGCAAGCTTGGCACAAGGACGGCTGACCACCGACTGCTGTACGTACGGTTGAAGTTTCAGCAGCACCTGTTCGCCCTCCTGGAAGTTGCGCTCGGTGCGATTGCGATCGGCGTTCTTCTTGAACCTTCTTTACGCTCGCTCCAGCTGAGCGCGAATGTGGGCGGTGTGCGCCGCCCAGTCCATCTCCTCGTCGGCTGGCGCCGTGTCCGTCCAGGTCGCCATGGTGCCAAGGTTGGCTTCCTTGCCGTAGAGAGCTTTGAATGGCGTGCAGTTGAGCGAGGAGTGAAAGGTAGAGTTGTACCAGAATTCTGCCATTGGTAGCCACCGACGCCATTTGTGTGGCGAATCGTGCACGGCGCATCGGAGGTACATCTCCATGCACTGGTTCACCCTTTCACTCTGGCCGTCCGTCTGGGGGTGGTAGGCGGTCGAGTAGAGCAGCTTGGTGCCTGCCCCAGCGAGCAGTTTGCGCCACAGGTTGCTGGTGAAGATCTTGTCGCGGTCGGAGACGATGGACGACGGAATGCCGTGAAGCTTCACCACGTTGTCCCAGAACGCGCGCGCCACTTGGGTAGCATGGAAGGGATGGCGCAGGGGGACGGAGTGCGCGAACTTGGTGAAGCGATCGACGACCACCATGATTGTGTCAAAGCCCTCTGAGCGCGGCAGGCCTTCGACAAAGTCCATGGTCAAGTCTTCCCAGGGTGCCGCCGGAATTGGGAGCGGCGCCAGGAGGCCGGCTGGCTTGACGTGCTCGTGCTTGGCCTGCTGGCACACCGAGCACTGGTGCACAAAGTCGTCGACGTCGCGCTTGAGCCCTCGCCAGTCAAAATGCTTGCGCACCCGCTGGTAGGTGGCGGTGGTGCCGGAGTGGCCGCCCATGGCACTGCTGTGCAGCGCGGCGATGAGCTTGGTGCGCAGTGCCGTGTTGGCCCCAATCCAGAGGCGGCCGTGGCGCCGGATGGTCCCGCGGTAGAGCTCGTAGCCGTCCTCGTCGGGGCTGTGGATGGCCAGTTGCTGGAGCCGCTCCTGGGCATCGATGTCGGTGGCGTAGGAGTTGATCACCTCCTGCACCCAGGCTGGTTGACACGCCGAGAGCGCGGCAAGGTTGAACTGCTTGCCCACTAGGGAGAGCGCGTCCGCTGCTCCGTTGTCCAGGCCGCGCCTGTACTGGAAGTGGAACTGGAGCCCCACCAGCTTCGCCATGGCCTTTCGCTGGAGCTCTGTCTCCAAGTGCTGCTCCCCCAAGTTGCAGAGGGATTTGTGGTCCGTGACAATGTCGAACGGCCCACGTTGAAGGTACTGGTGCCACTTGTCGACTGCCATCATCACAGAGAGTAACTCTTTCTCGTAGGTGGACAGCTTTTGGTTGCGGGCGCCCAGAGCCTTGCTGAAGTACGCCACTGGGTGGCCGTCCTGCGCGAGCACGGCGCCCACGCCAGTATCGCAAGCGTCCGTCTCAATGGTGAACGGCCGTTCGAAGTTGAGCAGCGCCAGGACCGGAGTGGTGACCATGGCCTGCTTGAGCATGTCGAACGCCGTCTGCACTTGGTCGGTCTAGGAGAACCCTTTCTTGGTGAGCGGCTGCGTGAGTGGCTTCGCGATGATGCCGTAGTGGGGCACGAACTTCCTGTAGTAGCCTGTAAGGCCCAGGAAGCCGCGCAGCTCCGTGGCGTTCATCGGCGTTGGCCACTGCTCCATAGCCTGCGTCTTCTCCTTGTCAATCGCCACGCCGTCCTTGGAGATCACGTGGCTCAAGTAGTCGATGTGGTCCCAGGCGAAGCTGCACTTGGACTCCTTCATGAACAGTTGATGGGCGCACAGGAGCTCGAAGACGATGCACAGGTGTTCGAGATGTTCTTCCATGGTCTCACTGAAAACAAGTATGTCATCCAGAAAGATGATGACGAATTTTCTCACGTACTTACTGAATATTGCGTTCATCAGGCACTGGAATGTCGCCGGTGCGTTCGTGAGCCCAAAGGGCATGACACGGAACTGGAAGTGGCCATGGTGTGTTTTGAACACGGTCTTGGCCTCATCTTCTTCGCGCATGCGAATCTGGTGGTAGCCGGCGTACAAGTCTAGTTTAGAGAAGACCGTAGCGCCTGCCAACTCGTCCAGGAGCTCGTCGACGATGGGGAGGGGAAACTTGTTCTTGATCGTGGTGTCGTTGAGGCGGCGGTAGTCGACGCAGAAGCGCCACGTCCCGTCCTTCTTCTTGACGAGCACCGCCGGGGCGGCGTAGGGGCTGACACTATGCGTGATCACCCCGGCATCCAGCATTTCACGCACTTGACGCTCGATCTCGTCCTTCTGCAGAGGAGAGTAGCGGTATGGCCGCGTGTTCGCCGGCGTGGATCCTTCCACCAACGTGACGGCGTGGTCATACTGTCGGTGAGGGGGTAACCCGCTAGGGGCGGCGAAAACGTCGGCGAACTCATCCAGGAGATCGCTGAGGGGCGTCTGGCTCGGGCACTTGCGCCTTGGTGTGGCTGGTTGCGTACAGGCGTCCACCATGGCCATGGCCCAGACGTCGTTGCCCGCGATCATCTTGCGTAGCTCGGCCAGCTCGACCGCTTTAATGGTTGGAGTGGACGTCAGCTGCACCCCACGAAGCATGACCGGCTCGCCGGTGTGTTGGAACTGAACCCACTTGTCTTGCCAGTGACATGTCATGGGGCTGTGCTGGGCAAGCCAGTCCATGCCCAGGATGCCATCATATGCCCCGATCTCCAGCTCGCGCATCGGCGTTGAGAACGTGTGCCCTTGCATCCACCACTTGAGCTTGGGCACGATGCGGTTGCAAGTGAGGTGATCGCCGTTGGCCACGCGCACCTCCACCGGCGGCATCTCCTCCGTGACCGTGCCGATCCGTTTGACAAACGCCTTGTTTACGAAACTGTGAGTGCTGCCGGAGTCCAGCAGGAGGAGCATCACTTGATTTCCCACCAGAGCGAGGAGGCGGATGGTAGTGGCCGAGTCGGTGTCGTCGAGCGCCTGGGACGAGAGGAGACAACATTCTGGTGCGCCCGCGGCCGGCGCAGGCGGTGGGACGTCGGGGCCCGGGTCGTCCAGGAGCTCCAGTGCGTGAACGGTATCGTCGGAGAGGATCTCGCCGTGGTCGCCAACGCGAATGGTGAGCAGCTGTGCTGGGGGCGCACCGCGGTGTTCCCGCGAGTACCGGTCGCCGCACTTGAAGCAGAGGTTGTTGGCGCGTCGAAAATCACGTAGCTGCTGCTCGCGCACGTAGTCGTCTCCTTGGGTGCGGTTTGGTGCGGCTGCCGCCCGTGGTTGAGGGGCGGCCGCAGCTGGAGGAGGTCGACCGGACGGGGTGATGCGAGGGCGCGCCCGTGTGGTGCCCAGTTCCTCCTCCTGGATGCGTGCAAGCACCGAGGCGCGCGTGATGCTGGAAGGAGCTTGGAGGCGCACCGGGGCGCATAGCTCATCCTTTAGTTCCAGGAGGAACTGCGTGACGAAGAATTTGGTGTTGATCGACGGGTCGAGCGCGAGGAGATGGTACATCTGTTCGTCGAAGGCGGCGTGGTACTCCGCGACCGAGCCGGTCTGTCGCAGCTGCAACAACTTGTGCATGACGACCTCGAACTCGTCGGTGCCAAATTCTTCCAGGATCGCCGCGGTGAAGAGCTCCCAAGTGATGTTGCGATGTGTTTGACGAAATGCCTGAAGCCAGTGCACGGTCTGGCCGTCGATGTAGAGCGCGCGGTGGCCACCCAGTGATGTGACGCCACCTTGTAGAGCTCGAAGTAGGCCAGGCAGCGGTCGAGCCACAGATACGGAGCGGTGTCGTCGAACTTGGGGAAGTCATGCTTCGGGGGCTTGTGATACTCGCCGTTGTTGTGGCCCATGGTTGGTGACGTGACTGCCGCCGCTGCCACGAATCCACCGTGCGGAGGAACGGGGATCAGCGGTGGTCGGTGATCACCCAGGCGCGCGTGGGATGACGACGGGCGGCTCGGATCGGGGACGGGGCGCGGCGACGGTGGGGGCGGCGGAGGTGGGGGTTGCTGCTGCGGCGCGGGCTGGTGAAGCAGAGTGGTAACCGTGCCCGCCGGAGACGCCGAACCTTCCACCGTCTTGCGCGTCGCGTCGACGTCCGCCTGGGTCAGATCGATCTGCCGGGCGAGGCCGCGCACCTCCTGCGTGTTCTGCGCGTTGAAGGCGGCCTGCATCTCGATCTGTTTGTCGTGCGCGGCCTTCTGCTCGTCCACCTTGGAGAGGAGCGACTCAAGCATCTTGGTGATGTTGCTGTTGCCCTCATCCATGGCGGCTAGCACCTGCCGCGTCGCCGCCGAAGCCTTCTGGGGAGCCGTTGCCCTGTGCTGGAGGAGATCGAACCCCGCAACGGATTTTGCGCGGCTTGCCGGAGCAGCTCACACTGGCGCGGTGGATGTTACCGATCTACAACCAACAACAGAGGAGAAAATTTTCTGGCGAATTTTGGCTCTGAATACCAACTGTAACGAACCCAGGAGCAGAGGGGGATCGGGATCCAGAGAAGGAGGAGGAGGGAGCAGGTGAGATGGCTTGGAGAGGAAGGAGGTAGGATTTCAGAGGAAAGATTCAGATACGGAGTTGTTTACACACCCATATCCCTCTCAGCCACATGCGGCCTCTTTTAAACACACACACACACCTCTGGCCAGTTGTCAGGTATCTAGGCACACTAATCTGGTGATTAGGTGTGACAGTAGTCTCGTACATAAACGTCGCTCCGGATAATTTGTTCAATCGATATTTAACTTTTTGGTTCAGAGCACTTTGATTCTTTGGCCACATGGCTTGTGTACGTGATGCCTTTCTATGTGATGTTTTTTGTTCAGAAGAGTGTGGAAACTTAATTCATTCTGAAACACTACTAAGTGCTCATTTCAACCATTCGGTCGTCTCTATATATACTCACTCGTCCCGAATTACTTGTCTTAGATTTGTCTAGATCCGTATCTACACAATACAAGTAATTTGGGACTGAGTTAAAACTATCCAAAAGCTTTTAGGAAGATGGATTTTTCTTCCTGTAGTGCCATCTGCCATACATAGATCATCTTTCTCTACTTATCTGATTCTTCCCATGTAGATGTTGGGGAGAATTTTCCTTGCATTGTTGAACAATTATACACTACGTAGTGTAATCTTCTTCCCACGTAGTGTAATCCCTGAATGATGTTGGTTTATGATAAGACGACAATCTACGTTGAACAATGATGCTAGTCTGAATCCAATGTTGTGTAATCTCTGAATCTTCCCACGTAGATACATAGAAATCATTGTGCATGGTTCATCTAGGTTGTGACTGTTACATAATGAATTTCATCCAAATATCGATCGTTATTCCATGCCTATGCTTTCATAATATTGTCTTTGTTCTACTGTTGTTACACTTGTTATCAAACTACTATTTTTACTGTTACTATTGCTACTATTGTTTCCACTACTATCATATTACTGTGCTATTAATAAATTGCTGCAAGGAAGTGAGTTCTCAGGTGTGGTTGAATTGACAACTCAACTACTAAGGCTTATAAATATTCTTTGGCTCCCCTGTGTCGAATCAATAAATTTGGGTGAAATACTACCCTCGACGACTGTTGCGACCTCCTATACTTGTGGGTCATCACACTACTAGGGCCAAAAAACCGGATCCGGGGGCTTGACGTACGTGCCCTGAAAAATCGACAGGAATTCGGTATCTAGGCTATCCCATGTACCGATCGAGTTCGGCGGTAAGGTGTGTGGCCAGTGCCAAGCAGAGTGTTTCAGCTTTAAAGGCATATATTTTATGAAGGATTTTATTATTCACTATTCACTAAATATGGAGGATTTTATTCCTGGCAATTAATAGTAGATGGTAAGCCGCCAGCTCAACGCAATTAATCATTACTAAACATAGATCAAATTGGTTGGCTATATATATACAAACATATAGCAGTTAGCAAGTTTACGGTTGTGAACCATATGCAAAAAAATCCTTACAAACTAAGACTACTCATATTAGAAAGGAGAAAGCTTATATTACCATGGAGAGAGGCAAGGTGATTATGCTTGTGATGGTCATCCTTCCATGCCTCATAATATTTTTTCAGGGTGAGTACCCAACAATAATTAGTTGAACTTCTCGTAAAGATATTGGTTAGTTCTATATGATTTTGGGAAAAATCCCATTGAGAACCATCACTAAGTTATTTTGAAATTTTGTATAAATTTTTGTAATACCTAATTGAATGAGAACACACTTATTTGCATACGCAGCTCAAGCAACTGATCAGGTGGATAGCGGCAAGATCGAGTTATGCATATGCCCAGAGAAAGATCCACCATGCCCAAATGGTTTGTGCTTCTGTTGTGCACTGGAGCAAGAACGTTGCTTTAGGACTAGGAAAGAATGCATTTGTGAACCTGGTTGCCACCAGCCTCCTTCAGATGCAAGCTACTCCCGTCCCCTCTCTTTGCCTTAAAACACTGTTTCAGATTGTCGCGATGAAAAGTATTGTCATGAATATCTTGAAGTAAAAGAAATAAGTTATAATCATCGCATGGTTAGCGTTATGCCAGGGCTACCTAGTTTCTGAATCTAGAACACCATCAAAAGAATGTGTATACCTACCAATTAAAAGAACACGTAAATACATTTACTAACGTCCTCACTCTGTCAGACTACCCATCTTGTGTCGACAATGGGTCATTTTGAGTACATTGAGCGAATATTTATAACTTGGGGGCATTTTTAAATATGTTCTGTCGTATCGAGTCGTACTGAAATCTTAAGCAGCGCATAGGATGGGATATGCAACACAACAATGTACAGCATATGACGTGCCTTGATGCAGTCTGATCAATCAGCAATCATATAGGAGTATTAGACGGCATTAGAGGCAGAAGTAGAGTTCAATATTTCCTCTCAAGTTCGATACTAGAAAGTCGTTGAGCAAACACCCAGCAGCCTAAACGGACGCACATAAAGTTGTTCAGCAGTGGACTCTCTCATGGCAGGGTATCAGAGAGTTAAAAGCCATACAGACCATAGGTAGTTCTAGTGGTACTAGTCAATAGGAACAACATGGAGGGTGTCGACTTGGATGCTTGAGCTACAGAAATACACCCGACTTGCAAATGAAATGGACCCTCATCGCAAGGCCTCTCGTGCGCCGCTCTACCATTTTGAAGAGGCAGATATCTCCCAGCTGCAGGTTATTGTCAGAGGCAAACTTTGACCAGCCTCTGTAAATGATCTTCCTACTTCCATTGATGTGTAATGCCGTGTGCCACTCCTTGTCCTCCAGCTCAAGTATGAGAGTTTGATCTCTGCTTGGAAGAGTTGAAGCATATTCCGCGCAGAATTCCTAGTTTAAAGAGTAGAAGTGTCAATGGCAACTGAAACAATTGACAATTTCATGTTAATGCATAATTCAGTGGATAAGGGGGCTATGCATGCAAGTTTTGCAATGTAATTGCAAAAGTGGGTCTTAAAATTTCATGAACTAGAGACAGAGCCGCATCCATATTTTTTGACAGCTGGGAGTCACATCCATATTATTAGTTTTACAAAAAAGTGTTTAAAACGCACCAGAGAAAAGAGGTTGCCACCAACACAGCTTTTGGTCATCACTGCCACATAGATAGGAAGTTCAGATCCAATTGTTTGGACTTTCTCCTGAACTTTCTTCTCCACACGGCCGGTTAGAGTTATCCCTCTGGCTAAAATATAGGGAGGCCTAGAAGGCCCCTGAAGATTGGCATTGTTGGATATGGGACGTTTCAGCTTGTGAGTATCAGATCCTGTAAAATAGGCCATGTCCTCATATGATGAGGATCGCATAACCACAAGTACTTGAAAATGTGATGAGGAAATGCATGGTAATTATACAGTGACCTGATTTTGTAGATGGGGATGACGCCGAAGCCATCCCATTGCCCATGGGTGGCTAAATTTCGTGTTTTGACCCTTTTTCGAAACTTGTTCGAGATCTGACCCTGCTTTGCAAAAATTTCGGGATCTGACCCTTTTCTTACCGCCAAGGCCCCTGGCGGTAGGGTATAACAGCCTACCTCCAAGGCCCCTGGCGGTAGGGTTGCACACCCTACCGAAAATTTTTCCTAAGTATAGAACACAGTGCATGCTCGCACCTACCGCCAGACACCTTGGCGGTAGGGTTGTACAGGCTACCGTCAGCCTGTTTGGCGGTAGGGGTGTTTCCTACCGCCAGGGGCCTTGGAGGTAGGCTGTTATACCCTACCGCCAGGGGCCTTGGCATAGGGTCAGATCTCGAACAAGTTTCGCAAAAGGGTCAAAACACGAAATTTTGCCCCCATGGGTGAGGTCAGGGTCTCTGTTTACTGTGTCTGTGTGTGAGCTCTTGGGTAAAGTCGCTGGAGGCATTAAACCCCTAGGCCAAAAGAAGAAAGCACGGTACCTCTAGGCAAGTGAAGAGGACACAGCAGTAAAAAAAGCTCTAGCAAACAGAAGAAAGCACAGTAGCTCTAGCCAAGTGAAGAGGACACAGCAGTAAAAAAAATCTAGCGAACAGAAAAAAGCACAGTACCACTCTGTAGCAATCAGTTGCTGCTGGAAATTAAACGAAATTCATTTTTTCGCCTAATCAATGGAATTTGACAGCTCTCCTACCAACATTCAAAAAAAAGGAAATTCAATAGTTCGGGCAGTTATGCACCAACTGACCAAGATTTTGTCAGAAACCAGTATTGATGATTTTGATATCAAATGGTTATCCATTTAGGATAACAATAAAACTATAAACTACAAATGTTTTGCCTATCAAGGTAATATCTCGACTGGCAAATTTTATTCATCAAAAGTAGCTTCTCAAGCTAAAGAACGAAGAAATTCAAGGAGGTGAGAACAACATTACCATAGCCCTTCTTTTTCCCCTGGTTTTTCTGCTGCGTCGCCTCTCACAAATGATATGTGTGGACAGTGAAGGGAAGGAGAACCTTTACTGTACCCAAAGATTCTTTCACCATCTTGGCAAAAGCCCATGGGTGAGGTCAGGGTCTCTGTTCTGTGCATGTGTGTGTGTGTGTGTGTGTGTGTGTGAGCTCTTGGGTAAAGTTGCTTTGAACTCCCAGGAAGAAACAACCATATATAGTACCTCTAGGCAAGTGAAAAATGGACACAGCAGTAAAAAAGGGCTACCCACCACGGTTGGTGAAAACATCATCAGTTCGGACTCAAACTCGTTCTGGACACTGCTGTGTACATTTGTTACTGGAGATACTGCTTGTTAGTGTAAATCAACAAAGAACTAGTTTCAGTCTTCCTGCTTTTTTGCTTTCTCATAATTCATATTCCAGCAGATGTGAGATGAGAGATTTCAAACACATTGGAGAGTTGGAGTCCTTGGAAAGGCTATATTTTCTTTACATTTCTTTTCGCATTTCTGGGGTCAGCCAAATGTTGTATGTGCAAGGCAGACAGTTATACACACAAGACCCCTTTGGGATGCACTACTGCGTAGGAAAACTTTTATTTTTATGAGTAGGAAAACTCGAGGCACATTACACTGAATGGCAGTTATCTAAGCCAAACAAGCTCACAACACTCAGTAGATTGGCAAACAAACTACCCGTTGAAGCTCATAGCAGTCCAGTGGTGGTTCTATGTTCTTCAAACCTAGGGGCACATCTGACTCTTACATGTAGCATTATTATCGACGACTTGACCCTGATCGCCATTCTCATGGTCGGTTTGGAGATTTATCTCCATGAATTGCAATGCATGCATGTCACCAGCATAGGCCTGCAGGAGTGTACAATCACTTCAGTAACCATGGCATCAAGAATGGTATGAACCATACCTGAGTTCAGACTTCAGAATTAAGCAACTACTCACTTCATTAAGTGGACAAGAAAGGTCAAATGCCTAAAAAAGGCACTAAACATAAGCTTCTCTACAAGCAGTGGTTCCAAACAACTCGCTTAGGTTAGTTGACCATTCCCAGGGAATGGCTGCTGTTGCAGGGTGGAACTACAGGAGCCTGCATGCACAAGAACCTGAGAAACCTGGTAACTAATCAACACGACTACAAATTGTTATCAAGAGATGAAAACACCATCAATTCGGGAGACATAATTGACTCCAAAAAGGCTACAAATAAGCTTTGCCTATATCAAGGTAATATCTCAACTGTCAACTTTAATTCATCAAAATTAGCTTCAAAAGCTAAAGAATGAAGAAATAACCAGAATTTTCCAAATTATGATATATGAAAAATAACTTATGTGCAGTAGATGAACAGTACAGTTACCTAGAGCCAACTGGTTCTGCCCAAGGGCAGCAGTAAAACAAGTGAAAGCAAAACCTTTCCCCTCGGCTAAAGATATGCTCAGATTTATTTATTTTTCAAAAGTTTCTGCACTTCAGAAGACATGTCAAGGCTAGTATACTGTAAAACATGAAGTAATCCTACCATCCATTGATATCGCATAATCACAAAAAAGTGAGCTCATAATAATGTTGGATCAGTACTTCACATGAGAACTCTCCTTAGCAGTGGGCGTACAAGGTTGCAAGCTAACCCACTAAGGTTCGAGTCTCACTTCTACTTTAATTCCGAAAGTGTGGGAAAATGAGTCGTATCCTCACATCTCGGAAAAAGATTAGTACTACGAGAGAAGCAAATACATTAATTCTTCTTCATCTCTTCATGCATCCCGTTCAGCCAATCGAGCCTTCCTTCATTGGTCTCCAAAGCACTGAACATCTCTCTATAATCCACATTCATGAACAGCTTGGTGGCCGTGAAGAACAGATCGCTGCATTCCTTCGCCCCAGATTGCACAGCCAACTTGACGACGTCTTTAATCCCATGGCCTCTTCGAACATCAGTAGAAGATGTCACAGAAGTGCTACCAGCCATTATGTTTGCCACATGCCTAAACTCCTGAGCCTTAGGGTTCTTTTGTTGCTTCCGTTTCTTCTTTGGACTGGCAGCAATGGCAGTAGTCCTCCGCTTTTCAGCTCCCTTTGCTTTCTGGCCAGATGCCTTGTTAGTTTCCAGATCATTGTTGTCTTCCAGTTCCAGATAATTGTTGGGGTCTTCTATATGCTCATCTGGGATCGCAGAAGTTGCAACGGTCACATGAGTCTTTTCAAACATGGTGGTAAGCTCAGCAAGGTTTTCTGGTGCTCCGGTACGAAACTTTAAATATTCTAGGTGGGCCTAAAATAGGAATAAATTTACTTATTAGCATAAGCATGTTTTGTAAATTACATAAACTTGAAGGAGATACACTCCATTGGGCACACTACACTACCTCGATGAGCTTCACCCACCATTCATTGTCGGCATCTACTGTTCCAAAATTGATATCCCATTGCTGCCCAGTTGCAGCCTGTGTAAAGGTCACCCACCCAATGACCATATTCTGTCTTCAAGAAGTCCCATCGGTTTTTGAGCTGCTTCCTCTCATAATTTCTCCCTGTCCTAGCCAAGAACTTATGATGTAGATTCCTGTATCCTGTGGCATTCAGATATGACTCTGGCCTGTTCCCGGCACTGACCTCCTCTTTACAGATCTCACAAAAAACTTTGTGTGCAAATGAATCCCATTTTGCCTTGGCTTTCACACCTCTCTCCATCTACTCAATCATAATTTAAATGCTTCATCAATTGGTAAAATAATAAGGTATGCAAAAAAAAATTATGCATTCATGATACATAGGCAATGCATATAAAAGCATGTACACAAAATTCGTTTGTTTATCATCTAAACTCGGCAAATGCATAACATATATGGATAGGTTTATTTTTCTAGTGTAAACACTTCACTCTGAAGGTGACATATATGGCCATTTCAGCCTGCTGGCCATTCATGCTTCCAGTTCGAAGCTACCCATTTCACTGTGACACCCAACCCAAGGACGCACTTGTGTAAAAAGCGAGTCTAGTTCAGAGTGATTATACATTATTTAATACATCTAAACAAGATAACCTCATGCATTTCTACACCCACGGTATAAAACACCAACAGACAACGGATTATTACCTATCAGTACTCGAGTTGACAACTTGGGGATAATTTTGGGTGGAGTGGGGGGCGGTACCTGGAGGGGCGAGGAAGACAGGCGCGCGACGAGGAAGGAGATCGCTGGGAGGCGATGCGTAGGGTGAGAGCCGCCGCCGGCCGTCGGCGTCGGGCCGAGGAACGTGGGCGACGGCAACCCTAATCACATCCCCTTGTAGCGAGCCTTCTGCACGAGAACTGATTTTCTTTTTCTGGGGAAACATTTGGCTAAACAATCCTACATCGACCTCACCGGGGGTTAGAGAGTTTTCTTAAAAATCTTTTCATAAACTGATCTTTTGGCCTTCCCGTAGAAGTTAAGGAAAGCTTCTGAAATCAACTTTTGTTACTTCCCCTAAAATTCTTCCCCTAAATCCATTTTAATATTTTTTATTTAAACAAAAAATAGATAATTGCTAGGACCCGCGAGTCATTGACACCGGCGGGCGGTGCGGTGGCCGCCAGCGAGGGGCGTGGCGGCGGGCGCGGACGACGGTGGGGCGCAGGCGCGGGATCGACGAACCGTGTCATTGGTGTCAGGAAGAAATACGGACGAGTTACCTCTGAGTAAGATATCAAATGATTCATCAATGTTTCAAATCGCTCGAAAAAATCAGCAACCGAACTGGTTTGGCGAATAGCATAGATCTGACGAATCAGTAACTGATGCTTATCGCGCGAACTATTTCCATGTCATGTCTGTCAATTCCTAATGAACCGATTGCAACCAAATGCTCGTGGAGCCAGAGAAACTGAGGATGGGCACGGGCACCCAGTACAATTCATGCACGGAGAACATTTGAAAGTACTGCTCACAAGTGTCTTCCAGAGATGTTGGTTTTCCTCGATGAAAATTGGGAACGCCATGGACGGCGGCGGTTGACTGAGGGTGGCTATCACTTGAGATGATATCGGAGCAGGAAACATAGAAGGAGCACGGTCATACCCATGACAGGGGGTTGCCGTTGGCGACTTGAGGATCACCGACGCCCCCTCCCCGATGAGAAGCATCGCACCGTGGCTTGACTGCATGTGGAGGCTGCCTTTTGCACCGCGAGGGGCGATGGGTTGTGAGACACTCCACCCCGTATTCGATGTGGCTGCAGGGGATACCACCTGCAACAAAGAGACCAAGAGATCCAACTTGGCGAGGCGCGCTTTGAGCTCTGGTTTCCATGCGGCGAGGGAGTCAATCCGGGCCATCTGCGTGTCAAGCGCCTTGAGAGTGGAAGCGGAGATATTGTCCTACTTGTTAGCGTGGTCGATCGCGTTGGAGTTGGAGTTCATCTTGTCGAGGTAGGCATGAAGCTCGGGGTCCATGGATGCGACCAAAGCTTCACGGGCATATCTCTGACGGCAGGTATCCAACGTTGATGGTGGCGGAGGCGGTGGAAGGGTAGTGGTTGGTCTCTGATGCCACGATGTTAAGTTCTAGTTCCCTCTATTGCATTCACTTGATCGAATGCAGGGGATGGTCTCTCTCAGATACAACTTTGCACTATAGGTAAAAGAAGAAATGTAAAAAGCCGCCTAGTCGTTGTCGTGATCCACATGATGCCTTCCCATCCTCTTGCGCTTCTCCTTAAGTAGCAGTGATCCGGTTAGGGCCCACATACTTGTGATTCAGATGCATGATCTGAGCTAGACGCTGAATGCTGCGATCTTCCCCCTGATTGGTCCCTACGATCGATGTGGTTGCCACGACAACCTTTTTTTGCTGCCATGGTAGCGCTTCCTGGAACCAGATGTTTTGTCTACATGGCAGCGTTTCTGTCTAGAGTTGTCGAGCTGTCAGTTGGGACGATGACACTGACTTGTTCGTCCGGTAGCTGGAACTGCGGTTGCCTTTGTCCACATCCCCGGCCATGTTAGTGCACTTATTCTGACGTAGGATCAAGATGTCGTCGATGGCCACCACAGACAGCTCAGAGGTGGCACATGCGCCTCCTGATCTGTCATCCTCTGCTCCTGGTCGGGCACGGATCGTCTTCCCTGTCGTGATATCTAGATTGATCTCCCTCCCTTCTCAAGCGCCTCCTCCTCCTCCTCCTCCTCCGTCATCCTCTACTCCTCACTGGGCACCAATCATCCCCTGCAATGAAATTTAGATTGATCTCCCTCCCTCCTCAAGCGCCTCCTCCTCCTCCGCCAGCCTTTGCTCCTCGTAAGGCATCTATCATATGCAGCACCGTGATATCTAGATTGATACCCCTCTCTCTATATATAGGTGTAGGGAATCAGGCAGGCAATCTGGATGAGAACTATGTTCGTTTGCTTTGAGGACATAGTCTTGATGGGAATCATGTCCGTTTGCTTGGAGGATTGTATGGATCCCCACCCTTTTTTTTGCTCTAGCCTGTAACTGATTTTTTCTAGTGGTTTTCTTACCACGAGAAGGAGGTAGACGACAAACCTTGACGTGTGAAACCTAGATGTACAAAAAAAACTTGGCAGAAACAGTTCCCCCTTTAATATTTGGTATATAGATGTTGTTGTGCTTTTTTCCAACGTTACAAGAATCATTATGTTACTTTTAGAACTACACCCTCTGACTTGAACTTTAAAAATGGCTTATATTTAGGAATGGATGTAGTAAAAGATTCTTTCCTTTTGAATAAAGACACCCAAGGACATCTTAGATCAAATTAATATTAAGAAAAACAAAGACCAGTACAATGAATAGACAACTGGACGTAGAATGACTAGTAAAAGATAACAATACACTAAAAAACATACTAATCTTCTTCTTCCTCCGATTGTACATCGTCCACCGGAGATTGAAAATTGCACTGACCCAACATCAAAGAAAAATGACACCTGCAAACGCCCTCACCAAACCAGGCTTTGAAAACTGCAATTGCTACTCGGCCCTTGAGATGAGATTTATAAATCGCTAAAGCAACATTGGTCAGAGCATCACCCCATGCAGAACATGCTTAAAATCAATCACCAGCAGTCCAGAGGGATGGAGAAACCGGGCCAAGCTACAGAACAACACATAAGAAGATATTGAAGTCGCCACACCAGCGCCCAGCCAAAAACTCTTCTCGAAAGACACATGAACTGCCAAGATCTAAAGGGAAACAACTTATCTGGGGACACAAACTCTCACAAGCCCTTCATTAGCGCCGGATCGATGTCGTCGACGTAGGGAGAGATCAAACATCGTCACCGGTTCGGATGGCGCCGGATAGGCCATCATCACCCCACCTCGTCGATCTCACCGGAGAAGCAAAACCCTAAGAAAAATTAAACGAAACAGACGAGTCCACACTCCTTTTACGCCGGCGAGGCCACCAGATGGGGAAGAGGAGGACCGAGGCGGCGGCGGCTAGTACAAGATTCCTTTTTAGCATACCATGAATTATTATGTTTTCTTAGACCAACATGAATTATTATGTTTTCTTTAGAGCTACAGGAATTATTATGTTTTTTTAAGGCAATATAGGTATTATTACGTGACAGTGTAGGCCCCATTTTTTCGAAAATTTAATTCGGTGTATGGGCTCCTCTACACCTGGTGAACAGTAAATGTTCTTGAAATGTGTGATGTTCTACATCCGGCCTCTTCTACACCCAAAGAAGAAAAAAAGAAAAAATCTGAATATTTTTTTGTTGTGCAGGATGCTCAAATGTGTGATGTTCTTAAAAAAAAATCGGGTTGTTTAGACATTCGAGGAGCTCATGGCAAAAAGGACAAATTTCGGGTGTTTTTTGCCGTAAGTTACACCTAAAATTTGCCTTTTTTGCCGTGAGCTCCTCGAATGTCCAAACAACCCAAAAATTTGCACCCGATTTTGTTGTTTTGCCATGAGCTCCTTGAATATCCAAACAACCCAAAAATTTTCAAGAACATCACGCATTTGAGCATCTTGCAACACGAAACAATTCAGATTTTTTTGAATTTTGTTGCTATTTTTTTAATTTTACTATTATACCAAGGTGTATATTAGTTGAGGTGAAGAATAACGGTTTCCCTTTTTTTTCTGCTTTTTGCACATGTCACACAACTCGACCCAGTAGCGGCACATATTGCTAACCCATCTCTCCATCCGAGCGCCACATTCCCCTAAAAAAGAAGTAGAGCGGCACATTCTCTCAAAAAAAAAAAATAGAGCGCCACAACTTTTCACGTACAGCCTAAAAAAAGTAATGCGCATATAGATTTGTTTTCGGTTGTACTGTATAATTTATAAAGCCGTAAGTTTGTTCCGGATCCCGAATCCTGTAACCCGTCGCCCGGTGCAGATCTATAAATTCCTCCATCTTTGTCTCCGCTCAACTCTCTCATTCCTTCATCTTTTCACGTACGATTTTCTCAAAAAGAAAAAAATGTTTACACGTACGAAGATGCTGGTGACGCGCTTCATCCGAGGACTTACCTTTTGCTAAAAAGAAAATCCGAACACCTACCTACTATTTCCTACGGTAAGAAAATACGTATTTTACTTGTTTACGGTATAAAATACGTATTCGACTTGTTTCCGGTATAAAATACGCGTATTCGACTTGTTTTCGGTACTACTAGTATAAAGCCGTACCCCTCTAACCCGTCGCCCAGACATAGCAAAAAAAAAAAAAAAACGTCGCCCAGATCGATAATTTGATTTCTCCATCTTTGCCTCGGCTCAACTCTCTCCTTCCTCCCGCGCTCTCGCTGCTCGAAGCCAGATTTAGGTTTTCGATTTCCACAGCCGCCGCTATGTCGTCCGTCGAGATCCCGCTGCAGGCCGCGAACGCCATGCTCGTCATGAACGGATCTTTCACCTTCGTGGATCCCGTCCAGCCGGCGCAGATGCGCGGCCCCGGCGGGAAGAAGAGAGATCGCTGCGGGGATCTCCTTCTCGCCGATGACTCCGAGGCTGCAGGTTGGTCGTCGGCGATCCTGGACCGCAGCCTCGCCCTCCGCCGTCGGCGAGGCCCATCTCCCTCTTCCTTCCACCGCGGCTGCCTCGTCGTGACTGAGGGGCAGAACAACCGTGACCAGGAGACAGCTCCGGCAGTTGTGGCAGAGGAGCGCCAAGGGAGTGAAAAGGAGCCGACTGTCGAGGAGCTGGTCTACTGGACGGTCATCTAGTCGTATCAACCAAATCCCCGTGGTCTTCCAGTCCTGCTGGCCCAAATCGCTTGAAGAAGGTTCGATTTTTCCCCTTCTCTTCGTGTTCATTACAGAGTTTTTTCAGGCCATATGAATAACTTGCTTTCTCTTATTTTTCTGTCAATGTCGGAGCACATACAACCGAATTAAACTCACTGATGGCCTTCATGTTGCTGAGTGTTGAGGAGGCAACCAGAAGTAATCGGATTACAAGTCCAAAACATCTAGCAGGATAAGTTGGAAGGCGAAGGCAGGGAAGAGGAGGCGCTGATTGGTGGGGATGGCGAGGAGTTCTTCTACCTAGTTGTCATCTAGTCGAATCTTCCCAAGCTTTGTAGCAAGAGTTCCTCCTCTGGTTGTCTTTCGATGTGTTTATGCCAATTGATGGGCCCTGTTAGGCTGTTACACAGTCCGGTTCATGTGTTCAAGTCGATAACTTAGGATGTAATCTGCTTGTTTGATAAATAAATTGATCTACTTAAGCTGAGTTGTGAGGTGCACTCACATCAGGCTACTGTTTTGTGACCTCTGCAGCACTGGCATTGCCTCCACCGTCTCTGTTATCTTTCACTTTATTCCTCCTTCCTATTCCTCAGTAACTGTTTCACCCCGAGTAACTGCCCTTCATACCTCTGCAGCGGCTGTGGCCGCGAGGGTCGGGATGCAGTGCCTAGGTGCTTCTCGGCTAGTGATTCTGGCCTATATGATTATCTCTATATTTTAGATAAACCCACTGCCTTATTAGATTTATATTAATGTCAATTGGTAGGTCATGGTTATATAATGTTTATTTTCTGTATTTTCAGATTTAGAATTTTCAAAGCATTAGTTGTTTGAGACCTGCAATTTTCTGATGGTTGCAATTAAGATTTCTCTAGTGACATGCTTGGTGGGATTTATGAAGTGATCAATTTTTATCTGATTGCTGTGTGAGGTGCCATTAAGGTTCGATCTACTCTATTGTGAACTGTGATGATTTGATGTTTATTCAGTTTGTATGATTTAATTGAAACTTATCCAAGCACTAGGCTGTATGTAGCCATGTGTTTTATATGATGTTGTGTGTTGACAAGGACACCTCTCTATTTTCTGGTAAGCAAACTGACTAGGCCCTGTTTGTTTGGGCTTTTGCTTCTGCTTTTGTAGCTTTTCTATTTTGTCCAAAAAGCCATGAAAGCTCCTAAATAGGTGCTTTTGGGGCTTTTATGGCCTTTGATGAATCAATATAACATTTTTAGCTCCAAAAGCCATAAAAGCTCCAAAAGCACCTATTTAGGAGCTTTTGTGGCTTTTTGGCCAAAATGGAAAAGTTGCAAAAGCAAAAGCAAAAGCCCAAACAAACAGGGCCTTAAGCAAATGTTTCGTTTTTCTGTTGGAGTTGTTGTGCTTCAAAGTTTATCCACTGTCAAATTTACGAAATAATAATTGTAGTACATATAGGTGTATGCAAAAGTTCTAATTTCAGATTGAAAAAACAGTGGAATGGCTTTTGCTTACCTTTTCTGATGTATGATACCTAATTTTCACTTACAAAATTGGAATAAACCTCCCCAAATTCTTAGAGAGGTTTCAGAATTCAGAATATCCTTCATAAGTTGTCCAACATTTTCCTTCTTTTACATGTCTTAAGTCATGATTTGCGCTGTTATATTCATATATGACTTCAGAATTATGAGCTTCAGATTTCTATGATCCCTGATTTCTCTCCTATTTTCTCTTCATTTTGTCCCCGTACAGGATTTGGGCTGCTTTTAGTTATTTAGTTCACTTCTTGATATGTTCTTTGATGCAACATAAGGTTGATGGTGCAACTACCCACCAATAGCTACGAAATTCGTCGCCGCATGCAAACAGATTTATAAACTAAGTGTCTTGCCTTATATGTGAAGTGTATAAGTGTCTTGCCGTATTGAGCAGTGGCCTCATAGTATAATATCTTCCTACTATGTAGATTTATAAACTATCACATGCAACTTCCAAGTTCTATTGTTCTAAATTATTTTCTTAACCAAAGTATAAAGTGGGTTGCGGGTTGTGCAATTACTTACATTGCCCAGCCGTTTGCTGCTTGCACCATAAGGTTAGATTAGTGCAACAGCATTATTGCCTCTGTGAGTAAATTTGTCTGAACTAATCTCTAGTTCTTTCATTTTGTATTACTTTTTATATCGAATTGCTCTGGTGAACCTGGTGGGCAATATGGAGAGCTTAATGACTCAAATTTGATGATATTACTTGAAGGTATGTGACCCTTTTGCCATATTTGGCATACCATATAGTTCATCTGGTTTTGCCAAATCTGAATTATTAGCAATACCTTTAGAGATAAAAAAGAAAAAGGGATTAAGATCTTCTAGTCTTTCCTATAGATGCTGCATTATATGAGGACCAACATTTGAGGCGATTTTCATCCTCAAACTATATATATGCTCTTGATCATATAACACTGTTTTAAGAACATTTCAGTTTTACGGTACTGAACATTTCAAGGTGATTTTGAAATTCCTTTCGTGCGGATCCAATCTACTATGTTAATTCACATGTTTGAATTATATGTGAAAAAACATGAATTGGAAATATTAGCTCATATTTGGAAGTATGTAATAGTCTTTCCTTGTTTACCCAAAGGGAAGAAACATAATAATGATATTCATAGAGCTAAGTAGTTTCTGTTAGACACATATTTAGTGTAATATCCATGTAAGTAATGTTTTACCCCAAGTTATTGATATTTTTCATATTTGTACTGATCTATCAGATTCAAACATTAAATTAGCCTGTAAAATCGATATTTTAATACATACATGACTTATTTTCTGAACAGGAATTCTCTAAAACATGGAAATTTCAAACATTGGGAGATATTCTGAATAGAATAAACTGAAACTTAATTTTTTTTCAAACCAGTCAGTTGTATTTGTTTTTAAAACTTGAAAATGTTCAAACCACTCAATGGAAATATCAAACCACTCAATTAGAAGTGAAGACCATGAAATTTTCTGAACAAGAATTTTCTAAAACATGGAAATGGGGATTATCGACTTCCAAGGTAAAAACTCCTTCTCGGTGTCGGGGAATTTTTCCTCTCGCGACCGCATCGCCCCCGAGGGCGATCGGCCGCGCGGTGACCTCCTCCTCCTCTAGCCCCCCTCTCTCCCGTTCCTCCCCACCGCCGTCGCTGGCGCCCGCGGCCGGCCTGGCCCCAGGGACGCTGGTGGTGGCGGCCCCCTGACCTTCCCCTCTCGGTGGCTCTCCGGCGCGGGGCCGAGCTGCACTGGGGGGTGCTCCTAGGCGGCGGCGGTCTGGCTGGCGGCGGGGTTCCCCGACGCGGCTGGGCGGCAGCGCCGTCGTTGGCGGCGGGCTGGCGTAGCGGCACGACCTGGCGGCGGCGCTCGGCCCAGATCTGGGCCCTTCGGGCCCCATCTGGGCCTGGGTGGGCCAGCGGCGGGGCGGGTTTGCGGCGTGACTCCCGGGAGGCGGGGGAGCGGCGATGAACGGCGGGTGCTGGCGGCGCCGACGCCAGCCTGCTGCAGCGTGGCCGGCGGGGCTGAGCAGGCCTGTTTCGGGCCTGGCCAGGCCAGGGGTGGCCTGGTATGCCCCGCTGCCGTGTCCGGACGGCGACCGCGACGGTGCCGGAGGCACGGGCCTCTCGCACGACGGCGGTGGAGGTGGTTCCCTCCCGCTCGGCCTTGGTGCTGCGGCTCCCGTCGCTTGGCTCTTCTCTCCGGTCTTCTTGGCCTCGTGTTGGTGCTCGCAGTGAGACGGCGTGGGTGGCGGCACAACCGCGATGGGGCATGGTGTTGGGTGGTGGTTTGGCTGGTCGGCTCCGGTTGGGCGGCGGGGTTTGGAGTGCGGGAGAAATCCTTGCCGATTCGTCCGGCTCCGATGCGGTGACACCGGCGGGTGCCACTATTCCTTCTTGGAGGGTGTCGGTGGTAGCCATCCCCCACCTCCCTCCGCGTACTGGGGGAAACCCTAGGACTTGTCCGGGCAGCAGCGTCGTCGGCGTCGCATCCCTTCTTGGAGGTGCTGCTTAGTACGCGGTAGATCGGAGCTTCGGGCTGTGGTGGTTTGTTTCCGGAGAGCGCAACGGTGGCGGGTCTTCCGCGCTTTGTTGAGCTGCCACTGTTGGCATTTGTTTCATCTTCTTTTTCTTTTGGGCTTGATGTGCTGCTCGCCCCAGCATTGCGATGTGTACAGTGGTGGTTTGCTTTGAAATACAAAGCGGGGGGAAACCCTTTTTGGGTAAAACATGGAAATATCAAACATTGAGAGATATTCTGAATAAAATAAAATGAAACTTGAAAATTTTCAAACCACTAAATTGTCATTTTTTATAAACCTGAAAATGTTCAAACCACTCAATGGTGAAAAAAAAGGAATTCAAGACTTTCGAAAATTTAATCATTGAGATAATTTTTTTGAAAGGTTTCTACGTGACAAAATCCAAACAGCCTAATTGTTTTTGCCTCATTAAGATTGCGAACATTATTTTCAAAATAGTGGGGTCTGATCCTAATATAGCTGAAATTGACTGAAATAGTATAAAAAAGAAATATGTACTTATTCTTCAGGTAAATTAATTCTTTCATAATCGTATACGGCATGGCTCTCAGAACCAATTTCAATGGTATAAATGTCTAGGCCAAAAAAGGAAACAAAAAGAGAAGCCACATTCAAGACAGGATCCATCCATCCAGACTAATTGTCTCGCGATCTTCCATCGATCCTTCTTGAATGTTGTCTCACTAATTCCTGGACATTCTTTGTGGTTGGATTTACCGTAGTGAGTAGAGTCCATTCTGATATGCACTGAATTTGCATCAACCCAAGGGAAGTACACAAGTGAACTAAGAAACTAGGCATCACGAGTTCATTAAACTTCAGAGGATACAAACAATTAAGTGGCTTCCTCATACAAACTTTGTCAGCACAACTAGGTTAAACTTCATGCCACAAAATAGGGCTGCCACTGAAGAAAGAAATCACAACCTGTTTATGTTTAAAACTAAGTTACTAGTTTGCCATGCAGATATAGGTTTGTTACTCATTCCAGAGTGGCCATGCCCATAGTTCTACTTCCAGATCACAAAAGCAGCGAAGAGCCCCATCAGCAACATACAAAATGCCAGCACAAAGAGCAGAGACCTCTCTGCCTCTTGTCAAGAGCGTGAAACTAGCAACGCTCACGGCGAATGATATAGACCATCATCTTCTTCTGCTCCCCCTCGTTTTTCATCAGCTCGAAGAGGCAGATGTCCCTCTCCCGCAGGTTGTTGTCTCTGGCAAAAGAAGTCCAGCCTCCAGTTATCCTCAGGGTACGTTTGGTGTCGTGCAACTCAGTATGCCATCGCTGGCTCTTCCCCTCCGCCTGAAGCACCAAACTCCGGCTCCCCTTCCGAAGGTACGTTTCAGAGTATTGTGTGGCGAAGGTCTGTTTGTTCAAATACATGCAGAATACTGATCATATTAGAATAAAATGCAAGCTTGCAAATATGTAGACGAGTGGCAGTAGATAACAAGTATGGACTGTTGCTGAAACAACCGTTGTGAAACAACTATGGTTGGTAGTATCATAGTTGCTTATATGGACTGATTTCTCTCAAAACAAAATAACTGTCAACTCAAAATCAGAAGAATATTATTCTAGACTAGACTTACTAGGGAGACGAGGACACTGCGCCTGGTCATGACTGCGACGTAGATGTGCAGATCTGATGCAATGGCTCCTACTTTCTTTAGAACTTTCTTCTCCTGCACTTGCGTTAGACGGGCACCCATTGGCATCATGCAGGGGTCTGTATCATCATGCTCGGGTGTTGATCGAATATGTTCAATATCTTCGGATTCAGATGACTCATGCTCATAAGGACTGTCTTCTGCTGTAAAACAGTTTCATGAGCAAGGGTTGGTAACTGCAGTAAAATGGTACCATATAATGTGATCAATAGTTACAAGTCAATTGTAAAGTTAACCTGACAAACCCTCCGAAGGATAAGATATCGCATCTTTCTTTGCTCGTTTTCTACGGTGGCCTGAGCTTCCACTCTGGCAATCATCTGATCGTGCTCGTGCTGACGAAGGAGTATTACCATCACTGAAACTGGTCGAAATGTCTGCAGAATTTGTGCTTGGTTCTTGATCACTAATAATGGTCAGTATGCGAGCACAGGACACCACTTTCTCACAACCACTAGAATCAAAGACCACAACCTTGAAGCGACAACTTCCATGGTATCGGAACATCAATGAGTCGTTCTCTACTATATGATTGGCATCGACAAACGCCTCCCACCCAGATCTGAGTAATGTTTTGTCCTACGCTCAGTAATTCCAACATCGTACACATTACCATTGGGGGCTTCTAGTTCAATGGTTCTTGACAGCTTCCATCCGAAATAGTTCACAAATCTCTCTGGTATGACCTGCAAAAATGTGAATCGTTAGAACTATTAGTATCGGTTTAAAACATGTTTTATTGCTACCGATTCAATGACCAAGGTAATCCACTGAGCTTACCATGCTATGCCGAGAGTGTCTATCCATCTGCGTGAAGAAACACTTGACCTTTCCATGCAAATGAGCCCAGTATCTCTTGCAGCACTCACAGGAATTGCTCATCTCGCCGCCTACTAATGTCCTGTAAGCAGAAAAACATAGATTATGACTGGCAGCAAAAGAAAATCTTGGTATCCTCTGCAGCATTTTTTACACTGCAACTACTCATCAAGCTCCTTTTTCCCGAATCATGCAGGACAACTGCTTGTTGTATATTAAGGTAGAATCAAGAAACAAAGTACAGGGAGTTTGTACAAACGCCTAAATTCTTAAATGCTGCAGCATCCATAAAAACAAAGTACAGAGAGTTTGTACCATCAAACAAAATTACAGGGAGTTTGTACAAACGACCAGCCAGAGATAAGAAAATTTACTAAATTAGAAACGCCTAAATGCCTAGCCCCTGCACGCACCCATCAGGTCACCTGATCTCCAACAAGAAAGAAACATGTATAGCTTCTCCCTGTGGTAAATTCTGAGAGTTTCCTTTGTCTAAGCTGGGAGCAGATCTTGCTGAGCCCAACAAAAGGACTGAAAGAAAAGAAGCAAGATGCACATGTAGGGAAAGAGATAAACCAAAGGCTAGGCAGCAACCAAAAGCCAAGGACTCACTGCAATGCAGACCGGAAGGGAGCACTCAAGGCTCACAACGCTGATGTGTTGCTGGAACTTGAAGAAGCAAGCATGGATACCACGGGAAGGCGGAGGGAGAGAAGAAGCAAGTGGAGCCACCGAACGGAACGCTTGTAGGATGCCCTGATTTGCCCTCTCATTCTTTGTCTCTGCTGCTCTGATGGGACTCTACGGCCCTAGGATGATGGCACTGTATCACACGTCCAGTAGCCCGGTCATAGACTTGTAGGCCCGTCTTCTTTTTTTTTGAACCTTGTAGGCCCGTCTTGGAGAAGCGGGGAGGTTTTGGTCAAGACGTTGGCAAAAGAGAAAGTTGCCACCGTTCGATGATTACGAGGTACTAGTAGGGTGTTGGATTTCAGTTTAGAAGGATTTTTTTTTCTTAGAAGTCTTGTTTCAGATTTAAGAGCAAAGATCATTAAAAAATTAATTTTGGAGCCAAATTTGAACGAAAAAAAAATCCACGCTTTTAAAAAAATTACACAAAAACGGAGGATTTCATCTGGAAAGATGAAAGCAGAAAAGTTGTCCTCGTCCCCAAGAAAGGCCTCCCAGACGACATGGACCTCCTGCCTCCCGTCGGAGCCGCCGCCGGTCTGCCTCATCTCCTGTGGCCTTAGGGCCATGGAGGCACGGTGAAGCCTGACCCTTGCTGGCGGGAGGGCTCCTACTCTGTTTTTAGGTGTTTTTCCGAGGTTGATTAAGGTTTGTGTCCCCTTCAGGAAGGCGAGGCGGCGGCGACTCCCTGAAGATGGAATAAGGTCCTCCTCACCTAACCTCGTCGCAGCGCTGCATCTAGCATTGTCAAAGGGTGTGTGGAAGTGTGTCTGTGTGGCGGATCTCGTGGGATTCGATCGGTGTTGATCTTCGGTGGATCTTTATGGATCTAGTCTTCATTTGTCTGTGTTCATGTGTTTATAGGTTGAGAATTCTAATCTACACTTCTCTACATTGGTGATGGTTGTTGTTCTGGTACACTGGTCCTGTGGGGTTTTATCATCACGACTTCCTATTTGTTTACTACAACAAGATTTGTTCGACTCCAGTGACGGAGGGGTGATGAAGGTGACACGTCTTCGGCTTGCTCTAGTGATTGTAGTCGTCACTAGATGGTATACGGGTCAGTATGTAATTTATGTTACTTCTGATATTTTTTGTACTGTCATGACAGTTGATGAATAGATCGGGATTTTTCCGCAAAACAGAAAAAAAAAGGAAATGACTCCCACGGAGACCTTCCCACCGGCGCTCCTGATCTGATACCGTTTGATTTTTCTTCATGTTTCTTTTTTTTGGTTCTTCAGTGTTTACCAACTTGTGCGCAATTTTGACAAAGCATCCTTAACAGTCATTCTCTAAAACTCTAAGCTCCCTGGGAATGCCACTCTCTCCGACATTTCCTAAACGGCGCTTCAGATGCCCGTTTGTAGTGTTTCTACAATCGGACGCACACCCCCGCCTGCATGCTGGGCCGACCTGTTTTGCTTCTTTTTTTCTCTGTTTAAACCAAAAAAGGGTGTGCGCACAATGGATTCGAATAGATGATCTCAGCTAAGTGAGAACAGCAGTGGCCACTACGCCAATCAACGCTTGGTGCCCTCTAACTTCTACTCCCTCCGTAAACTAATATAAGAGTGTTTAGATCACTACTTTAGTAATCTAAACGCTCTTATATTAGTTTACAGAGGGAGTATTTTTTTCCTGTTATTCTTTTTCCATTCATGTTCTTATTCTTTTCTTCTTTCCTTTTTCCTTTTTTCTGGTTCTTTTTTTTCTTTTTCGTTGAATTTGATGAACTTGTTTCATTTTTTGATGAACTTTTTAGAAAATCGATGGTTTTTTTTCAAATTCAATAAACTATTTTTTCCAAATAAATGGATTTATAATATTTATTGATGATTTTTTCAAATTCGACGGACTTTTTTTTTTAAAATTGATGAACTTTTTTTTTTAAAATTTGATGATTTTTTCAAAATTAATAATATTTTTCAGACTTATTGAACCTTTTGAAGTTTGTGAACTTTTTTCAAAATCCATGAACATTTTTGAATTTATATGTTTTTTTGATTTTTTGGTTTTTTTTTCAAAAGTCAACCATTGACCGATCAACCACAACCAGTCACGAGCGAACCCATGGAACGACGGGCACCCCAATAGCTCGCTTCAGCCCACACGTGCGGCTGGCCACAACGTCTATTTTTGTTTTTTCCTTTTGTTTTCTGTTTTAGTTTTTTCTTTATTTTTGTTTATACTTTAAAATATTCTGAATATATATGTCTATATTAGATAAAAACACTGTACAAAAACATTTGAAAAATGTTGAACAAGTATTTGGAAAATGTTAATCAAGCATTCGGAAAAATGTTGAATGTGTATAGAAAAATTATAGATCATGTATTAAAATAATGATAATTTTTTTTGATCATGTATATAAAAATGTTAATCCAACATTTAAAAAAAATTGACCAAGTATTTGAAAAATGTTAATCAAGCATTTGGAAAATGTTAAATGTGTATAGAAAAAATGTTGACCATGTATTAAGAAAATGATGAAAAAATATGATCATGTATATAAAAATGTTAATCAAGCATTTGTAAAAAATGTTGAATAAGTATTTAAAAAATGTTAATAAAGCATTTGGAAAATGTTAAATGTGTATAGAAAAAATGTTTACCATGTACTCCCTCCGTCCCAAAATTCTTGTCTTAGATTTGTCTAGATACCGTATCTAGAAAAATCTAAGACAAGAATTTTGGGACGGAGGGAGTACTAGAAAATGAGGAAAAAAATTAGATCATGTATATAAATATATTAATTTAGCATTTAAAAAAATGTTGAACATGTATTTGAAAAATGTTAATCAATCGTTTGGAAAATTTTAAATGTGTATAGAAAAAATATTGACCATGTATTAAAAACAGGTTAATCTTTTTATTTGAAAAGTATTAATCAAATATTTAGAAAATGTTAAAAATTTATATAAAAATGTTAATCAAGAATTTGAAAAATGTGTATAGAAAAAAATGTTGACCATGTGTTACAAAAATTTATTAATTTGTATTGGAAAAATATTACACATGTATTAGAAAAATGTTGTTGACATATACAAAAATTGTAGAATAATAATCAAAAGAACAAAGAAAAGCGAGAAACAAAATTAACAAAAGAGAAAAGAAAATTAAAACACGATGTGGGGGGCAGCCACTCGGCTAACATTGCGTTCGTGCTAATACTATGCGCGCGCGAATGGGCCGGACCAATACGACGTGGGGTGGAGTGGATAGCAGCGCCCGTGATCTCCCTGGGGACCAAGGATCGATTCCTGCTTCTCCCTTTTCCTTTGCTCCTTTTTACTTACTATTATGCGCGCGTGAATGGGCCGGCCCAATACGACGTGGGGGCATCCCCCATAGCCACTCGGCTAACATTGCGTTCGTGCTAAGTTTGTTAGGCGTGTCCTTCTTGAGGCAAAAAGAGCTGGTTTTTCATTAGATTTTTTTCCAGTTTTTTTCATCGAGTTTTCTCAAATTTTATTATTTTTCCTTTCCTTTCTTTTTTCATTGTTTTTCTTACGGGTTTTTCATATCTTTCTCGGTTTTTACTGTCTTTTTCTTTTCTTTATTTTTCTTCAGTTTTGTTTCTTTCACTCTTGCTTTTCATCGGTTTTCTTCAAATAACAGATTAACATTTTTTGAATACATGATCAAGACTTTTTCTAGACACATTTTTTTGAAATTTTTGATTAACATTTTTCATAATACAAGTTTCATATTTTTTTAATACATGCTTAACATTTCTCCCATAAACATTCAACATTTTCCAAATGCTTGATTAAAAGATTTCAAATACTTGCTCAACGTTTTCTCAAATGCTTGATAATATTTTTATATACATGATAAAAAAATTTCATCATTTTTTAATACACAATCAACATTATTTTTATACACATTGAACATTTTCCAAATGCTTGATTAACTTTTTTCAAATACTTGTTCAGTTTTTTTTCAAATGTTTGATTAAGATTTTTATATACATGATAAAAAAACTTCATCATTTTTTAATATATGGTCAGCATTTTTTCTATAGACATTTAACATTTTCTAAATGCTTGATTAACACTTTTCAAATATTTGTTCAACATTTTTTCAAGTGCTTGATTAAATTTTTATATACATGGTAATGCATGATTAACATTTTTATATACATGGTATAGAAATTTCATCATTTTTTAATACATGGTCAACATTTTTTCTATACACATTTAATATTTCCAAATGCTTGATTAACATTTTTCACATACTTATTCAACATTTTTTGAAATGCTTGATTAACTTTTCTATATACATGATAAAAAATCATCATTTTTCAATACATGGTCAACATTTTTCTATACACATTTAACAATTTTCAAATGCTTGATTAACATTTTCAAATACTTGTTCAAATTTTTTTCAAATGCTTACAACAACAACAACAACAAAGCCTTTAGTCCCAAACAAGTTGGGGTAGGCTAGAGGTGAAACCCATAAGATCTCGCGACCAACTCATGGCTCTGGCACATGGATAGCAAGCTTCCACACACCCCTGTCCATAGCTATTTCTTTGGTGATACTCCAATCCTTCATGTCTCTCTTAACGGACTCCTCCCATGTCAAATTCGGTCTACCCCGCCCTCTCTTGATATTCTCCGCATGCTTTAGCCGTCCGCTATGCACTGGAGCTTCTGGAGGCCTGCGCTGAATATGCCCAAACCATCTCAAACGATGTTGGACAAGCTTCTCTTCAATTGGTGCTACCCCAACTCTATCTCGTATATCATCATTCCGGACTCGATCCTTCCTCGTGTGGCCACACATCCATCTCAACATACGCATCTCCGCCACACCTAACTGTTGAACATGCCGCCTTTTAGTCGGCGAACACTCAGCGCCATACAACATTGCGGGTCGAACCGCCGTCCTGTAGAACTTGCCTTTTAGCTTTTGTGGCACTCTCTTGTCACAGAGAATGCTAGAAGCTTGGCGCCACTTTATCCATCCGGCTTTGATTCGATGGTTAATATCTTCATCAATACCCCCATCCCCCTGCAGCATTGACCCCAAATATCGAAAGGTGTCCTTCTGAGGTACCACCTGCCCATCAAGGCTAACCTCCTCCTCCTCACACCTAGTAGTACTAAAACCGCACATCATGTACTCGGTTTTAGTTCTACTAAGCCTAAACCCTTTTGATTCCAAGGTTTGCCTCCATAACTCTAACTTCCTATTTACCCCGTCTGACTATCGTCAACTAGCACCACATCATCCGCAAAGAGCATACACCATGGGATATCTCCTTGTATATCCCTTATGACCTCATCCATCACCAAGGCAAAAAGGTAAGGGCTCAAAGCTGACCCCTAATGTAGTCCTATCTTAATCGGGAAGTCATCAGTGTTGACATCACTCTTTCGCACACTTGTCACAACATTATCGTACATGTCCTTGATGAGGGTAATGTACTTTGCTGGGACTTTGTGTTTCTCCAAGGCCCACCACATGACATTCCGTGGTATCTTATCATAGGCCTTCTCCAAGTCAATGAACACCATATGCAAGTCCTTCTTTTGCTCCCTGTATCTCTCCATAAGTTGTCGTACCAAGAAAATGACTTCCATGGTCGACCTCCCAGGCATGAAACCAAACTGATTTTTGGTCACGCTTGCCATTCTTCTTAAGCGGTGCTCAATGACTCTCTCCCATAGTTTCATTGTATGGATCATCAGCTTAATTTCACGGTAATTAGTACAACTCTGAACATCCCCCTTGTTCTTGAAGATTGGTACTAATATACTACGTCTCCATTCTTCTGGCATCTTGTTTGCCCGAAAATGAGGTTGAAATGCTTGGTTAGCCATACTATCGCTATGTCCCCGAGGCCTTTCCACACCTCAATGGGGATACAATCAGGGCCCATGGGCTTGCCTCCTTTCATCCTTTTTAAAGCCTCCTTGACCTCAGACTCCTGGATTCGCCGCACAAAACGCATGCTGGTCTCATCAAAGGAGTTGTCCAGTTCAATGGTAGAACTCTCATTCTCCCCATTGAACAACTTGTCGAAGTACTCCCGCCATCTATGCTTAATCTCCTCGTCCTTCACCAAGAGTTGGTCAGCTCTGTCCTTGATGCATTTGACTTGGCCAATATTCCTCGTCTTCCTCTCTCGGATCTTGGCCATATTTTTTTGAATACATGATCAATTTTGTTAATACATTTTCGTACATGTGATAATTTTTTCTCTATAAACATTTAACATTTTTCAAATGCTTGGTCAACATTTTTTCAAATGTTTTTTGTAATATATATATTTAGAATATTTTAAAGTATAAAATAAAGCAAAAAAGAAAAGAAAAAAGAAAACGTAAGAGGAAAAAAAAATGAGGCTTTAGCCTCCTGCACGGCTGGGCCGTCCCATCTGGAGCTCCCCTGACGTGAGGCTTCCCTCTGTCACACTTAGAGAGAGACATAGGGGCGCCCGAACAAGCGACGTGCTGAGTGAGCGAGCACCCGCGTTGGGCCGGCCCAAGTCCGCCGTTGTGTTAGTGGCACTCCCCGAACATGCGCCTGAAGCGCCGTATAGGAGCACCCACTATGTCCTTCGTTCGGGTTGTGTGAGCATGTGGGCCAACATAGTCAACCTCTCGTTCGCTTGACTTTACGGGCCAACCCATTAGGGAATAACATGTGCCGCCTCTAGACTCCCCTGCTCAGCGCACTAAACTAACCCTCATGAACATCTTCTAAAAAACCCCTCATGAACAGAACGAAGCGGAGGATCGGCGGTGGCGCGCATGAAGCCGGTGTGTCCCTCTCAACCTCGCTCCTTCCCCATACCCATCTCTCCCTTCGGTCTCCCTTTTTTTTCTTGAGTCGGTCCGATGGCGGCAGGAAAAATGGCGAGAGACAACTGCTAGGGTCCGGGAAGACAACAAGAACTTTGTTTGGAGGAGGAGATAACAATGATCCATATTTCTTCCCAAATGATAAGTGGCACACGTGTGGCATGAAGCACTCCAGCCCTGACATTTTTTACAACTAAAGTTGTCATCCGAAAAGAAAAAACAAACCCAAAAAATAAACTGAAGCACTAAAGTTGCCATGCTTGACAACTAAAGTTGCCATCCTAGCATCACTAAACTTGCCATAAAAAAGTTCGGAGTTGCCATGTGTTCATGCCACACGTGTGGCACTTATCAGGGCCCTATTTCTTTTGGGCTCTCTCTTTGCATCGATTTCTCTATCAGTTTTTTTATATTTCCCTTTTGTGATTCCTCTCTGTTTCTCTCTGGCCTGCAGCATGTCGGTGACCAGTCAGACAACTCATGGTACCAGTTAGTTTCATAGGTAGTGCATACCGGTGTCCTCCATCTGCCACGTGCCATTTGATTTGTTACCTTCTGAAGCACGTATCTGTTTGACTGTGGTGGTTCTATGGCCATTCATGTTCTTGTGATTTTGGTGCTTGCCATTAAGCCTTAAAAATGTACGTTTGTGAGAAGTCAGTCTTTCCCAAATATGTATTTTAGCCAACTTTGTTGTTCATCCAAGTACGTGATGTTTCTTGGACATTTTCTCCTCCCCCTACATCTCTTTTACCTTGAGGAAATTCGAGAAATCAACATCTGTAACTCTCCCTTTCTGTTTAGTTATTGTGTAACTCTTACCATCTTTCAAGCTTAATTTTGTATTTGTTTAGATTTTATTGGGCATCTCACTAGTGGCAACTTCATAAACTTAGAGATTGTGAAACCAGAACCCTTTTTCTTCTGATTGTTTAAAGAAAGCCTCATCCTTCGGTCCAAAATTATACCTCTAAATGTTGATGAAGCTTGGTGTGAAGACTGAATAAAACATATTGGCTTGATGCCTGATGATTCAAGGGACAAAAAATTACTCTACCCCTTCCCCCTGTTGCAACTCAGTTACCTCACTTCTGAATGAATTGCAATTGCCTACTACTAACCATTGGTAAAGAAGACACCAATATATTTGACAGATAAACTATTTATTCCAACTAATGCACTTTGCTGTTGTTTTTTTTAATAAGTCCATATGACCTTTTGGTGGAGTTTGCATATCAAATGTGTTTTCATTCAGATTTATACATTATTTTCTAAAGCTTGGGAAACATGAGAAATTTGTCTATGTTGCCTTTGGTTAACCCGTTCCCATGTCTAAAGTTCGCGTGAATTTTAGTTTGGGGCTATTGCCTTTTCTATTTGTTGAATCAACTGGAAGGAGATAAATAACTCCTTCCGAATCTATAGCGTCTAAATTAGATCCTAACTAGTTGGTTGACTAGATACTAAACACGCATCTTTATAATTGTTTTTTGTTTTGACATCGATTGATGGGCATCTCCATAGCCCGTTGATTAGTCACGTCGATGCGAGACTTTCTTCTTTTCGACTCCCTTATTGATCTCTATCATCGCATTCTATTCCACCTATAGTGCTATATCCATGGCTCACGCTCATGTATTACCTGGGGTTGAAAATGCTAAAGCGCGTTAGAAGTACGATCCAATTGCCTGGTTTGACACCGGGGTGCTCATGATTTATATTTTTGCGGTGAAGGCGGAGTCATGCCATGCTAACATGATAAAAATGAGTGGGGATAACATTCCTTAAGGATAGTATATTTTGAAAAAGTAATGATTATGTTTCTTATATTCATGGATATTATTATGTTGATATTGTTACTTCATCGTTTCTCAATGATTATACCGTAAAGAGATTACATGATACACATGTTAGGTAGCATTTCACATCAAAAATTCTGTTTTTATCATTTACCTACTTGAGGGCGAGCAGGAATTAAGCTTGGGGATGCTGATACATCTCCAATGTATCTATAATTTATGATTGTTTCATGCTATTATATTACCAATCTTGGATACTTTATATGCATTTTTATGCTATTTTATATCATTTTTGGGAACTAACCTTTTAACCCAGTTGAGGGAGTCATGGACTAAGGGGTACTCGGGGCGACGACCCATTGTATATGGGCCGGACTGGTGGAGCCGTATGGTGACCGGAGACCTGTGAAGCCGTGGTGTGCCCTCCAAGTCAAGGGTGGACGAGATCTCTTTCCCTCTGGTTGTAATCTATCTTCGGTAACCCTAACCCTATCGGTGTCTATATAAACCGAGGGTTGTAGTCATTAGGGGGAGAGCTACATTCATCACCTCATAGCCTTAGGGTTTAGCTCATGCTGATCTCGAGGTAGATCTACTCTGTAAACCATATCATACATCCAATATAATCAAGCAGGATGTAGGGTATTACCTCTTCGAGAGGGCCTGAACCTAGGTAAACGCTGTGTTCACCGTCCCTTGTTACCATCGATCCTAGATCCACAGCTTGGGACCCCCTACCCCGAGGTATGCTGGTTTTGACACCGACATTGGTGCTTTCATTGAGAGTTCCGCTGTAGGATCACCCCAAGTATCAATGGCTCGCCTGATCATGGGAGAAGGCATCGAATCCGGGGACTTCTTCGTCCCCGGCCAACTCTTCGCGTTCGGCAGCATTGTGCTGCACGCCAACCCGACTGGTCACCTAGATCAGATCGATAACTTCGCTTCCGAACACCGGATTCGATTCGGTAACTTAGAATATGTTGCGGACGCACGGGGCGATCTGGTCTTGACCGGATTCACTACCCCCTCCCGCACCCTTGCGAGCCTCGACATGCCCACCAGGGAGTCCTCCTCCGATCCGATCTACGGATCGACCCCCGCCCTCCGGGCAGCTTTGAGCCAGGAGGGCCCCACTCCAAGCAAGGACCAGACCCCATCTTCGGCTGGATCCATCGTGCCTATGGAGGTCCTACCCTCAACCTGCGAGGCAGGATCTGGAGGCAGAAGCCAAGAGTCAATCTCGGCCGAACTATTCCCCTACAATGCTCACCCAGCCCTGAGCCCCCACGATGAAGTGGCGGCCAACGGCCAGGAATTACCCCCGGCCCGAAGTAACTCGAGCCCCGGCGTGGAATCCACACGTAGGGATCAAGATCCTTCCCTAAATTTCGGTGACTGTCTGGACCCCTTCGAGGAACCGGTTCCACACCCCGAGCTTAGCTTGGCCTGTAAAAATCAAGGACCGACTGGGGCGTTGACTGCCCCTGTTACAAGGGAATCTGGCCCAGAGCCCTCAAGCTCGGCGACCCTCGCTATGATAAATGAGGCGTTAGACCAAATTCAGAAAATGACTATCCAGGAGGACCTCTCCCTCACTCACGATCACCGGCCCATCGAGGCGTACTATAGGGAATTTTGCGTCCTACCCACCACCCACTTGGTAGCCACCATCGATGATCTGACCGATATGCTAGACTATAATTCGGAAAACTCCAAATACATGGATAACGATGGCGGATCCACGGCTGACACCGATGCCGCTCCCCCAGTCACCGGTCGCTGGACGACCACATCCACCTACGATATTTACATGGTGGACACCCCCAAAGACGGCGACGACACTCCCAATAAAGCCAGAGGCAAGCCCAGAGACGAGCCGCCCAAACGTCCGAAACAACGCCGCCGGTCAAAGCCGCGCCGAAGCCACGCAAGCAACGCAGACTCGGCGGAGAACGGCACCGAGAATAATACGGATGACCCCACCGGAGCCGCAGCCAACGAGCATCATCAGGACGACCCTGCGGGGCAGGAGGACCCATTCAACCCAGAAAACCCCGACGACTCCGAAGACAGCAACTACGTCCCACTGTCGGAAGAGGAGGCCAGTCTCGGGGAGGACGATTTCATCATCCCCGAAGACCCATTGGAGCAGGAAAGGTTCAAGCGAAGGCTTCTAGCCACCGCCCACAGCCTGAAGAAACAAAAGCGCAAAATCAAGGCTTAACAGGACACCCTCAATGAGCGATGGACTAAAGTCCTAGCCGCCGAAGAGGGGTACGGCCACGAACAACAAGTAAAGAGCTATCCTAAGCGAAAATTGCTACCACAGTTCGACGACGAGGCCTTAGAGCCAACACGCCCAACATACACACGCGCCGAACAGCCGGACCGCCCCCCTAGAGGACAGGACAGAGAAGCTGATGAGGCCGAACACCCAGCTGCCCCACCTCGCCATTACGGCAAGGATCAAGCGCGGCCCACTTACGAGCACGACCTTCGCCATGACCTAGACGCCCGGGGAGGTCGCACTAGGTCCATTTACGGACCCAGAGAAGACTCGCCCGCTTACCAGGAAGCATACTATGATCGGGTAAACCGAAACAATAGAATCCAGGAGCAGCAGCAGATTCGGAGGGCCGAAGACCTCCGACATGACGTAGCCCGAATCCGGGGCGCCTCACACCTCTTGTGCTTCACAGAGAGGGTAATGCAGCATCAATTCCCGAAAGGCTTCAAGCCTGTGAACATTGAATCATACAATGGAACCACGGATCCAGCCGTATGGATAGAGGATTTCCTCCTCCACATTCACATGGCGCGAGGAGATGACCTCCACGCCATTAAATATTTGGCGCTAAAGCTCAAAGGCCCAGCTTGGCACTGGTTGAACAGCCTCCCCGCAGACTCTATAGGTTGTTGGGAAGAGCTTGAGGACGCTTTTCGAGCAAACTTTCAGGGCACTTATGTCCGGCCTTCGGATGCTGACGACCTAAATCACATTACGCAACAACCCGGAGAATCTGCCCGACAGTTCTGGGACCGATTACTTACCAAGAAAAACCAAATCGTTGACTGTCCGGACGCCGAAGCCTTGGCCGCCTTCAAGCATAGTGTCAGGGATGAATGGCTCATAAGGCAGCTCGGTTAGGACAAACCACGAACTATGGTAGCCCTTACTTCTCTCATGACCCGCTTTTGCGCAGGCGAGGACAGTTGGCTTGCTCGTAAAACCACCAATCCCGATACCCCTGGCACTTCTGAAGCCCGGGACGGAAATGGAAAGCCGCGACACAGCAAGAACAAGCGTCGCCATAATGATGGCGAAGGTGAGGATACGATAGTAAACACCGGATTCCGAAACCCGAAGTCCGGACAGCGCAAAAAGGCCCCTAAGGGCAACAGCGACGGCCCGTCCAGGCTAGACACAATTTTGGACAGGCCCTGCCAGATCCATGGCACGTCCGAAAAGCCTGCCAACCACTCCAACCGTAACTGTTGGGTGATAAAGCAGGCCGGCAAGCTCAACGCCGAAGACTCGGGCAAAAGCCCACGCAGCGAGGACGATGATGAGCCCCGCAGGCCGAACAATGGAGGCCAAAAACCCTTCCCTTCTGAAGTCAAAATGGTACACATGATCTACGCAACCCATATACCGAAGAAGGTGAGGAAGCGAGCCCTACGGGACATATACTCCGTCGAGCCCGTAGCGCCGAACCTCAATCCATGGTCAGCCTGCCCGATCACGTTCGATCGCACAGACCACCCTACCAGCATACGTCATGGAGGGTCCGCAGCCCTAGTGCTAGACCCCATCATCGATGGATTCCACCTCACTAGAGTCCTAATGGATGGAGGAAGCAGCCTCAATCTGATATACGAAGATACAGTGAGGAAAATGGGGATCGATCCGTCAAGGATCAAACCCAGTAATACCACTTTCAAAGGAGTCATTCCAGGAGTGGAGGCCCGCTGTACGAGCACCATAACACTTGAAGTAGTGTTCGGATCCCTGGATAACTTCCGAAGCGAGGACTTGATCTTCGACATTGCACCTTTTCGTAGCGGCTATCACGCCCCCCTCGGCCGAACAGCGTTCGCTAAATTCAACGCCGTCCCGCACTACGCCTACCTCAAGCTGGAGATGCCTGGTCCCTCGGGTGTCATAACTATCAACGCCAACACGGAACGCTCACTTCGAACCGAAGAACACACGGCGGCCCTAGCAGCTGAATACAACACCGGCCCATATAGGCCCGGATGCCGACCCGCCTTAAAGGCCGGCAACAATAGCAAACGGGTCCAAACCCGTTCTCCGTCATGGGAACCCGCATGCGTTCGTCGCAAACAGGGATACACGCCCCACGGCACGCCCACCTTCTTCATGTTCCATGTGCCTCGTCAGCACAATTTTGCGCTCAAAATACCATGAGCAGTCGTGAGGCATTTATTAATCCGAAGTACATGTTCGGCTCGACCGAGCTTCGGAGCTACTTCGTCTTCGAATGACCCGGGGACAAGTTTCGGATTCCCCCAAGGATAAAAGCTCCTTTGGCAGGGCCCCCGCCCATCAGGGTCTCATTGAAGGTCCCAACCCCCACCTATCAGATGCAAAGGCGCAGACGTGCAGCAGGGCACAGTGAAGGCTTCAACTCATGTATCAAGGCCCTGCGTCAACCTTTACTCTGTAAACTTTCTTTTTTCTCTCTCTTACAATTACCACCTTCGCAGTTCGAATTGTATGGCTAGACGTCCCGAGCTTCCGGGAAATAATTAAAATACCCTTTACGGTGTTCGGATACCCGCATCTTGCAATTTTTTTCTGTATCTTTCCGGATTCCCCACTCGCTCTTCATACAGCCCGGCCTGAAAATATATTAACTAGTCAAGAGTTCGATTTATGTCTCAGCTCAATATCTTCAAGTCCGGCACCGCTTTCCGCTAGGTGTTTGGCGTCTCGGATATTGCATTATATGCACCTGTTCCGAACTATGTCTTGGGTCAATAGTTGGGTTGCCCGGCTCCTGTGCTTGCCTCTTATGTTCCGCACGTTCGGCTAAGAGGGCAAAGGGAGAACCCCTGTGATTGTACTTCTGGTTTGTCCGGTCAAGTACCTCAGGAGGAAAAAGCCAAAAACTGACTGTCATAGTAAGCGCGAACGGGTCCGCGATCCGATGATGAGGTTTGACTCTAAAAATCATTGGCGATTTCGCCGTGTCACACGAAGGCTTTGTCTTAACACAAACCATGTGATCGGAAAGGGAAGGGTTTGATCCCTAAGTACATCACACCGGGGGCTAGTCCCTAGTCCCCACCGTTAAACTCCTAAGGCTACGTGAAAGCAGTAAAACCGAATAGTCCGATTGCCTGGTTTCGCTCCTGCACTACCGCCTTCGAGCACCAAGACGTTGGCTAAGGGTAACAGTGCAGATACAAAACACCCCTCGTGATATTCACCTAGGGGCTGAAGCCGATGACTGGTAGCTTTCAGAATAAACATACGGCCACACAGGAGTCAAAATTTAACCATTACAATATAAGTATGTCGGGTGCATAATGAAGCATAAGTCCCACTTGATACAAACTTAATATAACTACTCAAACATTACATCTTTCGAACACTGGCCCTCTATTGCCCGCGCTCTGGTCATCACCTGCGCAAAGTACTGCTCGGGGCGGCGATGCTCCTTCCCCTTGGACGGAGGACCAGTGGCCATCTCCATCGGATTCATCCTCGGCCAATGAACTAGAGTCTTCGCAAACGCGAGCCTCGCCCCCTCAAGGCACGCTGACCGCTTTACGACGTCAATCCGGAGCGGCACCTCCCGCAGCTTCTGCACAAGGCCGAAGTAGGTGTCCGGAATGGGCTCGGCCGGCCACAGGCCGACATAGAGGTCCTTCAAGGCCAGCTCAGACATTCGATGCATCTCCATCAGTTGCTTCATTTGATCGCTGAGGAGGGGTGGACGCCCGGAGTCCAGAAACTGCGACCAGAAGAGCCGCTGTGTGGAGTCCTCCTTGAGGGTGGCATAGTGCTTCGCCGTGGCCGCCGCATTCTTCGGAAGCTCGGCGAAGACGCCTACGGAGCGCCAGACCCTCGTCAACAGGGCGAATCTGTTGCCTCCGAACACACTCTGCAGTAAATATTTCTTACCATTGGTGATTTGCGCGGCTTGCCGGAGCTCCTCCCGGACACCTCGGGCGTCGCTCCTCGCCTCCTGAAGCTCCTTCTCCGCCTTGGATAGCCGGGAGGATTGCTCCTCCTGCCCCTTCTCAAGGGCCTCCAGCTTCTTGGCGGCATCCTGGAGCTCCACCTGGACTTCGGTCACCCGAGCCTCATGTTGCTCGGCAGCAAGCTTGACCTTCTCAAGCTCGGCCACCGCCTTCTCAGCGGTCGTTTTCTTCTCGGCCGCTTCAACCTCGGCTTTCTTCAGGGCCTCCTTCAAGCCCTCGACCTCGGCGGCAGCAGCTACAGGGTCATCAAGATAAGGATTAGCATACAGTCCGGATCGTCAATATCCAGTGTCAAGCAAATATACATCCTCTCATAGGGCTTACCTTGCGCCTCGTCAAGCCGTTTGTTGACAAGGTCAAGCTCTTGATCAGAAAGCTTGAGCTTCCGATCCATCTCCTCTAACGCCGCGGCATTAGCAGCCGCGGCCACGGAAGATGCCTGCGTCAGCAAAAAATATGTTGACATTATTATTAGTCGGCTTACCGAATTTGATCCTTTGCAGGTCTCTCTGAGGTCCTGGCAGAGTCTTGGGTGCTGCTATGTACACGGCCTACCTAAACTAACAATTACAACCGCATTATGAGGAAAGAGCATTACTTGACTTACCTCAAAGCCTGTTAGAAGGCCTTGGACAGTGTTATTCAGTCCGGATTGGACGGAACGAACACTCTGCACAATCGCACTCATTAGAGTGCGGTGCTCATCAACGATGATGGAGCTGCTCACCAGCTCCTCCAGAACGTCTGGCTAGCCAGCTGCCTCCCGTGTGGAGGTGTTCGGCGCTGGCGTTGTCTCCCTGGCCCCTCCCCCGCTGGGACGAGCCTGTGCCGGCGAAGGCCTTGGGGGCTCGAGAACGGTCGACGGTTGGGGTCCGGATGGTCCGGATTCTTTTCCCTCGCCAGCCGGGAGGGATGCTCCCTCCTGGTCTTCGGTGACCAAGGTGTTAACCTTGGTCATTGCGGCATCCGCCTCCCCCTCTGTGTTCGGTGGAGGAGGAGTCCTTTGGGACCGCACCTCCTCAGCCTCTTCGGGGATCGGAGGAGGCGTGGAGTGCGCCATAGACCACTGTCCGCCAGTTCGGTGGGCGGAGACGTCCCCTCCGAAGTCTGCTTGGTGGGGCGTTCATGTGGGGAACTGCAATTCGGAGGGGTTAACCTTCAACGAAAACAAACTACTAAAAGCATAATAGCTGAAAATACAGACACCTTACCTGCTGGCAGGGGGCTTGACCCTGGATCCCTTCTCTGGGAGCTCCTCTGATGCCTCGGACTTCTCGTCATCTGAGCTATCAGGTATAACCAGCTTAGGCCGGTGTCGTGTCTTTAGGGCCGGGGAAGGTTGGACCTCCTCGGGTCCTCGGACGCCAGCCTCTTTCTGGAGTGCGAAGAGGCACTCTCCTCTTCGTCGTCCTCCTCCTCGCCCCCATCCTGTACGGATGAGGCCGCAGCATCTCCAGACCGGTTGCCCAGACGGATTCGGCGGCGGAGGCCCTCCCTGGCCTTCAGTGCCTCTTGCTTCTTGCCCTTCTTAGCGGGCGCCTTGTAGGGCACCACGACCAGCATCTTCTCCAGCTGCTCTGATCAGGGCCCCTCCGGCAGCGGCGCCGGGCCGCTGATCTTCTTGGCCTTGGCGAGCCAGCCCTGCAGAATCCACATAACTAGGTTAGATCGAATTTCACGTAATATGAATATCCGAATACTCTTCGAAGAGACACGCCACTCACCTCCCTTGGGGGATTCGCGGCGTCAAGACCAATGTCCTTCCCCTCGGCCGGCCACTCCTTCTGGGGCTGGAATAGTTTGCCCCATATCTTGTCAGGAGACGTGCCGAAGAGGTGCCGCATAGTGGCCGGATCCTCGGGCTCATGCTCCCACATGGGCTTGGCCCTCTCCTGGCAAGGGAGGAGCCCGCGGTGGAGCATGATCTGGAACACGTCGACCAGCTTTGCGCTGGTCTCTATCACGTAGTCGATGCGTTTCTGCAGCGCTTTGGTGTCGGCAACGCATCCCCAGTCCGGACTCTTGGTGGTCCAGGAGGCCAATCTGGTGGGGGGTCCAGATCAGAATGCGGGGGCCGCTCCCCATGCGGCCTCCCTTGGCTCAGTGATATAGAACCACTCCTTCTGCCACATCCGGACGGTGTTGATGAAGTGGCCATCCGGCCACTGTACCTGTGTGCCCCCTCCGCAGTCTGCGTGCTCGCCGCCAACCACCTTGGGCTTCATGTTGAACACCTTCAGCCATAAGCCGAAATGCGGCTGGACCCGGAGGAGTGCTTCACAGACGATGATGAAGGTCGAAATGTGGAGAAGGGAGTTGGGGGCTAGATCATGGAAATCCAGCCCATAGTAAAACATTAGCCCCCGCACAAAGGGGTGCAGTGGAAATCCAAGCCCCCTAAGGAAATGGGGGAGAAAAACTACCCTTTCGCCCGGCTCGGGCGTAGGGATGATCTGGCCCTCTTCGGGGGCTCGATGGGCGACGTTGGCCGGCAAGTAACCGGCCTCCTTCAGCTTCAGTATATCCTCGTTGGTGACGGAGGAGGCCTCCCACTTCCCATTGGCGCCGGATCCGGCCATGGTCGAAGGAGGTGAAGTGGGATTGGCTATGGAAGCAGGGGAAAAGGGTGCTGGAGCTCTGAAGGATTGCAAGAGCGGAAGGTAGGAGAAGGCATGGGATGCAGACTGTAGCGCCCCCCCCTTTTTATAGACTGTGGGCAGGCCAGAGATCCCTTTTTTCACACCGTTGGCCTCTCCGCTTCCTGATATCTCCGCAACGTTATGAGCGGGGAGGGGAATCGAGATCATTAACCATATCCCCCGAAAAGTGGGACACGATCTCCACCTTGAGGGGACGTGTCAAGCGTGGCGTCAGCCTCGAGCCGCACTTCGAGAAATAGTAACTGCTTGGCATTATGGCCGGAAGCGACTCTTCGTTGAAGGAGAAAAAGTTGTCAGATAAAGACACTATTTGCGCTTGAGCAATATTTTTATTACTACCTTCGGTGTTAAGTAAAACAGCTGTTTCAGACTCTGAATACCACTTGGTACCGAACAGGGGGGAGACTTGCTGAGGAACTTGCCCCGCAAACCGAATACTGGTCGGATGAATGGATACTGGATACAAGTCTCAACGTTGGAGGCAAGTTCGGGGGCTACTGAGGGAGTCATGGACTAAGGGGTCCTCGGGGCGACGACCCATTGTATATGGGCCGGACTGGTGGAGCCGTGTGGTGACCGGAGACCTGTGAAGCCGTGGTGTGCCCTCCAAGTCAAGGGTGGACGAGATCTCTTTCCCTCTGGTTGTAATCTATCTTCGGTAACCCTAACCCTATCGGTGTCTATATAAACCGAGGGTTGTAGTCATTAGGGGGAGAGCTACATTCATCACCTCATAGCCTTAGGGTTTAGCTCATGCTGATCTCGAGGTAGATCTACTCTGTATACCACATCATACATCCAATATAATCAAGCAGGACGTAGGGTATTACCTCTTCGAGAGGGCCCGAACCTGGGTAAACGCTGTGTTCACCGTCCCTTGTTACCATCGATCCCAGATCCACAGCTTGGGACCCCCTACCCCGAGGTCTGCCGGTTTTGACACCGACACCAGTGTCTAGTGCCAGTTGCTATTTTCTGCTTGTTTTTGGTTTCCAGAAAATTAGTACCAAATGGAGTCCAAACGCTACGAAATTTTTTGATGATTTTTTTGGACATAAGAGACCGTAGAAGCTTTTGGAGGAGACCAGGCATGAAGCGAGGAGACGACAAGGCAACATGGTGTTGGAAATATGCCCTAGAGGCAATAATAAAATGGTTATTATTATATTTCCTTGTTCATGATAATTGTCTGTTATTCATGCTATAATTGTGTTATCCGGAAATCGTAATACATGTGTGAATACATAGACCACAACATGTCCCTAGTAAGCCTCTAGTTGACTAGCTCGTTGATCAATAGATGGTTACGGTTTCCTAACCATGGACATTGGATGTCATTGATAACGGGATCACATCATTAGGAGAATGATGTGATGGACAAGACCCAATCCTAAGCCTAGCACTAGATCGTGTAGTTCGTTTTCTAAAGCTTTTCCAATGTCAAGTAACTTTTCCTTAGACCATGAGATTGTGCAACTCCCGGATACCGTAGGAGTGCTTTGGGTGTACCAAACGTCACAACGTAACTGGGTGGCTATAAAGGTGCACTACGGGTATCTCCGAAAGTGTCTGTTGGGTTGGCACGAATCGAGACTGGGATTTGTCACTCCGTGTGACGGAGAGGTACCTCTGGGCCCACTCGGTAGGACATCATCATAATGAGCTCAATGTGATCAAGGAGTTGTTCACGGGATGATGTGTTATGGAAACGAGTAAAGAGACTTGCCGGTAACGAGATTGAACAAGGTATCGAGATACCAACGATCGAATCTCGGGCAAGTATCGTACCGATAGACAAAGGGAATTGCGTACGGGATTGATTGAATCCTCGACATCGTGGTTCATCCGATGAGATCATCAAGGAGCATGTGGGAGCCAACATGGGTATCCAGATCCCGCTGTTGGTTATTGACCGGAGAGTCGTCTCGGTCATGTCTACGTGTCTCCCGAACCCGTAGGGTCTACACACTTAAGGTTCGGTGACGCTAGGGTTGTAGAGATGTTAGTATGCGGTAACCCGAAAGTTGTTTGGAGTCCCGGATGAGATCCCGGACGTCACGAGGAGTTCCGGAATGGTTCGGAGGTAAAGAATTGTATATAGGAAGTCCAGTTTCGGCCACCGGGAAGGTTTCGGGGGTAATCGGTATTGTACCGGGACCACCGGAAGGGTCCCGGGGGTCCACCGGGTGGGGCCACCTATCCCGGAGGGCCCCATGGGCTGAAGTGGGAAGGGAACCAGCCCCTGGTGGGCTGGTGCGCCCCCCTATGGGCCTCCCCTGCGCCTAGGGTTGGGAAACCCTGGGGGTGGGGGCGCCTCCACTAGGCTTGGGGGCCAAGCCACCCCTTGGCCGCCGCCCCCCTATCTAGATGGGATCTAGAGGGGCCGGCGCCCCCCTAGCCCCTATATATAGTGGGGGGGAGAGAGGGCAGCGACACCCAAGCCCCTGGCGCCTCCCTCTCCCCCCGTGACACTTCTCCCTCTCGTTGGTGCTTGGCGAAGCCCTGCCGAGATCCCCGCTGCTTCCACCACCATGCCGTCGTGCTGCTGGATCTTCATCAACCTCTCCTCCCCCCTTGCTGGATCAAGAAGGAGGAGACGTCTCTCCCAACCGTACGTGTGTTGAACGCGGAGGTGCCGTCCGTTCGGCGCTCGGTCATCGGTGATTTGGATCACGACGAGTACGACTCCATCAACCCCGTTCTCTTGAACGCTTCCGCTCGCGATCTACAAGGGTATGTAGATGTACTCCCCTCTCACTCGTTGCTAGATGACTCCATAGATTGATCTTGGTGATGCGTAGAAAATTTTAAAATTCTGCTACGTTCCCCAACACATGGCGCGCCCTGTTACTTTGTGGGCCCCACATGGCTCTGTCTGACCTAATTCCACTTCTATAAATTCTCAAATATTGGGAAACCCCCAGAGAGCCACCTGAAACACTTTTTCCGCCATCGCAAGCTTCTGTTCTTCTGCGATCCCATCTGGAGGCCTTTTTCGGTACTCTGCTGGAGGGGGAATCGATCACGGAGGGCTTCTGCATCATACTTGCTGCTTTTCGATGATGCGTGAGTAGTTCATGGCAGACCTATGAGTCCATAGCTAGTAGCTAGATGGCTTCTTCTCTCTCTTTGATCTTCAATACAATGTTCTTCTCGATCTTCTTGGAATTCTATCCAATGTAATCTTCTTTTGTGGTGTGTTTGTTGGGATCCGATGAATTGTGGTTTATGATTAGATTATTCTTGAGTCTTTTTTGAAGTTAATTATGCATGATTGTTATAGCTTTGTATTTCTCTCCGATCTATCCATTTGGTTTGGCCAACAAGATTGATTTATCTTCAGTGGGAGAGGTGCTTTGTAATGGGTTCAATCTTGCGGTGTCCTCACCCAGTGACAGTATAGGTAGCAAGGCACGTATTTTGTTGTTGCCATTAAGGGTAAAACAATGGGGTTTATTCATATTGATTGGTTTTACTTTATCAACATAATGTCATCTTGCTTAAAGCGTTACTCTATTTGTCTTGAACTTAATACCATAGATGCATGCTGGAAAGCGGTCGATTGGTGGAGTAATAATAGTAGATGCATGCAGGAGTCGGTCTACTTGTCACGGACGTGATGTCGATATACATGATCATTGCCATGAATACGTCATAAGTATGCACTTTTCTATCAATTGCCCAACAGTGATTTGTTCACCCACCATATGCTATGTGTTCGAGAGAGAAGTCTCTAGTGAAAACTATGATTTTTTTTCAAAACTATGACGTTTTTATAGCAAATTCGGGAACTATATGACCTAATGCATAATTTTGGGAAGTACGACCCCGTCGGCCTATGTTAGGCCGAAGACAGGGTTTTCGGTCGGGTGTTGGCCGAAAAGGACTCTTCGGTCATGCCTTGGCCGAAGAGATCCATAGCTGGGCCGAAAAGGACTCTTTGGTCAGCAGTAGACCGAAGAGTACTCTTTAGTCGGGTGTTGGCCAAAGAGTCCCAGGGGCCCACCTTTTCGCGTGAACGCTAGGCCGAAGTTGCATGGCTGCGCTCTTCGGCTTATGTTAGGCCAAAATGTTTTTTTTTGAATTTTGACTTATGAATGCTGTGCAACCATTGCCTGTCTTAGACATTGAAAAAATATATTTTCACGCAACCTTTTCCCTCAATATTTTCCCGCCACTCTTTTCCTCCATATGTTCCTGCCACCCGTTTCCCGCCATCCTTTCCCGCCATATGTTCCCGCCAACCCTTTCCCGCCATAAGTTCCCGCCAACCCTTTCCCTCCATACCGCAGTCATTCTTTCCCGCCATTTTCTCCTCTCTACCTATAAAACCCCTTCACACGAAGGTGGGTAAGCAGTACAGTTTAGTGTAGTCGAGATGTCGCATTATCCTTTTGATTGTAGTTTTCACACTGGGATGAGCAAATGTCTTCTGAGGCTAGCCACCGATTTCAGGATGGACAATAGGATAGTTCCATGGGACGACTTCATCGGTAGTGGCACCATACTGAATGAGTTGGCTCAGGCATTACTTAGGTCTGGGTGGCCTGGAAGGACCTATGAGGAGGTACGTAAAGAACTTCTTAGGTTGCATGAAAGGTGGAAGAAGGTAGAGCAGACGAAGAGTGAAACTTTCTTAAGGACTACAGTAGACCATTGATGTCTACTACACAACTTGTTCTTGTAGACTCGTGTTGGGCCTCCCAGCGCAGAGTTTTGTAGGATAGTGGCAATTTTCCCTAAGTGGATGACCTAAGGTTTATCAATCCGTGGGAGGTGCAGGATGAAGATGGTCTCTCTCAAACAACCCTGCAACCAAATAACAAAAAGTCTCTTGTGTCCCCAACATACCAAATACAATGGAAATTTGTATAGGTGCACTAGTTCGGCGAAGAGATGGTGATAAAAGTGTAGTAATAATAGTAGATATTGATTTTTGTAATAGGAATAATAAAAAAAAGGTAGCAATTGATAAAACGAAGCACAAACGGTATTGCAATGCTTAAAAATGAGGCCTAGGGTCCGTACTTTCACTAGTGCAATCTCTCAACAATGGTAATATAATTGGATCATACAACCATCCCTCAACGTGCGATGAAGAATCACTCCAAAGTTCCTATCTAGCGGAGAACATAAGAAGAAATTGTTTGTAGGGTACAAAACCACCTCAAAGCTATTCTTTCCGATCAATCTATCCTAGAGTTCGTACTAAAAGAACACCAAGCTATTCTTTCAGATCGATCTAACCAAGAGTTCGTACTAAAATAACACCATATGATACACATCAACCAACTCTAATGTCACCTAGATACTCCAATGTCACCGCGAGTATCCGTGAGTTGATTATACGATATGCATCAAACAATTTCAGATTCATAATACTCAATCCAACAGAAAGAACCTCAAAGAGTGCCCCAAGATTTCTACCGGAGAAACAAAGACGAGAAAGTGCATCAACCCCTATGCATAGATTACCCCAATGTCATCTCAGGAATCCGCGAGTTGAGTGCCAAAACACATATCAAGTGAATCAATATGATACCCCATTGTCACCACGGGTATTCATAGCAAGACATACATCAAGTGCTCCCAAATCCATAAAAGTATTCAATCCGATAAAAATGAAATCTCAAAGGGAAAACTCAATTCATCATAACAAGATAGAGAGGGGAAAACACCATATTATCCAACTATATTAACAAAGCCCGCGATACATCAAGATCGTGCCATCTCAAGAACACGAGAGAGAGAGATTAAACACATAGCTACTGGTACAAACCCTCAGCCCCGAGGGTGGACTACTCCCTCCTCATCATAGTAGCCACCGGGATGATGAAGATGGCCACCGATGATGATTTCCCCCTCCGGCGGAGTGCCGGAACGGGGTCTAGATTGGTTTTTCGTGGCCACAGAGGCTTGCGGCGGCGGAACTTCTGATCTAGGGTTACCCCAAGGGTTTTTGGAATATTTGGCAATTTATAGGGCGAAGAGGCGGTGCGGGAGGTCACCGAGGGGGGCACAACCCCCCAAGGCGCGCCTGGGCTCCTGGGCGCGCCCAGGTGGGTTGTGCCCACCTCGGGCCTCCCCCCCGTACTTTTTTAGCCCATCCTTGGTCTTCTGGTCCAAAAAAATTCTCCAAAATTTTTCGCTGCGTTTGGACTCCGTTTGATATTGATTTTCTGCGATATAAAAAACAAGCAAAAAACAGCAACTGGCACTGGGCACTATGTCAATAGGTTAATCCCAAAAAATGATATAAAGTTGCTATAAAATGATTGTAAAATATCCAAGAATGATAGTATAACAACATGAATCTATACCTACTAATAAAGCAAGGTGCGTTTCTTCAAAATTTTTCATCCGTTCACCGCCAAGAAGAGTTATTTTTTCTAACCGCGGTGGTACTAAATTTTTAGGGAGATTTACATTTTCCCCCCTAATTTTGTCCCGGCCTCATCTTTAACCCTAAATAAAAACAATGCTCAACTTTGCCCCTCTTCCGTTAAGTGTGCTTATAGAAATGCCCTTCCGTACATTTTCCGTCCAGTCAAAGGCCTTTGACCGTTAAGTGCGTGTATAGAAAAATCTAATGGTCAAAGGCCTTTGACTGGATGAAAAATGTACGAAAGGACATTTCTATAAGCGTACTTAACAGAAGAGGGGCAAAGTTGAGCACTGTTTTTATTTAGGGGTAAAGATGAGTTCGGGACAAAATTAGGGGGAACAATGGAATTGGCCCAAATTTTTATGCGTTCGTCTGCTAGAAAAAAAAGGCTTTTCTAGAATTTCGTACATGGGCCGCGCGATGTGGCCCAGCGAAGCCAGCCCACTTATTTTTCTGCCCACGTAGCTGGGGAAATTCTATTTCCGCAAAGGGCGACAAATAGTCGGAGCTTCGCACAGGACAACCAATAATGGGCTGGCCCATTTTTCTTTGTTTCTGTTTTTTACTTCTATTTTTATTCTCCTTCCTCTATATCTTTTTTCTCTTCCAAGTTTATTTTTCTTTTAGAATTTATTTCATAAATTCAAAATTCTCAAAAAACATTCAGAATTTCAAAAAAATTTGGAAAATGTTCAGAATTCTAAAATTTTGTTGCTATTTTGAAAAATATTTGGAACTTGAAAAAAGTTTCCCTATTTTCCAAAAAAATTATTGTTTTGCAAAATTGTTCGTGATTTTTAAAATTAAAATGGAATTTTAAGAAAATGCTTCAATTTTGGAAAATATTCTTGGTTTAGTGAACTTTTCGCAATTCAAAATAATGTTCACGTATAAAAGATACATATTTTTGAAAAATGTTATGAATTTTCAACACATGTTCAAATAATGTCCATGTTTTTATAAAAAAAATTATGTTTTCAGAAAATGTTTGTGAATTTTAAAATATATTCCTATTTCAAATTTTATTCTTTTTTCTGAAAGTGTACATAATTTTCAAAAACCTGTCCATGACTTAAAAACTGGTTCATGTTTCCTACAATATTCAGAAACTTCATACCATAAAATCTCCTCGATTGAAAGGAAAATTAGATTGAAAATTCATTGGCCGTCTCTGGCGTATGATGACGTAACAAAACTCTTAAATGCCCTCGATCAATGAATGAAAAAATAGCAGATTGATTACTTCACACCCGACGAAACCGATAAACTAAATGTTTCTTTTTCACCTGCACACAGGGTTTTGCTTGCACATTTATTCCACTAGTAGAAAACAGGGCACTAGTCCCAGTTCTGGAACCGAGACAAAACGGTCGGGACTAATGCCCACAACCTTTTAGTCCCGGTTGGCTTACGAACCGGGACTAAAGGTGCTCCACGTGGCCGCTGTGGGCCGCCCAGGCAGGAGGACCTTTAGTCCCGGTTGGTAACACCAACCGAGACTAAAAGGCAGCCACGCGTTAGCAGCTCCCAGGCGCTGGGGTTTTTTTTGAAAGGGGGAGGGGGGTTAGGGGTTTTGGAGTGTTTAGGTGTTTCATATTGTGTGAGCTAGTTAATAGAGAGAAGTGACCTCTCTTTCTCCGTGCTTGGTCGACGCTAACTACTATACATATAGAGAGAACTCGATGCTAGCTAGTAAGCAAATGAAGGAAACCATTAATTACACAAGATCGTCATGAACATATATAGAGAGAAGTGACCTCTCTTTCTCCCTGCTTGGTCGAACAACAAGTTTTCGTATATCTATCCGACGCTACTACATATATACAATATAACATCCCTGACATCATCAAGCGCCTAACTCCCATTGAATTTGCGTATGGCATTCTCCCTTTTCATGTAGGACGTGGTCAAGAAAGAATGCTGCCAATTCCTCTTGAATTGCTCGTATGCGATCATGTGGTAGGAGTTCATCCCGCATCTGCCAGATCTAATTTAAAGAAGGGGATCAATACATATATATGAATGAAACTCAACACAATTGATGGTAATAAAATAAAATTGTGAATATTGTTTACGTACTTCATATTGTTTGTCAGAATAGCCCCGCTCAGAGGTCGAGTGGCGAATGAACTCGCAAACGTAGTATCCACATAAATTATTCCCGCCTTTCTGCCACAAGCACTTTACGAGAATAGAGTTCAATCAAACTGATAATCACATGATAATGGTATTGATGAAACTAGAATCAATGAGAGATGCGGGAAACTAGCTAGTACTACTTACTTTGGGGTGTGTAAATCACAGCGCCTTCTTCTCTAGACCCGGAACCATTCCGGTGAACCTTTTCCAAACCCTGCCAGGCAAAGAAAATGATTACTTGATATCAGGAAATGAACGAAAGTTGCTAATATGGTGCGATAATGATTGAACTTACTTCTGGAGCATTGCAGTCATGTCCGCATATTCCTCGGGATCTTTACGTCTTGAGTCTAAGACAGTTACTACTCCCCCGTCAAGCTTAATGGATAGCAGAATGAAGTGGAACCTGCGCACGCATAACTCATCAATTACATTACTTAACCTCGAGTAAGCGAAACCGAATATGCACAATACAGTAACACTCACTTGAAGTTGTAAGGAAAGAGTATTTCCCTTTTGTTTTGATGTCGAAGGAACACATTTAGCAAGTTTTCCTCAGTATCTTTGGCTTTGTTTTGTACCGACCATTCATTTACGGTATTTGGGCTAATGAACCCAATGTCATAGATTTGTCCTCTTTTGCATTCGACGATAATACAGTGAGGATAATTATATATACATGCAATGAACGAGCTGAGCTAGAGACTTAATTACAGAAGTAATACTTACAGACAGTAGCAAGTCATGAGTTGTTTGTCGAGGGCCTCTTGATTGAATAACTGAAATAATTCCACAAATTCAACAGGCATCAGGTTGTGCTCATCTTTAATTCTCACCATCAAACTATCGTTCCCATTCTTCCTGCAGCTTTCCAAGTACCAGTTATGCAATCTTCACATCATCGTTGTTAGACGAGGGAGCTGATCAGGTTTGACGAGAGGCTTCCCGTGCTCGTATCTAAAGATCTCTACTACCTTAGCCGTTTCAAACTGTACATCATCGCCCACGTAATCACCAAGATTGGTACTGGGAAGTAGCCCCGGATGATTAGCGATGATATCGCTAGAGACCTTGAGCAGGGGGCACGATTGCTTCTCCTGTCCGCCGAGCTGGGGAAGTTTTTCCCACTTCTTCGTCTTGCAGCACTGGTAGTACTTCCCGACCGCTGCGCTTCATCATATGTCCTTTCAATACAGCGGTCATAGTTGGATTGCCGCGGAGGCGGTGGTGGTCGCTTAAGGGCATCCATAGTGCGCTTCGCTTTCACCGGATCTATTGTTTCCTTCGGAGGTGGACGTTTCCGTTCAAAATGGGCATGCACTTCGGCCTCCACGATGTCGTTGGTTTCCTCGTCAGTCCTCTCATATGGTAACTTTGGAGGAGCCCTGAGGCTTGGAACAACTTTGAATTTCTTCCCGCCTTTTGTAGTGCTAGCCGCCGGAGCGGCGGCGGCTCTCTTCGGCCGTTGCTGAGGCGGCGGAGTCCGCTGACGCGCCATAGGAGGCGGAGTCCACTGATGCACCGGAGACAACTGAGGCGGAAGAGGACTCTGCTGAGGGGCCTCATCCGGCTGAGTCTGCTGAGGGGCCTCATCCTGCTGAGTCTGCTGAGGGGCCTCATCCGGCTGAGTCTGCTGAGGCGGCGTCTAGTTTGGAAGCTTGATGTTCTCCTTTCTCCATAGACATGTATTCCTTAAAGCATTTTCAAGAAGAGTATCCCCTTCACCTGTAGGGTAGTCAAGCTCCAGCTCCTCAAATCCCTCCATCATTTCATCCACCATGACAATAGCATAGCCATGTGGAATTGGAGGACAATGGAAAGTTCCCTCAGATCGAGGAGGTAAAACAGAGCCGACCACCGCCTTCAAGGTCAGGTTCTGGAATTTTGTCATTAGCACACAATGTTCAGTCTTTGTGATACTATCCACGGGGTAGCGAGGAGCCGTGAAATCAGGCTGAACGAGCTTCGTGGAAGCCACGCTGCTTCTCCGTTGAGATGGTGGGGTAGCTTCGGGGGCAGTGTCGAAGGAAGGATCTTCGTGCCGCTGAGATGGTTGGCCGGTAGCTCGCTGGCTCTCAAGTTCCTCTAGTTTCGCTAATCTTGCGCTGATCTTCTGCATTTCGCTTGCTTCCTCTTTCTTCTTTCTCTCTCGGCTTCTATAACCACCGCTGTCGGGAAACCCATGCACCCACGGAACGGAGCCTGAAGTGCCTCATGTTCGTCCAGGGTGTTCAGGATTCCTGAGGGCCTCTGTCAGCTCGTCCTTCTCTCTGTCGGGAATGAACCTCCCTTCCTGCGCTGCCTGGATTGCTTCCTCAAGCTTCTCAATGGGTATTGCAAGTTGAGCTTTCGTCCAAACACACTTCCCTAATTCTGGGTCCAAAGTTCCCCCAACCCCGAAGAACCAAGTTCTTGCCCGATCTGGCCAGTGCAATGTCGCTGGTTGGAGCCCTTTAGCAAGCAGGTCTTGCTCAGCTTTGTCCCACAATGGCCGGGCTTTGCTGTAGCCACCTGACCCCGTGGTATGATGATACTTCTTCTTTGCAGCATTTTGCTTGTTTGTCAGTGACCTTTGCTTACCCTTGTCCGATTTCTTGTAGGCCATAAATGCGGGCCAGTGATCTCTTATCTTCTCATATCGATCGATGAATTCTGGAGTCTTGTCTTTCTCGACAAACTTTTTGTTCAACTCTTTCTTCCAGTTCTTGAATAGTTCCGCCATCTTCTTAAGAGCAAACACCTTGACCTTTCACTCTATAACTGGGTTATTCGGATCCTCCTCTGGTGGTAGGCTGAAATTTGTCATCAGTGAGGTCGAAAGATCATCTTTCAGTCTATCCTGGACATAAGAAACTTCAGGGTCCTTCTTCTTATTCCATTCTTGGATGCTGATCGGGACGCTGTCCCTAACAACCTGATGTACAAATGTGTCCTTGGTCCACTTATGAGCAATCGGTTGGCCATCTCGAGCGACTTCTGTGATCGTGAACCTTTCATCCTGGCGCAACCTTTTCTTCGGGCCTCGTCTCCTTACCGAAGTTTGGCTCGATCAGGAGGGCTAAAAGAAGAAAGAAGGGTTAATATATGTACATACAAAACAATTAATGCATCTAGTCAGCAGAGGCTTAATATATATATATATATACACCTCGCCAAACTTTGCAACAGTTAAGGCTCCCTCCTCCGTTCGGTCACCGGAGCCGTGATCATGATCTCCTTCCTCCGCCATTCGGTCACTGGAGCCGTCATGATCTCCTTCCTCCTCCATTGTTGGATCACCGGAGCCATCATCCTCTCCTTCCTGACCATCGGTGTCGTTGAGAAACGACAAGGGATCACCTCCGTCGCGGATTATATCCCCCAACAACTCTTCTTTTTCTAAGTCTCTGTCCATAGTTTCTGCAAATATTACAACATGGCAATATACAAACATGAGAGATGGATTAGTGGCAAACATGGACTTAATATCACAACAAGGAATCATATGCATATGAGCAATGTATTAGTGGCAAACATCACCGAGGACTCCTCCCCCTCATGTCTGATGAGTCGTCCTATATATCTCGGGGTTATGTTTTAACGACCCCCCCCCTCATGTCGAAGTTATCGGGGTTACGTTTTAATGGAACAGAATTTGTTAACTTGACATTAGACGTCAATAGTATTATACATAACAACAGTGCTATATGATATTATTGTTGTAGCATTATATATAAGACCACACCCGCCACCTTCGACAAACAGGTAGGGGCGGGAGGGGGTAGGAGATTGGCAACGCTCTTTCTTCTAGGGTTTGGGTGGCCTCCAGAGTTGGTCGGGCGAGCGGACCGGGAGTAAATTTTGAATATATGAGTTGTTACTCCCTCTCTCCTATAATTAACCTTAGTAAATTTCATTATCATCATGCCCATTTAGTAAAGTTGCCTCTCCCCGATTTAGGCAAAGTAAAACTTAGTAAGATCATCATGCCCATTTAGTAAAGTTGTCTCTCCCCGATATAGAAAATCAATATGCATACATCCATGGATCATCCATACATCATTGCTCATATATTCAAACTTAATATGAGTTTTAGCAAGATCATCATGAACAAAAATTTCTATGAACAAAAAAAGTTTCTATGTACAAAAAAAATCATGAACATTTAGTAAAGTTGCCTCTCCCCGATTTAGGCAAAGTAAAACTTAGTAAACTTAATATGAGTTTTAGCAAGATCATCATGAACAAAAAATTCTATGAACAAAAAAACTTTCTATGAACAAAAAACTTTCTATGAACAAAAAAAAGCATACATCAATGGACAAAAAAAATTCTATGAACAAAAAAAATCATACATCAATGCATACATCCATGGATCATCCATACATCTGCATATACATACATACAACATCCATACATACATCAATGGACAAAAAAATCTATGAACAAAAAAAAGCAGAGCAGGGGCGGCGGCGCGGCAAGTAGAGCAGCTGGGACGGCGGCGGCGGCGTTGTCGGGGCAGGGCAGGGGCGCGGGGGAAGGGGGCTCATTGGGGGCAGTGTCGGGGCAGGGGCAGGGGCACGGCGGCGTCGGAACATGGCAGGGGCGCGAGGAGCGGTGCCGGCGTCGGGGCAGGGCGCGCGTCGGGGCAGAGGGCATAGGCGAGGGCGTCGACGGCGAGGTGGAGCAGCCTGATGGCGAGGGCGTCGACGGTGAGCTAGGGCAGCCTGGCGGCGTCGTCGGGGGAACTGCACAGATGAGGATTGGGAATTTGCTAAGTCTCGCTTATATAGCCACCCCTTTAGTCCCGGTTGGTGGATCCAACCGGGACTAAAGGCCCCCCTTTAGTCCCGGTCTGTTCCACCAACCGGGACTAAAGGTGTTTTTCGCCAGGCGAATGGGCGGGAAGCACAGCCCTTTAGTCCCGGTTGGTGGCTGGGACCGGGACTAAAGGGTGGCCTTTAGTCCCGGTTGGAGCCACCATCCGGGACTAAAGGGCTTGTGCTGGCACTGGCTCGGTGCGGTGGGAGTTTAGTCCCACCTCGCTTGCCGAGAGGCGCTCGCAGTGGTTTATAAGCCCCGCATCGATACCCCCGTCAAGCTCCTCTGTAATGCAGGCCTGTTGAGCCTAACGTTCTTCTGTGCCCTGTTGGGCCTACTTGCCCCGCGGGCCTGCATCCTGGCCCACGTATAGTTGGGTTTCTAGTCGTATGCAGGCCGTGGTGGCCTAGTAGGCGGGCAATTTTTTATTTTTTGCATATGTTATGTTTTTAAATTTTAAAGTTATTTTTTGCATATGTTAAATTTAGTTATATAATTTTAGTTGCATAAATTTTATATAATTTTAGTTGCATAAATTTTATTTTTATTGATTCTTTTTAGTTGATTCCTTTTGCTATTAGAGTTTTATAAAAGATTTTTAGTTTGCTATTAAAGTTTGTAACAAAAAATACTTTATGAAAATTCTTTTTGCTATTAAAGTTTTTTAGTTGATTCTTTTTGCTATTGAAGAATATTATAGTTTTGTTTTAGTTGATCATAACAAAATATTTTAATTGATTCTTTTTAGTTCATTCTTTTTGCTATTAGAGTTTTATAAAAGTTTTCTAGTTCATTCTTTTTGCTATTAGTTCATTCCACTGTTCAAGATATCTTCCAATATTCCGATAAATCGGCCGATTTATCGCTTATCGTTGTCTAACCGATAAGATAAATTGGCCGATAAATCAGCCGATATGGCGATAAATTAGCCGATATGCCGATAAACTGACCGATTTACCCCTTATCATGGGTCGACTGATAAGTTCCCGATAAGCGATATCCCCAACATTGGTTCATTCTTTGAGCTAAATGACCCTGAAATTAAAAAGCACTATAAATGAACTCTAAAAAGGTTGAAACTTGGCATGGTATCATCATTTCACCCACATAACATGTGCTAAAAGTTGAGAGGGTTACGGCAAAAACTGGATGCACTTCGTGTACAAACTGGACAATCTCTTTCGAAGTATCAGGGTTTCGGACAAAAACTCATGTGTTACAAAGGCATTTCATATTTTTTAAACTTATTTGAACTCCAGACTTTTTGTGCGTTCAATATGCACCATTCAAAGCCACATCATCAATTTTCAACCCTTTCTGACTTCATTTTCTATTATTCATGCATTTAATCTTTTTTTGAGCTAAATGACCCTGAAATTGAAAAGCACTACAAATGAACTCTGAAGAGGTTGAAAGTTGGCATACTATATCATCATTTCACCCACATAGCATGTGCTAAAAAGTTGAGAGGGTTACGACAAAAACTAGATGCACTTCGTGTACAAAATGGGCAATCTCTTTCGAAGTATCAGGGTTTCGGATGAAAACTCATCTGTTACAAAAGGCATTTCATTTTTTCTTCGCGTAATCAGAGCCATCATCGTATCCTCCTTCACTTTTTCTTCGCGTGTGTCCCTTGCTTATTGCGCCGTAACCATGGATAATCTTCATCGTTTAACAGGGTGCTTGGGCCAGCCTTCACTTTGAAGGGAGGAATTTCATGAAACTTTTCATAATCTTCAGACATGTCTGTCTTGCCCTCCACTCCCACGATGTCTCTTTTCCCTGAAAGAACTATGTGGCGCTTTGGCTCATCGTATGATGTATTCGCTTCCTTATGTTTTCTTTTTCTCGGGTTGGTAGACATGTCCTTCACATAGAAAACCTGCGCCACATCATTGGCTAGGACGAATGGTTCGTCTGTGTACCCAAGATTGTTCAGATCCACTGTTGTCATTCTGTACTGTGGGTCTACCTGTACCCCGCCTCCTGACAGATTGACCCATTTGCACCGAAACAAAGGGACCTTAAAATCATGTCCATAGTCAAGTTCCCATATGTCCACTATGTAACCATAATATGTGTCCTTTCCCCTCTTGGTTGCTGCATCAAAGCGGACACCACTGTTTTGGTTGGTGCTCTTTTGATCTTGGGCGATCATGTAAAATGTATTCCCATTTATCTCGTACCCTTTGTAAGTCAATACAGTCGAAGATGGTCCCCTGGCCAACGAGTACAGCTCATCTCCAACAGTGTTGTCACCCATGAGATGTGTTTGCAACCAACTGCCGAAAGTCCTGATGTGTTCACATGTAATCCAGTCGTCACACTACTCCGGGTGTTTGGAGCTCAGAATATTCTTGTGTTCATTGACATACGGGGTCACCAAGGTAGAATTCTGTAGAACTATGTAGTGTGCTTGAGCCCAAGAATGCCCGTCCCTACATATTATTGAGTCCGCTCCTAGCGTGCCTTTTCCAGTCAGTCTCCCCTCATACCGCGATTGAGGGAGACCAATCGGCTTAAGGTCAGGAATGAAGTCAACACAAAACCCAATGACCTCCTCTGTTTGATGGCCCGTGGAGATGCTTCCTTCTGGCCTAGCACGGTTACGAACATATTTCTTTAAGACTCCCATGAACCTCTCAAAGGGGAACATATTGTGTAGAAATACAGGGCCCAGAATGGCAATCTCGTCAACTAGATGAACTAGGACGTGCGTCATGATATTGAAGAAGGATGGTGGGAACACCAGCTCGAAACTGACAAGACATTGCACAAAATCATTCTTTAACCTTGGTAGGATTTCTGGATCGATTACCTTCTGAGAGATTGCATTGAGGAATGCACATAGCTTCACAATGGCTAATCGAACGTTTTCCGGTAGAAGCCCCCTCAATGCAACCGGAAGTAGTTGCGTCATAATCACGTGGCAGTCATGAGACTTTAGGTTCTGGAACCTTTTCTCTACCATATTTATTATTCCCTTTATATTCGACAAGAAGCCAGACGGGACCTCCATACTGAGCAGGCATTCAAAGAAGATTTCCTTCTCTTCTTTGGTAAGAGCGTAGCTGGCAGGTGATACGTCTCCAACGTATCTATAATTTATGAAGTATTCATGCTGCTATATATCATTCTTGGATGTTTTACAATCATTTTATAGCAACTTCATATCATTTTTTGGGACTAACTTATTGACATAGTGCCCAGTGCCAGTTGCTGTTTTTTGCTTGTTTTTTACATCGCAGAAAATCAATACCAAACGGAGTCCAAACACAGCGAAACTTTTTGTGTATGTTTTATGGACCAGAAGACATCCAATGGGCTAGAGCAGCACCTGGGGGATGCCCCGAGGGGGGCACAACCCACCAGGGTGCGCCTGGGCCCCCAGGCGCGCCCCGGTGGGTTGTGCCCACCTCGGTGGCCTCCCGCACTGCCTCTTCGCCCTATAAATTGCCAAATATTCCAAAAACCCTCGCGGAGACCCTAGATCAGAAGTTCCGCCGCCGCAAGCCTCTGTAGCCACGAGAAACCAATCTAGACCCCGTTCCAGCACCCTGCCGGAGGGGGAAATCATCACCGGTGGCCATCTTCATCATCCCGGCGGCCACCATGATGAGGAGGGAGTAGTCCACCCTCGGGGCTGAGGGTTTGTACCAGTAGCTATGTGTTTAATCCCTCTCTCTCTCTCGTGTTCTTGAGATGCACAATCTTGATGTATTGTGGGCTTTGTTAATATAGTCGGATCATATGGTGTTTTCCCCTCTCTATCTTGTTGTGATGAATTGAGTTTTCCCTTTGAGATTTCATTTTATCGGATTGAATACTTTTATGGATTTGAGAGCACTTGATATATGTCTTGCATATGAACACCCGTGGTGACAATGGGGTATTATATTGATTCACTTGATATATGTTTTGGCACTCAACTCGCGGATTCCCGAGGTGACATTGGGGTAATCTATGCATAGGGGTTGATGCACATTCTTGTCTTTGTTTCTCCGATAGAAATCTTGGGGCACTCTTTGAGGTTCTTTGTGTTGGATTGACCATTACGAATCTGAATTTGCTTTGGTGTTATCTTAGTACGAACTCTTGGATAGATCGATCGGAAAGAATAGCTTTGAGGTGATTTCGTACCCTAGAAATAATTTATTTTTATGTTCTCTGCTAGATAGGAACTTTGGAGTGATTCTTCATCGCACTTTGAGGGATGGTTATATGATCCAATTATATTAGCATTGTTGAGAGATTGCACTAGCGAAAGTACGGACCCTAGGCCTTGTTTTCAAGCATTGCAATATCGTTTGTGCTCACTTTTGTCACTTGCTACCTTGCTGTTTTTATTTATTCAGATTATAAAAATATATTTCTACCATCCATATTGCACTTTTATCACCATCTCTTCGCCGAACTAGTGCACCTATACAAGTTGCCATTGTATTGGGTGTGTTGGGGCCACAAGAGATTTCTTGTATTTGGTTGCAGGGTTGTTTGAGAGAGACCATATTCATCCTACGCCTCCCACGGATTGATAAACCTTAGGTCATCCACTTGAGGGAAAATTGCTACTGTCCTACAAAACTCTGCGCTTGGAGGCCCAACACGAATCTACAAGAACAAATTTGCGTAGTAGACATCAGCAGGACCTTCATACTGCTTTGGATGCATGCCGTCTTTTTCGCGCACACGTTGCTGGTCCTCCTGTGCCTCCAGTGTATCTTTTGTCTTCCCATACATGCCCAAGAAGCCTAGCAGGTTTACGCTTCATCACGTGCATTACGTCGATTGCAGAGCGGACCTCTAGGTCTTTCCAATAGGGTAGGTCCCAAAATATAGATTTCTTCTTCCACATGGGTGTGCGTCCCTCAGCGTCATTCAGAACAGATAGTCCGCCAGGACCCTTTCCAAAGATTACTTGTAAATCATTGACCATATCAAGTATGTGATCACCAGTACGGAGGGCGGGCTTATTCCGGTGATCTGCCTCACCTTTGAAATGCTTGCCTTTCTTTCGACATTGATGGTTGGTCGGAAGAAATCGACGATGTCTCAGGTACACATTCTTCCTGCATTTGTCCAAATATATACTTTCGGTGTCATCTAAACAGTGCGTGCACGCGTGGTATCCCTTGTTTGTCTGTCCTGAAAGGTTACTGAGAGCAGGCCAATCATTGATGGTTACAAACAGCAACACATGTAGGTCAAATTCCTCCTATTTGTGCTCATCCCACACACGTACACCTTTTCCCTTCCACAGCTGTAAAACTTCTTCAACTAATGGCCTTAGGTACACATCAATGTCGTTGCCGGGTTGCTTAGGGCCTTGGATGAGGACTGGCATCATAATGAACTTCCGCTTCATGCACAACCAAGGAGGAAGGTTATAGATACATAGAGTCACAGGCCAGGTGCTATGATTGCTGCTCTGCTCCCCAAAAGGATTAATGCCATCTGCGCTTAAACCAAACCATACGTTCCTTGCGTCACCTGCAAAGTCCCCCCACCTTCTCTCAATTTTTCTCCACTGCGACCCGTCAGCGGGTGCTCTCAACTTCCCGTCTTTCTTACGGTCCTCTTTTGTTGGGGAATGCAGTAATTTCAAAAAAAATTCCTACGAACACGCAAGATCTATCTATGTGATGCATAGCAACGAGCGGGAGAGTGTGTCCACGTACCCTCGTAGACCGAAAGCGGAAGCGTTTAGTAACGCGGTTGATGTAGTCGAACGTTTTCGCGATCCAACCGATCCAAGTACCGAACGTACGACACCTCCGTGTTCAGCACACGTTCAGCTCAATGACGTCCCTCAAGCTCTTGATCCAGTTGAGGACGAGGGAGAGTTCCGTCAGCACGACGGCGTGGTGACGGTGATGATGAAGTTACCGGCGCAGGGCTTTGCCTAAGCACTACGACAATATGACCGAGGTGTGTAACTGTGGAGGGGGGCACCGCACACGGCTAAGACAAATCTTGGTGTCTCCTAGGGTGCCCCCCTGCCCCCGTATATAAAGGAGGGAGGGGGAGGCCGGTCGGCCCTTGCTAGGCGCGCCGGGATAGGGGAGTACTACTAGGACTCCAAGTCCTAGTAGGATTCCACCTAAAGGAGAGGGGAAAAGAGGGGGGCTGCGCCCCCAACCCCTTGTCCAATTCGGACTGGGCTTGGGCGGGGGGGGTGTGGGGTAGTGGTGGGGGGTGTGGGGGGGGTGGGGGGGTTGGGTGGGTGGGTGCGCCCCCCCTCCTGTTGTCTTCTGCCCCGTCCTCTTTCCCGTATGGCCCAATAAGGCCCATTACTTCTCCCGGTGAATTCCCGTAACTCCCCGGTATTCCGAAAAATACCCGAATCACTCGGAACCTTTCCGATGTCCGAATATAGCCTTCCAATATATGAATCTTTACCTCTCTACCATTTCGAGACTCCTCGTCATGTCCGTGATCTCATCCGGGACTCCGAACAAACTTCGGTCATCAAATCACATAACTCATAATACAAATCGTCATCGAACATTAAGCGTGCGGACCCTACGGGTTCGAGAACTATGTAGACATGACCAAGACACTTCTCCGGTCAATAACCAATAGCGGAACTTGGATGCTCATATTGGCTCCTACATATTCTACGAAGATCTTTATCGGTCAAACCGCATAACAACATACGTTATTCCCTTTGTCATCGGTATGTTACTTGCCCGAGATTCGATCGTCGGTATCATCATACCTAGTTCAATCTCGTTATCGGCAAGTCTCTTTACTCGTTCCGTAGTGCATCATCCCGTAACTAACTCATTAGTCACATTGCTTGCAAGGCTTCATATGATGTGCATTATCGAGTGGGCCCAGAGATACCTCTCCGATACTCGGAGTGACAAATCCTAATCTCGATCTATGCCAACTCAACAAACACCTTCGGAGACACCTGTAGAGCATCTTTATAATCACCCAGTTACGTTGTGACGTTTGATAGCACACAAAGTGTTCCTCCGGTATTCGGGAGTTGCATAATCTCATAGTCAGAGGAATATGTATAAGTCATGAAGAAAGCTATAGCAATAAACTTAACGATCATTATGCTAAGCTAACGGATGGGTCTTGTCCATCACATCATTCTCCTAATGATATGATCCCGTTCATCAAATGACAACACATGTCTATGGTCAGGAAACTTAACCATCTTTGATCAACGAGCTAGTCTAGTAGAGGCATACTAGGGACACTTTGTTTTGTCTATATATTCACACATGTATTAAGTTTCCGGTTTAATACAATTCTAGCATGAATAATAAACATTTATCATGATATAAGGAAATATAAATAACAACTTTATTATTGCCTCTAGGGCATATTTCCTTCAGTCTCCCACTTGCACTAGAGTCAATAATCTAGTTTCACATCGCCATGTGATTTAACACGAATAGTTCACATCACCATGTGATTAACACCCATAGTTCACATCGCCATGTAACCAACACCCAAAGGGTTTACTAGAGTCAGTAATCTAGTTCACATCGCCATGTGATTAACACCCAAAGAGTACTAAGGTGTGATCATGTTTTGCTTGTGAGAGAAGTTTAGTCAACGGGTCTGCCACATACAGATCCGTATGTATTTTGCAAATCTCTATGTCTATAATGCTCTGCATGGAGCTACTCTAGCTAATTGCTCCCACTTTCAATATGTATCCAGATTGAGACTCTGAGTCATCTGGATTGGTGTAAAAGCTTGCATCGACGTAACCTTTTACGATGAACTCTTTTATCACCTCCATAACCGAGAAATATTTCCTTAGTCCTCTTAGGTAACTAAGGATAACTTTGACCGCTATCCAGTGATCCATTCCTGGATCACTATCGTACCTCCTTGCTAAACTCATAGCAAGGCACACAACTGGTCTGGTATATAGCATGGCATACTTTATAGAACCTATGACTGAGGCATAGGGAATGACTTTCATTCTCTTTCTATCTTCTGCCATGGTCGGGTTTTGAGTCTTACTCAATTTTACACCTTGTAACACAGGCAAGAACTCCATCTTTGACTGATCCATTTTGAACTCCTTCAAAATCTTGTCAAGGTATGTGCTTTGTGAAAGTCCTATTAAGCGTCTCGATCTATCCCTATAGATCTTGATGCACAATACTTAAGCAGATTCACCGAGGTCTTTTTTATTGAAAAATTCTTATTCAAGTATCCTTTTATGCTATCCAGAAATTCTATATCATTTCCAATCAACAATATGTCATCCACATATAATATAAGAAATGCTACAGAGCTCCCACTCACTTTCTTGTAAATACAGGCTTCACCGTAAGTCTGTATAAAACCATATGCTTTGATCACTTCATCAAAGCATATATTCCAACTCCGAGATGCTTGCATCAGTCCATAGGTGGATCGCTGGAGCTTGCACATTTTGTTAGCACCTTTAGGATTGACAAAACCTTCTAGTTGCATCATATACAACTTCTTCTTTAAAAGTTCCATTAAGGAATGTAGTTTTTGACATCCATTTGCCAGATTTCATAAAATGTGGCAATTGCTAACATGATTCGGATAGACTTAAGCATCGCTACGAGTGAGAAAATCTCATCGTAGTCAACACCTTGAACTTTGTCGAAAACCTTTTTGCGACAAGTCGAGCTTTGTAGATAGTAACACTACTATCAGCGTCTGTCTTCCTCTTGAAGATCCATTTATTCTCAATGGCTTGCCGATCATCGGGCAAGTCAACCAAAGTCCACACTTTGTTCTCATACATGGATCCCATCTCAGATTTCATGGCCTCAAGCTGTTTCGCGAAATCTGGGCTCATCATCGCTTCCTCATAGTTCGTAGGTTCGTCATGGTCTAGTAACATGATTTCCAGATCAGGATTACCATACCACTTTGGTGCGGAACGTACTCTGGTTGACCTACAAGGTTCGGTAGCAACTTTATCCAAAGTTTCATGATCATCATCATTAACTTCCTCACTAATTGGTGTAGGCATCACTGGAACTGATTTCTGTGGTGAACTACTTTCCAATTTGGGAGAAGGTACAATTACCTCATCAATTTCTACTTTCCTCCCACTCACTTCTTTCGAGAGAAACTCCTTCTCTAGAAAGGATCCATTCTTAGCAACGAATATCTTGCCTTCAGATCTATGATAGAAGGTGTACCCAACAGTCTCCTTTGGGTATCCTATGAAGACGTATTTCTCCGATTTGGGTTCGAGCTTATCAGGTTGAAGCTTTTTCACATAAGCATCGCAGCCCCAAACTTTAAGAAACGACAGCTTAGGTTTCTTGCCAAACCACAGTTCATATGGTGTCGTCTCAACGGATTTAGATGGTGCCCTATTTAACGTGAATGCAGCTGTCTCTAATGCATAACCCCAAAACGATAGTGGTAAATCGGTAAGAGACATCATAGATCGCACCATATCTAATAAAGTACGGTTATGACGTTCGGACACACCATTACGCTGTGGTGTTCCAGGTGGCGTGAGTTGTGAAACTATTCCACATTGTTTCAAATGAAGACCAAACTCATAACTCAAATATTCACCTCCACGATCAGATCGTAGAAATTTTATTTTCTTGTTACGATGATTTTCCACTTCACTCTGAATTTCTTTTGAACTTTTCAAATGTTTCAGACTTATGTTTCATAAAGTAGATATACCCATATCTGCTCAAATCATCTGTGAAGGTCAGAAAATAACGATACCCGCCGTGAGCCTCAACACTCATCGGACCGCATACATCGATATGTATTATTTCCAATAAGTCATTAGCTCGCTCCATTGTTCCAGAGAACGGAGTCTTAGTCATCTTGCCCATGAGGCATGGTTTGCAAGCATCAAATGATTCATAATCAAGTGATTCCAAAAGTCCATCCGAATGGAGTTTCTTCATGCGCTTTACACCAATATGACCTAAATGGTAGTGCCACAAAATATGTCGCTTTATCATTATCAACTTTGCATCTTTTGGCATCAATATTATGAATATGTGTATCACTACGATCGAGATTCAATAAACCATGTATGACCATAGAAGGTTTTATTCATTTAAACAGAACAGCAATTATTCTCTGACTTAAATGAATAACCGTATCGCAATAAACATGATCCAATCATATTCATGCTCAACGCAAATACCAAATAACATTTATTTAGGTCCAACACTAATCCCGAAGGTAGAGGGAGTGTGCGATGGTGATCTTATCAACCTTGGAATCACTTCCAACACACATCGTCACCTCGTCATTAACTAGTCTCTGTTCATTTTGCAACTCCTGTTTCGAGTTACTAATATTAGCAACTGAACCAGTATCAAATACCCAGGGGCTACTATGAACACTAGTAAAATACACATCAATAACATGTATATCAAATATACCTTTGTTCACTTTGCCATCCTTCTTATCCGCCAAATACTTGGGGCAGTTCCGCTTCCAGTGACCAGTCCCTTTGCAGTAGAAGCACTTAGTTTCAGGCTTAGGTCCAGACTTGGGCTTCTTCCCGGGAGTAGCAACTTGCTTGCTATTCTTCTTGAAGTTCCCCTTCTTCCCTTTGCCCTTTTTCTTGAAACTAGTGGTCTTGCCAACCATCAACACTTGATGCTCCTTTTTGATCTTTACCTTTGCAGCCTTTAGCATCGCGAAGAGTTTGGGAATTGTCTTATTCATCCCTTGCGTATTATAGTTCATCTCGAAGTTCTAGTAACTTTGGTGATAGTGACTAGAGAATTCTGTCAATCACTATTTTATCTAGAAGATTAACTCCCACTTGATTCAAGCGATTGTAGTACCCAGACATTCTGAGCATATGCTCACTGGTTGAGCTATTCTCCTCCATCTTGTAGGCAAAGTATTTGTCAGAGGTCTCATACCTCTCGACACGGGCATGAGTCTGAAATACCGATTTCAGCTCTTGGAACATCTCATATGCTCCGTGGCGTTCAAAATGTTTTTGAAGTCCCGGTTCTAAGCCGTAAATCATGGCGCACTAAACTATCAAGTAGTCATCATATCGAGTTTGCTAAACGTTCATAACGTTTGCATCTGCTCCTGCAATAGGTCTGTCACCTAGCGGTGCATCAAGGACATAATTCTTCTGTGCAGCAATGAGGATAATCCTCAGATCACGGAACCAGTCCGCATCATTGCTACTATCATCTTTCAACTTAGTTTTCTCCAGGAACATATCAAAAATAAAACAGGGGAGCTATACGCGAGCTATTGATCTACAACATAATTTGCAAATACTACCAGGACTAAGTTCATGATAAATTAAGTTCAATTAATCAAATTACTTAAGAACTCCCACTTAGATAGACATCCCTCGAGTCATCTAAATGATCACGTGATCCAAATCAACTAAACCATGTCCGATCATCACATGAGATGGAGTAGTTTTCAATGGTGAACATCTCTATGTTGATCATATCTACTATATGATTCACGTTCGACCTTTCGGTCTCAGTGTTCCGAGGCCATATCTGCATATGCTAGGCTCGTCAAGTTTAACCCGAGTATTCTGCATGTGCAAAACTGTCTTGCACCCGTTGTATTTGAATGTAGAGCCTATCACACCCGATCATCACGTGGTGTCTCAGCACGAAGAACTTTCGCAACGGTGCATACTCAGGGAGAACACTTATACCTTGAAATTTAGTGAGGGATCATCTTATAATGCTACCGCCGTACTAAGCAAAATAAGATGCATAAAAGATAAACATCACTTGCAATCAAAATAAGTGATATGTTATGGCCATCATCATCTTGTGCCTTTGATCTCCATCTCCAAAGCACCGTCATGATCACCATCGTCACCGGCGCGACACCTTGATCTCCATCGTAGCATCGTTGTCGTCTCGCCAACTATTGCTTCTACGACTATCGCTACCGCTTAGTGATAAAGTAAAAACAATTACATGATGATTGCATTGCATACAATAAAGCGACAACCATATGGCTCCTGCCAGTTGCCGATAACTCTGTTACAAAACATGATCATCTCATACAATAAAATATAGCATCATGTCTTGACCATATCATATCACAGCATGCCCTGCAAAAACAAGTTAGACGTACTCTACTTTGTTGTTGCAAGTTTTACGTGGCTGCTACGGGCTGAGCAAGAACCATTCTTACCTACGCATCAAAACCACAATGATTTTTCGTCAAGTGTGCTGTTTTAACCTTCAACAAGGACCGGGCGTAGTCACACTTGATTCAACTAAAGTTGGAGAAACTGACACCCACTAGCCACCTGTGTGCGAAGCACGTCGGTAGAACCAGTCTCGCGTAAGCGTACGCGTAATGTCGGTCTGAGCCGCTTCATCCAACAATACCGCCAAATCAAAGTATGACATGCTGGTAAGCAGTATGACTATTATCGCCCACAACTCTTTGTGTTCTATTCGTGCATATAACATCTACGCATAGACCTGGCTCGGATGCCACTGTTGGGGAACGCAGTAATTTCAAAAAAAATTCCTACGAACACGCAAGATCTATCTATGTGATGCATAGCAACGAGCGGGAGAGTGTGTCCACGTACCCGCGTAGACCGAAAGCGGAAGCGTTTAGTAACGCGGTTGATATAGTCGAACGTTTTCGCGATCCAACCGATCCAAGTACCGAATGTACGGCACCTCCGCGTTCAGCACACGTTCAGCTCGATGACGTCCCTCGAGCTCTTGATCCAGTTGAGGATGAGAGAGAGTTCCGACAGCACGACGGCGTGGTGACGGTGATGATGAAGTTACCGGCGCAGGGCTTCGCCTAAGCACTACGACAATATGACCGAGGTGTGTAACTGTGGAGGGGGGCACCGCACACGGCTAAGACAAATCTTGGTGTCTCCTAGGGTGCCCCCCTGCCCCTGTATATAAAGGAGGGAGGGGGAGGCTGGCCGGCCCTTGCTAGGCACGCCGGGAGAGGGGAGTCCTACTAGGACTCCAAGTCCTAGTAGGATTCCACCTAAAGGAGAGGGGAAAAGAGGGGGGCTGCGCCCCCAACCCCTTGTCCAATTCGGACTGGGCTTGAGGGGGGCATGCGCCACCTCCTGGCTGCTGCCTCCTATTTCCCGTATGGCCCAATAAGGCCCATTACTTCTCCCGGTGAATTCCCGTAACTCCCCGGTACTCCGAAAAATACCCGAATCACTCGGAACCTTTCCGATGTCCGAATATAGCCTTCCAATATATGAATCTTTACCTCTCGACCATTTCGAGACTCCTCGTCATGTCCGTGATCTCATCCGGGACTCCGAACAAACTTCGGTCATCAAATCACATAACTCATAATACAAATCATCATCAAACGTTAAGCGTGCGGACCCTACGGGTTCGAGAACTATGTAGACATGACCGAGACACTTCTCCGGTCAATAACCAATAGCGGAACCTGGATGCTCATATTGGCTCCTACATATTCTACGAAGATCTTTATCGGTCAAACCGCATAACAACATACGTTATTCCCTTTGTCATCGGTATGTTACTTGCCCGAGATTCGATCGTCGGCATCATCATACCTAGTTCAATCTCATTACCGGCAAGTCTCTTTACTCGTTCCGTAGTGCATCACCTCGTAACTAACTCATTAGTCACATTGCTTGCAAGGCTTCATATGATGTGCATTACCGAGTGGGCCCAGAGATACCTCTCCGATACTCGGAGTGACAAATCCTAATCTTGATCTATGCCAACTCAACAAACACCTTCGGAGACACCTGTAGAGCATCTTTATAATCACCCAGTTACGTTGTGACGTTTGATAGCACACAAAGTGTTCCTCCGGTATTCGGGAGTTGCATAATCTCATAGTCAGAGGAATATGTATAAGTCATGAAGAAAGCTATAGCAATAAACTTAACGATCATTATGCTAAGCTAATGGATGGGTCTTGTCCATCACATCATTCTCCTAATGATGTGATCCCGTTCATCAAATGACAACACATGTCTATGGTCAGGAAACTTAACCATCTTTGATCAACGAGCTAGTCTAGTAGAGGCATACTAGGGACACTTTGTTTTGTCTATGTATTCACACATGTATTAAGTTTCCGGTTTAATACAATTCTAGCATGAATAATAAACATTTATCATGATATAAGGAAATATAAATAACAACTTCATTATTGCCTCTAGGGCATATTTCCTTCATCTTTGTGCCATCGCATCAACTTGGCATGCTCTTTGTTTCTGAACAGATGTTTCAACTGTGGTATTATTGGAGCATACCACATCACCTTCACAGGAATCCTCTTCCTGGGGCGCTCGCCCTCAACATCACCTGGGTCATCTCATCTGATCTTATACCACAATGCACCGCATACCGGGCATGCGTTCAAATCCTCATACTCACCGCGGAAGAGGATGCAGTCATTAGGGCATGCATGTATCTTCTGCACCTCCAATCCTAGAGGGCATAGATCCTTCTTTGCTTCATACGTACTGTCGGGCAATTCGTTATCCTTTGGAAGCTTCTTCTTCAATATTTTCAGTAGCTTCCCAAATCCGTTGTCAGATACACCATTGTCTGCCTTCCATTGCAGCAATTCCAGTGTGGTACCGAGCTTTGTGTTGTCATCTTTGCAATTTGGGTACAACCCTTTTTTGTGATCCTCTAACATGCGATCAAACTTCAACTTCTCCCTTTCACTTTGGCATTGTCTCTTTGCATCAACAATGACCCGGCGAAGATCATCATCGGGCACATCGTCTGATTCCTCTTGATCTTCAGCTTCCCCCCATTGCAGTATCACCATATTCAGGGGGATAGTTTTCATCATCCTCTTCTTCTTCGTTGTCTTCCATCATAACCCCTCTTTCTCCGTGCTTGGTCCAAACATTATATTGTGGCATGAAACCCTTCTCAAGCAGGTGGACGTGAAGGGTTTTCGAGTTAGAGTAATCCTTCGTATTCCCACAGACAGGGCATGGACAATACATAAAACCATTCTGCTTGTTTGCCTCAGCCACTTCGAGAAAATTATGCAGGCCCTCAATGTACTCGGAGGTGCGTCTGTCACCATACATCCATTGCCGGTTCATCTGTGTGCATTATATAATTAAGTGTATCAAAAACCATTACAGAACATCATGAATAGAGAAGTGACCAAATTAATACAAGTTCATCATCACATTAAAACCAAAGTACAGTAGTGATCAAATGTTATTACTGAAAAAAAATACATTAAGTTCATACATAGTTCTCATTGAAAGACATATAGCTCTCATAGAGGCTCACCACGGTGGTGCCGGCGATGAGATCGGCGCGGGCGATCGACGGCGGTGAGGACGGGGATGGGACGGACCACCAAACCTAGACAAATCTTGAGGAAAATGGAGCTTGGAGGTCGAGCTTGGAGTGGAGAAAGCTTAAGTGTGGCTCGGGTATTTCATCGAACACCTCATGTGCATGCATAGAAGGGAGAATAGAGCAGTGCATGCACACCTCCCACACGGCCAAAAAATAGAGGAGAGTGTGGGCAGGGGCGAGGGTATATATAGGCATCTCTTTTTGTCCCGGTTGGTGGCCAGAACCGGGACAGAAGACTGACCTTTAGTCCCGGTTCCAGCCACCAACCGGGACAAAAGGTGCTGCGCCCGGAGCGAGGCCCATTGGTCCCGGTTCGTGTCTGGAACCGGGACCAAAGGGGTCAGACGAACCGGGACCAATGGCCCTCGAGGCTCGGCCAGCACCCTGGCCTCACGAACCGGGACTGATGCACCCTTTTGTCCCAGTTCGTAAGAGAACTGAGATTAATGCCCTTATCTGGCCTGGACGAAAGCCCTGTATTCTACTAGTGTTCTCACTAACTTTAAATGCATATTATTTTTTCTCCTGTTGCAACGCACAGACATATGTGCTAGTACTTCATAAATTATAGATACGTTGGAGACGTATCAGCATCCCAAGCTTAATTCCTACTCGTCCTCGAGTAGGTAAATGATAAAAGAAATAATTTATGAAGTGTGAATGCTAGCAAAGTGTATAAGTTTGATCAATGATAATTTCAATCACTTTTCCTAGCATCATAACAACAATTCTTTCTCGTAAAACTTCTCATGTTAAAGTAGCAACCAATTCACATGTTAAGGTTCAAACAATGAATTCTCTTGAAACTCAACAACCTACGTTCTCAGTCACCAAACAATTGCAATTCAACTTATTCAACAAAATCTAAATAAGAGCTCCACATACTCAATCATCATATAGTCTTCTATGATTGCTAGTACTCAAAGCATATTCTTAGAAGAAATGGCATCCATCGAACACAGAGAAAGATAGGGGCTTAATATTTCGCCTCCCAACTCATTTATCATAGAGATAATTGTCAACAATAATAAATCATGATCAAATATATTTGACTGGTCATATGTGCCTAGATCTTTCCCCACCACATGATGCTTGCCAACTAGAGAATAGTTGAGGTTGAAATGAGATTTCATACTATTGACTCTTTGCATAAAAGTAAATACTGAAAAGTAAAAGATAGGCCCTTCGCAGAGGGAAGCAGAGGTTGTCATGCGCTTTTTATTTGGATGCCCAAGCTCTTAATGCAAAGGAACGTCATGTTATATTGCCCCTTATGATAGCAACCTTTATTATGCAGTCCATCGCTTTTATTACTTTGCCATCACAAGTTCGTACAACGCTCAATATTTCCTTACAATAAAAGATCAAACATATTTAGAAGCAATTTTTATTGGTTTATGCACCGATGATAACTTACTTGATGGATCTTATTTAATCGATAAGTAGGTATGATGGACACTCATGGCAAGAAACTGGGTTTAAGGGTTTTTGGATGCACAAGTAGTATCTCTACTTAGTACGATTTTCTGGCTAGCAAAAGATCCTAGGCAAACACCACATGTTGGAGGATCCATAACAATATAACTTCTATGCAAATATACAAAACCATAACTCATTACGTTGTCTTCCTTGTCCAACTTCAACTAATTTGCTCAAGTTTGAAAATAATTAATGGGTATTCACAATCATAGAAGATGTCCAAGATAATACATTTGTATGTGAAAGTTCTCTTCCTTATACCAATCATTCATGAATTGCTTGTATGACCAATATTATGATTGTCAAGCTTCAAAAGATTTCACTTCCTAAACCCAATGTGAAGCTACCACTAGGCAAGATATGAACATATAATTTCAACTTCATGATATTCAATTCATTCAACAATTTACTCATAGGATATAAGTGAAGCACAAGAGTAAATGACAAACTACTCCAAAAAGATATAAGTGAAGATCATGCGAGTAGTTAAGTAAATGGGTAGCTATTTGAGGGCTCTCTCTTATTTAAAAACTTTCAGATATAAGTATTTTATTAAAACAGCAAGCAAAAAAAAATGACATTCCAAGAATAGCACAACTCATGTGAAGAAGCAAAAACTTAGGCTCAACCGATACTAACCAATAATTGTTGATGAAGAAAGGTGGGATGCCTACCGGGGCATCCCCAAGCTTAGATGCTTGAGACTTCTTGAAATATTATCTTGGGATGCCTTGGTCATCCCCAAGCTTGAGCTTTTGTGTCTCCTTAATTCCTTTTATATCACTGTTTCCCTAAATCTCAAAAACTCCATCCACACAAAACTCAACAAGAACTCGTGAGATACGTTAGTATAAATCAATGCATAACCTTATCATTATCTACTGTAGCAAATCACTAAAATTATTATTTAACATTTCATACTAAATGCCTCTGCATATTTAATAGTCCTATCCTCAAATAAAATCATTAAACAAGCAAACATATGCAAACATAACAGCAATCTGCCAAAACAGGACAGTCTGTAAAGGGTGCAAGAATATAAATACTTTTTTAACTCCAAAAATTCTGAAAATTTACCACATTGTAGAAAATTTATCATAGCTTATTTTTCAAAAAGTTTCAACATTTTATCACATTCTGACTTTTCTCAGGGATTTTTGCAACAGTGATAAACTTTCTGTTTTGAAACAGCAGCATGTAGACTTGCAAAATAAGCATGGTAAAGGCCATACTTGACATTTTTATTGAAGTAAAAGGTGCAAAACATTACTCTAAATAACAGCAAGAAAATCCTAGTAAAATAAAATGAAGCTCCAAGCAAAACACATATCATGTGACGAATAAAAATATAGCCCCAAGTAAGGTTACCGATAATGTTGGAGACGAAAGAGGGGATGCCTTCCGGGGCATCCCCAAGCTTAGTTGCTTGGATATTCCTTGAATATTATGTTGGGGTGCCTTGGTCATCCCCAATATTAGGGTCTTGTCACTCCTTATTCTCCTCATATCGATATCTCACCCAAAACTTGAAAACTTCAATCACACAAAACTTAACGGAACTTCGTGAGATGGGTTAGTATGATAAAGATAAATCATTCACTTTGGTACTGTCAAGATAAGATTAATAATTGTGCTCACACAATTCCTACTGTACCCTAAAATTTATACAACTTATATTAAGCAATATAAGCCATGGAAACCATAAAACAAGCAAACTATGCATTGAAAACAGAATCTGTCAAAAACAGAACAGTACGTAATGATCTGAATTAAGGTCATACTTCTGTAACTCCAATTTTTTTGAAACTTTAGTAAAACCTAGGAAATTTGTATTTCAATTATATTTAAAAAATTCAGAGTTTTTCGACTCTCCAGTGAAATTAAACAATTCTGTTACTGGAAGCAAAATTTTCTGTTTTTGCACAGAATCAAGTCAACTATCATCCACACTATCCCAAAGGCTTTACTTGGTACTTTATTGAAACAAAAGCTATAAAACATGATTACTACAGTAGCCCAATCATGTGAACACACAAAAACAGTAGGAAAACGTGTTGGGTTATCTCCCAACAAGCGCTTTTCTTTAATGCCTTTTAGCTAGGCATGATGATTTCAATGATGCTCACATAAAAGATAAGAATTGAAACATAACAAAAGCATCATGAATCATAAGTTCCTCTCTAATAATAATTTTCAGTAGCATCATGAATAGATTCATCAATATAACCATCACATAAATCATTCTTTTCATGATCCAAAAGCATAGAAAATTTATTACTCTCCATATAAGCAATTTTATTCTCATTCACAATAGTGGGAGTATCATATGAAACTCGAATACTAAAAACTGTTTCCACATTAAGAGAGTAATGTTCAGTAAAAGGATATTCAAAATTATGACAATAATTATCACTACTTTTTATAACATAAGTATCATCACAATAATCATCATAAGTAGCAACTTTGTTCTCATCATAGATAGGAGGCATGCAATCATCATAGCAAATTTGATCATTCAAAGTAGGGGGACTAAAAAGATCAACTTCATTAAGCATATCATCCCCAAGCTTTGGACAAACATTAATTGCAGCAAATAAATTCTCAAACATGTCATTATCATCAAACATAGCATCCCCAAGCTTGTGGCTTGGCATATCATAAACATAATCACTCTCATCATTAATAGTACGAATAGCACCAATGGTATAACAATTGCTATCATCATAATTTCCCAAGTTGGTGCCAAAAAGATTTCCAAGATTATAAGAAGTATCATTATCTTCCCAAGCATAATCATCACAACAAGCAATAGGCATAACAAAATCATCATCAATAGTGCTCTCGGACATTGTGCCATAAGACAAAGAAGCAATATCATCATCAAGTGCATCATCTTCCACAATTATTTTTGATTCATTTTCATGAGGCACAACAATAATAGGAGCAACATTATTTGGGAGAGATACCTTTTTATCTCTATTCTTTCTTCTTGTGTGGGTTCACTATTCAAGATATCTTCCGGTATTCCGATAAATCGGCCGATTTATTGCTTATCGTTGTCTGGCCGATAAGATAAATCGACCGATAAATCAGCCGATATGGCGATAAATCGGCCGATATGCCAATAAACTGGCTGATTTACCCCTTATCATGGGTCGACCGATAAGTTCCCGATAAGCGATATCCCCAACATTGTGTGGGTTTAATTAATTTTTTCGAGCTTCTTATTGATGAGATTGGTTGAATAGGGAGCTCCTCCTCGTCACCTCTTTCATCATGAGAGACAATAGGAGGGAAACTGGAAATCTTTACCCTTTCATTAGTATTCCTTTTATATTCTATTGGTTTTCCCATCTTTCTATAGTTGGCAATTTAAGCATTCTCATTGCAATTTACCATGCAAAAATATAGATATTTTTTAGATTAGTTTCAATGTCGTCCGTGAGAATGAATACTTCAAACCAACTATTTTTATGTGTCAATTCTTCACTCCCCAAAAATAGACAATGCTCATTATAAAGTTCAAGGGTGATCAAATCATTACAATATTTGGCCATGATTCGATCATGAAAAAGTTTGCATTGGAAATTAAGATGACCAACCTTATTGCAAAGTTCACAAGTAATAGGACAAAGAGAACATAATTTTGTAGCAAATTCATCTATCACTTTGAGCAAAAAATTGGTTCTATCATGTTTATGCTTCTTACAAAATCTATCTTCCCTACAAGGCACGTCTTCACAAAGTCTTTCCACTCCACAAAAAATGACATGCTTATAAGAAACATTTTTTTCATGACTTGTGCAATCATCATTAGCATTTTGGATATTCAAAGAATTCATACTAACAACATTGCAATCATGCTCATCATTCATGCCAAACATTTTATTGAATTCTTCTTCTATCAATTGAGCACAATTTTCTGATCCATCATTTTCAAGAAAGAATAATATGAGGCCACCTCAATTCCATTTTTTTGTAGTTTTCTTTTATAAACCAAACTAGTGATAAAACAAGAAACTAAAAGATTCAATTGCAAGATCTAAAGATATACCTTCAAGCACTTACCTCCCCGGCAACGGCGCCAGAAAAGAGCTTGATGTCTACTACACAACTTGTTCTTGTATACACGTGTTGGGCCTCCAAGCGCAGAGTTTTGTAGGACAGTAGCAATTTTTCCTCAAGTGGATGACCTAAGATTTATCAATCCGTGGGAGGTGTAGGATGAAAATGGCCTCTCTCAAACAACCCTGCAACCAAATAACAAAAAGTGTCTTGTGTCCCCAACATACCAAATACAATGGAAATTTGTATAGGTGCACTAGTTCGGCGAAGAGATGGTGATAAAAGTGTAGTAATAATAGTAGATATTGATTTTTGTAATAGGAACAATAAAAAACAGCAAGGTAGCAATTGATAAAACGAAGCACAAACGGTATTGCAATGCTTAAAAATGAGGCCTAGGGTCCGTACTTTCACTAGTGCAATCTCTCAACAATGCTAATATAATTGGATCATATAACCATCCCTCAACGTGTGATGAAGAATCACTCCAAAGTTCCTATCTAGCGGAGAACATAAGAAGAAATTGTTTGTAGGGTACAAAACCACCTCAAAGCTATTCTAGAGTTCGTACTAAAATCAATCTATCCTAGAGTTCGTACTAAAAGAACACCAAGCTATTCTTTCCGATCGATCTAACCAAGAGTTCGTACTGAAATAACACCATATGATACACATCAACCAACTCTAATGTCACCTAGATACTCCAATGTCACTGCGAGTATCCGTGAGTTGATTATACGATATGCATCAAACAATTTCAGATTCATAATACTCAATCCAACACAAAGAACCTCAGAGTGCCCCAAGATTTCTACTAGAGAAACAAAGACGAGAACGTGCATCAACCCCTATGCATAGATTACCCCAATGTCACCTCGGGAATCTGCGAGTTGAGTGCCAAAACACATATCAAGTGAATCCATATGATACCCCATTGTCACCACGGGTATTCATAGCAAGACATACATCAAGTTCTCTCAAATCCATAAAAGTATTCAATCCGGTAAAAACGAAATCTCAAAGGGAAAACTCAATTCATCACAATAAGATAGAGAGGGGAAAACACCATATGATCCAACTATATTAACAAAGCCTGCGATACATCAAGATTGTGCCATCTCAAGAACACGAGAGAGAGAGAGAGAGAGATTAAACACATAGCTACTGGTACAAACCCTCAGCCCCGAGGGTGGACTACTCCCTCCTCATCATAGTGGCCACCGGGATAATGAAGATGGCCACCGGTGATGATTTCCCCCTCCAGCGGAGTGCCAGAACGGGGCCTACATTCGTTTTTCATGGCTGCATAGGCTTGCGGCGGTGGAACTTCTGATCTAGATTTACCCCGAGGGTTTTTGGAATATTTGGCAATTTATAGGGCGAAGAGGCAGTGCGGGAGGTCACCGAGGGGGGCACAACCCCCCTGGGCGCGCCCAGGTGGGTTGTGCCCACCTCGGGCCTCCCCTCTATTACTTTTTAGCCCATCCTGGGTCTTCTGGTCCAAACTAATTCTCCAAAAAAATTCGCTGCGTTTGGACTCCGTTTGATATTGATTTTCTTCGATGTAAAAAACAAGCAAAAAACAGCAACTGGCACTGGGCACTATGTCAATAGGTTAGTCCCAAAAAATGATATAAAGTTGCTATAAAATGATTGTAAAACATCCAAGAATGATAGTATAACAGCATGAATACTTCATAAATTATAGATACGTTGGAGACGTATCAGCATCCCCAAGCTTAATTCCTACTCGTCCTCGAGTAGGTAAATGATAAAAGAAATAATTTATGAAGTGTGAATGCTAGCACAGTGCATAAGTTTGATCAATGATAATTTCAATCACTTTTCCTATCATCATAACATCAATTATTTCTTGTAAAACTTCTCATGTTAAAGTAGCAACCAAATCACATGTTAAGGTTCAAACAATGAATTCTCTTGAAACTCAACAACCTATGTTCTCAGTCACCAAACAATTGCAATTCAACTTATTCAACAAAATCTAAGTAAGAGCTCCACATACTCAATCATCATATAGTCTTCTATGATTGCTAGTACTCAAAGCATATTCTTAGAAGAAATGGCATCCATCGAACACAGAGAAAGATAGGGGCTTAATATTTCGCCTCCCAACTCATTTATCATAGAGATAATTGTCAACAATAATAAATCATGATCAAATATATTTGACTGGTCATATGTGCCTAGATCTTTCCCCACCACATGATGCTTGCCAACTAGAGAATAGTTGAGGTTGAAATGAGATTTCATACTATTGACTCTTTGCATAAAAGTAAATACTGAAAAGTAAAAGATAGGCCCTTCGCAGAGGGAAGCAGAGGTTGTCATGTGCTTTTTAGTTGGATGCCCAAGCTCTTAATGCAAAGGAATGTCACGTTATAATGCCCCTTAAGATAGCAACCTTTATTATGCAGTCCGTCGCTTTTATTACTTTGCCATCACAAGTTCGTACAATGCTCAATTTTCCCTTACAATAAAAGATCAAACATATTTAGGAGCAATTTTTATTGGTTTATGCACCGATGGCAACTTACTTGATGGATCTTATTGAAGGAAATATGCCCTAGAGGCAATAATAAAGTTGTTATTTTATATTTCCTTATTCATGATAAAGGTTTATTATTCATGCTAGAATTGTATTGATCGGAAACCTAAATACATGTGTGAATACATAAACAAACACCGTGTCCCTAGTGAGCCTCTACTTGACTAGCTCGTTGATCAAAGATGGTTATGGTTTCGTAACCATGGACATGGGTTGTCATTTGATAATGGGATCACATCATTAGGAGAATGATGTGATGGACAAGACCCATCCGTTAGCTTAGCATAATGATAGTTCAGTTTTATTGCTATTGCTTTCTTCATGTCAAATACATATTCCTTCGACTATGAGATTATGCAACTCCCGGATACGGGAGGAATGCCTTGTGTGCTATCAAACATCACAATGTAACTGGGTGATTATAAAGATGCTCTACAGGTATCTTCAAAGGTGTTTGTTGAGTTGGCATAGATCGAGATTAGGATTTGTCACTCTGAGTATCGGAGAGGTATCTCTGGGCCCTCTCGGTAATACACATCATAAGCTTGCAAGCAAACGACTAAGGAGTTAGTCACGAGGTGATGTATTACAGAATGAGTAAAGAGACTTGCCGGTAACTAGATTGAACTAGGTATGGAGATACCGACGATCGAATCTCGGGCAAGTAACATACCGATGGACAAAGGGAATCACGTATGTTGTCATAACGGTTTGACCGATAAAGATCTTCGTAGAATATGTAGGAGCCAATATGAGCATCTAGGTTCTGCTGTTGGTTATTGACCAGAGAGGTGTCTTGGTCATGTCTACATAGTTCTCGAACCCGTAGGGTCCGCACGCTTAACGTTCGTTGACGATATAGTATTATATGAGTTATGTGATTTGGTGACCGAATGTTGTTTGGAGTCCTGGATGAGATCACGGACATGACGAGGAGTCTAGAAATGGTCGAGAGGTAAATATTGATATATTGGACGATGGTATTCGGACACCGGAAGTGTGCCGGAGGGTACCGGATACATATCGGGTCATCGGAAGGGGTTCCGGGCACCCCCGGCAAAAGATATGGGCCTTATGGGCCAAGAGGGGAAACACACCAGCCACAAGGGGCTGGTGTGCCCCCCCATATGGGCCGGCCAAAGGAGGGGAAGGAAATAGGAAGGAGGAAAGGCAAGTGTGGATTAGGATTCACACTTCCTTCCCTCACCCCCTCTCTTTCCTTCTCCCTCGATCAAATAAGGCAGGGGGGCGCCACTTGGGAGAACCCCAAGTAGGATTCGGCCTACTTGGGGCGCCTCCTGGCAGCCTCCCCTCTCCCTCCCACCTATATATATATGTGGGGGGGGGGGGGCGCCCTAGCACATCCCAGATAATTGCCTAGCCGTGTTCGGCGCCCCTCTCCACCGTTTACACCCCCGGTCATATTTTCATAGTGCTTAGGCGAAGCCCTGCGGAGATCACTTCACCATCACCGTCACCACGCCGTCGTGCTGACGGAACTCATCTACTACCTTGACGTCTTGCTGGATCAAGAAGGCGAGGGACGTCATCGAGCTAAACTTGTGCAGAACGCGGAGGTGTCGTGCGTTCGGTACTTGATCGGTTGAAGCGTGAAGAAGTTCGACTACATCAACCGCGTTGTGAAATGCTTCTGCTTACGGTCTACGAGGGTACGTAGACACACTCTCCCCCTCGTTGCTATGCATCTCACTGGATAGATCATTGCGTGTGCGTAGAATTTTTTTTGTTTTCCATGCAATGATTCCCAACAGTGGTATCAGAGCCAGGTTTATGCGTAGATGATATGCACGAGTAGAACACAAAGAAGTTGTGGGCGGTGATGTTCATACTGCTTACCACCAACGTCTTATTTTGATTCGGCGGCATTGTGGGATGAAGTGGCCCGGACCAACCTTACATGTCCATGTGCATGAGACCGGTTCCACCGACTGACATGCAACTAGTTTTGCATAAAGGTGGCTGGCGGGTGTCTGTTTCTCCTACTTTAGTGTAATCGTATTTGACTGCGGCCGGTCCTAGAAGAAGGTTAAAACAGCACACTTGATAAGTCACCGTTGTGGTTTTTGCCGTAGGGTAAGAACGGTTCTTGCTAGAAGCCCTTAGCAGCCACGTAAAACTTGCAACAACAAAGTAGAGGACGTCTAACTTGTTTTTGCAGGGAATGTTGTGATGTGATATGGTCAAGACATGATGTGATATACATTATTGTATGAGATGATCATGTTTTGTAAGTTATCGGCAACCGGCAGGAGCCTTATGGTTGTCTCTTTATTGTATGAAATGCAAACGCCATGCAATTGCTTTACTTTATCACTATGCATTAGCGATAGTTGTAGAAGCAATAGTTGGCGAGACGACCACGACGCAACAATGGAGATAAAGGTGTCGAGCCGGTGACAATGGAGATCATAACGATGCTTTGGAGATGGAGATCAAAAGCACAAGATGATGGCCATACATGTCACATATTTTGATTGCATGTGATGTTTATCTTTTATGCATCTTATTTTGCTTAGAACGGCGGTAGCATTATAAGATGATCCCTTCACTAAATTTCAAGGTAATAGCCTGAGTATGCACCGTTGCTACAGTTCGTCGTGTTGAGACACCACGTGATGATTGGGTGTGATAGACTCTACGTTCACATACAACTGGTGTAAGACAGTTTTGCACATGCAGAATACTTGGGTTAAACTTGACGAGCCTAGCATGTACAGACATGGCCTCGGAACACTGGAGATCGAAAGATCGAACGTGAACCATATAGTAGATATGATCAACATAGAGATGTTCACCATTGATGACTACCCCATCTCACGTGATGATCGGACATGGGTTAGTTGATTTGGATCACTTATCACTTAGATGACCTGAGGGATGTCTATTTAAGTGGGAGTTCTTAAGTAATTTGATTAATTGAACTTAATTTATCATGAACTTAGTCCTGATAGTATTTGCATATCTATGTTGTAGATCAATGGCCCGTGCTACCATTCCCCTGAATTTTAATGCGTTCCTAGAGAAAGCTAAGTTGAAAGATGATGGTAGCAACTACATGGACTGGGTCCGTAACTTGAGGATTATCCTCATTGCTGCACAGAAGAATTATGTCCTTGATGCACCGCTAGGTGAAAGGCCTGCTGCAGGAGCAGAAGCTGATGTTTTGTACATCTGGCAAGCTCGATCTGATGACTACTCGATAGTTCAGTGTGCCATGCTTTACGGTTTAGAACCGGGACTTCAAAGGTGTTTTGAACGTCATGGGGCATATGAGATGTTCCAAGAGTTGAAGTTAATATTTCAAGCAAATGCCCGGGTTGAGAGATATGAAGTCTCCAACAAGTTCTATAGCTGCAAGATGGAGGAGAATAGTTCTGTCAGTGAACACATACTCAAAATGTCTGGGTATTATAATCACTTGACTCAGTTGGGAGTTGATCTTCCAGTTGATTGTGTCATTGACAGAGTTCTTCAATCACTGCCACCAAGCTACAAAGGCTTCGTGATGAACTATAATATGCAAGGGATGAACAAAACAATTCCTGAGCTCTTCGCAATGCTTAAGGCTGTGGAGGTAGAAATCAAGAAGGAGCATCAAGTGTTGATAGTTAACAAGACCACTAGTTTCAAGAAAAAGGGTAAAAGAAAGAAAGGGAACTTCAAAAAGAATGGGAAGCAAGTTGCCACTCCCGGGAAGAAGCCCAAAGCTGGACCCAACCCTGAAACTGAGTGCTTCTACTGCAAAGGGACTGGTCACTGGAAGCGGAACTGCCCCAAGTATTTGGTGGATAAGAAGGATGGCAAAATGAACAAAGGTATATGTGATATACAAGTTATTGATGTGTACCTTACTAATGCTCATAGTAGCGCCTGGGTATTTGATACTAGTTCGGTTGCTCATATTTGTAACTCAAAACAGGAGCCACAGATTAAACGAAGATTGGCTAAGGACGAGGTGACGATGCGCGTCGGGAATGGTTCCAAGGTCGATGTGATCGCCGTCGGCACGCTACCTCTACATCTACCTTCGGGATTAGTTTTAGACCTAAATAATTGTTATTTGGTGCCCGCGTTGAGCATGAACATTATATCTGGATCTTTTTTATTGTGAGACGGTTATTCATTTAAGTCAGAGAATAATGGTTGTTCTATTTATATGAATAATATCTTTTATGGTCATGCACCCTTGAAGAATGGTCTGTTCTTGTTGAATCTCGATTGTAGTGATACACATATTCATAATATTGATGCCAAAAGATGCAAAGGTGATAATGATAGTGCAACATATTTGTGGCACTGCCGTTTAGGTCATATTGGTGTAAAGCGCATGAAGAAACTCCATGCAGATGGGCTTTTGGAATCACTTGATTACGAATCATTTGATACTTGCGAACCATTCCTCATGGGCAAGATGACTAAAACTCCGTTCTCCGGAACAATGGAGCGAGCCAATGACTTATTGGAAATAATACATACCGATGTATGCGGTCCAATGAGTGTCGAAGCACATGGTGGGTATCGTTATTTTCTGACCTTCACAGATGATTTGAGTAGATATGGGTATATCTACTTAATGAAACACAAGTCTGAAACATTTGAAAAGTTCAAAGAATTTCAGAGTGAAGTGGAGAATCATTGTAACAAGAAAATAAAGTTTCACGATCTGATCACGGAGGCGAATATTTGAGTTACGAGTTTGGCCTTCATTTGAAATAATGTGGAATAGTTTCACAACTCACGCCACCTGGAACACCACAGCGTAATGGTGTGTCCGAACGTCGTAACCGTACTTTATTGGATATGGTGCATTCTATGATGTCTCTTACCGATTTACCACTATCGTTTTGGGGTTATGCATTAGAGACAGTTGCATTCATGTTAAATAGGGCATCGTCTAAATCCATTGAGACGACACCGTATGAACTGTGGTTTGACAAGAAACCTAAGCTGTTGTTTCTTAAAGTTTGGGGTTGCGACACTTATGTCAAAAGGCTTCAGCCTGATAAGCTCGAACCCAAATCGAAGAAGTGCATCTTCATAGGATACCCTAAGGAAACAATTAGGTGCACCTTCTACCACAGATCCAAAGGCAAGATCTTTGTTGCCAAGAATGGAACCTTTCTAGAGACGGAGTTTCTCTCGAAAGAAGTGAGTGGGAGGAAAGTAGAACTTGATGAGGTAATTGTACCTTCTCTCGAATTGGATAGTAGTACATCACAGAAAACTGTTCCCGTGATGCCTACACCAACTAGAGAGGAAGCTAATGATAATGATCATGAAACTTCAGATCAAGTTACTACTGAACCTCGTAGGTCGACCAGAGCACGATCCGCACCAGAGTGGTACGGTAATCCTGTTCTGGAAGTCATGTTATTAGACCAAGGCGAACCTACGAACTATGAAGAAGCTATGATGAGCCCAGATTCTGACAGATGGCTTGAGGCCATGAAATCTGAGATAGGATCCATGTATGAGAACAAAGTGTGGACTTTGGTGGACTTGCCCAATGATTGGCAAGCCATAGAGAATAAATGGATCTTCAAGAAGAAGACGGACGCTGATGTTAATGTTACTGTCTACAAAGCTCGATTTGTCGCAAAAGGTTTTCGACAAGTTCAAGGGGTTGACTACAATGAGACCTTCTCACCCGTAGCGATGCTTAAGTCCATCCGAATCATGTTAGCAATTGCCGCATTTTATGATTATGAAATCTGGCAAATGGACGTCAAAACTGCATTCCTTAATGGATTTCTTAAAGAAGAGTTGTATATGATGCAACCAGAAGGTTTTGTCGATCCTAAAGGTGCTAACAAAGTGTGCAAGCTCCAGCGATCCATCTATGGACTGGTGCAAGTATCTCGGAGTTGGAATATATGCTTTGATGAGGTGATCAAAGCATATGGTTTTATACAGACTTTCGGTGAAGCCTGTATTTACAAGAAAGTGAGTGGGAGCTCTGTAGCATTTTTGATATTATATGTGGATGACATATTGTTGATTGGAAATGATATAGAATTTCTGGATAGCATAAAAGGATACTTGAATAAGAGTTTTTCAATGAAATACCTTGGTGAAGCTGCTTATATATTGGGCATCAAGATCTATAGAGATAGATCAAGACGCTTAATAGGACTTTCACAAAGCACATACCTTGACAAGGTTTTGAAGAAGTTCAAAATGGATCAGTCAAAGAAAGGGTTCTTGCCTGTGTTACAAGGTGTGAAGTTGAGTCAGACTCAATGCCCGACCACTGCAGAAGATAGAGAGAAAATGAAAGTCATTCCCTATGCCTCAGCCATAAATTCTATCATGTATGCTATGCTGTGTACCAGACCTGATGTGTGCCTTGCCATAAGTCTGGCAGGGAGGTACCAAAGTAATCCAGGAGTGGATCACTGGACAGCAGTCAAGAACATCCTGAAGCACCTGAAAAGGACCAAGGATATGTTTCTCGTTTATGGAGGTGATAAAGAGCTCGTCGTAAATGGTTACATCGATGCTAGCTTTGACACTGATCCGGATGACTCTAAGTCACAAACCGGATACGTATTTATATTGAATGGTGGAGCTGTCAGTTGGTGCAGTTCCAAGCAGAGTGTCGTGGCGGGATCTACGTGTGAAGCGGAGTACATAGCTGCTTCGGAAGCAGCAAATGAAGGAGTCTGGATGAAGGAGTTCATATCCGATCTGGGTGTAATACCTAGTGCATCGGGTCCAATGAAAATCTTTTGTGATAACACTGGAGCTATTGCCTTGGCGAAGGAATCCAGGTTTCACAAGAGAACCAAACACATCAAGAGACACTTCAACTCCATTCGTGAACAAGTCAAGGATGGAGACATAGAAATTTGCAAGATACATACGGATCTGAATGTAGCAGACCCGTTGACTAAGCCTCTTCCACGAGCAAAAGATGATCAGCACAAAGACTCCATGGGTGTTAGATTCATTACAATGTAATCTAGATTATTGACTCTAGTGCAAGTGGGAGACTGAAGGAAATATGCCCTAGAGGCAATAATAAAGTTGTTATTTTATATTTCCTTATTCATGATAAAGGTTTATTATTCATGCTAGAATTGTATTGATCGGAAACCTAAATACATGTGTGAATACATAAACAAACATAGTGTCCCTAGTGAGCCTCTACTTGACTAGCTCGTTGATCAAAGATGGTTATGGTTTCCTAACCATGGACATGAGTTGTCATTTGATAATGGGATCACATCATTAGGAGAATGATGTGATGGACAAGACCCATCCGTTAGCTTAGCATAATGATCATTCAGTTTTATTGCTATTGCTTTCTTCATGTCAAATACATATTCTTTCGACTATGAGATTATGCAACTCCCGGATACCGGAGGAATGCCTTGTGTGCTATCAAACGTCACAACGTAACTGGGTGATTATAAAGATGCTCTACAGGTATCTCCAAAGGTGTTTATTGAGTTGGCATAGATCGAGATTAGGATTTGTCACTCCGAGTATCGGAGAGGTATCTCTGGGCCCTCTCGGTAATACACATCATAAGCTTGCAAGCAAATGACTAAGGAGTTAGTCACGAGGTGATGTATTATGAAACGAGTAAAGAGACTTGCCGGTAACAAGATTGAACTAGGTATGGAGATACCGACGATCGAATCTCGGGCAAGTAACATACCGATGGACAAAGGGAATCACGTATGTTGTCATAACGGTTCGACCGATAAAGATCTTCGTAGAATATGTAGGAGCCAATATGAGCATCTAGGTTCCCATGTTGGTTATTGACCAGAGAGGTGTCTCGGTCATGTCTACATAGTTCTCGAACCCGTAGGATCCGCACGCTTAACGTTCGTTGACGATATAGTATTATATGAGTTATGTGATTTGGTGACCGAATGTTGTTCGGAGTCGGATGAGATCACGGACATGACGAGGAGTCTCGAAATGGTTGAGAGGTAAAGATTGATATGTAGGATGATGGTATTCGGACACCGGAAGTGTTTTGGAGGGTACCGGGTACATATCGGGTCACCGGAAGGGGTACCGGGCACCCCCGGCAAAAGATATGGGCCTTATGGGCCAAGAGGGGAAACGCACCAGCCACAAGGGGCTGGTGCGCCCCCCATATGGGCCGGCCAAAGGAGGGGAAGGAAAGAGGAAGGAGGAAAGGCAAGTGTGGATTAGGATTCACATTTCCTTCCCTCACCCCCTTTCTTTCCTTCTTCCTCGATCAAATAAGGCAGGGGGGCGCCACTTGGGAGAACCCCAAGTAGGATTCGGCCTACTTGGGGTGCCTCCTGGCAGCCTCCCCTCTCCCTCCCACCTATATATCTGTGTGTGTGTGGGGGGGGAGGGGCTAGCACATCCCATACAATTGCCTAGCCGTGTGCGGTGCCCCCCTCCACCGTTTACACCCCCGGTCATATTTTCGTAGTGCTTAGGCGAAGCCCTGCGGAGATCACTTCACCATCACCGTCACCATGTCGTCGTGCTGACGGAACTCATCGACTACCTCGATGTCTTACTGGATCAAGAAGGTGAGGGACGTTACCGAGCTGAACGTGTGCAGAACGCGGAGGTGCCATGCGTTCGGTACTTGATCGGTTGAAGCGCGAAGAAGTTCGACTACATCAACCGCGTTGTGAAACGCTTCCGCTTACGGTCTACGAGGGTACGTAGACACACTCTCCCCCTTGTTGCTATGCATCTCCATGGATAGATCATTGCGTGTGCGTAGAATTTTTTTTGTTTTCCATGCAACGATTCCCAACACTTATTCAATCCATAGGTAGGTATGGTGGACACTCATGGAAGAAACTGGGTAGCTCAGCCCTACAGTTTAATTCAGATGTACTTGTATCTTAATTATCGGTTACAGTCTCTTTGGAAATGTAACTGGAATAACAATGCGAATTAATAGTAACATGTATCTCGCATACATAAAATGATATATGTCTCCTGATCAGATAGAAGCAAGTGCAATAGTAACACATACATGAAGCATGTCTCATACATAGATAATGACTCACACATGAGAATAGTCTGAATCTAACATAGATAATGACTCATGCGTAGATAACCATATCACTGCTAGGGATGACGATGAATCTGGGTCTTCCTCGGACGAGGACTAGAAGGCGATAAGCGCTCACGCGGTTGACGAGGCTCACGATAACCACGACCATAGATAACCTCGTCTATCACTGTCTGTGTCTTCTGCGTGGGTGGTGGTGGTGGAGTGTGAAAAACTGTCTGCGAGAAGCCATAAGCGTTTGTAGCTTGGTCATCGTCGTCGCCGTCGCCCTCTAAGAACGAACCAGCACCACTAAGCATCGGTGACTGGACTGAATGCATGAACTGTTGCGACTGGCTGCCGACTGCGGTAAAGTAAAACATGTGAAATGATTTGTGAACCTAGAATGTTTAAAAGAAAGTACAAAGTAGTGTTACCTAGTTCCATTTGATGCTGCTAGTTACTCCCTGGTTGTGAAGGAGGTGGCTGCTGCCAGTAAGAGCTCCCTGGTTGTGAAGGAGGTTGCTGCTGCCAGGAAGAGCTCCCTGGTTGTGAAGATCATGGTTCTGAATGCTGCACAAAGGGTCGTGGTTCTGAACGCTGCACAGAGGGTCGTGGTTCTGAACGCTGCAGAGAGGGACGTGGCGGACGATGTGTTGGACGAGGAACTGCAACATCCGAAGATCATCTACATGTAACAGCTGCGTAAATCCCGCGTAGCTTCTCATCAAAATGCCTCAACCATGAGAGGTGCTCTCGCTGTGGGATAGTATCTCCCCTGTCAACCCGCTGCATTAAAGCGGAAACCTCCTCTCACGCCTCGTTTGTCAAGTCACCCTGTACACGAAGAGTTAACCAATTAGATCCTCATTGTATGGCAGACAACACGAATAGTTAACCAATTGCATAGGTTCAGGTTAGGAAAAAGGTGCACGTATGAGAACCATGGCACGTACCGCATGGTGTCTGATTCCCACAACAGAGGCAGTTGGGTACATATCGCTGGTGAGAGGAGCTTCGATCTCATCAGGAGAAACTGATGGAACCAAGTAGATCCTTGTTGTATGTCGGTAACGCTGCAGATACAACCCGAACTTGTCCCAGTTAAAGGGCCGAACCTCATCCTAGATATGTGTTGGCGCGGTAGTCCATTCGTCGACGTAAGGGGTAATGCTCTGAAGCCAATAATCCATGGACTTGTTTCCTCCTACGCGACTGTACCTGAGATTGACATGCACGTTACATGATTAGTTATATTTTGAATGCAGAGTTGAGAACTAAAAAAGTATTACTTACTTGTGCACGTGTTCTAGTATGTGTGGAATAACTGGAATATCAGGCTCTTGACATAGACCAAACTGTCTCATCACCCTATGAAGAGACATCTCCTCAACCATCACGTCGAACACTAACTTGGCCTTGGTCATCCAATAGTGCCGATCTCTAGTGCATAATCCAGAATTCCCAACTGGGCACCTGGATAATATAGCCTGATGCGAGTATGGCTCCCAGATAACTTGATCCTTGTGCAAACTATCAAACTGCGCCATGAAGGATGGGTAGCAGCCCTCACCTGGCTATGTGCAAAATGTCTCTGTTCATGACAACAAATAAACATTATTAATAATATTGAATGGCAAGAAATAATCGAATGAATTGTTACTTAATATGAAAGTACCTCTCTCCATGCCCAAACAGATCCCATAGTAGGCAAGTCGCTGATAGAAGGCACGTAAGCCCCAGCCATGTCCTCCAAACCAAAGGTTTATCAACGTCGACATAGGGGCGTCCAATAGGGAATCTCTCATAAGACCAGAGCTGCAACAATAGTGGACATCCAACAAGACATGATTTTCTAGACTTCAACAAGCAAGCTTTGCACAGGGCTTTGTACGTAGCCGCTAACACAACAGAACCAAAACTCCTCTGTAGAATGTCCCCAGGGCAACGCGTGTCAGCTATCTCTCATGCAATACCGATGAGTCATGCATCGACAGTGGTCACGTGGTTCTCCGTGAATATCGTCTTGCCGAACAACCAAAGAATATATGCCTCTAGGGATCTGTCAATCTGTGCCTCTGACAACTGAACATCGGGATATCCTACAGAGGCAATCTACATAGAAACCAAACGATTGTATGAACTATGCAGTGAGGGCAACTATAAAAACAACATTTGTTTAAGTGGCCATGAAGGATACCTGAAATTGGCTCAACCACCTAAAACAAGGCTCGTGAGGATCGTTGTCTAGCCCCGTAGCAGTTGGCACCGTGATACGTCTCCAACGTATCTATAATTTTTACTTGTTCCATGTTGTTTTATTATCATTCTTGGATGTTTTATATTCATTTTATGCAACTTTATATCATTTTTTGGGACTAACCTATTGACATAGTGCCCAGTGTCAGTTGCTGTTTTTTTTCTTGTTTTTTACTTCGCAGAATATCAATACCAAATGGAGTCCAAATGCAGCGAAACTTTTTGGAGATTTTTTCTGGACCAGAAGACACCTAGTGGGCCAAGAAAGCACCAGAGGGGAGGCCCGTGGGAAGCACAACCCACCAGGGCACGCCCAGGAGCCCAGGCGCGCCGAGGGGGTTGTGCCCCCACGGAGACCCCCTGCACCGCCTCTTCGCCCTATAAATTCCCAAATATTCCAGAAACCCTAGGGGAGTCGACGAAACACAATTCCAGCTACCACAAGTTCCAGAACCACGAGATCCAATCTAACACCATCACGGAGGGGTTCATCATCCTCATTGGTGCCTCTCTGATGATGCGTGAGTAGTCCACCATAGACCTAAGGGTCCGTAGGCAGTAGCTAGATGGCTTCTTCTCTCTTTTTGATTCTCATTACAATTTATCTATCTTTTTACCGGGCAGGATCAAATAGTCTCCCGTCAACTTGCCAATTTCTGGCATCGTTACCTAGGAGGGATTGACAACCCCTCTTACGCGTTGGGTTGCAAGTATTTGTTATTTGTGTGCAGGTACCGTTTACATAGTGTTGTTTGGTTCTCCTACTAGATTGATACCTTGGTTTCATAACTGAGGGAAATACCTACCATAACTGTACCGCATCATCCCTTCCTCTTTGGGAAAATACCGACGCAGTTTCAAGCGACATCAAAAGGAATTTCTCGCGCCGTTGCCGGGGAGACATCATCAACATCTATCAGGTTCCTAATCACAAATCTCATCTCCTTGCAATTTACATTATTTGCCATTTGCCTCTTATTTTCATCTCCCCCACTTCACATAAATTTTCCATTTTATTCGCCCTATTTTCCGTTCGCCTTTTTCTCGTCAGATCTCTTATTTGCTTGAACTAGTCATCATGAGTGATTTTGGTATGGCAGAAACAGATGATGGCTGAACTCCTAAAATTGGACAATCTAGCAATCTGGATGCTAAAACTTTTGTTTTGGGGCAAGGGAATGTTATGGGAAAAGAACATATCCAAGAATTTTTCAATTGTGTTGGAAATTTGACTCTTGATGATGCTCCTATACTTAAAAGAACTAAATCTTATGCGGAAGCTATTTCAGCACTAGTTCTGAAACTTGAAAATAGATTTATCTGTACCCATACCTTGCAGAGATTGTTTTATGAGCTACCCATTATAAAGGATCCTAAAGCTAAAAAGTTAGCTACCCTTATTCTTATGAATGAATTTGAGTACATAGTACGGGAAGCTAGGGAAATTTTTGAATTTTATGGTATGAGCTGTGAAAAACCGGTGATAAATGAGATCCTTTATAATAGTGACTATATGTTGAGACATTTGCTTGGAAATAATCAAGTTTTCGATGAGAACCTTAAAAAGGAAATCCCCGTATTAGATATAATCCAACAAGTTTTCAATGATGTTAATCAACAATACTCTTGGATTGTGGCCGGAAATCAAAGGGGATACGTAGATGGGCAACTTGATAATGCTAAAATTTCTATGGATAATGTGTTTCAAGTTATTTTTGCAAAACCTCCTGACAAGAACACATCTATGGAAAATAAGAAGAAAGATGACAATACTTGAATCTATGCATTATGCCTAGCTAGGGGCATAAAACGATAGCGCTTGTTGGGAGGCAACCAAATAAATAAAATTTATTTTTGCCTTTTTATTTTTGTTATTGAGTGTTTACAAAATTATGCCTCTATTATGATTGTGTTTTTTAATGTTTTAATTAGTATTTGTGCCAAGTAAAGCCTTTGGGATAGCTTTGGTGATAGTTGATTTGATCCTGTTGAAAAATAGAAACTTTGTGTCCAGTAACAGAATTGTTTAAATTGACAGAAGCGACGAAAAATTCTGAATTTTTTTTACACAAGATGATATACAAATATCCTCTGTTTTCCTAATGTTTCAGAAATTTTGGAGTTACAGAAGTATGATAACAATTCGCATCTTTACAGACTGTTCTGTTTTTTTACAGATTCTGTTTTCTTTGCATTGTGTGCTTATTTTGATGAATCTATGGATTGTATCGGGGGGTATAAGCAATGGCAAAGTAGAATACAGTAGATATAATGCAATAACAAAATTTGAATGGGGTTGCAACAGTACTTAAAGTAAAGATTGGTTTTCTTATACTAACGGATCTCACGAAGGTTTTGTTAAGTTTTGTGTGATTGAAGTTTTCAAATTTTGGGTGAGATCGCGATGGATGAAGGAATAAGGAGTGAAAAGAGCCTAAGCTTAGGGATGCCCCATGGCACCCCAAGTTAATATTCAAGGAGAACCAAGCAACTAAGCTTAGGGATGCCCCAGAAGGCATCCCCTCTTTCTTCTAACGACCATCGGTATTTTACTTGGAGCTATATTTTTATTCATCACATATCATGAGTTTTGCTTGCAGCGTCTTGTATTATATGAGTCTTTGCTTGTTTTGCTTTTTAGTTTGTCACAAGTATCCTTGCTGGACACACCTATTTGATAGAGCCAAAATTATGCTATGATTTGTTAGAATTGCTCTTTATGCCTCACTTAATTTTTTTTTGAGCTATGGAATTGCTCTAGTGCTTCACTTATATCTTTTTGAGCATGATGTGCTTTATTATTTTTGAAGAAATGCTCTCATGCTTCACTTAGATTAATTTGAGAGTTAGTAAATTTTTGAAGAAATTCTCTCATGCTTCACTTATATTATTTTGAGAGACGAAAAATTTTATGCTCATGTTCTTCACTTAGATTTATTTGAGCTTGTCAAAAGCAATTGCAATATATGAAACTAGTCCTAAAGTGATAGATATTCAAGAGGGATATAATAAAAACTTTCATGAAGATCATTGGACAAAATAAACTAGATTCTTTGTAATAGTTTTGAGATATGATGATAGTGATATATGAGTCATGTTGGTGAGTAATTATGCTTCAGTAAGAATATTGGTGTTAAGGTTTGTGATTCCCTATGCAAGCACAAAAGTCAATAGTTATGCAATGAAATTACATCCTACTTATGGTGCATTATTCGGTGTTAGTTATGCTTAATGCTCGCTTATGTGAATTTTCGTTTCTTGGTTGGTTGCTTTTCAATCTTTTTGCTAGCCTCCACTTGTACTAAGTAGAAATACTACTTGTGCATCGAAAATCTTTAAACCCAGTTTTGCCATATGAGTCCACCATACCTACCTATATGCGGTATTTCCATGTCGTTCTAAGCAAATTTGTATGTGCCATCTCTAATTTTCAAAATGAATTTCCTTTTGTGTGCTCGTACCGCTCATGAAGCGGCAGGGGGTGGCCAATATTTTCCATGCTAGATGTGTTATTCTCAAGATGAGTGTTTATTCACTTGTCATTGCACAAGAGTGCGGCGGTAATAGGGATGCCCAGTCCCGAAATGAAAAAGAAATTTACTTTATGTTGTCAAATAATAAATTCCTTGGAAAGTGTTGGTTGGAAGGCACCCGTGGATACGGCTAGCCATGGATTGTGAAAGAATGGTGGAAAAAGGAATAAACTTATTTTCTGTTTGGGAACCGCTTATGATATATCTAGCATGGAAAGTGTTGGGAATTACTCGGTCGTTTTTGTTGACGGGAAAAGCATGCCTCTCAAAATTTTTTATCTCTCAATTTAAGCTTTGAGCTTTGGCACCTCTACAAATCCCTACTTCCCTCTACGAAGGGCCTATCTATTCACTTTATGCAATTTTTATTTTTATTTGAGTCTCCATCTTCTCTTATAAAGCACCAACTAGGGAGCACTATGATCATACTTGAGCATTGGATGTAGCTAATATGCGAGTGTGTTTCATCAATGGATCAATGATTGAGCATGATGGGCTAGGGATAACTTTCTTTAGTGTTGATATTTTGAAAGACATGGTTGCTTGTTGATATGCTTGAGTATTGAAATCTTCATGTCAAAACTAGACTATTGCTTTTAACCATATAAAAGTCCAAATGTCCATGCTAGAAAAGAAAAGAATGTGATGAACATGTTAGGCAGCATTCCACATCAAAAATTCTGTTTTTATCATTTACCTACTCGAGGACGAGTAGGAATTAAGCTTGGGGATGCTGATACGTCTCCAATGTATCTATAATTTTTGCTTGTTCCATGCTATTATATTATCATTCTTGGATGTTTTATATTCATTTTATAGCAACTTTATATCATTTTTGGGACTAACCTATTGACATAGTGCCTAGTGCTAGTTGTTGTTTTGTGCTTGTTTTTTACTTCGCAGAATATCAGTACCAAATGGAGTCTAAACGCAGCAAAACTTTTTGGAGATTTTTTCTGGACCAGAAGACACCCAGTGGGCCAAGAAAGCACCAGAGGGGAGGCCCGTGGGGAGCACAACCACCAGGGCACGCCCAGGAGCCCAAGCGCGCCTAGGGGGTTGTGCCCCCACGGAGACCCCCTGCACTGCCTCTTCGCCCTATAAATTCCGAAATATTCTAGAAACCCTAAGGGAGTCGACGAAATACAATTCCAGCTGCCGCAAGTTCCAGAACCATGAGATCCAATCTAACACCATCACGAAGGGGTTCATCATCCTCATTGGTGCCTCTCTGATGATGCGTGAGTAGTCCACCATAGACCTAAGGGTCCGTAGGCAGTAGCTAGATGGCTTCTTCTCTCTTTTTGATTCTCAATACAATGGTCTCTTGGAGATCTATTTGATGTAACTCTTTTTGCGGTGTGTTTGTTGGGATCTGATGAACTTTGAGTTTATGATCAGAGCTATATCCATGAATATTATTTGAGCCTTCTTTGATCTCTTATATGCATGATTATTTATAGCCTCTTTGAATCTTTGGTTTAGTTAGGCCAACTAGATCGATTTTTCTTGCCATGGGAAGAGGTGCTTTGTGATGGGTTCGATCTTGTGGTGTTCTTTCCCAGTGACAGAAGGAGCATCAAGACACGCATGTATCGTTGCTATTAAGGATAACAAGATGGGGGCTATTCCTACATGAATAGATCTCGTCTACATCATGTCATCGTTCTTATTGCATTACTCCGTTTCTCCATGAACTTAATACACTAGATGCATGCTGGATAGCGGTTGATGTGTGGAGTAATAGTAGTAGATGTAGGCAGGAGTCGGTCTACTAATCTTGGACGTGATGCCTATATATTGATCATTGCCTTGGATATTGTCATAATTATTCGATCTTCTATCAATTGCCCAACAGTAATTTGTTTACCCACCGTGTGCTATTTCTCGAGAGAAGCCACTAGTGAAATCTACGACCCCCGGGTCTATTCTTTATCATATTTTCTTTGAGATCTATTTTTATTCGCTTTTATTTTCAGATCTATTTTTCCAAAAACCCAAAAATACCTTGCTGCACTTTTTATTACATCTTTTATTTCGCATTTTACCGAGAGCTATTTATCCAATCTACCACAAATTTATCTATCTTTTTACCGGGGAGGATCAAATAGTCTCCCGTCAACTTGCCAATTTCTGGCGTCGTTACCTAGGTGGGATTAACAACCCCTCTTACACGTTTGGTTGCAAGTATTTGTTTTTTGTGTGCAGGTACCGTTTACATAGTGTTGCTTCGTTCTCCTACTGGATTGATACCTTGGTTTCATAATTGAGGGAAATACCTACTGTAGCTGTACTGCATCATCCCATCCTCTTTGGGGAAATACCGACGCGGTTTCAAGCGACATCACACCACAACCAGAAAATGGGCCCGCATCGATGCTAGTCAGCCAGGTTCTGCCTCTAACGGGCCTATGGTAGCACCGGCCAGAGGTAATCCCAGCAAGTAAGACACATCATGTAAAGTAGGCGCCATCTCTCCCCAGGGAAAGTGAAACGTCTGTGTCTCTGGTCTCCATCTATCTACTAAGCAGGTAAGGAGTGACTTGTCGTAAGAGAAACGTTTCACTTGCCTCTTGCGTAACTGCATTGGTTCACCTGCGTCATCCAAGTCCGGATGTTCAACACACTCGTCCAATGTACCCTCAACCAGTCGTGCCAAGGGTAGAAGTCCAGCCCAGCTTAACCTACAAAGTAAAGAGAATGTAGCATAAAAAGTATGTCAAACCCATAAAAGTATGTCAAACCCATAAAGTATGTCAAACATGTAAGCCATTACATGTACACATACCTATTGACCCACAAAGGGTGTATCATCCAGTTAGTCTTTGGGGTGCGAGTGACCAACACATCTAAGTTCTTGCCCGCTTGCATAAGTGCAGCCCGGAGATCTCTATCAATCTTACCATCAAGCAGCGGATACAAAGACATATCTGCAAATAAAAGATTCCAAATAAAACAACAAATCTAACGTGCAATTAAAACAAAGTCCAGACATCTTACAAATTAAAACATAGTTCAGACATATTACAAATAAAACATAGTCCAACATATTACAAATAAAAACATAGTCCAGTCGTATTACAAATTAAAACATAGTTCAGACATATTACAAAGTAAAACATAGTCCAACATATTACAAATAAAAATATAGTCCGACACATAATAATAAGTATCGCGTAGTCCGACATATTATATAGCTTGTGAGTTATTTCTTCCTCGTCCTCCCCTTCGGCCTCGACTGCCACGACCACATCCGCCTCTTGCTCCTGTTGTCGCAATCATCGATGTGGAAGCACTCGTCGATGTGAAAGCACCGTCTTTGTTCAGGTCGGGACAATATTTCATTCTATGCCCATAAGCCGCGCATAGCAAACATTGTCTGGTTGCTCCACCAGCTTCAGATTGGTCTATATCGTTTCAGATGCGACGGGCCTTACATCTACCCCTACTTGTTCACCGAAGTTCTGGATCCGGGATGTATACTCTCTCACCGTTGTTTACCTTGTTGAAATTGCCGATGACTCTAAACGCTGACATGTCACCAATCCATGTGTTGAGTACTGCCTCTTTTAAATAGTATGGAGACACAAAGGAGATGGCGTCCAACTCAATCTGGCCATAGGCAGCCAACACATGTGAGCAAGGCAGGTGCAACAACTTCGGTTTGTTGCATGTACACTCACACGTTGGATAAAATCCGGTTCCAAATTTTACCTCGTGCGTCTTCACCTCATTTGCAGAACCGAAACCATCGGTAGGAAGCTGAACCTCATACCTCCTTTCCTGATTACCTATGAGTCTAACAGTGTGCTTCTTTGCTTTCTCTATATTCTTTGCCATGTACTCCATGATACGGCTACAATAAGGTGTGTTCTGATTATCTGCAATATGCTTCTTTGCTAACTCATGTCTTTCTCTGAAATATCTCAAAGTGACATGGAATACAGCCTCCACAATAGCTGTGAGTGGAAATGCTCTATTCCCTCTGAGTACAAAGTTATACACCTCTGCAAGGTTGGTTGTCATGTGGCCATACCTAGCTCCATGGGTGTCATGCAGCAAAGACCGATTCACTGGAGGCTCTTTCTCTAACCATTGAGAAAAATTCTTTATTGCCCTCCCCTTCTTTCTCCTAGTATTAGGAGGGTCAACTACTGGCAAGTCACAAAGACCTATGGGCTCCTCTAGCTCCGCGATGAGTGCTACTAATTTAACCTGATCTTCTTCCATTTTCTTCCTCGCACGGACCTGCTTCTTAGTAAACTCATCTAGTTTTGACCAAATAAATTCATATTTGTGCTGCTGGTTCTGCTTGCATAATTTTTTGAACAAGTTCATCAACCGCTTGTTCTTGAACTGTGAGAAAAAACTAGCCCCAAGATGGCGCATGCACCACCAGCTCCGCAAGTTGTAGGAGATATGCCCTAGAGGCAATAATAAATGTTATTGATTATCTCCCTGTTCATAATTAGGTTTATGTTCCATGCTATAACTGCTATGGTTCTCGAGTCTACAATAACCACGAGGCTCGGAGGAAGACTCATATGCACATGTGGAATAATAAACGGTAAAATGTATTCCTAGTCTGGCCTCTGAGACTAGCTCAAGTGTTGCATGATGGTTCTGTTTTCCTGATCATGGGCATGACTATGCCGGCAACTTTGAGGGCACAATGTTAGAAGAACATTTGTGTTGAATCGACCCGAATTGATGTTATGCTATGGGATACTTTCGTCACAAGTTAATGGTTAATAACACAGAGATGGTTAACGTTTGCATGATTCCTTAGACCATGAGAGTATCGAGTTTCTTCATGCTTGCTTCATGAACTTTGGGGTTTGTTAAACGTCATCCGTAAATGGGTGGCTATTACGGCGGCTTACGGGTTCATGGAAAAGTATGTCAAGTAACTTGATAGCTCAAGATTGGGATTTGCTCCTCCGACGATGGAGAGATATCTCTGGGCCCTCTCGGTGTTACGGTATCCATCATCGTCTGGCCAGACACTTTGTGATTTGATCACGGGGATGCCGGAACACGGGAACGAGAAAAGAGAACAAATACCGGTAACGAGGTAACTGGCATAGTGGACAAGTTGTTGACCCACGGGGATGCCATCATGTCTCACCTCAGGTATTTGTAACATATCGCGAAGCAACAGGAATAGCACATGGCAACTGGAGGTTCACTCGAATATTCATTCGTGTGGGTATAGGGGTCAATATGGGTGTCCACGGCTCCGATGTTGATCATTGATCGGAAGGGGTTCCGTGTCATGTCTATACTTCACCGAACCTATAGGGTCACACGCTTAAGGGTCATCTATCTGCTGAATACTAGACAGGGAGTCTGAGAGAAAATCGCCGGAAAAGTTTCGGACACCGAAAAAGTTTCGGACAGCGGAAAAGTTCCGCAGAGAGAACACCGGATGAGTTTCGGTGAAACTGAAAAGTTGTTTCGGGGTATTCCATTAAGTCAAATTGGTTTCGGCACATGCCTGATAATTCTTGGAGGGTGCCAGAATCATTCTGGAAACTTCTGGGAATTTTCTGAGATGAAAACCGGAAATGTTCCGGAGCTGCCGGAGCCGCTTCAGATGCTTTTCGCAGATGAAATCACTAAACTGGAATTGTTCCAGAACGCATTGAAAATTATTATGGTGGGTACTGGAAATGTTCTAAGCCCACATAAATATTTTCAGTTCGAACGGACGCTGAAAAATGTCGTCATGAATAGTGAAAGTGCTTTTTGGGTTACTTTATGGAAAACCATTATTTTGGGCTTTGTCCCAAGATCTTTTGGGGTGACATGGATGGATGAGAGCCCCCTTGGGGGGGCCCTCATGGGGTGTGGCCGGCCACACTTGGGGCTCCACCTTGGAGCCCCTCTTGTTCCATGGTTTCACCCTTATACCCTTGGTGGAAGGACTTCATTCATGTGCTTTTGGGTTTTATTGTAAAACCACCCTACCCCTTTTGTTTTCTGCTGCGTTTCCCTACAGTGGCATCATGAGCCGTGCTATGCGTAGATGCATGTTGCGATCTAGAATACATGGAGATGTATGGGTGTTGCACAAAATAATTAGGTAGTAGATGAGTTCTATTACTAAAAATTATTTGTGCGGGTAGCAGATGAAATCTGTTACCCGATGTTCTTGTTGCTTCCCTGGAATTTGCATATTTCTGATCTTGATAACAGCATGGTGGAGTTTCAATGTTCTGGCAATCCGCGATCCTGATTGATCAACGAAGTGCTAACAGTTCATTGAATTCCATCGTAGTTAAAAAGAAAGATGAAATTTCGCAGACGAAAGGGCAATGCAGATATGATCTGCACGGGGGTCATGCGTATGACGAAGTTTAGTATGGGGCTCGAGATTTTATTATCTCGGTTTTCATACACCCTGGAATGTTAATCTAGCGACTTGAATTATCATACTTGATGATGGACGTTGGTAGCTTCGGTTTGTTTCGAAACCTTAGAAGCCACGAAAAACAAGTTTTTGCATGAACCGATTAGAGGCGTCTAACTTGGTTTTGCAGGAGGGTTTGCATGTGCATGTGATGTGGTATAGCAGTGCTCATAATAATTTGATTATGTATGAGATGACTATATAATGTAAATTTATTAACATGACCTGCGTGTCATGATTCGGCATGATGGCTGGAGCCATATGATTGCACTTTAATGACCTGCGTGTCAACCTTGTTGTAATGCATTATTTTATTAGCTATAGAGATAGCAATATTATCTGGTGCATCGACAAGGTGGTGGCAATCTTCGCGAAGGTGAACACCGACGCGAATGCCGAAGACGAAGAAATACAAGACTTCTCCGTCAGAAAGGGCTATACCATATCATGCTATTATGAATTGCCTGAGATGTTTATCCCTTATGATGCACCCTTCTTGATTGCGCGGTAGTCGCTTTTATTAGGGTGATCTCTCACACAAAATTATCAAGTAGTTAGTGTTCTCCCAAGTGTAGCACCGTCACGGCACCTAACTTTTCGGGGTGCGCCATGGATGCATGGGTACGAACGATTAGGGAAGTGTGAGGCGGGTGAGTTGAGACCTCGCAGCGTGATCACTTGGTTGTCTTGACGTTCAGGCATGAAAGTCATGAGCTCGGAACACACGCATCGAAAGATGAACAAGAGTCACATAGAGATGTGATCGGCAAGTTGGCCTACCGATTAAAATTCCCGTCATGAGATGATGATTCTATGGCGATGAATTGAAGTCTGGATCTTGTATCACTCAAAATCAGTTATGAGAGATATTGATTTGAGTGGGAGCGCACTGTTGAATTAACTTGTTTAATTCTCAGTGCAATTAATTATGAACACTGTCTAAGTGTGGTTTGCATAATAGTTGTAGAATAATGGCTCGCGTTTCCACCTTCCCTATTAAAAATGAATAGCTGTTAAATATCTGGTTAAAACTTTACGGTTGGTAACGTAATGTGAGGATTGTCCTCAAGAGTGCCGAGAAGGACTTTGTCCTATCGCATACTTTCGGTATTCTCTCGCTTATGCTATGGATCATGTGACTCTCGCCCTTCGATCCAAAAGCTAGAATTCCGTTTCAGTCAAGTGCAATATGTTTGCTTCCATGAGACCCGAACTTCGAAAGTTTGGATAGTTATGTGATATTCATGGAATCTGAAAATCATTTTCAGAGACAGACAAAGGCTAAAAGATATGAGATATCCAAAGCAATGTTTGTTTGCAAACTATTAGTAAAAGAGTTTACTATGCATTAGACTGATAAGAGAGGGATCCAGAAGAACGCCTGTCATATGATGAAAGGTGAATAAAACAACAACTTAAAGAGAAAGGAAGTGTCCGAAGGGTGTTAGTGAAACTTTCACGCCTAGGAAGTCCGGGGCTAACGCCACTCTTAAGTTGGGTGCTTCTTCTGAGAGTAGGAGAAATACTAAAAGTTAAACTGTTAGAAGTATAATGGCAGAAAGAAAGAAGACTGGAATATCCAGCTCATGTATGAATGTCATACAAGTTTTTGATGTATAAAAGACTAGCCAGGAATGAGGTTTAGGTATACACAGGGAACATAGTAAATGTTACTATACCTTCCATCGGTGTATTACCGTCTGTATTTATTTTCATAATTCATTTAGAGTTTTACAAACTCTAGCCTTTGCATAAAGTAATCTTGCAAGAAGGTTGTTCATAAGAGAACTTTTTATGTTCGATGTTATGAATAACATAAGGGCCATACTTTCATTGAGAATGAGATGCATGTTATGAATAATGATAATAATATATTACCTCTGGATTTACTTTCATAATTCATTTTAGAGTTTTACACACTCTAGCCCATTGCACAATGTTTGTTGCAAAAGAGTTGTTCATAAAAGAACAATTGTTGTTCAGTATTATGAATAACATAAAGGGCCATGCTTCCATCCGAGATTGGACGTATGTTATGAATATTGATGGTAATATGATACATCTATAACACTGACGCTAAATGTCGCAAGACTAAAACAATACCACACAAGTGTGGCACTGCATTTGGTCACATTGGAGAAACCCGCATGGAAAACTCCATTATGATGGATTTTGAAGTCGTTTGATTTTGAATCATCTGACACTTGCAAATTTCCTCCGAAAAGTGAAGTGACTGAAATACCGTTCACAGGCCATAAGGAATGAGCAATAAACTTATTGGTGATCATACATTTTGATGTGTGTAGTTCAATAAATGTTGTTGCAAGTAGTGGATTTATCTATCTTCAGAAATGACTCAAGGAGATATATGGATATTTACTTGATGAGACAAAAGTCTGGATCTTTTGAAATCATTCGAAAGGTTTTCAAATATGAAGTAGAAGTTATTGTAACAAGAAAATTATGTTTCTACAATTCGATTGCAGAAAGGAATATTTGAGTTACAAGTTTAGCGAATGTCTGATGAGTTGTGAAAGGGGTTTCATAACTTGCACCTCCCGGAGCACCACTGCAAGTGGAAAGTCCGTGAAGATGTAATCGAACCATTTATGACATGGTAAGATCAAAGATGACATAAATAAATTTGCCATTATCCCTTTTAAAGTGATGCTTTAAAGACTGCGGCTTTTACACTGAAAAGAGCTCCATCAGGTCTGTTGAAATGACACCATGGTATGGTACGCCCAACCATGTTATATCTTTTCTTAACATTTGGAATATGGGGCTTGTGTAAAAGGTTACAGACCTATTCCAAATCAGACAAGTGCTACTTTGTAGGTTATCCCAAAATGTTGGGTATTCCTCCCTCACTATACCGAGGCAAATAGGTTTGCCACAAAGAACGGTATGCTTTTTGAAGAAAATGGTTCTTTCAAAAAGGTGAGTGGGAGAACAATGCAACTTGACAAGATAACAGTATCTTCGTCATCAGATCAAAGGAAAGAGACCTTGGAAGTAATTCCAGAGTTTCCTACTACGACTGATACGGAAGTCTCTACAATAAAATGTATGGACTTCGGTCGAACTTGCAGCTGAACCACGTAGGCAAGGCTCGTGCAAACCTCTCAGGTGCGCAAACGAGATATTGTTGTTAGACAACAGTATACCTATGATACACAAGGAAGCGTTGATGGGCCCTGACTCCGGAATTGGCTAAATGCCAATAGAACCCTAGTTAGTTTCCATATAAGTGATTCAAGATTAAAACCTTGATACACCTTTCGGAAGACTTAGAGTCTAACGAATTTTATGGAACTAAAAACTGATACGGGTAAAAATGTTTTATCCATAAAGTTCAAGGAGTTGACTACGATGAGGTTGTTTCACCGTAGCGATGCTTAAAGTCGGTTCGGGTTGAACTAGCAATTAATACATATTTCAAATCATGAGATATGAAACAAAGGATGACAAAAGGATTTCCATCTGATGGAAATAAAACCAAGGACTTGCATGTGTTACAGTCCAAGGTATTTTGTCAGTCCAGAGGATGCTAGTAAGTATGCAAACTTCAGAGTTCCAGCGATGGACAGAAGAGAGCAAAATGGAGTCGGAATCTTCGTGTTTTGATGAAATAGTCAAAGGGGTTTGACTTCATCAATGGGTAACGAAGATGCTTATGATTCAAGAAAGTAAGTGGGAGCATAATAAAATTTCTAAAAAAACGTTGTGTGCTTGACACATTGTTAACTGGAAATAAATTTCTTGACACGAATTAGGACTTCATTTGAAAATAGTTTTTCGATGAAGTGCTTGGGCTAAATAGCCTTTATATTAGGCATGATGATCTATGGAGATAGATTTACCTAATGGGGCTGAGCAAAGATACATATTGACAAGATGCTAAAACCTTTTAGCATTAAAAACGTCAAGGAGTGATTCTTGCCGAAGTCACATGGAAAGAGTTTTTGCAAGACTCGGTGTCCCAAAACACTGATGAGCAAAATACATGATGGAGATTCCACACACTCTTGTGTTTGGATTAATCATGTATTCCATGGTATGTAAAAACAACCAGATATTTCCAATACTCCCAAAGTTGTTGCGAGTATAGATACCAAAGTGATCAAAAGTTCTGATCATGGGACAACAGTGAAAAAAGGTCATTGAGTACTATAGTAGCACCGATGACATGTTTTCTCGCAAGCGGAGATCATGAAGAGTTCGTTGTAAAAGGTTACATCGATACAGTCTTCATCCATGCTCCAAGCGATTTTCGATTTAAATTGAGGGTTTTGTGTAACACACAATATGGTGGCACGGTAGTTGGAAATTGTTCCAAACAAGTTACTGTGGCGAATTCTATAACAGAGGCGAAGTATGTTGCCGCTTTTAAAAGCGACAAACAAGATGTTGAATCATATAGTTCTTTCATGAACTTAGTATGGTTCCAAGAAGGCTTTGGTCAATGGGACACTACTGCAGGTAGTTGCTCCATAACTCAGTCTGAGGAATCCAGGTTCGACCTGTGATTCACATACATACAAAGCCAAGTCCACACAAAATATGAATTTTATGAAAGCGTGAAAACGCGAGGATACGCAAAGATACACACGGAGCTGAAGTCGTCAGATCCGTTGGACATCAGGCTATACCACATGCGAAGCATATTTACACCGGTGTGCCACAGGTGTAAAGTGCATTAGCATTAACTAGATTATTGACTCTAGTGCAAGTGGGAGTCTGTAGGAGATATGCCCTAGAGGCAATAATAAATGTTATTGATTATCTCCCTGTTCATAATTAGGTTTATGTTCCATGCTATAACTGCTATGGTTCTCGAGTCTACAATAACCACGAGGCTCGGAGGAAGACTCATATGCACGTGTGGAATAATAAACGGTAAAATGTATTCCTAGTCTGGCCTCTGAGACTAGCTCAAGTGTTGCATGATGGTTCTGTTTTCCTGATCATGGGCATGACTATGCCGGCAACTTTGAGGGCACAATGTTAGAAGAACATTTGTGTTGAATCGACCCGAATTGATGTTATGCTATGGGATACTTTCGTCACAAGTTAATGGTTAATAACACAGAGATGGTTAACGTTTGCATGATTCCTTAGACCATGAGAGTATCGAGTTTCTTCATGCTTGCTTCATGAACTTTGGGGTTTGTTAAACGTCATCCGTAAATGGGTGGCTATTACGGCGGCTTACGGGTTCATGGAAAAGTATGTCAAGTAACTTGATAGCTCAAGATTGGGATTTGCTCCTCCGACGATGGAGAGATATCTCTGGGCCCTCTCGGTGTTACGGTATCCATCATCGTCTGGCCAGACACTTTGTGATTTGATCACGGGGATGCCGGAACACGGGAACGAGAAAAGAGAACAAATACCGGTAACGAGGTAACTGGCATAGTGGACAAGTTGTTGACCCACGGGGATGCCATCATGTCTCACCTCAGGTATTTGTAACATATCACGAAGCAACAGGAATAGCACACGGCAACTGGAGGTTCACTCGAATATTCATTCGTGTGGGTATAGGGGTCAATATGGGTGTCCACGGCTCCGATGTTGATCATTGATCGGAAGGGGTTCCGTGTCATGTCTATACTTCACCGAACCTATAGGGTCACACGCTTAAGGGTCATCTATCTGCTGAATACTAGACAGGGAGTCTGAGAGAAAATCGCCGGAAAAGTTTCGGACACCGAAAAAGTTTCAGACAGCGGAAAAGTTCCGCAGAGAGAACACCGGATGAGTTTCGGTGAAACTGAAAAGTTGTTTCGGGGTATTCCATTAAGTCAAATTGGTTTCGGCACATGCCTGATAATTCTTGGAGGGTGCCAGAATCATTCTGGAAACTTCTGGGAATTTTCTGAGATGAAAACCGGAAATGTTCCGGAGCTGCCGGAACCGCATCAGATGCTTTTCGCAGATGAAATCACTAAACTGGAATTGTTCCAGAACGCGTTGAAAATTATTATGGTGGGTACTGGAAATGTTCTAAGCCCACATAAATATTTTCAGTTCGAACGGACGCTGAAAAATGTCGTCGTGAATAGTGAAAGTGCTTTTTGGGTTACTTTATGGAAAACCATTATTTTGGGCTTTGTCCAAGATCTTTTGGGGTGACATGGATGGATGAGAGCCCCCTTGGGGGGGCCCTCATGGGGTGTGGCCGGCCACACTTGGGGCTCCACCTTGGAGCCCCTCTTGTTCCATGGTTTCACCCTTATACCCTTGGTGGAAGGACTTCATTCATGTGCTTTTGGGTTTTATTGTAAAACCACCTTACCCCTTGGAACATAATCTATCTTGTATCTTATTTCGTAGTTGGTACACAAAGAGATACCAAACTCATTTGTTTCTTGGGGGTTGATTAATTTTATGCCATCCATTTAAAAAAAATTGCCGCTTACAACAAACCCTTCAGATGGGGGCCTAATAATTGGCTATCCAATAGAATATCTAGTCATTAAATCCGGTATATATGAGCGTGCATTACAAGAAAGAGCGCTCATACCATTGCTCTTCTTCTGTTATGATTTTTTCTTCTCTTCATGCTGGATCTTGTAGGGGCTCTGGTACGAACGTATGGAGTCATACCGTTGCTCATCTTGTGGTCTGCAATCCCAGATGAATTTCTATTTTTTAATGCCTCTCTCTTTTGACCTAAAATAGTTTCATGGGCAGATGGCAATCAATTAGCACAAGTTGGCGCACATGTGCTTGCTTAGATGGATTCTAGAAAGTGCTTTAAGTTCTTCAAAACAAATCATGCGTGCACTTTCAGACGGGGTCCATGCATGCATGCGTCACACATTAGATACGTGCCAGCTACATCGGAAAAATAAAGTAGGTATAGGCCAGCTTAATTGATCTCTGATTATCCTCTAGGAGATCTTTGATATCCATCTACATAGCTTTCTTACCCTTTCTTTAAACTGGCCGCCTTTGATGAATCTTTTGAGAGTAAGCATGTGTAAAGCACTAATAGATATGTGCACAACGGCGTGCAAGTTCTCTTCCACAATCTTCCATTCTGTTAGAACATATATGCTACTTAACTTCATTCATTATAAAGCGGCCAGCCAAATCTTGCGTTCATGCATGGGTGGTCCTTCTGAAACTGGTACTTGTGATTTGGGGGATCTCGACATTATTATATGTAGGATTTTATCCGAGATCATTTGACCTTACGCAGGAAGTTATGCATTTGGCTCAGATGATTCTGCCTCTCCTCCCGGTCAAAAATATTTCTTCTTGGCGGGTCTCCCAGTCAAAAGTTAAGCCTTTATTGCCGATACATTTGACATTTTTAATAGGACGAAGTGCGTTGAGTATATTAATTAGATTGGAAACGTAGGATAGACTAGGAAACATTCTGGGTTGTCTTGTACTTCAAGTAGATCATATACTCCTATGTATATGCCCATGAGGCTCAAGCAATACATCAATTATTCCACCAAATCTCTCTCTCCCTTCTAACATGGTATCAGCCTAACCGGTCCAAATCCTAGCCGCCACCCACCGCTTCCGCCCCGCGCGCCGCCCCTGGGGCGGTCGGCCTCCATGACCGCCGCCGGGGGCCGCGCCGCCCGTACTTAAGGTTCGTCCGCCGGTCGTGTTGACCGGCTGCCCTAGAGAGTATTTTTCTCGAGTCCTTACTTCGGATTTTTCTCTCTCCGGCCGCTTATCTTGATCGGCGTTTTTCTTTTTGGTTTTCCGATCTATGCTTGATCGGTTTGCGTCGCCCGCCGCCGTCGTCGACCCCGCGCCTCTACTCCGACACCGACACGACTACCCGGCCTCTTCACCGACTAGGTGGCCTCCCGCTAGCGACGGCCTGATGGCCGTCGTGCGCGTATTCGTCGCTCACATCGTTCTCCGTCGACAGTCGTCGCCTTGATTGGATCGGGACCCTCCATCAAGCTCGCCTCCATCCAGGCTCACGCTCGTGCGGGACACGTCTCCCGTGCGCTGGTGCTACATGTGGCCGGCCGTGAGTGCTGCGATCAGCCTTCGCGCGAGGCAACCTGCAAATTACGCGCGTGGCTTGTGCATGGCTTGTGATCGTTCATCGCGCAGTACGCATGCCGACCACTAGCACGTGTGTTGGCTTGTTGCACCTCATAGCCCCATGCGATCAGCTTGGCGCATGGTCCCATGTCCACAACGGCCGCGCGACGCACGCCGATCAGCTACACCGCCCTCACGAGTGATTGGACTGATCACCCGACCGCCCGTGATCCACTCCATCCTCGCTGCGTGACCGACCTGACCAGTTGCTTCCGCGCACTTTCGCCGGTCCCGTGAAGATCGTCCCCGAGTTCAGTGCGCCCCTCCACCGATCGAGCAACGGGCTGCCGCTGCGTCGTCTCGTTGGGCCGCAGCATCGCCGCCCCGTGGTTTTCCCTGCGGCTGCACCGACTAGCACGTTGCCGCTGCGTCGCCCCTTCGGCCCGCAGTGCCGCGATACGTGGTCCCCACCGCCGCCCGAGGCCGTCTCTGTGGCTGCACCGACCCGCGATCCGCCGCTGCACTGCCCCTTCGGGCCGTAACGCCGCGGCCCACGGTCACCGCCGCCGCCCCGAGGTCTTCCCGCCGTTGTCCTGACCCGCCTGCTGCCGCTGTGTCGCTCCTTCAGGCCGGAGCGCCGCGGCCCGCGGTCCCCTCTGCCGTCACCGCGCGTCGACCTCCCGTGGTATGCGTCGCGCCGTCTCCTTCGGTGCGGGAACGCCACCGTCCGCGCCGGTCTTCGTCACGCTGTTGGGCTCCTCACCTTCTTCGAGCACCGCCGCCGCGCTCCTAACCTAGCCGCCGCGGCCGCCATCAGGCCGCCGCTCTTCTTCGGCCATCGCCGCCGCCGCCGGTCCACCCCCTTCGTCTTCGTCCAGTACCAGCCCGTCATCTTCCTCGACCACTTCGTCTACTCCGACCATCGTTTGTGACATCGGCCTCACGCCGATTGGCGCCACAACCGTCGTCGAGTCTGCTTCTCTGCTGCCCCTCCGACTCCTCGACATGGCGTACAGTTCGTGCAGGTCCCTCGTCTACGCATGCCCGGTGATGGCAACACCGATGCGTGCCTTCGTCCACGACGTGTCCCCGGGCCTGGCAAGCCTGGTGCGGTGCTTCGTCAACTTCGTCTTCGTCCGTCTTCGCTTGCCCGGTGCTGGCAACACCGACGCGTGCCTTCGTCTACGACGTGTCCCCGGGTTTGGCACACCCGGTGCGACGCCTCGTCAACACCATCCTCCTTCCGGCGCACCACTACCTCGACACCACTGCGCCCATGACTAACTGTTCGCCTCCTTGGGCCCGCGGCTCTAGGCGACTTCTTCGACACCGGCTACCCCGACTCGACATCGACCACGGCGTTCTTCGCACGGCAACCTCGACCACGGCTACACCACCTACGCTCTCGGCTACCTCGACAAACGGCATAAAGGGCTACTGCCTTGCTTGAGCAACCTCGTCGGTTTCCACTCCAGCCACGACTCCGCGATGCATCGACCGTTATGACTGGGGGGGGGGGGGGGAGTCGGGGGGGGGTGTCCATCGGCTTGCCTTCGGATTCTTCTCCAGTCTCGCCGTCTGCGTCGCTACCGTTGTGACTGCGGGGGGATGTTGAGTATATTGATTAGATTGGAAACATAGGATAGACTAGGAAATATTCTGGCTTGTCTTGTACTCCAAGTAGATCATGTACTCCTATATATATGCCCACGAGGCTCAAGCAATACATCAACTATTCCACCAAATCCCTCTCTCCCTTCTAACACAGTGGAAAAGAATATCCAGTGCATTTACGTAATTTTTGTATGTCTCTCTACTTTATTTTTCTCACAACAAGATATCCAATACATCAACTTATTCACTTGTCTTAACTTCATTTTTTCTAATGGCAATATGAGAGTAGTGTTTCTTGTTTTGAATACGATTTTGTTCGAAATTTTTCAACTTTTCAAAATATGTATTTAGACAATGGATGCATATGCACCTAGGAGCCATTGCCAATTTCCGTTTTTTAATAGAGATTCCGGCCTCTCCATCAAGATTCTTGTGTACGTACGAGAGAGAAAGAGAGAGCACTTTACTCTTTGATGAAGCACGCCAAGGGAGTACGATGCGGCTCGTCAGGCCATCTTTATTTGTGAAAAAAGCAGGCAGCGCATGGATAGGAATAAGATACCTGCAGGCGCGCCTTTGTCCTTTACGGCGCTTGCTCGTAGTCGATCGCCTACGCATGCAAAACAATGCAGACTGAGACTGATCGTGATTGGGTGGCCAAATTCACTGTTCTGACTCTTTTAGCGTCTTTTAGCCGGATCTGACCCTTTCGGGAATTTTTTTTGGATCTGACCCTTTTCCTACCGCCACCCGAGCTGGCGGTAGGCTAGGCCATGCTACCACCAGAGGGTCTGGCGGTAGGGACCGGGTCAACGCAGACGGCGCCGTCCACCTCGCTGACGTGGATAAGTGGCTACCGCCGTAGTCAGTGGCAGTAAGGTGTGGTGGCCTACCGCCAGAGACAGTGGCGGTAGGGCGTCGAAAAGATTTACCCCCCGCGCTGTCTGCGGGCGGGCCCCACCCACCCACAGGCCGTTCTTCCTCCTCTCGTCGCCGTAAACAGAGGCGGACTGCGCCTCCCTCCTTCTCCCGACCCCCCTCCCCCCCCCGGTCGATCTCCCTCTAGGGTCCACCATTTGTGCTGTTTTTTGGGGCAAAACGAAGAGAACGGTAAGCTCCTCCAATCCCTCCAATCAGTTTTTGCAACGAGTTAGTGGTTTTGAAGATTTTATTGGCTCTAGGTGCAACCTAGGTTTTCATGTTGATTTTTTAATGATGTTTTAGTTGTTTAGTAGCATATGATTGAGTAGTAGGCCTATGTAAGGATATGTGGGTGCAAGATATGTGAGGATATGTTGGTGAATGCATATATGTTGGTCCATTTTTTTTTTCAATGTTATGTATATATGAATTATATGAGAAATTTTTCTCTATGGTGAATGCAAGATAGTGAGGATGAATGCATTGCAAAATTGCTAGATGGTTAATGCATTGCAAAAACAAGTTTGGATGAATGTGTTGCAAAATTGGTAGGTGGTTAATGCATATTTTGAAAATTTTGTGTATTTCATATAGATGCAAGTGTTGTGATGGGGAATGCATATTAATTGATTGTTATTTTCCCTATGTTTGCAGTTTATAATTGATTATGTATGGATATAGTATCTTTCTATTCATATGTATAGACGATGGTGTCTAATAGTTGAAAAATAAATTATGTTAGGATGGCCGAGGATGAGGACGACGGGCGTTTGTATACGGGGCTTGACTTTGCTTTTGACAAGGATCATCGTGCCCATGCTATCGAGCGTGGAGAGGTAACAATTTTGACATACTTTCTTTTGACATTTTCATGTTATTGTTTTTTCAATAAAGGAAGCTTCTGACATATTTCTTCAATTTTTATAGAAACTTGTTGTAGTGCGATTTAGGAGCCACACGTCGGAAAACCCGATGCAATATGACGTGCGCTACGAGCCGTACTTTGAGCGTGCCGGGCTCCTACCGTTTGTTCTTCAGTTCAAGCGTGTGTCGCCGTCGATGTGCCATTCAGCTCTCACCGCCCTGGTTGATCGTTGGCGGCCGGAGACACACAACTTTCATCTCCCTTGTGGCGAGCTGACAATGACGTTGGAGGACTTTGCCATGATCACCGGGCTTCCCATTGACGGCAAGGCTCTCACTGGACGAGTGGACAGCAAGAACTGGCGTGCGAGGGTTACCACTCTCATCGGTGACTGCTCGACCTCTCTCGGTGTCCGGGGAAGGACTGACAACAGGACAAACGGCGTCCCATTCCCTTGGCTCCAGACACATAGATCGGGATGCCCTACAGATGCCAATGAGGAGACCGTGGAGCAGTATGCTCGAGCGTACGTGTGGCACCTCCTATCACAGGTGGTCTTTGGAGACTACTCTGGAGACGTTGCTCCTTGGATGTTTCTTGACTTCTTGGCCGACTGGGACGAGAAGTACAGCCGGGGGTCTGCTGGGCTCGCCTACTTATACTGTCAGGTAACAAGTTATGCAAATATTCATTAAGCATTGTAGTATGTTTTCATGAATTCCTACAAAGAGCACTCCTCCAACTCTTATAAATGTCATTCTAGGATCATACAAGACATCCATTGCAGAATTATATACTAGTACATTTTACTAGGTAAACTTTTATAAATATTCTTAGGAGGATGTAAACAAGCAGTAGTCCTAGGTACAGGCCAAGTGTGTAAAAAACAACGGATCTCAAGTTCTCAAACAGAATTGTATTACATATTCTTCTTCTTTTTTGCGAAAAGAATTGTACTACCTACAACCATTCAGCATTTTGATTGTTAGTTTTCAAAGGAAATCACAGTTTGATTGTTGTTTTGCAGCTCGACATCACATGTAGGAAAACCAACAAGAATCCATGCATGGGCGGATGTATTTGGGGCCTCCCGGTCTGGATGTGGGAGCGTTTGCCGGTTGGGCGTCCTGAAAAGCATCCTTCACCACACGTGTGGGTAGGCCTTAATGAAGAAGATGATGTTTTTCGACTCCCACCGTGGCATTCTCTTGGGACAGGGTTAAATTTTTTGGAAGCAAGAACAAGTCTTTGTACAAGAACTTCATCAACGAGATGGACAGCCTCACATATCGTCAGGTATATCGATTCATTATTTTCTCTAAGCTTTCATCGAATGCATTGGACGAACTAACTAGCTCGTTCACAGGTTAACTGGAGGCCTTACGAGGCAGATAGGGGTTTCACATTGAACCAGATGTGTACTAGGGACGCCCATCTTTGGCGGATTAGGTGCCCTCTCATATGCATTTATGCTGTCGAGTGGCATCTACCACATTGAGTGGCCTTGCAATTTGGTATGAGGCAACGCACCCCACCGGAGCCAGCAAGCACGGGTGGACTTGAGCTTCACAAGTGAGTTACCAACAACCCTAAACCAACAATACAAGGTTTCAAATTGTTTCTTATGCTTTGTTGTTGTCGTTCTTTACAGTCATAACCGAAAGAATAATCGGAATGTGGTTGAGTGGGGACAACACCATGCTAGGTATGTCGAGATGTGGATGCAGAGGCTCGGTTCTAGAGAGACGGATATGACTTTGGCGGACATGAGGGATTACAAAGAAACTCATCTAAAGTTGACAATGGGAGGTGATTTCGGGTGCGTTCGAGGCCAAGGTGGGCCGACGTAGATCTTGCAGACCATGATGCAAACAATGAATCGGACGATGAGTACGATGCCATTGTGAGAAGTACACAAGGTTCTCACAGAGAGTATGTGCCCTTGACTGATAGAGTGGTAACTCTTGTGAACTTATTTGGAGAGTGGATTGATATTATCTTGATTGTGCAAACTTTCGAGCTTACGTTGAATTGTCAGACCTTTGAGCTCAATAGAAGTATCATCAAAGGTTCGATGCACTAATCCATAACCCTGGGACTCCGGAGTCGGATGCTACCTTGAGGGACACGGTGAAAGTAAGCACTCGAAGTCCTTACTCTCTTTTTACTTCACAAATCTTTATGTGTTGCATTAAAAATGTTTGTATGTTTGTTGTTGTTGTTACTGCAGCGTTTCATGAAATGTTGCCGGAAGCTAGTCACCATTCTTGGATGCGCAAGCCCGCGTGCCATTGATGTGCATGCTCCGAGCACAGCGATGGTGCAGGCAAGTGGAGCCGCCGCTTCTTCTAGCCACACCGGTGCTACTACTAGCCACGCCGTTGGTGGCAACGACTCCGGTGAATCTGAGGAGGAAGAGGTGGACTTGCAGGACGACGAAGCCTCGGAAGAGATGAATATGTCACAAATGATGGATGCACCATCGGTTTCCCAAGAAAAAAGGGTTTCTCACCCTCATGCGGATCCATTTAGCCCGGACCCGTTCCAAAACCTGGTTCCTCATCGTCGCGAGAAGACCGTGAATGAGGGGTGCTCTAAGAGAGGAAGAAAGGGACGGTGAACTAGTGTTTGATGTTGAACTAGTGTTTGGTCATGTTGAACTAGTGTTTGATGTTTCATGATGTCGAACTTGATACTATCATTTAGCTTTTAGTTTGCTTTGGACTTGAGGACGTATGTTTAATGCTTTATCTTGGACTTGTTTCTAGTATTTGTGCTCCAATTATTACATATTATGAATTTCTATGTTCTGCTGTGAAAACTGGTGCATATATGCTGCTGTTTGCTGTCAAAACTGTCAAAACTGCTGCCTACAACTCTGTTCTATTGTTGGAGTGAGGGCAGGACCCTACCGCCATAGTCTCTGGCGGTAGGATTGCGTACCCTACCGCCAGAGACTATGGCGGTAGGGTCCTGCCCTCACTCTAGCCACAGAAAAAGGATAAGGTAGCCCCCCCACCCACCCACCCACCCACACACTCATTCAACATCTTTCTTCTTCCCCGAGCTGGTCTTCTCTTTTTCACCTCCCTCCCCCATTGAAGCCCTCCCAAATCCATCTTCATTCCTTGAGATTTGTTCGGTGGATCCGGACTATTTTCATCTTTGAAGGTATCTCTATCATCCCTCTCATTTTTGTTGGTTGGAATCATCTCATTTGGTTGCATTGTTCACTTTGTTGCAAACCCTAGTTTTAGTCATTTTGTGTTAAATCAACTATCAAGTTGATTTGTAAGGTTATATATGTGCTTACTATAGTGCCAAGTTAGTGGATCTGACACTTCATAGTAGAAACTAAGGTTGTGGTTAGGGTTAGTGGTTAAGGTTATGCTTATGACTTAAGTTGACGATAATAATGATGCCTTTGGTTTTTTGGTGTGAGAAGACCAAATGTGGGGTGGGGCTGTGCTAGGGTTAGTGCTTAAGATTACGCTTATGACTTAAGTTGATGATAATAATGATGCCTTTGGTTTTTTGGTATGAGAAGACCAAATGTGGGGTGGGGATGTGCTAGGGTTAGTTGTTAAGGTTATGCTTACGATAACCGTTATAGTTACCACTCGACTTGTAGGATGGGACCGATCATCTTCTTTGAGACTTCTGCGGAGGCGGCGGCAAAGGGTGAACGCGAAGTCATTGAGGAAAAGATGAAGCTGTGGGTCGAAGCCGTCGATGCGTTGAATTCGGCTTGTAGTGACTTTTCAAAGTACTATGTGACCGAGTGCGATGATGACAAAGTTGAGTTCTATGAAGTTAAACAGAAAAACATGAGCAAGCTCAAGAAGGAAGAGAAATTTCATAGACGTGCTCTTGCAAGGCAAATTGCATTGTGCGGTACATGGGATGAAGTGTATGAGATGGACTTGAAAAACCCTGGCCAGATCATTGACTGGCTAGTTAGGCAACCATCTTCGCCGATAGCTAGTCGGGCTTCTCGTTGGGCTTGGGTCCGTGAAAGAAATGATGTCATTTGTTGCAACCCGGGCTCGTACGCCAAATAAAAGGGGTTGAACTACATGATGTCGTAGAGTCATTTGAACTATAATGGCATGTACCCTTTATCATTTACTTTAGTTGAACCACTCCTTATGTTTAGTGTAACCTTTGTTATTTGAACTCCTTAAGAACTTTATGCTCGTATGATATTTTAAGTAAGCTATCCTGTATGTTTGTTGTGACTTGATTTAGGTTATCTTTTTGTGTATGTCATTTGAAGTTACTTAACATAACATTCATGTAGGATGGAAAACAAGTCGAGTTTGCAGATATTATATGAAAAGTGTGAAGAAAACCGACGCGTTAGTATGATGAGGCAGCTTGAACAATGGATTAAGAGTGTTGAGGAGGCAAACGCGGTTAGGACAGATTTCAGCAAGTATATGGTTTGTGAGTACCCTGAAGAGATCGTGAAAGAAAAAGAGAAGATTCTTGATGAGGTGGAGAAGAAGGAAGGTGATTGTAAACACTCTTTGGCAATGGAGATAGGGTTCTCCGTAAGCATTGACGAATTCCGCAAGCTCGACTTGTCAAGACTCGGGCAGGTTATTGGATGGGCAATCAAACAGGGAGTGTCTGAGAACCCGAACCGACGTGCTCGATGGGCTTGGTTCCGCAGTGTGAAGGATGTGCTAGGACATTGGGCTGGACCCAATGATATTCGACTCAGGCCAAATCCAGAGCGCGATGAACAAATTGAGCGTATCAAAAAGTTCAGGAGCATTTTCCCGGTGTAGAGAATTTATGCTTAGGATTCTACCGGGCATGAAGTTGGTCATTTGAACTTGTGGAAATGATGTGTGTCATTTGAACTACCGGACATGATGTGTGTCATTTGAAGTACCGGGTGTTGCTTATTATTTCAACTATCGGACATGATATATGTCATTTGAACTAAGTACCGGGTGTTGCTTGTTATTTCAACTATCGGACATGATATATGTCATTTGAACTAAGTACCGGGTGTTGCATGTCATTTAATTTTTCATTTTGCCCTGTGCAACAAAGTTGACAACGAAAATATACACATTGTTTTTCATTTGCCATCTCTAACATGCTGCTTGTTTTGTTTTGCAGGGATGGACCCCTACCGCCATAGCCTGCGGCGGTAGGGTGTGGTGGCCTACCGCCAGAGACAGAGGCGGTAGGACCTGGATCTCACGCGCCACACCAGACAAATCAGACATGTGTCTGGTGCGGCGCGTGAGATCCAGGGGGTGTCCTTCTTGTCGCGCCCCATCAGACATGTGTCTGCCGCTGCGCGTGAATTCCAGGGCCTACCGCCACTGTGTATGGCGGTAGGTGTCCACACCCTACCGTCACTGGCACCGGCGGTAGGGCTGAAATCTCTGCAAAACAAAAAACAAGCAACATGTTAGACAAAGTAGATACTAAACAAACAACATTGCTATATACCTGACAATATTTCAGTCACAATTTGTTCAACATTTGTCTGACAATTTTTCAGTCACAAATAGTTCAACACTAAAGATCACAAATAGTTCATACATAGTGGCATAAAATAGTCTCAAGCATCGCAACATCATAAAGTATCCGACATACGAAATACCATCGAACAGTCTCAGACATACAACTTCACTAGATGCATCACAAGATCACTAAGGAAACATGGGCCCTTTTCCCTTCTTGTAACGTGCCTCATCTTCCTCTTGTGCATCATGAGCCCTTGCAAGCTTTCTTGCCCTCTCTTCTTCATGAGCAGCCTTCTCTTTGCGTGCCCTCTCCTGCTCGCGCTTCTTTCGTTCCATCTTCTCCTTCCGACGACGCTCTTCATTCTTAGCTCTCTGATATGCTTCTTCGAACAGCTGTTGCCTCCTAAGACAATCTCGATATTGGTCCTTTTGAACATCTTCTGGAACATCTTGATCTATCAATGTGAAGTACTTGCAAAGAGGAGGCGGTGACTGCATAGGAAAAACAAATTTGTTGTTAGCATTATGAGTTGAAGTTGGACAAAAATGAGATTACTCTTTGACCATACCGGTGGTACGTCATAGGCGTTTTCTGGAAGCGCCCGATCATGTGCATAGTTGGGACACACAAAAAATCTTCTCCCTTCCGTCCATGACTTCTTGCGGTCGGTGGACACCTTCACCTTGCAAACATCTCCACACCAACATGATGGGGTTTTCATATCTTTTTCCTTCACCTCGTCCAATTTGGCGTCCCCCCACTTGTTCGACATGTCTTCACGGTCAGTACGCGGCGGCCTCGTCATGGAATCGGATGAAGCCATGCCTACAAAAATAAGAGTGGTTGTTAGTGAAAGAGATCAACATATTAAATAGAGGGAAATGAAATAAGAGTGATCACACAAAACAACAAGTACCATTCATATTATTTCAACCATAAATCCGTATTAAGCAAAACATCAATAGGCCTTCCTCTATAGATCCTCCGCCTCCTAGTAACACCGGAAGAACGACCACCCCCACCGGCACCTCTAAGAATCGCCCGTCCTCCACGCCCACCAATAGTAGTGCCACCTCATGCACTACCTCTAAGACTAGTCCGTCCTCCACGGCCACCACTCCTACCTCCTCGTGTACCACCGGAACCTCCTCTATGAACACCCGTTTGGCTAGACCTCCTAACATTGTGTCCTGAATCGTCACATTGTCCACAGTTGTTGGTGTCCAGTGGCTCCATGAAATGACCGCTACCAAATTGTTTCATTCCGGTGTATCCAGCTAGATCATCCATGTCTTTCCTAAACCTCTTCTTTCTTCTTCTTCCCTTTGTAGGCACCATGAGTTCAGGGTCAGGCACGATATGTGGGCCATCATACTCAGGCCACTGTGACTGGTCAAGGAAAGGATGAAATCGAGGCGCCCATGTCAACCTCGTGGCTTCCAATGTGAACTCATGTGTAACACCCCTAGTGGCTAGCCACAGTAATCCCCTTTTTGATAATGCCATGTCATCATGATCAACACTGCTTAAACATCATTTGGATCATATCCCTTTTTCAACTCAAATTCAAATTCAAAACTAAGCCAACAATAAAAGTTTTCAAAAATTAAAACTAAAATGTTCGGAGTGAACCAAATAATGCATAGGTAATTATGGTGGAGAAACCACACCTTTATAAAATATTTAAATACTATTAGATGGATAAAACAGTAGCGAAAACTATTATTTAAATACTTTTAAATATTAAATAGTTGTGAAACTATTTTAGTTTGGGTAGCAAGTTAATGTGGCAGTGGCATATTTGGAAACATCAAATTAGGTGCCATTTTGGTATTTTGTTAAAACAAAAATAAAAGGAAACTATAATAAAATAGGAAAGAAGTAAAATAAAAAGAAAGGAAAATACTAATAAAATAAAAGGGGGAAAACCTCCCGCTCCCCTACTAGGCCTTGGCCCAGCTGGCCATCCAGCCGGCCGGCCCAGCCGGCCTACCCCCGCTAGCCCCGGGCCTATTAGGCTTCCCCCCCACCAGAAACCCTAACCCTATCCCCACTCCACCCCCGATCCCCTTTCCCGCCCCCCACGAGCCGACGCCGCGCCTGGGCGCCCAACGCCGTCACCGGCACTCATCCCCGACACCATGCCGCCGCCCGAGGACCTCCCCGCCATCGCTTCCTCGCCTCCCTCCTCACCAGACGCCATCGAGCCTCGCCGCCCCCCGTTCCTCTACGCGGCTGTGAGCCCCGTCTGCCCTCCTCTCTCTCCCCGCCGCCGGATCCCGCCCACGCCCGCGCGCACCGCGACCAGCCCACGCGCCCGCTCGGCCTCGCGCGCTCCGGCCACGCCCCGCGCCCTCCCCACTTGCGGCCGCGCCCGCTACGCTCCCGTCGCCTGAGCTCGCCCGTGCCCGTCTGCCCTGCTCGCGCGCGTCCACGCCCTCCAGCGCACGTGCTCGACCGCTCGCTGCCGCTCATGCCCCTCCCGCGTTCCTCGCGCTCGTGCCGCCGCCTCGCCCGCTTCATTCGCCGCCTCCCCGCTCGACCTTGCCGCTGCTCCGGCCGCCCATCGCCCCAACAGAGGCCGCAAATGGATGCGCGGCACTGCGCCCGTGCCGTAGCACCCGCACCCGCGCGAAATGATCGCCGGAATGGTGAATCCAGCGAGGTCCGGCTCCCCTCCGCCACGAGAACGCTCGCCGGGGCTCCCCAAATGCCAGCGCCGACGTGGACGTCTGGGTCCACCTCGCTGGGTCACTGACCCGTGGGCCCCCTTTGACCAGTTGACCGAGTCAACTGTGCTGACTGGGCTGGCCCAGTCACTGACATGCGGGTCCCGCCAGCCTAATTAATGTTTTAGGTTAACTTAATTAATTAGTTAATTAATCTGACACTGACAGTAGGCCCCACTAGCTAATTAACCCATTTAGTTAAAATTAACCCTGTTTAATTAACTGAGCCACTGACAGGTGGGTCCCACAGGTTAGATTTGACCTGGGCAGACCTGTTGACTTGCTGACGTCATCGTGACACACTGCTGATGTCACCATTACGTCATGCTGACGTCACCCTGCACTATTCTGGATAATGTTGAATTTAATAAATAAAATAAATTCCAGAAATCATTAAATCTTTAGAAATTCATATAAAATAATCCGTAATTCGGATGAAAATACTTTGTACATGAAAGTTGCTCAGAACGACGAGACGAATCCGAATACGCAATCCGTTCGTTCGTCACACGTCCCTAACTATCCGAACATGGAACCGTTCCCCTCCGGTCATCTGTCTGACATATGTCCGGAACCGGGAAAACACTCCCGGATGGATTCCCCTTCCTCGGTGATGTGCAACCATACGTTAGGACACACCCGGCACTGCATATTGTCATGTCGTACATTGTGTTGCTCATGTTTGCTGTGTATTTATACAGTTTCCTCCCCCTCTTCTCTCTCGTTAGACTCCGACGCAGTTCCCGGTACCGACGACACCATTGACGACCTTGCCCTTGCCGCCGAGCAACCAGGCAAGCACCCCCCTTTGAGCATACCGATATCGCCTATTCCTTCTCTCTCATGCTTGCATTAGAATTGCTGCTGCTACTGCTTTACCTATTTTGATGCATAGCCTGTTTATTGTAACCTGCTACTGAAACCTTACCTGCTTATCCTAAACTGTCTAGTATAGGCTGGGTAGAGACCTATCAGTGACCCCACTTATCCCGACTACCCCGCTGGATTATCCGAAGACCCGATCAACGGGATTGGAGACCAGGCCCCGGCACCGCACATCACCCCTTAGTTGTAACGACACTGCAGCGTTACTATCGAGTGCCGAGGGTGATACCTCGATAGCACTTCTGATGATAGCCTTGTAGGTTAGTTAATCGGTCATGGTCATCGAGGGTGATTCCTCCTTCTCCACTTCCGGTAATGACGCTGTCGTGCAACACATCAAGTGTGAACCCATCGAGGGTGATTCCTCCGAGTTCACCTTGGCGGATACATCGAGTAGGAATCCAACGAGGGTGATACCTCGGATTCCCCTGATGTTATGGACACACGGATACTTGGACTTTACACTGTTACTTGGAAAGGCGGTCGACCCTGAGGGGTACCCGCGTGAGCCTAAGTGGCGAGTGTTGTGGAGACGGGTTGACCTGGATGGTGCCCGAGTGATGAATACGAGGCGTGGCCGGGCATTCTTAGGCCTTGAAGCAAGTCCTCGAGACGGGGCGACGGGGTCACATCTTTCGTGAGTCTCTGCTCGTTACCGCAAGCCCTAGTCCACTAACGATTTGGATATTTGATCCGAGCAGGCCTCTGGCCTGATAGCACTAACCATCACGTGGGCATAGTATGGGCGTTCTGCATCGTAGCATCAGCCGAAAGCTCTATCAGACGTCTAGTTCAGCCTTGCGGCCGGGACGGACCGACGCCCTCCTGGTGCCTGGCTTCACCCTGCTCGCAACGACCCGGAGTGCACAGGGCGATGGCCCAAGACCCCTGAGCGCTTAGGATGTAGACCGGCGGGGACCTCTCTGCTGAGCTGTAGGTAGGGCTGCGATGTATCGTTTGGCCGAGGCCGGGCATGACCCAGGAAAGTGTGTCCGGTCGGAGTTAATCGAGCGTGTTGGGTAAGTTGGTGCACCCCTGCAGGGGAGAAAACATCTATCGATAGCCGGTCCTACGGTAAAGGACACTCGGAGTTATATCCCGATCGACACAACTAGACCGTGAGATGATACCTGGATATATGGCTCTGGGATTGCTTCTCGCAGGGAGTCGAGAAGGGATCTCCGGACGAGGTTGATGACTGTATGGCTCTGGGATTGCTTTCTCGCAGGGAGTCGAGAAAGGATCTCTGGGTGAGGTTGAGACTTAATAATACTACTACATTATACTGTGCTGATCTACTCTCTTCTATTGACGCAAGACCGCTGAAGATGCTAGTCTTTGATAGGACTAGGCTTTCCTCTCTATTCTGGCATTTCTGCAGCCCAGTTCACATATACAACCACTCTTTGATAATGTTGCATATGTAGTGTAGATCCTTGCTTGCTGAGTACTTCGGATGAGTACTCATGGTTGCTTTGCTTTCTTTTTCCCCATATACCCCTTTTGATGCAACCAGATGACGGAGCCCCGGATACAGCTGCCCACGCCGACGATCGCTACTACTACACCGAGGGTGGATACTACTACGAGATGGCCGACGACCAGGAGTAGGTTCGGAGGGTCCCAAGCAGGAGGCCTGCGCCTTTCGATCGTAGTGTTTTATTTTTGCCCCGCCTTTCTAAAGGCCTTTCTGTTTCTCTTTTAATATCTGTAGTCAGATATCTGATGCTTCCGCTGACGTTTGTATGCCATCGAGCTATGTATTCGAGCCCTCGAGGCCCTGGCTTGTAATATAAAGCTTGTATGACTTTATTTATATTTTAGAGTTGTGTTGTGATATCTTCCCGTGAGTCCTTAGGCTTGATCGTGTGCATTTGCGTGTATGATTAGTGCACGATTGAGCCGGGGGCGTCACAAGTTGGTATCAGAGCCGACTGCCTGTAGGAACCCCCTTTCCAACTCCTTGGCCGAAGTTGAGTCTAGTGGTCCAAAAACTGTTTTACTAACTTGGCTGTGTGGCTTACGGGCCCACGTCACCAATTGGGTGGTATTAGGATCTTTTATTTCTCGTCTATACTCTGAGACTCTGATTTCTCTTCTATTCGGGATAAAATTTTACTAACTCTGGCATTAGGTTCTCGTAACCACTTCTTCCCGGAGAGCCCCTGTGCCCCAGATAATCGTGTGCACCATCAGAAGACTCTGAAGATACTCCTTGATGATTTCGAGACCCTGTGCCCACTGCTGTGTAGTTCCTGACCACCGATAAATCCTGACGAATAACTACTTACATTTGATGTACCTATATTCATTCGAGTTACTCTTTTGTTCCATCCGACATATCGAAATACTATCCGACATTTCGAGAATTCTCTGAACCTACTGCCTTGCAGTTCCTTTCCGCGTGAACATACTTATGAATAATTCCTCACATTTTCGGGGATCCATTTTCCCCACTTGTTCTGGTGTTTCACGAAATACTTCGTATTGCTATCCGATCTCCTGAAGATCCTCTGCAGTCTAGTGCTCCCGAAAGTCTTGTCTGCCTGCATTATGATTAAATCCATATGTCCGGCAATATTCATTAACATCCTTTGTCATTGTCATCCTGAGCCTATTAGTTCATTATGTTGCGAATGCTCGCAATCATCAGTCGAACCCTGAAATTTGACCTTCTTGCTCAGACGTCATTCTGGACATGAGTTGGATCTCGGTCAATCATGTTGCTTACTTATGAGTATTCATCAAGTACTAAATTCCACTGATTCAAATTTTTCCTGGGCTCTGAGTGGTTAACCACTCGAGAACACCGATAAGTGAATTGGGTCCGCTCTGTGATTCAACAACTATTGGTAATCCTCTTTGCTTACGATTTGTACTCGATCACGTCATTCCTAGCCTGCTCGGTTACATAATTACCGTGCTAAATTGTTAACTGTGCTACCTGGACCTCCTTTCTGATGCACACTGCTGACAATGGGCTAAGCCAGTGTTGACTCTCATCGTTACATCATTTTGCTTACACAATATGAATCCAAGCGTCATATTTGTGGTTCCGTTGACCTTGAACCTCATTCCATCTGCTTTGACCATCTTACTGCTCGATTTTATCTTCATGAAACCCCTCGAGAAATGTGTCATGACCAATGTCAACAATTTGGCTCCTCCCGAGATATCAAATCAATTCATGATGTGAAATACCATCTTTGCCCCTCGATGAATTGTGTATCCTCAACAACACTCCTGACTTCCTGCCAACACAAACCTGGTTGTGTTTGGTTATACCTTACGTTCCTTGCTATTCTTGAAATCGTTCCTTTGCATCTCTTGTGATCTTTAGACCCAACTCTTACTTGAAACACTATACCAGTGCTACCTCAAAGCATGACTGTGGTATTCCGAATATCCACAAGAACATTGGAAGTACATTGCCAAATGTTTTTGATCTGTTATCCAAACACCGTTGTATGGGTAATATCACAATTCTTTCCTCGTCCCTTTATATAAATGCTTTTGAACTTGTTGTTCCCTCATGTATATCATGCTCCGCTATTCCTTGGGAAGGATATACTCCCAATCCTGGTGTGTAAACACATTTTTCTTTCCATTGTTCTGTTTAATCTGATAATCGCATTTTCCTTTCCATTGTTTTGTTTAACCTTTCTTGTAATCTGACTTAACTGAGCAGCGATAATTCCCTGCTTAGGTAAGCACCTCGTTGAACCACTCTGTGAATAAGACCCTGTTACTATTGTTGATGACATTCTGGTAACCACCGATGGACGAGAACTTTGCCTACTGGTCCGCCTCGTTTCAACGAGCAGGAAAATGGTTCTCTTCGTCCCTCGCCCTTGGTACCCACGTTGTTGCCAATATAACTGGCAGGCTATGCTCTGACCTGCCCTGCTATCATGGCCGTACAAGATGTCACTGCTCCTTCTACTTCTAACCCACATGGTGGGCCCATAACCAACAGTTCCACAGGATCGAAACCTGACTCTCCTGTACCCCGGTTTCCAAAGTTATTCCTTGCGCGTGGCCTCGTATGTAATTCATGGGCCACCTTCCTAGTGATCTATTTTGGTAACAGATGCAATACTCAATTCTCGTGGCTCTGGACCCCTTTTCGCACTTGGTTTCAGACATCGAACGACTGCCTATTCGTTTGAAACTTCTCATGGTACCTACTTACTTTGCTCTCGATATCTTCTTAAGTTCCAATTCGAGAGATACTTATGCTTCGTCCCCTGAGTTAACCGTCTGATGCTCAATCTTGTTAGAATCCATACTTATAGAGTTTTCCCCTCTTATCCTTTCGTAAGTACGGTGAAGATCCTGAAGGAAGGACGACAACTTCATCATGATGACCTGAAGCAGAGAAATGAAGACATCAATGAAGTGGATCTACCTCATCGAGAAGAGCAACCAAGACCGAGAAGAATCGTTAGAATTTCATGAAAAATTCTTTTCCCCTTACTCTACCTCTTAATTCTCGGGATGAGAATCCTTATTAGTGGAGGAGACTTGTAACACCCCCAGTGGCTAGCCACAGTAATCCCGCTTTTGATAATGCCATGTCATCATGATCAATAGTGCTTAAACATCATTTGGATCATATCCCTTTTTCAACTCAAATTCAAATTCAAAACTAAGCCAACAATAAAAGTTTTCAAAAATTAAAACTAAAATATTCGGAGTGAACCAAATAATGCATAGGTAATTATGGTGGAGAAACCACACCTTTATAAAATATTTAAATACTATTAGATGGATAAAACAGTAGCGAAAACTATTATTTAAATACTTTTAAATATTAAATAGTTGTGAAACTATTTTAGTTTGGGTAGCAAGTTAATGTGGCAGTGGCATATTTGGTAACATCAAATTAGGTGCCATTTTGGTATTTTGTTAAAACAAAAATAAAAGGAAACTATAATAAAACAGGAAAGAAGAAAAATAAAAAGAAAGGAAAATACTAATAAAATAAAAGGGGGAAAACCTCCTCCTCCCCTACTAGGCATTGGCCCAGCAGGCCAGCCAGCCGGCCGGCCCAGCCGGCCTACCCCCGCTAGCCCTGGGCCTATTAGGCCTTCACCCCACCAGAAACCCTAACCCTATCCCCACTCCACCCCCCGATCCCTCCCCCCCCCCCCGAGCCGACGCCCGCGCCTGGGCGCCCGACGCCGTCACCGACGCTCGTCCCCGACACCATGCCGCCGCCCGAGGACCTCGCCGCCATCGCTTCCTCGCCTCCCACCTCACCGGACGCCATCGAGCCTCGCCGCCCCCTGTTCCTCTACGCGGTTGTGAGCCCCGTCTGCCCTCCTCTCTATCCCCGCCACCGGATCCCGCCCACGCCCGCGCGCACCGCGACCAGCCCACGCACCCGCTCGGCCTCGCACGCTCCGGCCACGCCCCGCGCCCTCCTCGCCGCTCGCGGCCGCGCCCGCTGCGCTCCTGTCGCCTGAGCTCGCCCGTGCCCGTCTGCCCTGCTCGCCCGCGTCCACGCCCTCCAGCGCGCATGCTCGACCGCTCGCTGCCGCTCACGCCCCTCCCGCGTTCCTCGCGCTCGTGCCGCCGCCTTGCCCGCTTCGTTCGCCACCTCCCCGCTTGACCTTGCCGCTGCTCCGGCCGCCATCGCCCCAGCACAGGCCGCAGATGGATGCGCAGCACTACGCCCGTGCCGTAGCACCCACACCAGCGCAAAATGATCGCCGGAATGGCGAATCCGGCGAGGTCCGGCGCCGCTCCACCGCGGGAACGCTCGCCAGGGCTCCCCAAATGCCGGCGCCGACGTGGACGTCCAGGTCCACCTCGCTGGGTCACTGACCCGTGGGCCCCCTTTGACCAGTTGACCGAGTCAACTGTGCTGACTGGGCTGGCCCAGTCACTGACATGCGGGTCCCGCCAGCCTAATTAATGTTTTAGGTTAACTTAATTAATTAGTTAATTAATCTGACACTGACAGTAGGCCCCACTAGCTAATTAACCCATTTACTTAAAATTAACCCTGTTTAATTAAATGAGCCACTGACAGGTGGGTCCCATAGGTCAGATTTGACCTGGGCTGACCTGTTGACTTGCTGATGTCATCGTGACACACTGCTGACATCACCATTACGTCATGCTGATGTCACCCTGCACTGTTCTGGATAATGTTGAATTTAATAAATAAAATAAATTCCGGAAATCATTAAATCTTTAGAAATTCATATAAAATAATCCGTAATTCGGATGAAAATACTTTGTACATGAAAGTTGCTCAGAACGACGAGACGAATCTGAATACGCCGTCCGTTCGTCCATCACACGTCCCTAACTATCCGAACATGGAACCGTTCCCCTCCAGTCATCTGTCTGACATATGTCCGGAACCGGGAAAACACTCTCGGATGGATTCCTCCTTCCTCGGTGACGTGCAACCATACGTTAGGACACACCCGGCACTGCATATTGTCATGTCGTATATTGTGTTGCTCATGTTTACTGTGTATTTATACTGTTTCCTCCCCCTCTTCTCTCTTGTTAGACTCCGACGCAGTTCCCGATACCGACGCAGCTCCGGAGACCGATGACACCATTGACGACCTTGCCCTTGCCGCCGAGCAACCAGGCAAGCACCCCCCTTTGAGCATACTGATATCGCCTATTCCTTCTCTCTCATGCTTGCATTAGAATTGCTGCAGCTACTGCTTTACCTATTCTGATGCATAGCCTGTTTATTGTAACCTGCTATTGAAACCTTACCTGCTTATCCTAAACTGTCTAGTATAGGCTGGGTAGAGACCTATCAGTGACCCCACTTATCCCGACTGCTCCGCTGGATTATCCGAAGACCCGATCAACGGGATTGGAGACCAGGCCCCGGCACCGCACATCACCCCCTTAGTTGTAACGACACTGCAGCGTTACTATCGAGTGCCGAGGGTGATACCTCATCAGCACTTCTGATGATAACCTTGTAGGTTAGTTAATCGGTCGTGGTCATCGAGGGTGATTCCTCCTTCTCCACTTCCGGTAACGACGCTGTCGTGCAACACATCAAGTGTGAACCCATCAAGGGTGATTCCTCCGAGTTCACCTTGACGGATAAATCGAGTAGGAATCCAACGAGGCTGATACCTCGGATTCCCCTGATGTTATGGACACACGGATACTTGGACTTTACACTGTTACTTGGAAAGGCGGGTTGACCCTGAGGGGTACCCGCGTGAGCCTGAGTGGCGAGTGTTGTGGAGACGGGTTGACCTGGATGGTGCCCGAGTGATGAATACGAGGCACGGCCGGGCATTCCTAGCCCTTGCAGCAAGTCCTCGAGATGGGCGACGGGGTCACATCTTTCGTGAGTCTCTGCTCGTTACCGCAAGCCCTAGTCCACTAACGATTTGGATATGTGATCCGAGCAGGCCTCTGGCCTGATAGCACTAACCATCACGTGGGCTTAGTATGGGCGTTCTGCATCGTAGCATTAGCCGAAAGCTCTGTCAGACATCTAGTTCAGCCTTGCGGCCGGGACGGACCGGCGCCCTCCTGGTGCCTGGCTTCACCCTGCTCGCAACGACTCGGAGTGCACAGGGCGATGGCCCAAGACCCCTGAGCACTTAGGATGTAGACCGGCGGGGACCTCTCTGCTGAGCTGTAGGTAGGGCTGCGGTGTATCGTTTGGCCGAGGCCGGGCATGAACCAGGAAAGTGTGTCCGGTCGGAGTTAATCGAGCGCGTTGGGTAAGTTGGTGCACCCCTGCAGGGAAGAAAACATCTATCGATAGCCGGTCCTACGGTAAAGGACACTCGGAGTTGTATCCCGATCGACACAACTAGACCGTGAGATGATACCTGGATATATGGCTCTGGGATTGCTTCTCGCAGGGAGTCGAGAAGGGATCTCCGGACGAGGTTGATGACTGTATGGCTCTGGGATTGCTTTCTCGCAGGGAGTCGAGAAAGGATCTCTGGGTGAGGTTGAGACTTAATAATACTACTACATTATACTGTGCTGATCTACTCTCTTCTATTGCTGCAAGACCGCTGAAGATGCTAGTCTTCGATAGGACTAGGCTTTCCTCTCTATTTTGGCATTTCTGCAGCCTAGTCCACATATACAGCCACTCTTTGATAATGTTGCATATGTAGTGTAGATCCTTGCTTGCTGAGTACTTCGGATGAGCACTCACGGTTGCTTTGCTTTCTTTTTCCCCATATACCCCTTTTGATGCAACCAGATGACGGAGCCCCAGATACAGCTGCCCACGCTGATGATCGCTACTATGACACCGAGGGTGGATACTACTACGAGATGGCCGACGACCAGGAGTAGGTTCGGAGGGTCCCAGACAGGAGGCCTGCGCCTTTCGATCGTAGTGTTTTATTTTTGCCCCGCCTTTCTAAAGGCCTTTCTGTTTCTCTTTTAATATCTGTACTCAGATATCTCATGCTTCCGCTGACGCTTGTATGCCATCGAGCTATGTATTCGAGCCCTCGAGGCCCTGGCTTGTAATATAAAGCTTGTATGACTTTATTTATATTTTAGAGTTGTGTTGTGATATCTTCCCATGAGTCCTTAGGCTTGATCGTGTGCATTTGCGTGTATGATTAGTGCATGATTGAGCCGGGGGCATCACATCATGCAACCGCACGGTCCTCCCATCAGAAACACGCAAGTTTCTCTCCTTGGCCGCCGTCATCACATGCGAGCACAGCCAGTGATACTTATGAGGCGTCTCACACTGACACCACCGGTTCTTGAGGTGCACCTCATACGCAACACCACCGTAAGTCACACCGTCTCGTGTTATGCCACCTAGCTCGTCCACTTGGTAGATCATTTCTTTGTCGTTGAATCTAATGATTTGTTGATGCGAGGACTTGCCTGCTTGAAACCTCAATCAACCATCAACCTTGTCGGGATACTCTTTTTTCTCACCTATCCGTTTGGCGGTGGTTTGTGAATGCTTAAGAAAATACTCGTTCAGTTTGAAGAAGGTGTATTTCAGTATTGCAGTCACCGGCAAAGAACGGACACCCTTAAGCACATTGTTGAAGCATTCAACCATGTTGCTCGTCATGTCACCGTATCTCCAACCTCCTTCATCGTAAGCGCGTGACCACTTATGCTTCTCCCCGAAATTCCTTTCCAAGAATGCTCTTCCCCCTTTGTTCTTTGCCAACGCCTTGAAGAGTTTATCATAGTGGATTTTGAATGCATAGATGGTGAATGCCACACAAACATGGGTAAGGTCTTTGCAAAACTCCTTGCTCTTGCATGCCCGGTAAAAGTTCGCCACGAAATGCCTCATGCACCATCGGTGATGAAGCTTTGGAAGCCCGGGAATGACAACTTCTATGGCCTTGAGAATGCCATGGGGCTGGTCTGATATGATGCATACCTCCCTCTTCCCAATCACCTTGGTCCTCACATGCCCCATGAACCATTCCCAATTCTCGTCATGCTCGGAAGGAACTAAAGCAAAGGCCACCAGCAACACGTTATCATTGGACGAATGAGCCATTGCCATCATTAGTGTGCCCTTGTATTTGCCAGTCAAAAAAGTGCCATCTATAGACAACACCGGACGACAATGCTTAAATGACTCGATGCATTGCCCAAAACTCCAGAAGGCACGATGAAACACTCCGTCAATGTCCTCAACCCCATGCCGCATGCCTGGGTTCTTATGTGCAATGGCTCCCAACATCCTCGGAAGAATATTGTATGCGGCCGCATAAACACCATGCAACATCCTAATAGCATTTGCCTTGGCCTTCCATACCTTCCCATAATTGACCTTGTATCCGTACATTTTTTCAACAATACTCATGCGAAACTTCACCTTCACGGTTGGGTCATGGGATATCTCATTCAATAATTTGTAGCTGAGAAACTCTAGCGTGAGTTGACGGTGGCCCTTGCTTCAGTCAGCTTTGTCTGGCGGTATGCACTCGTGAGTAGCTACACAACTTTTCAACTCCCATTGCCCCGTTTCATGAATTTTTCTTCCACGAACCTTCCATGGGCAACCTTCTTTGTCACACTTCACGGTGTAATTCACCTCTTCGTTCGAATGACCAACAACAAATGGCCTATGGTTCCGAATGGCGTAGTCACTCAACCACATCTTGAACTCTTGGAAGCACCCAAACTTGATGCCTTTTTTCAAATGAGCATTCTCGTCCTAACCCTTTGGCCTTGGATCACCGACTCTCGGGCACGGTGTTGGTTCAACCAACCCCAGTCTCATGCCACCATCAACAATGGCATGGTCGGCAAGGCTAAGATCACGAAACAATGGGGGTCCTCTTTCCTTGCCGTGCACCTCCTTGAAGAATTGATTTTCTTGCACCGTGAATCCATCCTCGTCCAATTCTTCCTCCGGACCCTCATCATCCAAGCCATAACCACACATACGGTTATAGGGGAGGCTACGATCCATGTCTTGTTGATGGACAATGACATCCAAGTCACCAATTGGATTGTAATGAATCTCTTCTTCTTCCGCATAAGCATCATCATCATCATCATGACCAATAGCATCATCATCAACATGATCCATAGCATGCATCTTCGGGTCTTGAATTAATATGGCTCTATCATTCATCTCCGCTTCATTTGATTGGCTACTTGGTGGCTGGCTATAAGAATTGGGGACATACACCTCGGCCCTGCCATCATGTATTGGGGAGGAGGCATGCCGGTTCAAGTCAATTTGTAGCAGAGGAGCATCAACCTTGGTGGCAAATAATTCAAGTGAGTTGTCTTGTGATTGCTCAACTTTACCCTTGTACACCTTCCAATGCAATTCCGAGGTGATCGGCATACTCTTCATTTGAGACTTCACCCCCACTCCAACATCATACCTTCCAATAAGTTTAACCTCCACATTTGGGTCCATCCAATGTAACACACTTCTCACTTTCACAACTACATCCTCATAGGTTGGGATGGAGTCAAAAACCATGGGTTCTTCCCCTTCATCGTCGTTGCCATTCATAAATGTCTCCTTATCCAAATAATGAAGATTAACGAGACTACCCATCTAAATAAATTTAAGAATAAGTCAACGATAGGCCGGCAACATAATATAGATAGAATATCTACTATGCATCCCATAGATCAAGAAAATTTCTATGCAATACATTCAAGAAACAAAACAAATAAGAACTAAAGAACAAAATATCATTGGCTTAACCCTAACCCTAACCCTAAGCCTACAATAACCCAAACACATGGTCAATCACACATATACAACCCTAGATCTAGATCTAGCATCCATCAAATCCATTGATTTCACACAAAAAATGAGCACAACTAGGGTTTGCATAAAAGTGATCAATGCCATCAAATAATATGATTCCAACCAACCAAAAAGAAGAGAGTGAGTGAGGTACCTTGAGTGATGAAAATGGCCTCAATCCATCGGAGAAAACTCAAGCAATGGAGATGAACTTGATGGAGCCTAGGATGGGGGAGAGAGGGGAGAGAGGGGAGAGAGGGGCTGAGCTCGGAGGAAGAAAGGATTTGGGGGGCGAATGGGTGGCTTGTGGGGCCCACCCAAGCAGCAAGCCACTGGTTTTGAGCACTCAGCACCTACCGCCACCATCTCTGGCGGTAGGGAACCACAGCCTACCGCCAGAGACTCTGGCGGTAGGCACTAATCCACGTCAGCGCGGGCAGATGGCGCCGTCTGCGTTGACCTGTTCCCTACCGCCAGACCCTCTGGCGGTAGCATGGCCTAGCCTACCGCCAGCTCGGGTGGCGGTAGGAAAAGGGTCAGATCCGAAAAAAAATCCCGGATGGGGTCAGATCCGGCTAAAAGACGGTAAAAGGGTCAAAATAGTGAATTTGGCCTGATTGGGTCGGTTACATATTATCAGGTCGATACATATGTTTTTTTTTGAGATGGTGGATGCATATATTTGCGTGTAGTTCTACACTGTAAGTTGCTTCAATCATGCGGCTCTTGTGCTCCTAATAATAAGCTTACTATGCATCTCTTCGTCATTTTTTCTTTCGCGGGTGACATCTCTCTATTTTTTTCGAGAAATCTTCCGATCTATTCATTTTCAATAATGGCAGTTCAACGAACACAAGAAATAATAAAAAATACATCCAGATCCATAGACCACCTAGCGACGACTACAAGCACTGGAGCGAGCCGAAGGCGCGGCTCCGTTATCGCCCCTTCTCGCTGGAGTTTTGCACAACTTGTTGTAGTAGACAGTCGGGAAGTCGTTGTGCTAAGGCCCCATAGGACCAGCGCACCAGAACAACGACCGCAGCCGATGAAGAATAACGTATATCGAAAGGATCCAATCCGAAGACACACAAACTTAGACGACCAACAGTCAGATCCGAGCAAATTCACCGAGGATAGATCCATCGGAGACACACCTTCACACGTCCACCAACGATGCTAGATGTACCACCGGAACAGGGGCTAGGCGAGGAGATATTTATTCCATCTTCGGGAGCCGCCGCCGTCTCGCCTTTCTGAGCAGGACACAAATCCTAACAAATCTCAAAGGAACGAGTAACAACAGAGACCTCCGACCAGGCCATGCCAGGATCCACCGCGCTCCCATGGCCCTAGGGCCACCAGAGATGAGGCGGACCTGCGGCGGAGCCGGCGAGAGGCACAAACCCTAGCTTTTTTTGAGAAGGAGACGACGTCTGTATCTTGGTGACTCTCTCTATTTTATTCTACTTTTTTTGCGGGTAATCATATACTACTAATACACTGTGTAAAATGCACTCCCAATTCTACATTTGATTAACTTTTTTTACTTGATATCCAAATGATTGTAAATGGTGCAGGACCTCAAGAAACATTTGCGGCAGGCTATTGTCAAGGTGGATAAAGAAGGTGCACACAACCATACATTATTGATTTCTATAAAAGAATGCTAAGCAAAGCCAAGTATTGTTGATTGGTTCAGAAAATGGCAAATAAAAAACCGAGGCTATCCACATTGGATATTGGTCGTGTCACCATCTCCAAATTCTACCACCAAACCTATAGACGATATGTTATCGAACAAGGGGTGTGTGTTCCAAGCCAACGCCTTCTTGATGGAATTGGGATTGCCCACTTATGTTGACTTGTCTTACGAGACCAGGGGCTAACATTTTTTTTTGAATGTTGGCAGTTGCTCTGCCAAATTCATTGATCAGAAGGGGACAAAAACAAGGAGATAGCCCAAGCGGGCAAACACCCAGCAGGTGAAATAAGAGAAAGAGAGAAAAAAACCCAAAAAAAGGGAACAGGCAGGAGCCTACAACTCAGCCAGGATCAAAAGGGATGCCAGCGCCGGCCATATTCCAGAGCCTGATTTCATCTTTAATCTTGCGAACAAGAGCTGTTTTGTGCATAGCCTCCTGTTGAAACAAACGCATATTCCTTTCCCTCCAAATTTCCCATGTAATGAGCTGGATGAGTGAGAGGGTACTATTCTTTGTCGCCGCTGGAGCAATATGGAAGCATCTGCTCATCCAATCTTTAATGTCCGGGCATCCGCTCCAAGTAGCTGGGCGCAGCGACGGAAAATTTGCAGCCGAGGCGACCGAGTCCCAAATGTCCTTGGACCACGGGCAATCCACGAGAAGGTGGTAAGATGTCTCCAAGCTGCGCTCACATAAAGGGCAAAAATAATTGTTTTCCCATCCGCGGCGAAGCAGCACATCTGCCGTGAGTATTTTGCCCAGGAAGGCAGTCCAAATGAAAAAGCGGTATTTCCCTGGCGCCCAAGGTGACCAGATTAGTTGGAATCCATCCATGGGAATCGATCCCTCAAACTGGAGCAAATAGGCGAAGCTAGCAGAATATTTCCCATCAGATGATAGCCGCCAAGTAATCAAATCCGGTTGGTATTGCTGCAGCTCAATCTCATCCAGCAAGGAAGCCAAGGTGGTTAGCTGATGCGACATTTGTTCCGTCAGTCCATTAGCCAGATCCGTCAACCATACTTCATTTTCCATGGCCTCTTTGACCTTTCTGTTTTTGCGAGTGGAGATTTTGTAGAGAGTTGGCGCAATGGACTTTGGGCACTGGCCATTAAGCCAACGATCATGCCAGAAATTGGTACGTGTGCCATCACCCAGAACGATAGAGGTTGCCATGGAAAAGAGCGCCTTATCAGTGTCATCGCATGGCAGCGGGCCTTGCGCCCAAGGCCTGACAGGGTCTTGCCATGCTATCCACATCCAACGCAGGCGCAATGCTCTGCCGAATTTAGCGAAATCCATAACTCCCAATCCTCCCAGATGCTTCGGCCGGCAGAGCAAACTCCAGGCCACGCGGCACTGTCCGCCATTGCAGACGCTCTCTCCACTCCACAGCCAAGCCCGGCAAAGTTGGATCAATCTTTTGAGAACCCACTTCGGTAGACGATGCACGGTCATCATGTACACCGCAAGGGAAGCCAGGTTTGATCGGAGAAGAACTAGCCGACCGCTCTTGGCCATCATGCCACCTTTCCAGCAGGACATTCTTTTTCCGAACTTGAGAACAAAAGGTTCTAGATCAATCTTGGTCAGAGTTCTCAGAGATAGCGGCATCCCAAGGTAAGTAGTTGGGAAGTGCTTTAATGGGATCCCAAGCGGCGCCAAGATGCGGTGCAGGTTCAAAGCAGAGCAGCGGATTGGAAGAGCCGAGCTCTTGTTGGCGTTGGTGCGAAGGCCCGACACCGAGGCGAAGCAGTCAAGTAGCAGTTTGACCATTCGCGCATCACTTACCGAGGGGTTAATGAATAATGCGATGTCATCCGCATAGAATGAGCAGCGCATAAGGTGCCGCCGACCAGGCAGCTTTGAAAGCACACCCTCCTCCGTGGCCATCCTCATCATACGTTGTAGCAGGTCCATCGCTAGGATAAACAAGAAAGGTGAAATTGGGTCCCCTTGCCGGAGGCCCTTGCGATGAATAATCTCCTCTGAGTGTTGACCATTGATGAGCATGCGAGATGAGGATGTGCGCAGGAGCATAGCAATCCAAGTCCTCCAACGAGAACCAAATCCTCGGGCCTGAAGCATATCAAGAATGTATTCCCATGCTACGGAATCAAATGCCTTTGTGATGTCTAATTTAAGAAGGATTGCTGGCTTCTTCGTCTTGTGCAGATATCTGATTGTGTTTTGGACGTACAGGAAGTTTTCCTGAATGCTGCGGTACTTAATGAAAGCACTTTGGGAAAGGTCAACTAGATCTGACAGCTTTGGAGCTAGGCGACGAGCAAGAAGTTTTGTGAAAATCTTAACAAGGCTGTGCAGAAGTGAGATAGGTTGAAAGTCTGATAGATTGTCAGCCCCATGCTTCTTGGGGATAAGCACAATGAAAGCCTTGTTCACTCGTGCAAACCCTCTACTATCCATGCGGTGAAGTTGATTCAAGGCCGCTACCACATCCAGCTTGATAATGTCCCAGCAATGCTTATAGAAGCCAGCATTGTAACCATCCGGGCCGGGTGCCTTGTCCGACGGCATATCGTCAATGGCCAGCTTCACCTCATCCATGGAAAACTCTCCCTCAATATCTGACAAATCTGCCTGGTCCAGATCCAATGTGTCCCAATCCAAAGTGGAGGTGACACCTTGAGATGCACCAAAAATGCTCTTGAAATGCTTGCAGGCTAAATCCGTCATGGCATCAGTACTGGAGACCATCCCATCGGGCCCGTGAAGCAAATGGATGGTATTCTTGCTATGTCTTGCATTTGCTTTACGCTGGAAAAATCGTGTGTTGGCATCCCCTGCCTTCAACCAGAGGACACGACTCCTTTGTCGCAGCTTGATTTTCAACAGAACAGCTAGCCCCAATGATCTGGATTTAAGCTTTTCTCGCAGGTTGCTTTCATCCATAGATAAACTTCTGTAGTCTTGTGCTGCATCTAACTGAAGGTTGATTTCGTTGACCACATTCATCTGCATTTGAATGTCACCAACGATGGTTTTGCTCCAGGCCCGCAGTGCTTTGCTCAGCCGCCATAGCTTGAAATCCCGAGAGGCAATGGGCGATCTACCACCAACCGGCTCAGCCCAGGATTGGCCAACTAGCTCCTTGAAGCCTCCAATAAACTGCCAGTAGGCTTCGAACTGGAACCTCTTGTTGGTTTTCAGCGTCGCATCATTTCGGAGGAGCAACGGACAGTGATCGGAGATAGAAGACGCTTGTGGCAGTAGCTTGGATGCCGGGAACAAGAGCTCCCAATCTACGTTGGAGAAGGCACGGTCGAGACGAACAAGCGTTGGCCAGGACTGTTCGTTGCTCCAAGTAAACTTCCTACCAATCAATGGCATCTCGTGAAGGTTCGATCTATTCAGTGTTCGTCGAAACTTATTCATCCAGCGTCTACAAATATGATCGTTGTTCTTGTCAGTCGGGTCCGTGATCAGGTTGAAGTCCCCAATCAGCATCCACGGCCCCAACATGGAGTTGTGGATATCAGCAAGCTCATTCAAAAATGCCTGTTTACGCGCGTAGTCGTGCGGACCATATACGGTGGTCAGCGACCAAGGCGTGGTCAGCCCCTCCGTCAAGAAAGTAGCCGTGATCGAAAAGGTGCGCACTACAATCACGGATGCAGTAACACTGCTGGAGCGCCAGCATAGCAGCACGCCACCACGGGTGCCCTCCGCCAAAAGAGCAGCATGGCGGTCAAAAGCAGGCCCGGCGATCTCCCGGATGTCCGCATCGATAACAGCCGCAAGCTTCGATTCCTGTAAACAAATGATCGAGCATGAAAGCTGATCCAGCATGGCGCGAACTGCAGCCCGTCCCGCTCGGTTGTTCAACCCCCTCACATTCCAGCTAGCAAGGGAAAGCGTGCTAATCATAAGAAAACTTAAAGGTCCACTGAATAAGGCTGTAGCATGAACAACACAAATGGGAAAGATACACGGGGAGCTTAGGAGCTCTCCAGGCAGCCGAACGGCGCATAGCAACACACAACATGAAGTTCAAAGGAAAGCAATTCATGTGAAACTAAAGGACTGCAGACAGCAACAACACGGTGAGCGAGGCTCAGGCAGCACGCCCGGCAAGCTCTTCCAAGATGGCTTGCAGCTCCGCGTCCGGCAGGCGCAACTGCGAAGGAGAAGCAAGGCCCGCTATCTCCGCCAGCTTGGCCACATTCTCCGGTGGCATAGGCGCGCGAAAGAACTGAAGGTATGCAAGCAGGGTGTCTTCGCAGAAGTCCTCCGGGCACTTGATGAAGCCAAGCCTGACGCTGATGAAAGCCTGCGAGCGCCTAGATGAAGACAGGTTGGAGCGAAGCTGCTGAAGCCGAGAGCTCTGCCGGGAGGCCTTGACCGCTCTAAGAAGCCGCTGCTTGAGCTTACGGGGTGACGGCGTAGAGACAGCTGGTGGCGCGCCCAGAATGGAGGAGGAGATAAGTGCTGCAATCTTGCCCATGAACTGACGCTGCTCATCAATGTGTAGCCCTGCCACCTTTTCTGTGATCGCAGAAACAAGGCCAGGGCCAGACAGATTAGCCTCGGCCAGCGCCGTACGAGCCCTTTGTTCCTCTACTGACTGCTGGTACGGGCCTGGAATGCCCCAGTCTCCGACTGGCCATGCATCGTTGCTGGCCCTGAGAGGTTCGCCATTGATTACACCGGCCCCTGGTCCAAAAACGATCTCCGGCCCATGCGCCCAACCCGGCTCAAAGACCGGCATGGAGGCCCTCGCCTCGGCCCAGTTTGGAAGCCAGTAAGGTCCTTGCGGAAAGGCAACCGGTTCCCAGATCGAGGTCAGCTGTGGCGCACACGGCAGAGTTGAGGTCATGATAGGCCGCTCCCAATCTGATGAGGCCCATTGGTTCAAGGCGGGTGGCAGAGGTGGTAGCTCATAGCTCTTGTGGCTGCCGCATCTTTGATTGAAAGGAGATGTGACCCCCATGCCTGTAATGGGAGCCCCTTCTGCATAACTGATCCAAGAGAGAAGCTGCTGATGCCTGGGAGGGGAGTACAGAGGCATGGGGCCACCAGCTGCGGCGTCCCAACCCGTGAAGATCCCAGACAACTCGTCCTCCCTGAGAGACGCATGGGCCAAAGCTCGATCAGCCAGCTCATGCGGAGGCAGCACCAATGATGGCATGTTGTCGGCCTGGAGCTGCTCAACTGGTGGCGCAGCAGCGCTGTGAGCATCAATAAGCTCAACGTCATGCTGGTCGGCTTGCTCCCCCTGGATCGTGTAGGGGCACCCTTGGACCACCTCTAAGGCTGGAGTGACAAACATCCTTGACGTCTCTGGTTCTAATTGCTATCTTGGGGTAGTTGCCGTTGAGCTTGAACTGCGGGGATCAAGCAAATGTCCAGCCGGCGGTGCCGGCGCTTCGCTTGGCCCTTCTCCATGCCGGCGGTGCCTACGGGGGGCAGGAGCACGCGCATCGGTATCTCTGCAGTTTGTTTGCTCTCGCACACCTTGCCAGAACATTCGTGATGCAGATCTACATATGAGCACACTATGTAACGATGTGGAATAGCGACTTTCGAACCATTTTCTGTAAGAGAATGGTTTCCATTACTTTGAGAAATGGATTCTTATATCAAACAATAACTGTTGCATTAAAGAAGGAAAGAAACTAATCGAAGCCGAAGACGCAGAATGATAGTGAATAGAGAGAAAAATTCTTCTGATTTTCTTGTTCTTGAAAATATTCTATCTGTCTACTAGATGCCGTAGAGAATTGACAATTTTCATGTCTTTCAATTCTCGTGCTCGTAATTGGACACATGAATGCCGATACTGGCTAATCAACCCAGAAGGCTAGATCGTGGGTTTTCACCCAGAGATTACAACGGCGATGTCTGATGCCATAGTCTCCGTCCACCACTCTACCGGCTTGCTCACATAGAGATAGCGCACCAAAGGCCAGAGAACGTCAGAAAGAAAAACGTCATCGTGTCATTACGATCATTGTTGCAATGCCATCTTGCGAAAGGTTGCCGTGTGTGCCATGACAACAACCATAAGCTACCACCACTAGATGTGCCACCTATATACCAATGTCCACAAGCGGGCGCGCAAGCCCGCGATCAAGCCAGAATCAACTCGACGTTCATCGACATCGGTGGTGAAGACGAGAGTCACGCCACCAAACTCCCTATGGGACTGAACCGGACTACAGCACGGCAAATCCACTCTATTCGGTAAGCCTCGCCACCATTTTTCCATGCTCGGTGCCACATCTAATCCGCACATGGGGTTGTTGGATCCACGCACCATGTCCACCATGTCACCACATCTGATCCACATACAGGGGCGCCATCCCTCGGCGAATAGCCAAGGCAACACATTGTCCTACTCCATCTGAGGGAGCAGAGGGAAATGCCACTACCACCATGCATCGACTTCCCACCGACGGCCAACCGTGGTTCGTTGTTGATCATAGTTTTAAATAGCGGGCTATGCCACCTAGCGTCATCTCACCTGGGAGCTATGAAAAGCTATAGCGAGCTAACACCCATTTAGCGTTTTTGCTTTAGTCATGAAAAGGATGAAAAAAAAAATAAGTATACAACCAAACATCATATGATATATCACGTATACTTGACATAGACATGTTCTGGCATAACAAAACAATGTACTGATCAAGCATCCTAATACAGTAACCAAGCCTTGCATCAATGCATCACACACACGCATGCGCGCACAGAGAGAGAGAGAGATCCCATGTGAGGGCATATCCAACGTTGACACGCAAATTGGCTCCGGCATATGTCCATGGACATGAGGGCCAGTCCGCAGGCACTGATGTGGGAGCCGTCCATACAAAATTGTCATGTATATGTTCGCCAGTAAATGGCAATTTGAAATTCAAATAAAATCCGATCCATAACGCTCGCCGGATCACACCAGCACCGGATCACATACCCATTCACAACTAAAAAGAGCCAAGTATGCCTAGTTTTTACATGCCCGGTCACAAAAGAATCTCAGTCCATCGGTCCTTGACAAAAAAGAAATCAGATTTTCTACCCTGCCGGACTGGCAATCCGAACTTCCACGCTCAAAGGTGTCATCGCCGCCGCGTACGCAGCCTCCGCCTCGTCTCCACCGCCCCCATCTCCTCCTTGTGCGCCACCTCCAACTCATCTTTGTGCCATTGCAACATCTTGTAGAGGATGGCTTGCACGATCATTCTTTTCTCGACATCCAAATTAAGCATCCAAATTTAAGGTCAACATCTTGGCATCCTCCGCATTGGCTGCAATCTTTACCTTCTTCTCTTCCAGTATGGCCCTCTTCTCTTGGAGCATGGCCTTCTTCTCTTCGAGATTGAGCTTCTTCTTGGTCACCACATGAACAATTTCAACCTCTCCGCCTTTTTATCCTCCTTGAAGTCAGAGCACCTGACGTATGCCTCCTTCTTCTTCGGCCAGATGTCCTCAAACCTCTCTGTCATCTTGGCCGCCGCACCTTCTCGCTTCTTCCTCTCCTCCTCCCACTTCTTTCATCGGAACCCTCTTCTAACCTTCTTGGGCGGTTCTTTTGTTGGGTCGGTTGGGTCACCTGTTTCTTCCTCGGTGGCTTTGGCGGCGGTCTTGGCTATGCATAGGTTACACTTTGGTTGCCCATTCAACTTCAACCAACAATGCATGATAGTGAAGTTTTTCTTCTCCAACTTCCTGAACACCGTACACGCACGAGAAGGCTACAAAATAAAACATTGTCAAAAACTATGCATAGATATCCGGCTAAAAAAACCGTGCATATCCGACAAGTGATCAACAAAACTATGCATTTCCGGCAAGTGACCAACAAAGCTATGCATATCCAGTAAGTGACCAACAAAACTATGCATATCCGGAAGTGATCAACAAAACTATGCAATCCCGCTATAATACTATGCATATCCGGCTAGTGATCAACAAAACTATGAATATCCGGCAGGTGACCAACAAAATTGTGCATGCTCAGCTAGTGATTAACAAGACTATGCATATCCGACAAGTGATGAACAAAACTATGCATATCCGGCTAGTGATCAACAAAACTATGCATATCTGGCTACGAAACTAGGCATATCCGGCAAAATGAACTTACTTGCTCGGTGATTTGCGCACCACTAGGCCATCGTGCGCTGAGATGCTTCAAGTGGCTGCAATACTTCGAGATGGCCTCTTGGATGGTATGCCGTCGATGGTTAAGGGACTTTAATTCACGGTTGCGGATGACCGTGTCGGAGTAGGGCGCGAAATGCTTGTGTTCATGGAACCATGTGTGAATGTTGGCCCAAAATGTTGTGCCCTTTTGCACCTTGCCATGGATCAGATCAAGGCTAACGGTCAACCATGCATCGCACAACAGCTCCTCCCCCCATATGTTGAAGCTTTCTCCTCTACCCCCCCTCTTCAGATCACCAGCAAAATTATCCGGATCATCGTCATCGCCGCCCTCCTCCTCCTGCTGTCCAGAGGCCCAATCCTGCTGCTGCGTGCCCATGTCAATATGGGTGTAGCTCTGCTGCATGTCGGTCTGGGTGTAGCCCTGCTGCGTGTGGGTGTAGTTGCTGGACTGGGTGGGATCTTAATCTTCCACCTGTCTGTCCTCATAACCTCCTCCTCCTCCTCCTCCGTCATGGATGATGCCAAACATCTCCCTGTCGACGTCGTCGTACGCTGGCTCCCCCGCTTTCGGCATATATAGCAGCGAACAGCGTGCAGGCACCCATCTGCTCCCCGCCCGCCATCCACGCCTGGACAAGATGCGGCGAAGAACAATCCAAGAAGAGCATCGACACCACTTTTACGTCGACGATGTAATGCACTTGCCCGGCGGCGGTTGCTGTGGACTGCCTACCGATCTGCTTGGCGGCCTAGAAGTACGGAGCCTTGTAATGCTCCGGCCATGGCGGCGTCTGTACGGTGGGAGACACTATTGGGGCACCTCGTCCTAGGCCGCGACCTCCACCTCGTCCATGACCAGCATGCCCACTGCCACGTCCGCCACCAGCACGGCCTCCACCGGCCTTATGCTTCTTGAGCGTTTCCTCATTTGCGGCCTTCGCTTTGACGCGGCGTTTTTGCCACGTCACCGAGTTGATCTTCTGGGTGAGCATGATGCCGGGATCCTCCTGCTTTGCGGAAAAATCATGGTCTGGACTACTCTGCAGACAAATGGGTGCCCGTGTTGGATGGCTTCTAGGGTCCAGACAACTACTCCCGGATGGATACTACCGGGTTGAGGGTCCGCGTTGAAGATGCTCTGACAAATTCTACCAACACCTATCTTTCTACTATTGGGATGCCCTTAGTAGATCATTTGAGCTGAACTCATGTTCAGGCAGCTCCCAAAGTGCGTGTACCACCTGTAAATGTATGTTACAACCAAAGAGAAGGACCACCCTGCTGCTAAGTACTCCTACCGAGTATCTAGTTAGTTATAAGAGCATCTCTAGCATACCCCATATAATGCCCCGACCCGCAAAATAACCGCCAAAATACGGGTCCGCGCGAAAAATGCTGCCCGATCACACCCCGCAAACGCGTCGGACCTGCAAAAGTCCCACCTCAACCCGCGAAAACGCGGGTTCCCCCCTCGCCCCGTCGGTGACCTGTATATAGCGGTAGCGGTTGGCGGGGGGACATTTCAGCCCGCGCTTCCCCCCCACCGCCGCCGGGCCACCGCCTACGATTCCGACCATACCAGCCGTTGGGATCACGCCGGTGGGCCGCCACACGCCCGAGATTATCCTCCATCACTTCCTCCTACCTCGGCTGGCCGGATAGTTACAAATCGGCGGCTGTTTTGTCGCAGCCACCGGATTTGGTGTTTCCGGCCACCGGTGGCTGTGCCAAGCCATGGATTGGTCGGGGAGCACCCCGCACAGCCCTCGCAAAGTCGCAGCGCCGCATGCAGGTACTGATTCGTCCTCTAGCCGCCATCGTCGGTTTGCCGGCAAGTACTCGGCCGACCGTCGTCCGGGCTCGGCGCTCGCGCAGCGGCTTGCCGGCTCGCCGATGCCGCTCATACAGTGCGACGACTGCAAGCAGACAGTGATACACAGAACATCTAGCACGCCGAAACACCCCGGATGGGTATTCTTCAAATGCGAAAACGACGGAGTATGTTCTTGTTTTCATTCGGCTTTGTCAACCGGTTCAATTTTGATAGCTTATTGAGATGGTCATGTTTGTAGAAAGATGGATGCTCATTTTGGTTTTGGGAAGATACATCGATTTATTGATAGAAAAAACTTAATAGATGTTCGTGCACTCGTTGCTAGAATTGAGGCTAATGATGCGGCTGAATGTGCAATTAGAGAAGAAACTAGAAGGGAAGCAACGTCTACTTCTTTACAATCAAAGAAGAAGAATGAAGAATGCAAGATCAAGAATCCGCAGATCAACAATGAATGCATGGAGAAGATGTTGGTCCAACTAGTGTGAGCAGTTATGGAAGTTGGATATCTTCTAAAATGCATGATTTTGGTTCTTGTTTTCTTTGGTCTTAATATTCTAGCAAAGATTTGGTGAATTATTATGTATCCAATGCCCTTGAAGAAAATAAAGATGCAAAGAAATGTGTTTTCATGCCCCAAATTAAAATGCAAATTAATGATTAACGGGCCGGCGCGGGCGGCGGCCGAGCAGACCCCGCAAAGCCGTTTTTCCGCGAACTGTATACGCAGTTTGCGAGTCGATATTATACAGGGTCTGCTAGAGATGCTCTACTAGCCACAATGGGGAGTAACTTAGACTAGTAATATGTCTATGTTACTACCTCTATAGTGGGAAGTAACATATATGTGGTGACATGCAACACTTTATTTATTAGGCTATAGACTCATTTTGCCTTGATATGTATGATATTACTCATACTAGTAGTAACTAGCTATGTTACGGCATGTCTCTCTTTCTTCATTTATTGCTTGCCACGTCATCTATTTTATCTAGATATATGTGATGTTACTATCTATTTTACTCCCATTATGGGTAGTCTAAGTTTCTCTGCACCGCTAATTAACACCTACTATAGTAGTAGTAGACCGCTGTCGAGAGATTGAGTTATGTGCAGGCATCCCTTGATTAATGGCTTTTGCAACTTTTGATACACCGATATGCAATTTAATACGTTAGTAGCGGCAATGATTTGATAATATACTGTTGGGAGTTATTCTGAAAGGATTCATCTACAGAAATGATTCTAGGAATGTGCACACGTCAAACACCTAGCTATCTAGACTTGTAGTAGCCATGCAAATTAGCCTACATGACCAGAATATTACCGAGCTATTATTATTTTCTGTGATGTGATATGGTTGGTACGAGAATAACATGCATATGCTTGTTTTTTCAAAAAGGCTGGCCAACTGGAATGGAGAACAGAAGAATATAGACTTAAGTGTCGATCGGCGGATGGAAGCTAGGCAGCAAGTCTATAGCGCGTACGTCGTGTAAATGTCGTGCTAGAGTAACTTATGATAAGGGTTAGGCTAAACCAGTGTTCCCATTCCGGGCCCGTTTTATCAGGGCTCTAGCCATCTAACCCGATCGATCAGCGAACAACATGGACGTGTAAGGGCATCTCCAACACCCACCCCAAATCAGACCTCGCATCTGTCCACAGACAAGAGGATCAGTCCATAGACACCGATATTGAAGCTGGTCATTTAAAACTATCTGCATATGTCCAATAACATTTTAAAAAAATTCAACAAAATTGAATAAATTTTATGCATATTTAAATAAACCGATGATATTCGCTCATACTTAGATAATTATCTAAGTAACCGCGGCGTGTTCCCCATGTCCAGCAGGCCATGAGCACCGGGAACTGAAGCTCCGCCTCCACAGCCTGCAAGCGGCTAATCGGTCAACAATGTGAGCCTGCCAAGCTTGGCTTCAGCGGGAGCGAAAGAGTGGCGGCCTTCCTGGGACCTGATCGCTGGCAACCTCCCATGCTCCACTCTTAAGCTTCCTCATTGACGGCGGCACCCTCGGACGTGCCGGCTGTGGTTGTGGCGGCGGGGTGCGGCCGTGGCAGAGCTGGCGACCTCGTCCTCGTCCTCGCTCTTGTCGTACACTTCATCCGATGCCTCATAGATCTTCTTGAAGGCGGCTTCTAACTCCGCCTGATGGAGGTTGTACCGCCAGCAGTCGTGGTGGATGTCGCTGGCTGTGCGATAGGAGTTGAACAACGCCTCCTTCTCAGGCACATCCACGTGCAGTGCGATGGCCGTGCCGGTTGTGAGTTGTTCCTCTGCGAGCCAGTGCTCGTCTAGGAGACAGAGATTGTACTCATGGTAGGCATTTGCCTGCGGGAGCGCAGCCCGCCGCTCTTCCAACACAATCTCGATGTAGTGAGCACGAGCCTCGCCCATGGTAATGTCGACCTTGGCCGCGAGGACGGGGGGTGCCGGCTCATCGTCTCCGTTGTATCTATAATTTTTTATTGTTTCATGTCAATATTCTACAACTTTCATATACTTTTGGCAATATTTTATATTATTTTTGGGACTAACATATTGATCCAGTGTCCAATGCTAGTTTCTGTTTGTTGCATATTTTTTGTTTCGCAGAATATCCTTATCAAACAAAGTCCAAATGTGATAAAAATTTACGGAGTTTTATTTTGGAATAGATGTGATTTTTGGGAAGAAGAATCGACGCAAGACAGTGCCCGAGGTGGCCACGAGGCACCTGAGCGCGGCTGGGGGGTAGGGCGCGCATAGGTGACTTGTGGGCACCTCGTAAATCGGTTGGACCCCTTCTTTCGCCGCAAGAAAGATAATATAAAAAAAATCGTGTTAAAATGTCGGCCCGAACGGGGTTACGGATCTCCGGGAATATAAAAAACGGCTTTTTCGGTCAGAAAACAAGAACATGAAACAGAAGAGAACGGAGAGAGAGATCCAATCTCAGAGGGGCTCCTGCCCTCCGCGAGCCATGGAGATCATGGACTAGAGGGGAAACCCTCCTCCCATCTAGGGGGGAGGCCAAGCAAGAAGAAGGAGGGGGCTCTCTCCCCCTCTTCCCCGGTGGCGCCGCCGTAACGCCGCCAGGGCAACCATCGTGACGGCGATCTACACCAACGACTTTACCACCGTCAACACCAACTCTCCCCCTCTATGCAGCAATGTAACACCTCTTCTACCCGTTGTAATCTCTACTTAAATATGTTGCTTAATACTACATATTATTATCGAATGATGTGTTGCCATCCTATGATGTTTGAGTAGATTCGTTTTGTCCTATGGGTTGATTGATGATCGTGATTGGTTTGAGTTGCATGTTTTATTTTGGTGATGTCCTATGGTGCCCTCCGTGTCACGCAAGCATGTGGGATTCCTGCTGTAGTGTGTTGCAATACGTTCATAATTCTCTTATAGTGTGTGACGAGAGTGACAGAAACTTATACCCGAATAAGGGGTTGTTGCGTATGGGAGTAAAGAGGACTTTTTACTTTATGATATGGTTGCGTTTTATCTTAATAATCTTTGGTAGTTGCGGATGCTTACTAGAGTTTCAATCATAAGTGCATATGATCCAAGTACAGAAAGTATATTAGCTCATGCCTCTTCCTCATATAAAATTGCAATAATAATTACCGGTCTAGTTATCGATTGTCTAGGAACAAATCTTTCTCTTTGTGTTACAAAAGCTCTCTACTAAAACTAACTTATTTGTTTCTTTATCTAAACAGCCCTTAACTTTTATTTACGTGTTCTTTATTATCTTCAAGCCTATCCCTTTACATCTACAAAGTATTTCTAGTTTTATACTTGTTCTAGGTAAAGCGAACGTTAAGTGTGCGTAGAGTTGTATCGGTGGTCGATAGAAGTTGAAGGGAATATTAATTATACCTTTAGCTCCTCGTTGGGTTTGACACTCTTATTTATCGAAAAAACTACAATTGATCCCCTATACTTGTGGGTTATCATCAGCCGCCTCGTCCGTTGGGACGTCCGCAGCGCTGGCCTCCGTCTGCTACAATGGCGGCGATCTCCTACTTCTAATCGGACGAGACGATGTACCAGACAACTTTGGAGCTCAAGGGGGCCATGGTGGGTATGGTGCCGAGAGCGGAAAGTGAGCAGAGGATGTTGGATGCGGCTATGAGCCGGGCCTAGAGTTTAAATAGCGGGCGGATGGCAGGGCAACCAACGAGGTGGTTAATGGTGGGCGACAGACTAACGAACCGATGGTGCCAGAACAGGCTTCTCGGCATCCGCACATGTTTAATGTACGTAGGCAAATGGACGGGTTGTTGTTTGAACACGGAGCAACCGCATGCACCGGGAAGCGGTGCTGGCGGCGCTCTCGGTCGGCACACCGCTTCAATGCTGGAGCGACATGAGAATCCGTCACCGCAGTCCAATCTTCAATAGCAATCAATGCACTGATCTTGCCAAACCCTTCTGCCATCGATATCACCACGATGCAGGACATCATCCGCCTCCTGCGCGCGCCCATCAAACAGTATCCAGCGTCGAGACCCCGCTGCACCTTGTCGCCAAGACACACCGTCGTCGATACTGTAGATGGCACGCCGCTCCACCTTGGTCACAGCACGCAAAGCATACGTAGACCTGCGCCCGGCCACCATGCCAAACACTTGTCCCTCCAGCCGATGTATAACCCCAAAGATGATGCACCCATGGGGGTGACGATGCAGGGACCTCGCCATCATCCTATCCGGAAGCCCGAATCTGGGATTTCCCCCGGTCCATACAAGGAACGTGAATCACCCCACAATGCCTGCAATGAGGTAACGACGCCCGCGGGCGCCGCCGTTGACGGTTCTAGCCGAGACTGAACCAAGCTTTCGCTGGCAAATTCGCGCCCATCCCTGGCTGGACCACCATATCGGCATCTTCCGTCATCCAACACACCCATGGGTGACGTGTGCTATCGGGAAACCTCACGACCGGAGCCGCACCACCGCCCGGAACCGTCGCCCCGCCTGGGAGAGCCATCGATGGCGGAGGGGCCCTCACCACTGCCCCACTGACGCCAGACGACGCACATGTTTAGGACACCCGCGCGGATCTCCACTGCAACTGCATCCCGGTGCCACGGCGGAGGAAGACCTCGCCGCCTCCATCATTTCCCACCTGGGCTTTGCCCCACGGAGCTTCGGCGGCGGCAAGGAGAGGGGCGATGGGCTCGAAGCCCTAGATCGGACTGGAAGGGAGGGGATCGGGAGGGAGGGGGTCGAGGGGAGGGGCAGCGGCGGCACCTCTGGTTTTGGATCGGGAGATCCCTCGTACGTACGTCTTTCAATGGGAGGAGTACCTTTTTTATTTCTTTTATTTTATATCCTAATTGTTAGAGATATATTTGAGATATATGTATTTGATGGTCTAGGATTTGTAATCCGTCTCCTACCTTATCTCTGGGAGAGGCTTCTTGCCCTTCAAGTATGTACTCCTATATATACTCGCCCGTGAGGCTCAATACAACATCAACATATTCCGCCAATCTTCTCTCTAATCCCTAGGAGAGTCTTCTTGTCCTCCAAGTCTGTACTCCTATATATACTCGCCCGTGAGGCTCAATACAACATCCACCATATTCTGTCAATCTTCTCCCTAATCCCTTCTAACACTAACTATCAAACTTTGCCACATGATTATTACTAGGCAAATCTCATAAGCAAGATAACAGGTTACGCTTACACGAAACCACAAGCTGTATATGTGTGGTCAATTAAGGTAGGCCGGGGCGAAGCCTCTTTTCGTTAGATTTTTCCTTTTTGGTCAACTAAGGTAAATTAGAATATTCCCGCAAGAAAAGGTAAACTAGAATTACTAGCTAAATACCCGTGTGTTGCCGGAAGATAAATTAGAATTACTAGGTTTTTTTTGTCAACTAAGCGTTATATATAGATCCCGCCGCCGGGGCTTTGCCCGGCGACTTCACCGACGGCGGCCAGAGGAGGGGAGGGCTGAAGCCGGGCTTTAGGAGGGAAGCCAGGGAGCGTCCCGGTGTGGCCGAATGGGATGAGAGAGAAGGGTCTAAAAAGTGGGAGATAATTTCACTTCCTGACCTCTGCCAATTGTAGCTTATATATGGTAGTCACAATCATAAGTAAATAATTAGAGAACAAATATAGTGAAAAAAAAAGTTGTTGGTCAAAGCATGTTCAAATGGATGGAGTAGTGGTTTATACTTATAAGAAGCTTATAGCATACTGGTTAGCTACTCTTTATCTGGTATTCGGGCCTAACCGCGTTAGTTGTTTCTAGAAAAGCATATTTTGATATGCTTGGGCTAATAGATAGAACTATATAAAAAATAGGGTATATATAGTAGGAACACCCATGCATGCTTTGAAAAAGAGAACAAAGTGGTAAATGCGAAATCAAGCTGAGCTTATAGTGTACGCGTATAGATAAGTGCATTTTCTTCTTCAGAGAGTCGGCAGCAGTACATATGCTATGAGTTTTCTCACGTTAGGCAGCACACTGCAGTATAAACTAGACTAGAGCATCATTTGTAATAGACTCAGAGGATTAACAAGATAAAAGTAATCAAATGGGTGGCACTCACATATTTTTATTTTTATTTTGAAAAGGAGGATAGACCCCCGGCATCTGCATCTGGACGATGCATGCGGACATTTTATTAATTATTCACAGAGACCATACAAAGTAATACATCAGTCAGCCTGAAGCCACCATCTAGGCAACACCTGTTCTTACTCCTATCCCATTGATGAAGGTGTGCCGAATATCCGGGCCTAATACCAAATGGACATCGCACCAAACCCTAACATCTAAAGCCGGATGCCCCAGCCCAGCCACACACCGGGACTGGGTCCCATACCAGACCGACGTACTCTCAGAGGCTGCCGCCACCATCTTCCACCGGTCCATCTCCATAGCAGTAACTGACCCATCGACCTTGCCTGGCCTGCCGTCGACGCCACCACAACGTCAGACAACTCCACCATGCTGCACGTATCCGTCCACACGCGCCCGCCGAGCCTCCGCAGCGCCATGCCACCGGGTGGCACTCACATATACATTTCTACAATCTTCCTTTTTGCCAGGAGGCACTATTCCCATATATTGCTTCTAGAAAATGCATTTAATTCGAACAATTGCTACACCTTGACCAAAAGGCTCATTCTCATGTCAGCAGCTGTCCTCCACGGCAGCAAATGACATCTCTGCCTCTCACGAAATAGCAAGTCGCTAAGATTTGGGGTATAAGTTACTTGATTTGGTTTGAAATTAGTTTCATTTCATTGAACAAATCCATGTTATAGAGATTACTAAAGAAATACTGTACTTTCCTACTACAGGAATTAGTTGCAAGAAAACAATTTTATGTGGGTGAGATAAGACGATCAATGCAGGAATGCACATTTCTGGACTAGTGAGACTTGGTAGACGATTATAAAATGCATGGGCGAACCGAATGCTAAGGCTGGAGATGCATAATTTCAACATAATTGTATCCTTTGTTGATTTCCTTGACATGCTCATTCTCTGTGGTACAATCTGCATAATTTCAGCAGACACTTTACACAGAGTGCAGAACCGAATGCTGTGGCCCCATTATTTTGAAAAAGAGAGTGCCATATTGTGAATTGGAGTCACGTCTCTGATGTCACAACCAATTAAATTAAGAGTGACAAAATGAAGGCTACCTCCTAGTGTGGTGTCTTTTCCCCCATGAGGGGCAACATGTACTACTCCACCGCTCTCATCTAACCTAGCTGGTCATCATTTCAGCTAGCACAGGCAGTGTCATGCTTCATGGGGCCTAGGTTAAAAGTTAGTTAACTTTAGCGCAATAATATGCATTACATGCATATCTAATCCAACTGGTCTAGACTTAGAGAATGTGTGACAGGGCAGCCAAAAGATTTATTCACAAACGAAAGAGAGTAAATGATCGATGCACCCGCACTAACCCTTAAAGAATGAAGAAGCAGCTTCATGACCTATTGTCACCACTCAAACATATTCTTGTATGTCCTAGTTAGAACATATTCCGAAACTCCTGTGGAAATCTGGCTTCCGGCTACTGATCAGGTTGTCTTGATCAACCATCTCTATAAATAGCCCCCTTCTCTTCAACTTCTAATCAAGCCAGAACAGCAAGCCACATTTGAGCTCTCCTGTCCTATCCTAGCTCACCAAGCTCCAGTGGTGTCCCTTTCTTCCCAATCATGTCGATGATAAATATGTCCAGGGACCCATTGGTCGTCGGCCACATCGTTGGGGATATTGTGGACCCTTTCATGACTACTGCGTCACTGAGGATCTTCTTCAACAACAAGGAGCTGACGAACGGGTCTGAGCTCAAGCCATCCCAAGTGTTCAACGTTCCAAGAGTTTATATTGGCGGGCGAGACATGAGGAATCTTTACACGCTTGTAAGTTTGCATGCTTGATACCTTCACGTCAATTAGATGGCTTTGGTTCTTCACCTATGGTTTGGTTTTTCCGACTTACTTGAAATCAGGGACTGGTCCTAGGTAGTGGATGATATGCTTTTCTCATGGCTACATATATTGGTTGACCCAGATCAGCATTTCTCCTAAAGCGTCTCTAATTCTGCCTTGTAATACTAGATGAAAAGCAAAGAATATAATCTTTTGTTGACTTTAGAACCTTGAGGTATGTCTAGCTGATAGGACAAACTGGCCTCTTAGGGTAGCTCTTAGTAGTATTTGGATATTGGTAAGGTGTTGTGTTTGAACTTTGAAGCACAATTAAGTTAAACTTACTGGCTAATTATTTTCATGATTTTAACCCCATAATGTTCTGTATTTAACTGCAGTCATTAGTATTCAGACTAAGAGAATCAAGAGCATCTATAAGAAAATATTGGAGAGATTATTTTTTAAATTTCTAAAATTGGTGAACAGGACATAACTCACATGCATGTGTTGATCTATCTTGTTTCTAGGTGATGGTGGACCCTGATGCACCAAGCCCCAGCAACCCTACTAAAAGAGAGAACCTTCATTGGTAAGCTCCTCTATGTTACTTTTCGCCACGCGGCTGAGTGGTAATCCACAGGCCCTTCCTCCGTACAGGTTCACTTTATATGCATGCCCTCTGATATGCATCCTCTTTCTGGTTGATTAGAGGTGCATGTTATCATTTCAAGATAGTTCTAACCACTCAATTTCGACTTTCTCATGCATATATAGGTTGGTAACAGACATTCCAGAGACTACTGATTCAAGTTTTGGTAAGTGATTTGACTCTATCAGTAACGGCAATGTTACTTCTGTCTTATGTTAAAATTGATTAATGTTTTAAGTTTCAGAGCCGGCAGAGCCCTTGCACTGCCACCGCTTCTATGGTACACCCACATAACCGGATTCACAAAAAAAAAACGCATTAGTTGTCTTAGATTTGTCTAGATACGGATATCTAAGACAACTAATTTGGGACGGAGAGACTATGAAATTAGAGGCTTGCTTTTGAAAGAGAACATGATTCTAATTTGACCAAAGCTTGAACAAAACGTGGGTTTATTATACATTTCCTTCAGGCTTCAATTATCGCCAAAGCCATAATTATTGGCAGCAGTGTCAAAAGGATATTTATGGTACTGAAACTTTTCATGCATCCATAAATGTCTTACCCATTAGCTAGTTGTTATCATAGAAATGCTAAAAACATCTGATCAACAAAAAGCCACTTTTTTGTTAACCGGTTAGGCTCGTCGTAATAGTAGTATCATAGCTAGTATCATGCATGCCAACTAGGCAATATTGATGAGGTGTCACATAATTAAATGAAGAAAGAGAGGGTTGAGTATCATATCATGATACTGTATCATAATAAATGTTATGCTACTATGTGTCATGCATGACAATAAATAAAGTACTACATGATACTAATATATGATATTATGCATTAGGGAGGTACTATCATACACTAGTATTATACGCAAGATATTAGTATATGATACTCCCCATTACAACCAGCCTTAATAGATGAAGACGTAAGTAGAGAAAGCACTAGTCACATTATACGTCCATTAATTTCTTTTATTTATTGTATGCAACAGGAAATGAAATAGTCCCCTATGAGAGCCCACGTCCAACTGCAGGAATCCACCGTTTCGTTTTCATCCTGTTTAGGCACTCAGTCAGGCAGACCACTTATGCACCTGGGTGGAGAGCAAACTTCTGCACAAGGGACTTCGCAGCGATCTACAATCTCGGATCCCCTGTCGCTGGGATGTACTTCAACTGCCAAAAAGAGAATGGTTGTGGTGGTAGAAGGTACATTAGGTAATATATAGTTGGGCGCAATACCTCCTATATATAGCTTATATATAGTTGTTTCTGGTGTGAGTTTGCCTCTATGAAGGAAAGATAGAAACCGGGAGATAAGTATGCATGAAGCAAAACAAATACTTGGATGTGTGCGTGTGTATGTGTGTTTGTGTGTTTGTCTGTCTGTTGTGTGGGCATTGCATGCTCCTGGTCCAGTGAGAATTATATATAGTTAGTAACTTAGTAGTACACTAAATACTGCAATGTGCCCTTGTTTGCTTGATCCCAAAAGAGTTGGGCTCCAGTCCTTGGGAGATACCAAAATGTGGCTGTGTGTTGCTGAAATACAGACGATTCAATATACGCATTCTGCCAAGTTTTACGACCAGTTGCTCGTCGTCATAGTAGTACTTGAACTGCCCCATGTGCACAGTTTGAATTTCCGCGCACATTGTGCAAGTGGGGCTTGCGATGTACCGTTGAAATGCTCTAGACAAGGCGATCATAACCTATGTTGAGCATTTTTGCGAAATATTCACAGTTTAAGAGCAGTTTTGAAAACCATTTTTCTTGTATAAAAAAATGTGAACCCTATTTTCAAGCTCATTTTCAAACCGTTTATCAGATTGATGATAATGGTATGGCATGGAAAGTTGCTGTGAATGTCCTCATCTTTTATGTAGAAAATTTTCCCAAATTCCCTATGGTTTAAGAGGAATTTGAAAAATGGCTAAAAAAATCGAATGAGTGAAATAGTATTTTTAGCTAATTTCTAAAAGGTTTAACAGAGTGATGCAAACGATATAGCGCTGAAAATTTTATGCAAACACACTCATATTTCATGTAGATTTTTCCCCAGTTAGAAACTATTTAAGAGTAATTTGAAAACGGGTAGAAGTTTGAACGATATTGTATGTTTGCTTTCATTTGTCAATGGTTAGTCCGAATGTAGCAAATGATACGATGTTTGGAAGGCTGATAAAAATTCGAAACTTTTTGGTATAGAACTTTCCTCCCAATTCCTCAAGGTTTCAACTAAATTTTGAAAAAGGCAGAATATGTTCAGAAGACGAAATTTTTGGAAAAAAATTCGGAATGGGGCAAATGATATACCGTTGGAAAGTTATAAAAAATGTGGATTTTTTTCATGTAGAAATTTTTCTATAATTACTAGGCATATTAATGTAATTTAAAAAATGATGAGGTCATGTGTTGCCTTCATCACGAAAACAGAGTGTTCGAAACGCATAGTGTGCAGACTTTGAACTTCTGTGACACTTTTGTTCAAATTCACTATGTTTCATGTGTTTTTTTCTCCATAATTCCTCAAGCATTCATCAAAATTGAGTAAATAATATACCGTTTGAAAGCTGGTAAAAAGGAGCAACTTTTTCGTGTTAAACATTTTTTTTCAAATGCACCACATTTTAAAAGAGGTTTTGAATACGCTAAAATTTGTTTCGACCGTTCATTTGAATAAAGCATATGATATACCGTTGGGAAACTGATGAATAGGAGAATTTTTTCATGTAGAGCATGGAAATATTGAGTGCCTGAAATTTGGTGAAACAAAAATTAATCAACGTTTCACCAGAACGCTGGCACGCATTTTGAAGGCCTACCAATATTAAGTACCACTGGCTAAAGTGAAGGTGGTACAATATATCAAATAAGAATGCATACAGAAAGGGAGTGCTCAATTTGAGAAAGGGAGCGCATATCATGTTGTGAAGAGATAATGACATGACTCTAAAACAAGAAAATGTAATGGTGTGCATTGCATTGCATCAAACACTTGGCATGTGGTACAATAAAGGTATCTGCTATACTCTCAAACACAAAAACTAAATAAGAAGTACAATAAATCTGGGTGTGCATTGCATCAAACACTTGACATGCAATACATAGGGGAGGAGGGCTTACCGCAAGATGGTGGTCGCCGGCGCGCGAGGTGATAGAGGAAGGGGTAGGGGCGTCTGTACTGAAGGAAGAGCCTGATGCATGTGGTAGTGGCGTCAAGCCGGCGGTGCTGTAGGAGGAGGCCATGGGACAGGGGCGTCGGCCGCGAGGCTTGGCGGTGGTGGAGGAGGAGGGGAGTGGGCCGGTGTCTGGCATGAGGTCAGCGGTGGTGAGGGTGGCCAATGAGGATGGCCTCCCACGACAGCAACGACGCTGGCTTCGGTAACGGGCGAGGCGGCGATGGCAAGTGTCGTGAGGCCGTCTTCACTTTGCAAACAATCTACATCATAGCTTTTTCAAATATTCTTAAAACATTAATCACATACTCTACATGTCATTTAATGACGTCATGCAAAGTTTCATAGGTTTTAAACACCATTATTAAAAAAAATACATAATTATAATTAAGTATGTGCTTCAATTTTGACATATACATATTTGAAAGTAGCAATTTTTGTTTCATTAGACCTAAATACCTTATTTATGATATTTCTTCCAATATTTCAAAATTAATTTAAAATTTATAGTTATAGTTCAAATTTTAATTATATATAATTAAATACAAATTTATTAATAAAATGTCTAAAATATAGCAAATTAATAAACCTACAAAGCTCAAACAATTTTCCATACAATACCATAGTCACAAAAACAATAACACACTAAAATCTAAAAGAATGCAAAAAATACCTACATGTTCTACGCAATCATCATAAAAAACAAATAAAACGTCTTTTTAAAAAAAATTAGTAAGAGGCCTAGAAATTTTAGAGAAGTCTTTAATGAACCTCCTATAAAAACCAGCATGACCAAGGAAGCTTGTTATACCTTTTATATCTTTAGGACATGGCATTTTCTCAATTGCATTAACTTTAGCTTTGTCTACCTCAATACCTCTTTCAGAAATTTTATGCCCAATGACTATACCTTCATTCACAATAAAGTGGCACTTCTCCCAATTCAAGGCAGACTAGTTTCTTCACATCTCTGCAAAACTCGATCAAGGTTGCTTAAGCAATCATCAAAAGAAGTCCCATAAACGAAAAAATCATCCATGAATACCTCAACAATATTTTCACAAAAATCAGAGAATATAACAGTCATACATCTTTGAAAGGTAGCAGGTGCATTACATAAACCAAAAGGCATACGTCTATAAGCATAGGTTCCAAAAGGGCAAGAAAAAATAGTTTTATCTTGGTCTTCTTTTGACACAGGTATTTGAGAAAAACCAGAATATCCATCTAAGAAATAGAAATGTGTATGCTTAGACAATCTCTCTAACATTTCATCAACGAAAGGCAAGGGGTAATGATCTTTTCTAGTAGCTTTGTTTAATTTTCTGAAATCAATTACCATCCTATAACCAGTTACAATTCTTTGTGGGATAAGTTCATTCATATCATTAGGAACAACGGTAATACCTCCTTTCTTAGGGACACAATGAACAGGACTTACCCATCTACTATCAGCTATAGGATAGATTATACCTGCTTTCAGAAGCTTTAATACTTCAGTTCTTAGCACATCCTTCATTTTAGGATTTGGACGACGTCGATGATCAACAACTGGCTTAGCATCAGGCTCCATATTAATCTTGTGCTGACATAAAGTGGGGCTAATGCCCTTAAGATCATCAAGAAAATATCCAATAGTAGCACGGTGCTTCCTCAGAGTTTTAAGTAATCTCTTTTCTTCACGCTCTGAAATGTTATCACTGATAATAATAGGATATATTTTCTTTTCATCAAGATAAGCATATTTCAATGTATTAGGTAATTTCTTTAGTTCAAACATAGGGTCACCCTTAGGTGGAGGAGGACCTCCAAGAGTTTCAACAGGCAAATTATGTTTAAGATAGGTGCTTGATTAAAGAATATCTCATCTATCTCATTTCTTTCTTTCATATGCATATCATTTTCATGGTCTAGCAGATATTGTTCTAATGGATCAGTAGGAGGTGCGGCAATAGAAGCAAGACCAATTATTTCATCCTTACTCGGTAATTCTTTATTATGTGGTTGTCTGTGAAACTTGGAGAAATTAAACTCATGAGATACATCACCAAAATTAACACTAACTGTTTCCCTATTGCAATCAATCTTAGCATTAACTGTATTCAGGAAAGGTCTACCAAATACAATGGGACAAAAATCATCTTGTGGAGAACGAAGAACTAGAAAATCTGTAGGGTACTTGATCTTACCACACAAGACCTCGACATCTCTAACAATCCCAAGCAGTGAAATAGTATCTCTATTTGCAAGTTTAATAGTAACATCAATGTCCTCTATCTCAACAGGTGCAATATCAATTCATAATCTATTGATATAAGGTAAAAGGAATATCACTCACACTAGCACCCAAATCACATAAGCCATGATAACAATGATCTCCTATCTTAACAGAAACCACATGCATGCTGCTACTTGTGAGCTGCGTTGGGATTTCCCTTAAGAGGAGGGGATGATGCAGTACAGTAGAGGTAAGTATTTCCCTCAGTTATGAAACCAAGGTTATCAATCCAGTAGGAGAACCAAGCAACACTATGTAAACAGCACCTGCACACAAACAACAAATACTCGCAACCCAACGCATAGAGGGGTTGACAATCCCTCAATGGTATTGAGAAAGATTAAATTGTATAGGATTTGATAAATAGATCTAACTAAAACACAAAATAAAATAAATAAAATAAAATTGCAGCAAGCTATTTTTGGTTTTAATATATGATAAAAGATAGACCCAGGGGCCATAGTTTTCACTAGAGGCTTCTCTCAAGAAAATAGCATATGGTGGGTAAACAAATTAGATCTTGTGCCCTTTTGCTCCGTGCCATGGATCAGATCGAGGCTAGTGGCCAACCATGCATCGCACAACAGCATCTCCTCCCATATGTTGAAGCTTTCTCCTCTACCCCTCCTCTTTAGATCACCAGCAAAATTATCTCGATCATCGTCCTCGCCGTCCTCCTCCTCCTGTCCGGAGGCCCAATCCTATTGTTGCGTGCCCATGTCGGTATGGGTGTAGCCCTACTACGTGCCGGTTTGGGTGTAGCCCTGCTGCGTGTGGGTGTAGTTGCTGGACTGGGTGGGATCCGAGTCTTCCACCTGTCCGTCCTCATAACCTCCTCCTCCTCCGCCTCCGTCATGGATGATGCCAAACATCTCCCTGTCGACGTCGTCGTACGCTGGCTCCCCCGCTTTCGGCATATATAGCAGTGAACAGTGTGCGGGCACCCATCTGCTCCCCGCCCAAACAAGTTGCAGCGAAGAACAATCCAAGATGAGTAGTGATAGAACTTTTACGTCGACGACGTAATGCACTTGCCCTATGGCGGTTGTCGTGGACTGCCTACCGATTTGCTTGGCGGCATAGAAGTACGGAGCATTGTAATGCTCCGGCCATGGCGGCGTCTATACGGTGGGCGACACTATCGGGGCACCTCGTCCCAGGCCGCGACCTCCACCTCGTCCGTGACCAGCATGCCCACCGCCTCGTCCGCCACCAGCACGGCCTTCACCGGCCTTCTGCTTCTTGAGTGTTTCCTCCTTTGCGGCCTTCGCTTTGACGTGGCGATTTTGCCATGTCATCGAGTTGATCTTCTGGGCGAGCATAATGCCGGGATCCTCCTACATCTCCACCACCTCCATCTCTGGCTGGCTATCCTCCGGTTCCATGCGCTGACGGTGGGAGGGAAGAAGAGAGTGGGAGAAAAGGGTGGGAATTGGGTGAAGAGCGGCGGGATGTAGGAAGAGAGTGGGGCCAGGGGTGTCAGCGTCTGACGTGTCTTGTGTTTGGACTCCCGCAGAGCCCTCCCCCTCCCCCCCATAATGTTTGGTTCCAGTTTGCAGGAAAATCATGGTCTGGACTACTCCGCGGACAAATGGGTGTCGGTGTTGGATGGCTTCCGGGGTCCAGACAGCTACTCCCAGACGGATACTACCGGTTTGAGGGTCAGCGTTGAAGAAGCCCTGACAAATTCTACCAACACCTATCTTTCTACTATTGGGATGCCCTTAGGAGATCATTTGAGCTGAACTCATGTTCACGCAACTCCTAAAGAGCTGAACTCACACTACTGCAGGATGTTACTAACGCGACACTACGATCAGAGACCCTTTGACGAAACTATGTGCGATGCATTAATCACAAACGGGGATATAAAAAAACCATCAAAAAAGATGCAAAATGTTTGCAATGGCGGAGACATCAAACACGGTTCAAATTTTAGTTACGTGTGCGATGCGGGGCATACGGTTGATCCATACGAACTGTTTGCGATTAGACAAAACAACAGAAACGGGCAACCATATCAATGTGTGTGCGATATACGGCATACAGTTCGCTCCGATGAACTGTTTGCTATTAGGGAATGCAACAGAAATGGTCAGCCAGATCAAGGTGTGTGTGATATACGCCATACGGTTCACTCGAAAGAACTGTTTTCGATTAGGGAAGAGAACAGAAATGGTTCAACTTAACAAGATATGTGTGATACGCGGCAAACAGGTCTGTAATCGGAAATGTGTGGGAAGACCGATAACAACACAGACGATTCCTGTTAACAAGCCGTGTGTTGTGAGCAAACGGTTGCTGGTATACAATTGTCAGTGATTGATGAAATCATCACCGACGGGTTCCATTGTTTAGTCCGTGTGCGATGTGATTTGCTCTGTCCGCACAACATCTACGCTCTCTCTACAGAGCATCAACATATATACTTAAAAAGACAGCATTGCAAAACCAAATTAAGCATACATTTACTCAAGTGACTACACACATAACATTTCCACACACCAAAGTAAGCAATTACATGCATACTAAACTAGGAGAAACGATCATCTAATCATCTACTTCTTGTTACGACGACGCTTGCCATTGCTCTGCTTCCGGCTGGATCGCTGGCCATTTTGGGGAAGGAGGCACTTCCTCATGTCAACGATACGTTTGTACATCTCGTAGCTCGTGTACGCCTCCTTGGCCGCGTACATGACATGAGCTTTGTCGAGTTTCTCCATCCAGGCCGAGTGCTAGGCACGCTTGTCCTTGTTGCAGGAATCCTTCATGTCTCTGTAGTAGGGATCGATGATGGCCTCGGCGAGGTGAACCAGTGAGTCCTTCTCATGCTGGTTGCTGCCCCAGATCTTGTATTGGCCCTGGATGTCAATAAGATTCTGGCAGGCGATGCCCGAATTCTTGAGCACCTACATCGTTGGTGATGTCCACCGTAGCGAACATGTAGTGGGAGCTGTTGACAAACCTGGCGAAACGCTCGCAAGGCCTTGTGGCCAGGCAGTAGTGGTAGACGAGGACGTGATCGCCCACGCACATCTGGGCGACGGCGACCTTGGGACGAGACCTGACACGAGCGCGGGTGTACTCGAGGTCGAACCTGACCACCTTGTACTTCTCCTCGGCAAGCAACAGCTCCATGATGTGGATGGAGTGCTCCACCCAGACCGGGTTGTTGGTGTACACCACCGAGAGCTCCCTGAACCTTCTGTGGGTGTCCACCACGGCATGCATGGTGAACTACTGCTCGTCGTCGGCAGCCGCTCGGAGCGCCATTGGAGCCACGCAGGATACCCTCTAAGAATTTGTCGTGGTGGGTGTGCTTCTTGCAATGGTGGGGAGCGATCGAAAGGTTGAAGAGACACAATGGTTAAATGGCCGCTGTAATAAATGGGGGCCAGCCGGCCTGTAATCGTCACGTCTTGTCACCGCGTTCATAGCGGAGGATTCCAGTGCATGCTTGACAACACCGCACCGCACGCGTTTTGTTTGAGCACACGTGGGCTCGAAGAGGCGCTAAATGTATCGTCCGTGAGCATGTTCCCGCGCTACCGCGCAAGCTTCCCGCCCGGCTAGTTTGGCCACGCTTCGGCTAGAAGAGGGACAAATCATGGACGTTTAATCGCAAAAAGGTTTGTAAAAACGAAGTGTGTGGAATGACTTCGGTCAAAAGTTTACCCGTGGGTGATGAGGTCAAAGTTACACAGAAGTGATGATGGACACTCGAGTGCGATAATTAATTCTGCGCTCTACAGGGCATACGGTTGAAGAAACCAACTGTGTGCAATAATGTCGAAGATCGCAGTTGAGTTAGCTATACAAATCGTGTGCTATGAGATCGACAAGGTAAACAGATTCGAGAATGGTTAATAAAATCTAAGTCCATTGCATATTAAGGTCCAAATAGTGCTACCAATATACGAGTCTCATACGATGCCATTTCAACGATTGTACCACAAAAACTCGAAATATTACAAGGTTCAAATTCCAGAGTTATATGGCTCAAATTCGAAGATTACAAGGTTCAAACTGATATTAGAAATGAAATTCAGCTCATCAGCTGCAAACGCTCGCGCTGATCCGCTGAACATGGATATCAGAGAGGTTCAAACTAATATTACCACTTGTAAGTCTGGTTTCGAAACCTCATAATTTTTGCAAAGGGGTCAGCCACTGAGAAGTCATGTATGGGGTTGACACGATGACTTCCGATTACTCTATCATCTGAAGTTCCAAAATGAAATTCAGCATTTTCGGAGCCTATTCCATTCTGCCGCAGCCGCCGGTGCTGATCAACAAACCATTCATTTTTGCGAAATAAATGTAGGGCAAACCTCATTACCTTCAGCACCCTTGCTCTGACAACAAAGAACCTGGCGAATATAATCTCCGGTAAGGTCCCTCAGTAGGAGTGCAAAGTAATTTCTAAGAGATGCATATCTAGGCATTCGATGTGATTGTTATATTGTATCACATTATCCACCACTGGGCCTAATATTATCTGCAAAACAAGGAAACATGTTAGTGCCTACATGCAGTTTTGAACACTACTACAGGCCTATTTGGTTTGCAGGATTTGTAAAATACACCAACATGCCATCTTTGATCCGACATGATTAACATGGGCATTTGATTACAATCTAGAAAAATGTAGCCTTCTTCACAAGAGGTTGGAGTGGATGAAAAGTTCCCTAAGGAAACTAGTACAGATGAATCCAAAGGAGAAATGCTTATGGATTGTAACCAGTATGGATCGCAACCATATGGGGGGGGGGGGGGGGGGGGGAACATGTATGTACTGAAATCCTCCAAAAAATCCTTCAGAAATCGTAGTACATTGTCATTGTAAACTTGGAAAAAGGTGTCACAAATTGAACTCCCTTATGATTAACATTTAACAGGAAAGGAACATCACCTTGATATATAGCTTCTCCAGGCACGGAAAGCATATCAGGAAATTGACAACTTGCTCCAGGTTGGGGCCGATAGATTCTAGTGTCAAGACCTTCACTCTGCGCAGTTTCGGGGTCAAGCTTGTCGGAATCATTTTCTGGATGACTGACAAACATACATCTTCAAAATTAGAAATAATGTTAATTTCTAGAAGGAGAGGTAGAAGGCGGCTGTTGTACCTGAACGGGTGTGGATCGAATAACAAGTTCGGAGTATTTGCCAGACGAGTAGCCCACCACTGTCAATTTCGGTGTAGAAATGACATTGATTCTTGTTGGACCTTCTTGATCAATTACAAGTAATCTCTCAAGTGAAGGTGTGTCCTCAATGACCATGCCATGGTACACATCTTGTGATGTCTTCTTACAGAACCAGCAACACACATAAATAGTCCGGAGAGTCATGGAGGTGATGTGGAAGCTACTCAACCCATTGATCGCCTGAAGACGAAGGTACTCGAGTGCAGTACAGCCACGGAGCAGGCGCTCCATGTCACCGTTTGAGCGGCAGACGGCGACGAGCTCGAGGTGCTTCAGTCGTGGTAGAATAAGAGCGGGCGCGTCATTAAGGGGGGGATGGCAGTTCCTGAACTTGGCGACACGTAGCGTGGGCGCGAGGCGGAGCGCGGACATTGGCAGCGAGCGCATATGCCCATCATCAAAAGTGAGCTCCTCGAGCTGATCTAGGGCGGGGGATCGGAACCAGTCGTCAAGCTTGGCTCGGTCCTTGCCGTTGGAACAGAACTTGCCCATGCTAAGGCCTCTGGTTGGGCAAGGGTGACTGCCGAGGATCTTGGAGAACGCATCCAAGCTTTTGCGATAGCCATGGCAGAGCTCGTGGGTGTCGATGAGGTCGAGAGGGATGGAGTTCCATAGGGGGTGCCACCGCCGGGAAAGGACGGTTGTCCGCGCCCCATATTTGATTGGGAGGAGGGAGATGATGACTGCCAACATATCATCGGGGAGGCTGCTGATGAAGGCTAGGCCTGCTGGAGTCGCTTGCGGTTCTTGCTTGACCAGCCTCCGCTTCTTGGCAGCCCCATTCTCCACCTCCGGAGTCTCCTTGTCAGCGGCGCTTTCTGATAGAAGTGGGAGTACAGAGAATATTTAGTTAAAAAGGGCAATAGAAAAGTGTATTGGTAACTAGAAGTTAGTAGGTAGTAATAGAGTAAGAAAATGGAAAATAACAATTGGTTGCTTAAATACTACATAATTCATTTGATATTGCTGGGTAAGTCAACATGCAGATACTTGAAAAGAACACTTACTTCGAACAAAGTCTGGACGGATGATATCGTCGGGGAAGTTAGCATATATCTTATGACCAGGCTCTTTTATGTGAAGTGCAATTTTAGTGCCAGCTTTCAGTACATAAAACTTAGAAATTTCTTTCCAAAGGCTAGAGCCAAAATAGGAGTCACCACGTTCATCAAGTCTTACAGTAGCAATGACTGTAAATCCATGGTTTGTGTTCAGTATGACATCCCTGCTGTCTTGATTTATGTAAAGGGAAAGATTGTGTACTACAGATTCTGTTGCATAGCAAGGGACGCGCTGCAGAAAATGGTAGGATTGTTAAAGAAAATATGGTAACATGCAAATATGGGCCGAAATTGAAAGAACTGTACAGTAGTTGAAATCAAAGGACAAAAATCTATAATTAAACAGATAGGGTAAACATGATGTCATGGAAATATGAGAGTAATCGAAAGAACAATACATCATTAATTTGCCTAATATAAAAAGAAGAGGAAAAAAATCCCCTTTGATGTATATGCTGCATGTGGTACCTTTTATCCAAAGCAATATTTAGTATATGTTCAGGAAATTAGGCCATGCCAACCGATTTAGGGTGAGATTGAACATACCGCGCGCATCCTCAAGTCATCTGGTACGGTGAGATGTGAAGGAAATATGCCCTAGAGGCAATAATAAAGTTGTTATTTATATTTCCTTATATCATGATAAATGTTTATTATTCATGCTAGAATTGTATTAACCGGAAACTTGATACATGTGTGAATACATAGACAAAACAAAGTGTCCCTAGTATGCCTCTACTTGACTAGCTCGTTAATAAAAAAGATGGTCAAGTTTCCTAACCATAGACATGTGTTGTCATTTGATGAACGGGATCACATCATTAGGAGAATGATGTGATGGACAAGACCCATCCGTTAGCTTAGCATAATGATCGTTAAGTTTATTGCTATAGCTTTCTTCATGACTTATACATGTTCCTCTGACTATGAGATTATGCAACTCCCGAATACCGGAGGAACACTTAGTGTGCTATCAAACGTCACAACGTAACTGGGTGATTATAAAGATGCTCTACAGGTGTCTCCGATGGTGTTTGTTGAGTTGGCATAGATCGAGATTAGGATTTGTCACTCCGTGTATCGGAGAGGTATCTCTGGGCCCTCTCGGTAATACACATCACTATAAGCCTTGCAAGCAATGTGACTAATGAGTTAGTTGTGGGATGATGCATTACAGAACGAGTAAAGAGACTTGCCGTTAATGAGATTGAACTTGGTATGATGATACCGACGATCGAATCTCGGGCAAGTAACATACCGATGACAAAGGGAACAACGTATGTTGTTATGCGGTTTGACCGATAAAGATCTTCGTAGAATATGTAGGAGCCAATATGAGCATCCAGGTTCCGCTATTGGTTATTGACCGAAGATATGTCTCGGTCATGTCTACATAGTTCTTGAACCCGTAGGGTCCGCACGCTTAACGTTCGATGACGATTTGTATTATGAGTTATGTGATTTGATGACCGAAGTTTGTTCGGAGTTCCGGATGAGATCACGGACATGACGAGAAGTCTTGAAATGGCCGAGAAGTAATGGGCCTTATTGGGCCATACGGGAAAAGAGGAGGCAGTCCAAGGGGTGGCTGCGCCCCCCCCCCCCCCATGGCAAGTCCGAATTGGACTATGGAGGGGGCGGCGCCCCCCTCTTTCCTTCTCCCTCTCTCTCCTTCCCTCTCTCCCCCTCTTGGAAAAGGAAGGGGAGTCCTACTAGGATTGGGAATCCTAATAGGACTCCCCCTTGGTGCGCCTCCCCCTTAGGCCGGCCACCTCCTCCCTCCCTCCTTTATATACGGGGGCGGGGGGCACCCCAAAGACACAACACGATTTGTCTTAGTCGTGTGTGGTGCCCCTCTCCACAGTTACACACCTCGGTCATATCGTCGTAGTGCTTAGGCGAAGCCCTGCGCCCGTAACTTCATCATCACCGTCGCCACACCGTCATGCTGACGGAACTCTCCCTCAGCCTCAACTGGATCAAGAGTTCGAGGGATGACAACGAGCTGAACGTGTGCAGATCGCGGAGGTGCTGTATGTTCGGTACTTGGATCGGTTGGATCGCGAAGACGTTCGACTACATCAACCGCGTTACTAAACACTTCCGCTTTCGGTCTACGAGGGTACGTGGACACACTCTCCCCGCTCGTTGCTATGCTTCTCCTAGATAGATCTTGCGTGATCGTAGGATTTTTTTTGAAATACTACGTTCCCCAACAGTGGCATCCGAGCCAGGTCTATGCGTAGATGTTATATGCACGAGTAGAACACAAAGAGTTGTGGGCGATAATAGTCATACTGCTTACCAACATGTCATACTTTGATTCGGCGGTATTGTTGGATTAAGCGGCTCAGACTGACATTACGCATACGCTTATGCGAGACTGGTTCTACCGACGTGCTTCGCACACAGGTGGCTGGTGGGTGTCAGCTTATCCAACTTTAGTTGAATCGAGTGTGACTACGCCCGGTCCTTGTTGAAGGTTAAAACAACACACTTGACGAAAAATCGTTGTGATTTTGATGCGTAGGTAAGAACGGTTCTTGCTCAGCCCATAGCAGCCACGTAAAACTTGCAACAACAAAGTAGAGGACGTCTAACTTGTTTTTGCAGGGCATGCTGTGGTATGATATGGTCAAGACATGATGCTATATTTTATTGTATGAGATGATCATGTTTTGTAACAGAGTTATCGGCAACTGGCAGGAGCCATATGGTTGTTGCTTTATTGTATGCAATGCAATCGCCATGTAATTGTTTTTACTTTATCACTAAGCGGTAGCGATAGTCGTAGAAGCAATAGTTGGCGAGACGACAACGATACTACGATGGAGATCAAGGTGTCGTGCCGGTGACGATGGTGATCATGACGGTGCTTTGGAGATGGAGATCAGAGGCACAAGATGATGATGGCCATATCATATCACTTATATTGAATTGCATGTGATGTTAATCCTTTTATGCATCTTATTTTGCTTAGTACGGCGGTAGCATTATAAGATGATCTCTCACTAAATTTCAAGGTACAAGTGTTCTCCCTGAGTATGCACCGTTGCAAAAGTTCTTCGTGCCGAGACACCACATGATGATCGGGTGTGATAAGCTCTACGTTCACATACAACGGGTGCAAGCCAGTTTTGCACAAGCAGAATACTCGGGTTAAACTTGACGAGCCTAGCATATGCAGATATGGCCTCGGAACACTGAGACCGAAAGGTCGAGCGTGAATCATATAGTAGATATGATCAACATAGTGATGTTCACCATTGAAAACTACTCCATCTCACGTGATGATCGGACATGGTTTAGTTGATTTGGATCACGTGATCACTTAGATGATTAGAGGGATGTCTATCTAAGTGGGAGTTCTTAAGTAATATGATTAATTGAACTTTAATTTATCATGAACTTAGTCCTGATAGTATATGCATATTATGTTGTAGATCAATAGCTCGCGTATAGCTCCCCTGTTTTTGATATGTTCCTAGAGAAAACTAAGTTGAAAGATGATAGTAGCAATGATGCGGACTGGTTCCGTGATCTGAGGATTATCCTCGTTGCTGCACAGAAGAATTATGTCCTTGATGCACCGCTAGGTGACTAACCTATTGCAGGAGCAGATGCAAACGTTATGAACGTTTAGCAAGCTCAATATGATGACTACTTGATAGTTTAGTGCGCCATGATTTATGGCTTAGAACCGGGACTTCAAAAATGTTTTGAACACCACGGAGCATATGCGATGTTCCAAGAGCTGAAATCGGTATTTCAGACTCATGCCCGTGTCGAGAGATATGAGACCTCTGACAAATACTTTGCCTACAAGATGGAGGAGAATAGCTCAACCAGTGAACATATGCTCAGAATGTCTGGGTACTACAATCTCTTGAATCAAGTGGGAGTTAATCTTCCAGATAAAATAGTGATTGACAGAGTTCTCTAGTCACTATCACCAAGTTACTAGAACTTCGTGATGAACTATAATATGCAAGGGATGAATAAGACAATTCCCGAGCTCTTCGCGATGCTAAAGGCTACGAAGGTAAAGATCAAAAAGGAGCATCAAGTGTTGATGGTTAACAAGACCACTAGTTTCAAGAAAAAGGGCAAAGGGAAGAAGGGGAACTTCAAGAAGAATAGCAAGCAAGTTGCTACTCCCGGGAAGAAGCCCAAGTCTGGACCTAAGCCTGAAACTGAGTGCTTCTACTGCAAAGGGACTGGTCACTAGAAGCGGAGCTGCCCCCAAGTATTTGGCGGATAAGAAGGATGGCAAAGTGAACAAAGGTATATTTGATATGCATGTTATTGATGTGTATTTTACTAGTGTTCATAGTAACCCCAAGGTATTTGATACCGGTTCAGTTGCTATGATTAGTAACTCGAAACAGGTGTTGCAAAATGAACAGAGACTAGTTGAGGACGAGGTGACGATGTGTGTTGGAAGAGATTCCAAGGTTGATAAGATCACCATCGCACACTCCCTCCATTTTCGGGATTAGTGTTGAACCTAAATAACTGTTATTTGGTGTTTGCGTTGAGCATGAATATGATTGGATCATGTTTATTGCAAAATAAATGTTATTTGGTGTTTGCGTTGAGCATGAATATGATTGGATCATGTTTATTGCAATACGGTTATTCATTTAAGTCAGAGAATAATTGTTGTTCTGTTTACATGAATAAAAACCTTCTATGGTCATAGACCCAATGTAAATGGTTTATTGAATCTCGATCGTAGTGATACACATATTCATAATATTGAAGCCAAAAGATGCAAAGTTAGTAATGATAGTGCAACTTATTTGTGGCACTGCCGTTTAGGTCATATTGGTGTAAAGCCCATGAAGAAACTCCATACTGATGGACTTTTGGAATCACTTGATTATGAATCATTTGATGCTTGCGAACCATGCCTCATGGGCAAGATGACTAAGACTCCATTCTCCGGAACAATGGAGCGAGCTAATGACTTATTGGAAATAATACATATCGATGTATGCGGTCCGTTGAGTGTTGAGGCTCACGGCGGGTATCGTTATTTTCTGACCTTCACAGATGATTTGAGCAGATATGGGTATATCTACTTGATGAAACATAAGTCTGAAACATTTGAAAAGTTCAAAAGAATTTCAGAGTGAAGTAGAGAATCATCGTAAAAAGAAAAATAAAGTTTCTACGATCTGATCGCAGAGGCGAATATTTGAGTTACGAGTTTGGCCTTCAATTAAAACAATGTGGAATAGTTTCACAAACTCATGCCACCTGGAACACCACAGCATAATGGTGTGTCCGAATGTCATAACCATACTTTATTGGATATAGTACAATCTATGATGTCTCTTACCGATTTACCACTATCGTTTTGGGGTTATGCATTAGAGACAACTGCATTCACGTTAAATAGGGCACCATCTAAATCCGTTGAGATGACACCATATGAACTGTGGTTTGGCAAGAAACCTAAGCTGTCGTTTCTTAAAGTTTGGGGTTGTGATGCTTATGTGAAAAAGCTTCAACCTGATAAGCTCGAACCCAAATCGGAGAAATGTGTCTTCATCGGATACCCAAGGGAGACTGTTGGGTACACCTTCTATCACAGATCCGAAGGCAAGATATTCGTTGCTAAGAATGGATCCTTTCTAGAGAAGGAGTTTCTCTCTTAAGAAGTGAGTGGGAGGAAAGTAGAACTTGATGAGGTAATTGTACCTGCTCCCTTATTGGAAAGTAGTTCATCACAGAAATCAGTTCCAGTGATTCCTACACCAGTTAGTGAGGAAGCTAATGATAATGATCATGAAACTTCAGATCAAGTTACTACCGAACCTCGTAGGTCAACCAGAGTAAGATCCGCACCAGAGTGGTACGGTAATCCTGTTCTGGAGGTCATGTTACTTGACCATGACGAACCTACGAACTATGACGAAGCGATGATGAGCCCAGATTCCGCGAAATGGCTTGAGGCCATGAAATCTAAGATGGGATCCATGTATGAGAACAAAGTGTGGACTTTGGTTGACTTGCCCGATGATCAGAAAGCCATAGAGAATAAATGGATCTTCAAGAAGAAGACTGACGCTGACGGTAATGTTACTGTCTACAAAGCTCGCCTTGTTGCGAAAGGTTTTCGACAAGTTCAAGGAGTTGACTACGATGAGACCTTCTCACCCATAGCGATGCTTAAGTCCGTCTGAATTATGTTAGCAATTGCCGCATTTTATGATTATGAAATTTGGAAATGGATGTAAAAACTGCATTCCTGAATGGATTTCTGGAAGAAGAGTTGTATATGATGCAACCAGAAGGTTTTATCGATCCAAAAGATGATAACAAAGTGTGCAAGCTCCAGCGATCCATTTATGGACTGGTGCAAGCATCTCGGAGTTGGAATAAATGTTTTGATAGTGTGATCAAAGCATAAGGTTTTATACAGACTTTTGGAGAAGCCTGTATTTACAAGAAAGTGAGTGGGCGGTCTGTAGCATTTCTAATATTATATGTGGATGACATATTGTTGATTGGAAATGATATAGAATTTCTGAATAGCATAAAAGGATACTTGAACAAGAGTTTTTCAATGAAAGACCTCGGTGAAGCTGCTTACATATTGAGCATCAAGATCTATAGAGATAGATCAAGATGCTTGATAAGATTTTTTTCAATGAGTACATACCTTGACAAGATTTTGAAGTAGTTCAAAATGGAACAGTTAAAGAAGGAGTTCTTGCCTGTGTTACAAGGTGTAAAATTGAGTAAGACTCAAAACACGACCACGACAGAAGATAGAAAGAGAATGAAAGTCATTCCCTATGCCTCAGTCATAGGTTCTATAAAGTATGCCATGCTATGTACCAGACCAGTTGTGTGCCTTGCTATGAGTTTAGCAAGGAGGTACGATCTGGATGACTCTGAGTCTCAATCTGGATACATATTGAAAGTGGGAGCAATTAGTTAGAGTAGCTCCATGCAGAGCATTGTAGACATAGAAATTTGCAAAATACATACGGATCTGAATATGGCAGACCCGTTGACTAAACCTCTCTCACAAGCAAAACATGATCACAACTTAGTAAACCCTTTGGGTGTTGGTCACATGGTGATATGAACTATTGGTGTTAATCACATGACGATGTGAACTAGATTATTGACTCTAGTAAACCCTTTGGGTGTTGGTCACATGGCGATGTGAACTATTGGTGTTAATCACATGGCGATGTGAACTAGATTATTGACTCTAGTGCAAGTGGGAGACTGAAGGAAATATGCCCTAGAGGCAATAATAAAGTTGTTATTTATATTTCCTTATATCATGATAAATGTTTATTATTCATGCTAGAATTGTATTAACCGGAAACTTGATACATGTGTGAATACATAGACAAAACAAAGTGTCCCTAGTATGCCTCTACTTGACTAGCTCGTTAATCAAAAAGATGGTTAAGTTTCCTAACCATAGACATGTGTTGTCATTTGATGAACGGGATCACATCATTAGGTGAATGATGTGATGGACAAGACCCATCCGTTAGCTTAGCATAATGATCGTTAAGTTTATTGCTATAGCTTTCTTCATGACTTATACATGTTCCTCTGACTATGAGATTATGCAACTCCCGAATACCTGAGGAACACTTAGTGTGCTATCAAATGTCACAACGTAATTGGGTGATTATAAAGATGCTCTACAGGTGTCTCCGATGGTGTTTGTTGAGTTGGCATAGATCGATATTAGGATTTGTCACTCTGTGTATCAGAGAGGTATCTCTGGGCCCTCTCGGTAATACACATCACTATAAGCCTTGCAAGCAATGTGACTAATGAGTTAGTTGTGGGATGATGCATTACGGAACGAGTAAAGAGACTTGCCAGTAACGAGATTGAACTAGGTATGATGATACCGACGATCGAATCTCGGGCAAGTAACATACCGATGACAAAGGGAACAACGTATGTTGTTATGCGGTTTGACCGATAAAGATCTTCGTAGAGTATGTAGGAGCCAATATGAGCATCCAGGTTCCGCTATTGGTTATTGACCGGAGATGTGTCTCGGTCATGTCTACATAGTTCTCGAACCCGTAGGGTCCGCACGCTTAACGTTCGATGACGATTTGTATTATGAGTTATGTGATTTGATGACCGAAGTTTGTTCGGAGTTCCTGATGAGATCACGGACATGACGAGGAGTCTCGAAATGGTCGAGAGGTAAAGATTCATATATTGGAAGGCTATATTCGGACATCGAAAGGTTTCGAGTGATTCGGGTATATTTCGGAGTACCGGGGAGTTACGGGAATTCACCGGGAGAAGTAATGGGCCTTATTGGGCCATACGGGAAAAGAGGAGGCAGTCCAAGGGGTGGCTGCGCCCCCCCCCCCCCCATGGCAAGTCCGAATTGGACTAGTGAGGGGGCGGCGCCCCCCTCTTTACTTCTCCCTCTCTCTCCTTCCCTTTCTCCCCCTCTTGGAAAAGGAAGGGGAGTCCTACTAGGATTGGGAATCCTAATAGGACTCCCCCTTGGTGCGCCTCCCCCTTAGGCCGGCCACCTCCTCCCTCCCTCCTTTATATACGGGGGCGGGGGGCACCCCAAAGACACAACACGATTTGTCTTAGCCGTGTGCGGTGCCCCTCTCCACAGTTACACACCTCGGTCATATCGTCGTAGTGCTTAGGCGAAGCCCTACGCCGGTAACTTCATCGTCACCGTCGCCACACCGTCGTGCTGACGGAACTCTCCCTCGGCCTCAACTGGATCAAGAGTTCGAGGGACGTCACCGAGCTGAACGTGTGTTGATCGCGGAGGTGCCGTACGTTCGGTACTTGGATCGGTTGGATCACGAAGACGTTCGACTACATCAACCGCGTTACTAAACGCTTCGGCTTTCGGTCTACGAGGGTACGTGGACACACTCTCCCCGCTCGTTGCTATGCTTCTCCTAGATAGATCTTGCGTGATCGTAGGATTTTTTTTGAAATACTACGTTCCCCAACAAGATGGAACTCCATGGATGTCTCGCGGAGGCCGCAAAGTCCTGATGTGTCCACGCACTGTACACTCTATGAATGAAAGAAAACCCTCAAATTAGCTCGAATAAAAATGAGTTCACTGCGAATTCGGCCGGGTGATTAAAGGAGGCAGATGAACTGGGATAAGAGATGAGATAATATCTCATTAAATTATTTATCTTGTTTTCCATGAGAAAAAACCCTCAATACGGCGGATTCCCCAACTGGGCGGAGCTGGGTCGACCGCGAGCAGCGTCGAGAAAGTCGATGGCGATAGGCGGCAGCAAGCGAAAGTGGCGAAATGCGGTGGGGTTTGCTGGCAGCCTGGCGGCGGCGGCAGGCGTCAAGCTAAGTGGTTGTCGTGGCGATATGCGGTGCCATTGACGCGGAGGAGCTTGTACAGGTGTGAATGGGGTCTGGAGGGGGTGGCGGGCGGGGTGAGGTTTTTTGTGGAGTGGGGATGGTGAGGGTTTTCTTTTTTCTTTTTTGAATGGGGTGGTGAGGGTTTTCTCTCCCACAAAGAGTTTCGAAGACAACGGTTTGCTAGAGCCAACCGTGTGTGATTGACGTAACAGGGAAAATGAAAGTCATTGCACACGGTTCCAATTTTTGGAACCGTGTGTGATTGACGTACTATCTCCGTCCTGGTTTATTGGTCCCCTTTTTAATTTATACCAAATTTTGACCAAAGATTTAACTAACAAATGTTTATGCATGTCACAAAAAATTATATCATTGAACACTATGTTTAAATACGCATAACGATATAATTTTTGCTGACTTGCACTAACATTTTGTCAGTTAAAATCTTTGGTCAAAATTTAACACAAATTACAAAGGGGGCCAATAAACCAAGACGGAGGTAGATTCCATCAACCGAACTGATTGCATCCATATCCCACATTTAGACATAAGTAAACATAGATTAAACATACTCAGACATAGATAATAAGCGTACACAAGCATAGTTCAACCATAAGTACAAGGTTCAACCGTCATTAAGCATACTCAAGCGTACATAGTTCGATCCCACATCTCATCTCATCTGCCGGCACGATCCCGAAGCTTCTCCAGGTACTTGGCATACGCGGCGTGCGCCACCCTGCGAGAATACTTCTGCTTGAAGGAGCCAATGGCTCGTCCTCTTGCTTGCGCCAGAACACTTTGATACGTGTCATAAAGCTTTTGGTTGCAAAATGGGCATCGATAGCCGCCGTCTCAGGTCCTAATACGCCTGTTATGCATTCCCGCATAAAGCTCCCTCATGATTTGCCTCTTGTATCTCCTCTAGTCATCTTCATCCTCGCTGTCCACATCGGCAGACAGCACCTATACAAATAGTAAAAAAATGTGGCGTCAAATTAATGTTTACAAACTAATCTCTAGCGAACATTTGGCAGTTGCCAAAATTTGGCATCAAATCAATGTTTACATGCCGTGAAGTAGGATTAGGAATTTATGGCTATTTTTTTATACATATCCCGATATTATGGTTCGATTTTTAAGCACAATCGTCTATGTACAGACCAATCTTGAAGAAAATAATGGCACAAACATATATGTAGGTCATTCAAAATCAATTGTCAAGTCCTGGCTAGGATTTATTAGCACGAACACTAACCCTAGTCGGATTACTAGCAGAAATCATTTGCACAGATGAAACAACTAATCACTTATCACTTGTACCATTCAAACAATCAATACACTACACGGATCTAACGAAACTTACTCAGATTTCATGGATTGGGAGAACATAACTATATGATTTCTATTCCAAAAAGAGGGAGGCAGGAGTAACCAGAGATACCCTAGGATCTATTGGACACATAAATGGGTATAGATGACTAACCGATTATCCGTCGTCGTCGGAGTCATCGCTGGAGTGGTCGTCGGAGTCGTCGCCGGGGTCGTCGCCCGAGTCTTCACCGGAGTCGATGTGGACCTCCGGCTCCGGCTGTGGAAGCACGACGCCGTCGACGACGTCAGGGTGCAGCGATACCTCGCCGGCGGTGACGGCAACCTCTGTATCCATCTCCATGCCATGCTCCGGTGCTTCAGCAGCCCCGGCGTCGCCACTCCCTCCGATGGGGCGCTTCGGCGGCATCCTCATACACTGACGGCTTCGAGGACAGAGAGCGGCGTCGAGGATGCAAGCGGAGAGAGAGGATTGTGTTTGTAGCGAGGATGGGGGGTGCGGCCGCTCGGGCGCGCCATTAATATGGAGTAGTGGGAGAGAGGCGGGCGGCGATCAAACCGCTGGCTCGCCTCCCGATGAGCCTACGCACCGGGCTACTGGCATGCCTACCATCGTTTCACACAGCTACTCGCATGCCTCCCGATGACACTGTGGAGCGAGCATGCCTCCCGTTTATTCACACACCTGCACGCACGCCTTCCGGTATGCCTGCGCGGCGGACTGCTCGCATGCGTCCCGTCAACTCACGCCTGCTCGCACGGCACACGGGGCGCGTGGCGGCACGTATATTGTTTTTCTATTTGGATGATTAATGTTGCCGCTTTATTGCTTAACCGAAGCATGGCACCTATCCATTGTTGGTCTAACACTCACAGTTCGAAAAAATAATCCGTTTGCGATATTGGTTCCCAATTATTAATAATCTCCCGTTTGTAAGAAGATAAAGATTACATCAAAACTGGTATCAAATTTGACAAAAAAAAATACAATGCCACTTTGTATTGGTGTCCATATGACAACACGATAAGTTTCATGAATTTCAAATAAGTTTTGGATGTACTAGAATTTAAAAATCAAGATTCTCAATGTTTGAAATTTCTTGCACGGGGAGTAAACATGCACCCAGTGAGACACATGTGTTTTTGCAATCCATTTAGGTGCACTGTCACGTGTGCATGTAGCTCAAATTTGATTTTTGCACATTATACCCCTAGAAAATCAATCAATGTACTAAAACGTCTTAATGATCTCTGTTTTTTTTTCAAAATTAAAACGTCCCTCCTTTGGTAACATATGTTCACCGCGGGATAATTTAACATGCATCGTAGTTGCGGTGGATTCGCGGTGTGTGTGTGTGCGTCTGGGGGTGGGGGTGGCTGGCAGTACACTATGAGTCGTGAGCCATCGTGTGGGTTGGCCATTTTGTGAGGCAGGTGCCACATCAGAGTCGTGAATTCGTTATTTAAAACATTACACAACCCTTTCATACATACATGTTTTGGCCACATGCAGTCGATGGTTGTCCTACACGACACTCACTCGCGTGTGACGCTTTCTGTGGGCCAGCGAGATGGTCTTCCATCACTTTGACCAACAGCCGACAGAGAGGTTAATTTGACCAGCAAGGTAGAATCTTTTTTGTTTGTGTTATGGTGGGAGTATATAGTACGCGTCGAATAGGTGGGAGGGGACTAGCATATATACTATACGTACGCGTCCGTGAACAAATAGAATCACTCAGTGTCGGGACTTTTCGGTTTCCGAGGCACATGCCACATCAAAGTTGTGAAATTGGCTATTCAAACATCACACGACACCTCTTTGGGCCACATGCATGCAAGCGGTGGTTATCCTAGGACACTCACGTGTGACGCTTCCATCTGTGGGCCCGCGAGGCCATCGTCGATGCATGCATCACTTTGACCTACATAGGGAGAGGTTAATTAATTTCACCATCAAGGAGGATTCTTTTTGGGTTGTATTACGGTAGGAGCATATAGTATGCGTCGAAGAGGGGGAAGGGGACCATCATATGTAGTACGCTTCATGAACCTCACTCTGTGTGGGGACTTTACGGTTTTCGAGGCATGTGCCACATCAAAGTTGTGTATTTTGGGTATTCAACATATGTTTTGGCCCACATGCAAAGCGATGGTGGTTGTCCTCTCGCACCCACTTAAGCGGTTATCAGCGATATCGATGCTTTCCATCTGTGGGCCCACTTGGTCCATCACTACTTTGCCTGACAATGAGAGAGGTTAATTTGACTTAGGAGGCGATTATTTTTTTGTTTGTAATACGGTATATATATAGGTCATGCTCTGGGATGACATGATACAGTTTAAGCACACACATGCATGTGTACGCATGAATCCCTCCCATCGAGTCGAAGTGGTACCACGACACTTCATGAACCGATCTCGCTCTGTGTGGGGACTGTATGATTTTCGACGCACGCGCCACATCAATGTTGTGAAATGGTATTCAAACATGCATGCACGCATCACCTCCATACATATGCATGTACTGGTTGTCTTCGAACAGTACATTCCCTCGCGTGGTTATCGACGACAAGCCTATATATTCGTGGGCCCGCGTGGACATCCATGATCACCTTGACCGACAACAAGATAGGTTACCATGGCGGATTCTTCCTTTGGTTCGTGTTATCGTAGTATAGGTCATGGTGAGATTCAGACCAAATTAAGTTTGAGCGCATATTATGCACACATGCATGCATGAATCCCCGTCATCGTCTTGAAGTGTGGTGTGACATACATATGCATCATCAACTAACCCTCGCTCAGTGTGGGGATTTATGGTTCGAAAGCACGGTGCCACATCAAAGTTGTTCCATTATGTATTCAAACACACCTCTCCATACATATGTTTGGGCCGCACGCAGGCAGTGGTTGTTTTCGGGGACTAGCTACTTGCGTGATTATTGGCGAGCTAGCCCATCTCATGGACGACCATCACTTTGACCAACAACAAGAGAGAGGTTGTACGACCAAGGTGGATTATTCTTGGTCCATTTTATGATCCATCTTGGTGAGATGCCCTCTCCGGCCCGCCGACTGAAAGTGTGTGTGTGTGTGGGGGGGGGGGGACTACTACTTCGCACTTGCAAGATGAACCTCGCGGGGGGGGGGGGGGGCATGCATTCATATCTTAGGATTCCCCTCCTGCCGACACGAGGGGCGGGGGGCGCAAGCAATACCGTGCGCTTTGCGAGATAGGTGCCACATCGAAGTTGCATTTGGTATTTGAACATCAAACCACCCTTTTCATACATATATTTGGTCCACATGCAAGTGTGTTCGTGTTCTGACCCTCTCCCGCGTCATTTTCGCCAAATTTATGAACATTAGACAAGTCGGACGACGCAACAGACACGGTTCACTCACACTAACCGTGTGCCACGCCGGTGCCCCTGTCACGCACATCCTCACAGTACATTGGGTTGCACGAGGCTTCCCCTCTTAAAAATATCTAGCTGCCTGCAGGTTTTTTCTGTTTGACAACACACGGTTATTATGTTTCGACCGTGTGTGATGTTTCTTGTTCCCGCTCCCACCTGCATCCCTCGAAAATATCTACCCGCCTCGAGGGTTTTTCTGTTTCATAACACACGGTTGTTATTTCCGGACCGTGTGCAATGCACCATCATCCAAATTTTCAATAGCCCCGGCATTTCACTCCCGCGTTTGACTCCCGCGTAGTAAAATTTTCAGTAGCCGCGTCATTTCCTCAAACACACCCGCCGCCCCTCCACACACACACACCAAAACCTCCTCGAACACGTGCGCACGCACACACACACACCCTCCCTCGCTCAAAACCCTAGCAAGGTCGCCGCCGCCGCCGCCGCCGTTGCCGCCGATGCAAGGCCTCCATTGTCAACATCTGCCGGTTTGCCCGTGCAGCTTACCCACCGATCTCCATACTCAGGCCGCCCTGAGTTTTTTAGATGATGCCTGCCAAACGCCCCCTTTCCCACAGATCCCCATTCCCCACTCCATAGCATCGCAGCGTAAGCCCGGCTATGCCTCCAGTGGAGCGACTGGCCCAAAAGAGGTGTATCGCGGTCTCTTCGCCTGACGTCGCCGAGGTGGCCGCCGAGGAAGCTGACGACCATTACTGGCCGCAGGCACTCAATCAGCGGGCTAGAGTATGCGGGTATGTCGGGGACGCCGGCTACGACATCGAGGTCATCGACAGCGATGGCCTGACGCGGGCTATGTCACAGGTTAAGTGGCCCACCCCAACCCCTCGGGTTCAACCGCCGTCGATCTCATCCATGGCCCCGCCGCTGATCTCCTCTGGCTCGCTGTCAAGAATTTGCCATCCTACATCGCCATCGAGCCCCTTTTTTCATTTCTGAAGGACACGTTCTACGACGCTGGCTTGGGATCCACAGCTTCCAAGTCAGACCTCATCGACGGCGACCACGAGGAGGGCACCCTCTCCGGCTCTTCCAAGGGGAAAGAGCCCATCTGCTCTTCCAATGGGAAAGAGCCCGTCTGCAACATCAAGGAGGGCACCCTACAACCGTGCTCTTCCAAGGGGAAGGAGCCCATCTGCGACAACATGTAGCGCATTTAGGGTTCGTGCTCTTCCCACGGGAACGAGCCCATCTGTGACAAGTGAGGAAACCCATGATTTGTTTTGCCGTGCCTCTTCACAGGGGGAACCCATGATTTTGTTTGTCGAGTCCCTTTTGTAGTGTAGTGAGAATATGTCCAGTTTTAATTGCTATATTTGGTTGTTTGCAGTATGCCTTGTTTATTTCAGTTGTTCACAATGTGATGCTCTATATGTGCAACTATTTACTATGCAGTACATTTCATCAATCCAGTTTTAAACATACCGATAGGAATGCATATATTTGCTTGTTGTTAAGCCTGTTATAGCTAGCATATGCCTCTTTTAAAGTTTTTTGATTGTTCGGTTGTCTGTAGTTAGCATATGTCCAGTTTCAAATGCTATCTTTGGTTGTTCGTAGTATGCCTTGTTTATTCCAGTTATTCACAACGTGATGTTCTATATGTGCAAGTATGAACTATGCAGTTCAATTTCATCAATACCAGTTTCAACAATACCACTATGAATGACTACATTTGGTTGCTGCATCTTGTAGTTAACACGTCTTTCCATTTTCATTTAACAATAACCAGTGTACTTAGACCAGCACAATACCAGTTTGAATGACTATGTTTGCTTGTTGTTAAATGTTAGGCCTGTTGCAGTTAACACACCTTTCCACTTGTTTTACTTTACTAGCGTGCTTAAACCTGCACACTGAAGCTATCTTTTGTAGATTATTTCGTCTGCCATGTATATATTTGGTTAATGTTTAGCCTGTTGTGCTTAACATGCCTCTCGATGTACTTACACAGAACAATTTTGGGAGCGACTGCTGTTTTCCATCGAGATTAGTTTCATCACATGGCTTATATATACTCACTGTTCAGGATATCGGTAACTGGTACCATATAGGCCGGGGGCTAATAAGGGACTAATCGGTGAATCGGACTTTTAACTGAATATATCTGTAACCCATTTATCGTTAGGTTAACTAGGGTCATATGTAATATATCTGAGGCTACATAGCAACATGCACTGTACTTAATATCTAAATATGCAATCCTAGGCTACATAGGAACAAGGAAGAGTGTTACCTTAATGTTCTGATGATGTCTAGATATACGTAGAAGAGCAGCAGCAACAACAACAACAACACAGCCCTGTTTGGATACTCAGCTTAGCTAGAGGTTAAAGTTAGTTTCTAGCTCATGACTAACCCTGAACTAACTCCATCCAAAGAGGTGTTTGGATGACAGGGTTTCATTGACAATAAATGCACTAAGAGAACTAGCTCCAATTAGCACCTCTTGGGTGGGATAGTTTTTTTGGGTGGGTTAGATGCAACTAGCTCAAACTAGCCCTCATGTTTGGATACACTTTAGGGCTATTTGAGCCCAAACTAACTCAAACTAACTCTAACCCATGGATACAGCAGTAGTTAATCAACCGATAATTTGTAAAAATGCAATAAACTCCTTCCGGCCCATAATATAAGATGTTAATTCATCTAATATGTGAGTATATTGGATGTTATAAGATATTATAAAAGAGTGTTGTACATCATTGTGCAATTGCTGTTTAGTTTCTAATATTAACTTGATGCTTTTAGGTACATACGTCATTGGTAAAGATCCGCGCTTCGACCCTTTCTGCGTATGGGGCAATGAGATATCGATGAATTAGCATCAAGTGAGGAAGCTGATAAAGATTGTTAGTAAAATGGGTCAAAAGATGGCAATTAAACTATTTGTTTACACTTTATCCAAGACAACAGCGAACTGCAGGATGGTAAGTAAAAACTCTGCAGCCTTCTTTTTAATGCCCATAATGAGTTGTGTTAGATGACAATGTCTGAATCTTTTTCCTTTGCAGTGGTTCCCAAAGCAATTTACTTAAGATTACCTCTCAAACTACATGATTGGTGGGCATGCAAAGGTTAAAGTATTTCTACCAGAACACGATGATTATCTAGATGTTTTCATGAAGACCGTAAAGGATGGGCGGTCGGCCATCACAAGGGGTTGGACTAGAGTCGTGCGTGCCTTCTGCATGAAGGAGGGCACAATATGGGCATTCCGCTTCACCTTGTTCAGCAACCAGAATGTATTTCATCTCTTTCTTTACCGTCTTTAATAGTACAAGTATAAAATAGTGGTTCATCATTCTTTATTTGGTTCTTATGCAATTCTTGAACATATGTACTTATGAATCGAATAATGCATTGGTTGTTTGAACCTGATGAATATAAATAAAGCTATAGCATACATTCAAATTCAAATCCGGTACAATTTGAAATAGCAGAAATTAAATTACGGTGAAATTACGCTCTGCAGGTTGTTACGGCGCACATGGTTGGTAAAACACAAACGTCTGTGATATACACCATAATCCGACACGGTTCACAAAGAGAAAACGTGTGCAAGCATGCACACAGTTGCCTGTGGCGCCCTCGGCTCAATCGTACACTAATCATACACGCAAACATGTACGATCAAGCACAGGGACTCACGGGAAGATATCACAACACAACTCTAACACAATTTAAACGAAGATCCACAATATTACAGACTAGGGATCCGAAGATCCGAATACATAAGTCAGTCATACAAATATTATCTGAGTACAGACATAGTTAGACAAGTTTTGCCTTAAGAAGGCTAGCACAAACAACGACACTAGATCGAAAGGCGTTGGCCTCCTGCCTGGGAGCCTCCGATCCTACTCCTGGTCGGCTGGCTCGATCCAGTAGTACGTGCCCTCAGGACCCTCCTGGTAGTAAGCTCCTGAGGTGGCATCTGGCTCCTGGACTCCATCGTCTGATGTATCATCAAAGTGGGATATGGGGAAAAGAGAAAGTAAAGCAACCGTGAGTACTCATCCGAAGTACTCAGCAAGCAAGGATCTATACTACATATGCAACATTATCAATGGAGAAAGGCTGTATATGTGGACTGGGCTGCAGAAATGCCAGAATAGAGAGAAGGCCTAGTCCTATCGAAGACTAGCATCTTCAAACATCTTCACAAGGCCATCATCTTGCAGCAGTAGAAGAAAGGAGAATAGCATTTTATTTAGCAAACAAGTTGAAGCAAAGCCTAGAGATCCTTCCTCGACTCCCAGCGAGAAAGCGATCTCGAAGCTTCAATTAAGTAACAAATATCCAGTTCAAGTAGTAGATCGGGATACACAAACTGAGCGTCCTTTACCGTAGGACCGGCTATCGATAGATCATTCATCCCTGCAGGGGTGCACTACTGTTACCCAACACGCTCGATCAACTCTGGCCGGACACACTTGCTGGGTAATGCCCGTCCTTAGAAGATCAACACGAAGCAACGCCCTACCTAGGCTCGGCAGAGAGGTCAGCACGCCGGACTAACCTATGCACCCAGAGGTCTTGGGCCATCGCCCTGGGCACCCTATGCGTTGCGAGACTGGCTGGGGTGCAGGCGCGACACTGAACTCGTCAGTGAAGTATCCAGCCCAATCCCGACAATCAGCCCACACGGTGAATCGTGACGTCTGACGAGCTTTCGGGAGAAATGTACATCGTAGAGGGCCCCATAACCATTATCCCGCGTGGTGGTAGTGCGTATAGGGCACGTCGACCCACTCAGATCACTCACCCAAATCCAATAGGCTCATTTAGTATCACGCAGAGACAATCAGAGTCTCTGATGCTCCGCCACAATATCACACTCGAGTGCCCTTGCGGCACACTCGACATCATAGATCCCCAGCGGGTACCCACCAGGGTAGACCCGCCTGTAACAAAGGTCAAAGTAACCATGTGGTCATAACATCAAGGGGGAAACCCGAGGAATCACCCTCGGTGGATTCCACTCGACGAAATCATCAGGGTGAACGGATGAGGCATCACCCTCGAGGTTCACACTGAGGGGTTGCACGACAGAGTCGTATCAGAAGTGGAGAAGGAGGAATCACCCTCGATGACCACGACCGAACAGCTACACTGCAGAGTATTCATCAGGAGTGCGTTACGAGGTATCACCCTCGGCACTCGATAGTAACTATGAAGATTCGTACAACTAAGGGGGTTGTGAAGTGAGGTGTCGGTCTCTGGTCGATGATCGCGTTGATCGAGTCGTCGATAATCAAGCTGGGGCGACAAGGGTAAGGTGGTGGGGTGACTGATGGTTCACTACCAACCTATACTAAACAGTTTATCATAGGCAAGTAAGGTAACAATGAACAGGTTACAAAAGCAGGCTATGCATCAGAATAGGAGCATACATTAATAGTAGCAAAATCTAATGCAAGCAAGAGAATAGAATGGGCGATATCTGGATGCTCAAGGGGGGGGGGCTTGCCTGGTTGCTCTGGCAAGAGAGAGAGATCGTCAACGGGCTGCTTGTCTGTAGCGTAGTCAAACCCAGCTGCAGCGTCGTCGGTCTCGGCGTCTATCGAGAGAGAAGGAGGGGGAGAGAAACAGTAAATACGGAGCAAACAAAGCATCACAAAATATAACAAGGCGATACGCGGTGCCAGGGGTGATCTAACGCAGGGATAGGTGATACCGGCGAAGGTGGAAAACATCCGGGAAAGTATCCCCGGTGTTTCGCATTTTCGGACAGGCGGACCGGAGGTGGATTGTTGCATGTTCGCTATGCTAGGGACGCGTGGCGGACGAACGGACTACGTATTCGGATTCATCTCGTCGTTCTGAGAAACTTCCATGTACAAAGTATTTTCATTCGAGTTACGGATTATTTTATATGATTTATTGAAGTTTATTGCATTTTCTGGAATTACTGGTTTTATTATATATTCAAAATTAAATAGCAATAGCTAAGTGTACCCACATCTATACCCACTAGTGGGCACAGAGAGGCTGTCTGGTGGGTCCAGCGGACCCAGTCAATAGCTGACTGTTGACTTGGTCAAAAGATGAACAGTGAATGTGGGGCCCGCATGTCATTGTCTCCATACTAACTAACAGAGTTAATCATTATAGTTAGACAAGTTAATTAGGTTAAGTTAATTAACCTAAATTAATTAAGTTAATTAATTATTTTCTTTTTTTTATTCTCTTTTATTTTACAAACGTTCTGGGGGTGGGCCCCCTGTGTCATAGGCAGAGGGGTCCTTAGCGGGCGAACGGGCATGCGGGTGCAGGCGCTGTGGCGCTGCGGGCGGCCGACCAGGGCGAGGGCCGAGCGGGTGCTGCTGGGCGAGCGGCAGGGGCAGCGCGCGGGGGTAGGCGCGGTGGCACGGGCTGAGCGAGGCCAGAGCGGGGTAGCAGGGGCTGGCGGCTGCGAAGAGCACGATGGGGGAGCGGCCGCTCGCGGGCACGCGTGCGCGAGGACCCGTGCTGGGGCGTGCGGAGCGGACGGTGCGACGGCACGGTGCGACCGAGCAGGGAGCGGGGCGAGGCATGCGCGACAGTAGAGGGAGGCGGAGAGCGGCGCTAGCAGCGGCAAGGCAGCAGCCGCAGTAGCAGCAGTGAGGCGAGGCAGGGAAGAGGATGGCCAGGGGCGACAGCGGAGGGGTGGCGCGGGCAGGAGCGGCCAGTGGGGGGGGGGGGGCGCGAGCGCGGCCAGGGATCTGCGGTGAAGCGCCGGGGCGTGGTGGGCACGAGCTCGCAGAGAGCTCTGGCGCGGCGACCGAACACGGGGACGGTGCAACGACGGCGGATCTGCACGAAAGAGTGAGGGAAGAGGGGAGCAGGGCTCACTATGAGCCGGTAGGGGTGCTTAGCGGGCTTGGGGAGGCGCCGGAGTGGCAGATCGACGGTGATGACTGGCGGGGCAGAGAAGGGGGATGAGGCTGATCCGGCCAGGTAGGGGTCCCGCGCTCGTGCTTGTGGTCGGAGAGGAGGTAGCAGATGATGGCGGTGCGGGCCGACACCGTCCTAGCACGCGGGGAGGTCGGAGAGCTCGCGGGCAAGGCATCCATGGCGATGACAGCTTGAGGCTCGGGGACGGGGATGGTTGCCCCGATCCAGAAGCGTAGGGGAGTGGGGGAACGAGGGGGGAGTGGACTAGGTCATGGGGAGAGTGGGGGGATAATGGGGCGGTTGGGCCAGCTGGGCCGGCTGGCCAACTGGGCAAGTTGGCCCAGTGGGGCCGTGACCCGTGGGGTTTCTTTTAATATATATTTTTTGTTTTCCTTTTCTTTTTATTTATATTTGCTTTACTGTTTTCTCTTATTTTCCTTTTATTTTTGTTTTAGCAAAATACCAAAATGGCACCTAATTTGATGTTACCAAATATGCCACTGCCACATTAACTTGCTACCCAAGCTAAAATAGTTTCGTAATTATTTAATATTTAAAAGTATTTAAATAATAGTTTTCGCTACTGTTTTATCCATCTTATAGTATTTAAATATCTTATAAAGGTGTGGCTTCTCCATCGTAATTACCTATGCATTATTTGGTTTACTCCGAACATTTTAGTTTTAATTTTTGAAAACTTTTATTGTTTGCTTGACTTTGAATTTGAATTTGAATCGGTTTTGAATCAAAGGGGAATCTAGCAACAGTAATTGCGATGACATGGCACCATTAGCGTGTGGTTACTGTAGCTTAACTACCGGTGTGTTACAAATCTCCTCCACTACAAGAAATCTCGTCCCGAGATTTAGGAGCGGGAGTAAGGGGGAAGGGATTTGGTTATGAAATTCTAACGGGTCTTCTCGGTGCTGGTTACTCTTCTCGAAGAGGTCAATCCATTACGTTGATTCCTTCATTCCTCTGCTCCAGGTCATCATGATGAAGTCGTCCTCCTTTCTTCAGAAAATTCCTTCGTACTTACAAATAGGCAAGGGGCTGCTCTAAAACGATAGAATGGTATAAGGGGAAATCATTTGGGGTTATCCCGGGAATGAACACATGAGTATCTCTAGAGTTGAACAAATGAAACACATCGAGAGACAAGTAAGAAGGTACCATAAGAAGTTGCAAGCGCATAGACAATCATTCGTTGCCTGGAACAGAGTGTGAAAGGGGTTTAGAGCAACGGGAATAAGTATTGTGTTTCATACTAGAATTGATGATCTCTCGGAAGGTGGCTCGTGAATTACATACGAGCCAAGCGTGAGGAATAACTTTGGAAACAGGGGTGTATAAGAGAGTCAGGTTTCGATCCTGTGGAACTGTGGGTTATGGGCCCACCATGTGGGTTAAAAGAAGGAAGGGCGTTGACATCTTGCACGGTTATTATAGCAAGGCATGTTAGAGAATAACCGGTCAGTTATGTTGGCTGCATCGTTGGTACCAAGGGCGTGGGACGAAGTGAACCATTTTCCCGCTCGTTGAACGAGGCGGACCAATATGCAAGGTTCTCGTCCATCGGTGGCTACCGGAATGTCATCAACAATAGTAGCATGGTCTTACTGACAGAGTGGTACAACGAGGTGCTTACCTAAGTAGGGAATTATCACTGCTTAGTTAAGTCAGATTACAAGAAAGGTTAAACAAAACAATGGAAAGGAAATACGATTTTCAGATTAAATAGAAAAATGGAAAGGAAAATGTGTTTAAACACATATTTCAGGGGTATATCCTTCCCAAGGACAAGCAGAGCATGATATCCATGACATGGTATAATGTAGAAAACCCTTTAGGTAAGGGGAGAGAAATTTCATGTCATTACCCATACAACGGTGTTGGATAATTGATAAGAAAATTTAGGATTGTGCTTCAAATGTTTTTTTATAGATAATCGGAGTACCACAGACATGCTTCGAGATAGCATAGACATGGTCATCAAGTAAAGGTCAGACTTTCGGAATACAAAGGATCCAGCGGGAACTTCTTTATAGAATAAGTCTTAAAATTTCCGCATGGATGAATGGCTAACCTTGCTAAAAAGGAAACTATAACAATAGGTCCTCCGGCCAAGTGTGCTAGGCAAGACGTCACCTTACCGGTTCATGTAAAGGTCGGTGTTATAACTCTTGGAAATATATTCCAACCATCATATCTGACCGAGATTCAGATCTGATTGGTGTCAGGATACCTCAGACTCATGATGCCTGAGAAGGAAGGGGTGCAACACAATTTGACGAGATGCAGTTGCAAGATCCTCGGGAAATGAACTATGGAAGCAGGTTCCAAATCAGGAGTTCATCGTTAAGCCAATGAGAGGACGAGGAGGTGGCTGATGAACTCAGCGGCAATTCATTGAGATTTCCAAAAGATGGATTTCCACAATTATGTGAACAAGGAGATAAATTTGCCAGATCAAATGATATAATGAGGTATGCTCGAGGAAAACATACACAATTAAACATTGGTTGAAAGGTGCACCCGAAATATGGGCTTAGGTAGCATGATCAATGTTAGAATGGTGATTCGATAACCAATGTTCTAAGAATGAAATATCGACCATTAACTTCAAAGCAATAGGGTTGCTAGAAGTTTTGAATTTGCACCTCATAGTTCAATTGTTGGTTTTCCGGTTAGAAACAACATGGGGACCAAGGGAATGATTTGAGATGACAAGAAGTATCACTTGTATCAAGAATTCTTAAGAGGTGGTTAAATTCTCACGACATTCTTGACATAAAAGATGGTAATACTCCAAGGTAAAGAAGAACAAATGCTGGATAGCAAGGATCTCAAGGTATAACACAAAACACGAACAAGTTTGTGTTGAACGGAGGGCAATAATGTTGTCGATGATAACCCAAATCATCTAGGGGCAAGGATGGTATTCCTCATCATGAATTCTATTGATAACCTGGAAGAGCTCAGAATGTTGATGATGATCACGACACATTTGTCGAGAGATTTCATGAAGATGTAATCGATCGGCGAAGACATCAAGCCAAAGGAATGATGAAGCGAAAGGTTATTGAAACCACGGGTACGACACAAACTCGGAATCAAGCTTGCTTGTTCAAGGCAAAAAGATATGACGATGAAGATCGACGTAAGATTAACTCATTGTCGAAATTGTGCTCCGAGAAGCAGTACTAGGTAGCACAGTTAAGATAATGATGTAGCCGATTAGGCTAAGAAGGACATGAGTTGAAAGTTAAATTTCCCAGCAGTACATTACTAGGAGTATTGGATCACAGGGTGGATTCAATTCACTTATAGATGTTCTCGGTTGACAAACAACCCAAAACCCATGGAATACTAAATCAGTGAGAAGGAATACTTGACGAAGTCTCATAAGAAGTATTGCAGCCCCATGATATTATCGGGATGCCAGGGGGTAATACTCGAAGGGAGATCAGCATAGAAACTGAGCTGGATCGTTGACTTGCGATAGCGGATACTATAATCTCATCAAAATAGACGAGGCACTGGAATGGTTTCCTTCTAGATATAATGAATAAGGTTAGCATGGTCGGGACCATAACTGCAAGGGATCCAATTTATTGACACCGGAAGAATTATTCGAATGATTCAATATTGTTGCAAGAAGCTTTCATGATAAGTTCCACATCGGGTCCATGGGCATGAACACAAAGTTCAAGGTCGACTCCCACTTCTTCAATGCCTAACCTTTCATTCACTTCTCGTCTTCGAAGAAGTTGTAACATTGAAATTTCATATGGCGAAAAGCCAGTAGAGTATAACCCGCATAACTTTTCGAGTTCACACCGATTAGGGCAAGCATAGGTTCAACCCATCGGGGTATCTTAGAAACATATACTACAAGCTTCAAGAGTAATTATCACCAGCTCAAAAGCAGAGCATGGTTGGCCAAATCAGATAATAGGATTTACCAATGGCATTATGTATCAGGGTAAGAACTCATAAGGTAATTTGAATATGAATGACACTATCGGATAATAAACCAACAAAGGATTTGACGGTCCATAAAGGATCTGGAATGAGTATTGGTACTCAGTCGGACGAAGAAGAAAAATGCAAAGGCATTGGATTACAAAATCAACTGACTAATTCAGAACTCCAATGCAAAGGAATTATGATTTCCAAATCAAGGGATCAGAAGCAAACGCTCTGATTAAGGATGGATAAGTTGAGTAGGCTTAGGGGTACAATCGATGGCAATTTGATTGGTCGAGATCCAGCTCGTGTTTAAAATGACGTCTGAGCCAGAAGGATGAATTCTAAGATCTGATTGAGGATTGCCAATAAGATTGCTATACTTATGGGATTAACCGTAATGCAAGCAAGCAAGAATTTCAAGAGCAATAAGCTGCTGACGATTTTTGGAAGATCGAATAGTATTTTTGAAGATCCTTTTGAAACACATGAACAACTAGTGATGAGCGGATACTCGTTATGTGTGAGGAATTATCCGTAGGGGTATTAATGCGGAAAAGAGCTGCAAAGCAGTGGGCACAAAGGATTCTCGGAATATCAGAGAATTTTTCAGGGTATCAAGTCATAACAGGGGCAACTGGGAACGAAGGTATGAACGACAAGTGTAAGCAGTTATCCATAAGGATTTATCGGTGGTCGGGAATAGCAAAAGTGGTGGGCACAAAGTCTCGAGAGAACATCAGAGGGTATCTTCGGAATCTTCTGGTGCACCAAGTAATCATCTGGAGTAAGGGGCTCTCCGGGAGGAAGTAGTTACGAGAACCTAGAGTTGGCGTTAGTAAAATCATTTAACCCGAATAGAAGAGAGATCAGAGTCCCAGAGTAAAGATCGAGGAATAAAAGATCCTAACACCACCCAGTTGGCGACATGGGCCCGTAAGTCACACAGCCAAGTTAGTAAATTAGTTTTTCGATGTCTAGACTCAACTTCGGCCAAGGAATTGGAAGGGGGCTTCCTACAGGCAGTCGGCTCTAATACCAACTTGTGGCGCCCCCGGCTCAATCGTACACTAATCATACACGCAAACGTGTACGATCAAGCACAGGGACTCACGCGAAGATATCACAACACAACCCTAACACAATTTAAACGGAGATCCACAATATTACAGACCAGGGATCCGAAGATCCGAATACATAAGTCAGTCATACAAATATTATCTGAGTACAGACATAGTTAGACAAGTTTTGCCTTAAGAAGGCTAGCACAAACAACGACACTAGATCGAAAGGCGTTGGCCTCCTGCCTGGGAGCCTCCGATCCTACTCCTGGTCGGCTGGCTCGATCCAGTAGTACGTGCCCTCAGGACCCTCCTGGTAGTAAGCTCCTGAGGTGGCATCTGGCTCCTGGACTCCATCGTCTGATGTATCATCAAAGTGGGATATGGGGAAAAGAGAAAGTAAAGCAACCGTGAGTACTCATCCGAAGTACTCAGCAAGCAAGGATCTATACTACATATGCAACATTATCAATGGAGAAAGGCTGTATATGTGGACTGGGCTGCAGAAATGCCAGAATAGAGAGAAGGCCTAGTCCTATCGAAGACTAGCATCTTCAAACATCTTCACGAGGCCATCATCTTGCAGCAGTAGAAGAGAGGAGAATAGCATTTTATTTAGCAAACAAGTTGAAGCAAAGCCTAGAGATCCTTCCTCGACTCCCAGCGAGAAAGCGATCCCGAAGCTTCAATTAAGTAACAAATATCCAGTTCAAGTAGTAGATCGGGATACACAAACTGAGCGTCCTTTACCGTAGGACCGGCTATCGATAGATCATTCATCCCTGCAGGGGTGCACTACTGTTACCCAACACGCTCGATCAACTCTGGCCGGACACACTTGCTGGGTAATGCCCGTCCTCGGAAGATCAACACGAAGCAACGCCCTACCTAGGCTCGGCAGAGAGGTCAGCACGCCGGACTAACCTATGCACCCAGAGGTCTTGGGCCATCGCCCTGGGCACCCTGCGCGTTGCGAGACTGGCCGGGGTGCAGGCGTGACACTGAACTCGTCAGTGACGTATCCAGCCCAATCCCGACAATCAGCCCGCACGGTGAATCGTGACGTCTGACGAGCTTTCGGGAGAAATGTACATCGTAGAGGGCCCCATAACCATTATCCCGCGTGGTGGTAGTGCGTATAGGGCACGTCGACCCACTCAGATCACTCACCCAAATCCAATAGGCTCATTTAGTATCACGCGGAGACAATCAGAGTCTCTGATGCTCCGCCACAATATCACACTCGAGTGCCCTTGCGGCACACTCGACATCATAGATCCCCAGCGGGTACCCACCAGGGTAGACCCGCCTGTAACAAAGGTCAAAGTAACCGTGTGGTCATAACATCAAGGGGAAACCCGAGGAATCACCCTCGGCGGATTCCACTCGACGAAATCATCAGGGTGAACGGATGAGGCATCAACCTCAAGGTTCACACTGAGGGGTTGCATGACAGAGTCGTATCAGAAGTGGAGAAGGAGGAATCACCCTCGATGACCACGACCGAACAGCTACACTGCAGAGTATTCATCAGGAGTGCGTTACGAGGTATCACCCTCGGCACTCGATAGTAACTATGCAGATTCGTACAACTAAGGGGGTTGTGAAGTGAGGTGTCGGTCTCTGGTCGACGATCGCGTTGATCGAGTCGTCGATAATCAAGCAGGGGCGACAAGGGTAAGGTGGTGGGGTCATTGATGGTTCACTACCAACCTATACTAAACAGTTTATCATAGGCAGGTAAGGTAACAATGAACAGGTTACAAAAGCAGGCTATGCATCAGAATAGGAGCATACATTAACAGTAGCAAAATCTAATGAAAGCAGGAGAATAGAATGGGCGATATCTGGATGTCTAGGGGGGGGGGGGATTGCATGGTTGCTCTGGCAAGAGAGAGAGATCGTCAACGGGCTGCTCGTCTGTAGCGTAGTCAAACCCAGCTGCAGCGTCGTCGGTCTCGGCGTCTATCGAGAGAGAAGGAGGGGAAGAGAAACAGTAAATACGGAGCAAACAAAGCATCACAAAATATAACAAGGCGATACGCGGTGCCAGGGGTGATCTAACGCAGGGATAGGTGATACCGGCGAAGGGGGAAAACATCCGGGAAAGTATCCCCGGTGTTTCGCATTTTCGGACAGGCGGACCGGAGGTGGATTGTTGCATGTTCGCTATGCTAGGGACGCGTGGCGGACGAACGGACTGCGTATTCGAATTCGTCTCGTCGTTCTGAGCAAGTTCCATGTACAAAGTATTTTCATTCGAGTTACGGATTATTTTATATGATTTATTGAAGTTTATTGCATTTTCTGAAATTACTGGTTTTATTATATATTCGAAATTAAATAGCAATAGCTAAGTGTACCCACATCTGTACCCACTAGTGGGCATGGAGAGGCTGTCTGGTGGGTCCAGCGGACCCAGTCAACAGCTGACTGTTGACTTGGTCAAAAGATGAACAGTGAATGTGGGGCCCGCATGTCATTGTCTCCTCACTAACTAACAGAGTTAATCATTATAGTTAGACAGGTTAATTAGGTTAAGTTAATTAACCTAAATTAATTAAGTTAATTAAATCAGTTAATTAAATAATTAATTATTTTCTTTTTTTTATTCTCTTTTATTTTACAAACGTTCTGGGGGTGGGCCCCCTGTGTCATAGGCAGAGGGGTCCTTAGCGGGCGAACTGGCATGCGGGTGCGTGCGCTGTGGCGCTGCGGGCGGCCGACCCGGGCGATGGCCGAGCGGGCGCTGCTGGGCGAGCGGCAGGGGCAGCGCGCGGGGGTAGGCGCGGTGGCACGGGCTGAGCGAGGCCAGAGCGGGGTAGCAGGGGCTGGCGGCTGCGACGAGCACGGCGAGGGAGCGGCCGCTCGCGGGCACGCGTGCGCGAGGACCTGTGCTGGGGCGTGCGGAGCAGACGGTGCGACGGCACGGTGCGAACGAGCAGGAAGCGGGGCGAGGCATGCGCGACGGTAGAGGGAGGCGGAGAGCGGCACTAGCAGCGGCAAGGCAGCAGCCGCAGGAGCTGCAGTGAGGCGAGGCGGGGAAGAGGATGGCCAGGGGCGACAGCGGAGGGGTGGCGCGGGCAGGAGCGGCCAGTGGGGGGGGGGCGCGAGCGTGGCCAGGGATTTGCGGTGAAGCGCCGGGGCATGGTGGGCGCGAGCTCGCAGAGAGCTCTGGCGCGGCGACCGAACATGGGGACGGTGCAACGACGGCCTATCTGCACGGAAGAGTGAGGGGAGCAGGGCTCACTGTGAGCCAGTAGGGGTGCGTAGCGGGCTCGGGGAGGCGCCGGAGTGGCAGATCGACGGTGATGACCGGCGGGGCAGAGAAGGGGGATGAGGCCAATCCGGCGAGGTAGGGGTCCCGCGCTCGTGCTTGTGGTCGGAGAGGAGGTAGCAGACGATGGCGGTGCGGGCCGACTCCGTCCTAGCACGCGGGGAGGTCGGAGAGCTCGCGGGCAAGGCATCCATGGCGACGACGGTGGTGAGGCTCGGGGACGGGGATGGTTGCCCCGATCCAGAAGCATAGGGGAGTGGGGGAACGAGGGGGGAGTGGACTAGGTCACGGGGAGAGTGGGGGGATAATGGGGCGGTTGGGCCAGCTGGGCCGGCTGGCCAACTGGGCAAGTTGGCCCAGTGGGGCCGTGACCCATGGGGTTTCTTTTAATATATATTTTTTGTTTGCCTTTTCTTTTTATTTATATTTGCTTTGCTGTTTTCTCTTAGTTTCCTTTTATTTTTGTTTTAGCAAAATACCAAAATGGCACCTAATTTGATGTTACCAAATATGCCACTGCCACATTAACTTGCTACCCAAGCTAAAATAGTTTCGTAATTATTTAATATTTAAAAGTATTTAAATAATAGTTTTCGCTACTGTTTTATCCATCTTATAGTATTTAAATATCTTATAAAGGTATGGCTTCTCCATCGCAATTACCTATGCATTATTTGGTTTACTCCGAATATTTTAGTTTTAATTTTTGAAAACTTTTATTGTTTGCTTGACTTTGAATTTGAATTTGAATCGGTTTTGAATCAAAGGGGAATCTAGCAACAGTAATTGCGATGACATGGCACCATTAGCGTGTGGTTACTGTGGCTTAACTACCGGTGTGTTACATTGCCGTTTGCAAAGCGTGTGCGATGTCAGACAATATCATAAACGGTGCGGGCAAACTAAATATTTGTGATAGTTGCCTTATCGTACACGATTCGCAACCATGAATTGTTTCTGATGTGGTATGCATCGTAAACGTTGCACCACAGAATAGCGTGTGCGATAATTGTCATGTACGACGATGTTACGACGGTCCGACGTTTCATAATCCTGTCCGACACTCGTACGACGATTAGCTAATCTTCTTAATTAGTTATCGCATACGGTTTGGGAAAGGTGAATGTGTGTGATTGTCTGCTTATCATACACGTTTCATAATCGTGGACCGTTTGTGATGGGCCGCGCATCATAAACGTAGCACCACAGAATACCGACTGCGATGGCAATACGAGCACAAACGAGTTGCAAGGATGCAGCGTCTGGGTGGCTCCCTATCCCTGACGGTTTCTGGGTCGTGTGGGAAGGACCCCCTTATCGCAATCACTCACTTGGCGATGGTTCCAAATGCCGTCGCATAAAAGGGTTAAAAACTGTTTGTATAACACCTCATTGTACCAGTGTCATGTCCTTTTTGCTCCATCTATTAGATTTGAGTCAAGTCAAACTTTGCAAAGTTTGACCAAATATATATTAAAAAGTATCAATATCTACACTACCAAATATATATATAGTACGAAACTACATTTCATAATGAATCTAACAATATTGATTTGGCATTGTGAATGTTGATACTTTTTCTATAAGATTCATCAAACTAGAGATGCTTTGGCTTTGAAAAAACTTATATGCAGACTAAAAAGGACCGGAGAGAGTAGTTAGTTATAAGTTTCTCTGCACCGCTAATTAACACAGTAGTAGACTGCTGTCGAGAGATAGAGTTATGTGCAGGCATCCCTTGATTAATGGCTTTTGCGACTTTTGATACACCGATATGCAATTTAATACGTTAGTAGCGACAATGATTTGATAATATACTGGTGGGGGTTATTCTGAAAGGATTCATCTACAGAAATGATTCTAGGAATGTGGACACGTCAAACACCTATTCCCTCCATTCCAAATTACTCGTCATGGTTTTAGTTCAACTAGTAATTAGGAACGGAGGGAGTAGCTATCTAGACTTGTAGTAGCCATGCATATTAGCCTACATGAACAGAATATTACCGAGTTATTATTTTTTTCTGTGATGTGATATGGTTGGTACGAGAATAACATGCGTATGCTTGTTTTTTCAAAAAGGCTGGCCAACTGGAATGGAGAACAGAAGAATATAGACTGAAGTGTCGATCGGCGGATGGAAGCTAGGCAGTAAGTCTATAGCGCGTACGTCGGCCAAACAGTATTCCGATTTCCGTGCCACCCACTGCTAGTCGTTTCATCGGCCCACGTGTTGGATGGCCTGCGTGCTATGGTGGATCAGCGCGACGCCCGACGATGCAGGATGGGTCGTGCGGGCGTGTCGTCGTGTAAATGTCGTGCTAGAGTAACTTATGATAAGGGTTAGGCTAAACCAGTGTTCCCATTCCGGGCCCGTTTCATCAGGGCTCTAGCCATCTAACCCGATCGATCAGCGAACAACATGGACGTATAAGGGCATCTCCAACACCCACCCCAAATCAGACCTCGCATCTGTCCACGGACAAGAGGAGCAGTCCATAAACACAGATAATGGAGCTGGTTATTTAAAACTATGTGCATATGTCCAATTTATTTAAGTGACCGCCGGCGCCCGTTCCCCATGTCTAGCAGGCCATGAGCCCTAGGAACTGAAGCTCCGCCTCCGCAGCCTGCAAGCGGCTAATCGGTCAACAATGTGATCTTGCCAAGCTTGGCTTCGCGGGAGCGAAAGAGTGGGGGCCTTCCTGGGACCCGAGCGCTGGCGACGTCCCATGCTCCACTCTTAAGCTTCCTCGTTGACGGCGGCACCCACGGACGTGCCAGCTGTGGTTGTGGCGACGGGTTGCGGCCGTGGCAGAGCTGGCGACCTCGTCCTCGCTCTTGTCGTACACTTCATCCGACGCCTCGTCGATCTCCTTGAAGGCGGCTTCTAAGTCCACCTGATGGAGGCGGTACCGCCAGCAGTCGTGGTGGATGTCGCTGGCTGTGCAACAGGAGTTGAGCAGCGCCTCCTGCTCAGGCACATCCACGTCCAGTGCGATGGCTGTGCCAGCTGTGAGTTGCTCCTCCGCGAGCCAGTGCTCGTCTAGGAGACAGAGGTTGTACTCCTGGTCGGCATTTTCCTGCCAGACCGTAGTCCGCCGCTCTTCCAACACCATCTCGATGTAGTGAGCACGAGCCTCGCCCATGATAATGTCGACCTTGGCCGCGAGGACGGGGGGTGCCGGCTCGTCGTCAGCTGATACGTCTCCGTCGTATCTATAATTTTTTATTGTTTCATGCTGTCGGAACCGGGGCTCCGGGGACCCAAGAAAGGTTCGAACTTTGGGGTGTGCTCGCAGAACCTCGCTAAGTCCGACCTCTCAGCTCGCTATCTCACAGCGATGCTCCGCGCGTGCTCAGGCGGGAGGGAAGAAGAACAAGGACACGGCAGTCTACCCAGGTTCGGGCCACCTTGCGGTGTAAGACCCTACTCCTGCTTTGTGTGTGGATTTCCTCGTGAGGGAGGATGAATATGTGGGTACAAACGGCCTTGGGAGGCTTCAGGAGCTGGTCCGGGGGATCCTCAACTCGATCCCTCTCTAAGGTGGTGCCGTAGCTATATTTATACTGGCCTTGGTCCCCTTAACCCCAAAACACTAGGCGGGAAGGGTTGCCACAATGGTCAATTTTAAAGGGGGACAGCAGTACAGCTTATCCAGACAAAAGGTGGTCTCCGCCTGCTAAAGTTTCTTGCCATGACATGCCGGTGGGTTCGACGATGACCTCCGTCCTAGCGAGCCCGCCGTCCTGGTCTTCATGCACCAAAGTGGCAACCTTTGGGGATTGCTTCGGGAACCGGCGTGCTGTCGTTGCTCCCTTAGCACGAAAGAGGAAAGCTATCCTTATCCGCGCCCGCTAGCGCGGCTCCTGGCGCCGCTCGTCGTGGCTCGCGTCACCCACGTGCAGCGCAAGGCGGGGCTTGGCGAGCCTAGACATATCCGATCCGCGAGGGGCCTTGGGAGGCAGCTTCGGGAGGCTGCTGTGACGCCCCCGGCTCAATCGTGCACTAATCATACACGCAAATGCACACGATCAAGCCTAAGGACTCACGGGAAGATATCACAACACAACTCTTAAACATAAATAAAGTCATACAAGCTTTATATTACAAGCCAGGGCCTCGAGGGCTCGAATACATAGCTCAATGGCATACAAGCGTCAGTGGAAGCATCAGATATCTGAGTACAGATATTAAAAGAGAAATAGAAAGGCCTTTAGAAAGGCGGGGCAAAATAAAACACTACGATCGAAAGGCGCAGGCCTCCTGCCTGGGACCCTCCGAACCTACTCCTGGTCGTCGGCAAGCTCGTAGTAGTATACATCCTCGGGGTAGAAGTGGTAGCTGAAGTCGTCAACCGGGGCAGCGGTCTCATGGGCTCCGTCATCTGGTTGCATCAAAAGGGTATGGGGGAAAAAGAAAGCAAAGCAACCGTGAGTACTCATCCGAAGTACTCAGCAAGCAAGGATCTACACTACATATGCAACATTATCAAAAGGAGGCTGTATATATGGACTGGGCTGCAGAAATGCCAGAATAGAGAGAAGGCCTAGTCCTATCGAAGACTAGCATCTTCAGAGGTCTTGCAGCATTAGAAGAGTGTAGATTAGTACCGTATAAAGTAGTAGTATCGATAAGTCTCAACCTCACCCAGAGATCCTTTCTCGACTCCCTGCGAGAAAGCAATCCCAGAGCCATACAGTCATCAACCTCGTCCTGAGATCCCTTCTCGACTCCCTCCGAGAAGCAATCCCAGAGCCATAGTATCCAATTTAGTTGTATCGATCGGGATACAACTCCGAGTGTCCATTACCGAGGATCCGGCTATGCATAGATTAGTTCTTCCCTGCAGGGGTGCACCAACTTACCCACCACGCTCGCTTAACTCCGGCCGGACACACTTTTCCGGGTCATGCCCGGCCTCGGCCAAACGACACACCGCAGCCCTACCTAGAGCTCAGCAGAGAGGTCCCCGCCGGTCTACATCCTAAGCGCTCGGGGGTCTTGGGCCATCACCCTCGCCCTCCGGGTCGTTGCGCACATGGCTCAGATCCAAGCACCACCTCTGTCGTGAATGGCGCTAATCACTCCATGCCGCACTGCTGAACTGGACATCTGACAGAGCTTTCGGCTGATGCATACGATGCAGAACGCCCATACTATGCCCACGTGATGGTTAGTGCTATCGGGCCAGAGGCCCACTTGAATCAAATATCCAAATCGTTAGTACCTTGGGGGTGCGGTAACGAGCAGAGACTCATGATCGATGTGACCCCGTCGCCCCGTCTCAAGGACTTGCGGCAAGGGCCAAGAATGCTCGGCCACGCCTCGTATTCATCACTCGGGCACCATACAGGTAACCCGTCTTCACATCACATGCGGGTAATCCTCAGGGTCGACCCGCCTTCCAAGTAACAGTGTAAAGTTATCCGTGTGTCCATAACATCAAGGGAATCCGAGGTATCACCCTCGTTGGATTCCTACTCGATGTATCCGTCAAGGTGAACTCGGAGGAATCACCCTTGCTGGGTTCACACTTGAGGTGTTGTACGACGGTGTCGTTATCGGAAGCGGGGAAGGAGGAATCACCCTCGATGACCACGACCGAATAGCTACTCTATAGAGTTAACATCAGAAGTGCTATAAGAGGTTTCACCCTCGGCACTTGATTGTAACGCTGCAGTGTCGTTACAACTAAGGGGGTGATGTGCGGTGCCGGGGCCTATCTTCAATCCCGTTGATCGGGTCTTCTGATAATCCAGTGGGGCAGTCGGGATAAGTGGGGTCACTGATAGGTCTCTACCCAGCCTATACTAAGCAGTTTAGGATAAGTAGGTAATGTATCAATAGCAGGTTACAATAAACAGGCTATGCATCAGAATAGGTAAAGTAGTAGCAGCAACAATTCTATTGCAAGCAGGAGAGAGAAAGAATAGGCGATATCGGTATGCTCAAGGGGGGGGTGCTTGCTTGGTTGCTCGGCGGCAAAGGCAAGGTCGTCAACGGTGGCGTCGGTCTCCGGAGCTGCGTCGGTACCGGGAACTGCGTCGGGGTCTAACGAGAGAGAAGAGGGGGAGGAAACAGTATAAATACACAGCAAACATGAGCAACACAATGTACGACATGACAATATGTAGTGCCGGGTGTGTCCTAACGTATGGTTGCACGTCACCGAGGAAGGGGGAATCCATCCGGGAATGTTTTCCCGGTTCCGGACATTTGTCAGACAGATGACCGGAGGGGAACGGTTCCATGTTCGGATAGTTAGGGACGTGTGGTGGACAAACGGACCGCGTATTCGGATTCGTCTTGAAATTCTGAGTAACTTTCATGTACAAAGTTTTTCGATCTGAGCTACGGATTATTTTATATGATTTTCTAAAGATTTATTGATTTTCTGGAATTTGCTGGAATTAATCTAAATTCAAAATTAAATTGGAAAATGCTTCGGGTACCCAGCTCTGTGTACACAGAGTGCACACAGTGGCTGACCAGTGGGCCAGGTTGACCAAGTCAACCGCCCAGTTAGCAGTGGCTGACGTGTGGGCCCTCTGCTGAGTCAGCAGGGCACAATCAGCAAACCTTATCCATTTGAATAGTAAAAGTGGGCCCCACATGTCAGTTTATTAATTTAACTAAATCATTTTCATTTGGCTAATTAACTACGTGGGGCCCAACTGTCAGTCAGTATCTAGGGTCAGACTAATTAGGGGTTAGGACTAATCTAAACGGGCGGGCCCACACTACAGTGGGTCAACCCACTGGTTAACGTGCGCGCGCGCGTGTGCCCGCCGGCGACGATCTACAGGGGCAGCGGCGAGGCACTAGCGGCCATCTCCGGCGACCATTTGGTCGACCGAGAGGTCCTACGTGACGCGGGCGACGCCGCGCATCCATCTACGGCGGTGGCTCAGACGGAGGTGGCCGGGAGTGGCGACAACGGCGACAGCTGAGCGGCGGTTAGCAGCGGCGCCAGCGGCAACTGGCGCTAGAGGGCACGGGGAGGAGGGGAAAAAGGCCGTGGAGGGCCGGAGGCTCACAGGAAGGGCAGCAGAGGGCTCGGGGGAGCCGGTGAGGTCGAGGTGGAGTAGATCGACGATAATGGCGACGGCGGCCGGGATGGATGGAGACGGGGCGAGGGCGACGATCCCGAGGCACGGGGCTCAACCTGATGCTTGCGGGCGACGAGGACGAGGACGCTGCTCCTCCTGGGCATGTCGGCTCGGCGAGGGGGGCAGGTGGCTGCGTCAGCGGCGACGGGCAGCCACGGCAGCGCTCGGTCGGGGTGGGAGAGAGCGAGGGAAGAGGAGAGAGTAACCTGGGGTGTGTCAGAGGGGTCCGCGGAGATGCTCTTATCCCCACCATGGCGGGCACGGGGCTCGCTGTCGAGCAGGCGAGCAGGGGGGACGGGGCGCGGCGTGCGGCTGGAGATGACAGCGAGGGGGGGTGAACAGCGCGAGGTGGGGGACGGCAGGCGGTGGGCTGGGCCGCCTGTGCTGACTAGAGCCTAGCCACTCGGGCCCCTTTTCCTTTTTCTTCTTTTCTCTTTTCTCTTTTCTGTTATTCTGTTTTGTTTTCTATTTTCTTTTCTGCTTTGCAATTTAGTTTAGTCACCAAATAAGTTTTGCAAAATATGTGACTTAGTCCAATATTTGCTGTGCAATATTTGTCACTGCTAGAAATTTGTTTGGGGTCAAGTGGATTTTATTTGGATTTTAAATAAAAGAATAAGGATTAAATATCTCTATTTTGTGGTTGTTAGAGTCACATAATTTATTTAGTATATGTTGAATATAATTTTAGAATTGTCTCTGGATTATTTATAATATTATGAACAATTTAGTTTTCAAATTTGAACAATTTTTATTTTCACTTTAAGTTTGAATTTCCATTTGAATTTGAAAAGGGATATGTTACTAATGATGATTAAGCACTGTTGATCATGATGACATGGCACAATAAAAGGGGATTACTGTAGCTAACCACTGGGGGTGTTACAAATCTCCTCCACTAATAAGAATTCTCGTCCCGAGAATTAAGAGGTGGAGTAAGGGGAAAGGACTAGGTTACGAAATTCTAACGATTCTTCTCAGTTTTGGTTGCTCTTCTCGACGAGGTCGACCCACTACGTTGATGTATTCATTCCTCTGTTTCAGGTCCTCATGACGAAGTCGGCATCCTTTCTTCGGGAACTCCATTGTACTTATGAATAGTAAGGGGCAACTTGGCAACGATAGAAGGCTATAAGGGGTAATCATCGGGGTTATCCCATGAACGAACACATGGGTATCTCTCGAGTTGGTCAAACGAAACACATCGGGAGCCAAGCAAGAACGTATAGTAAGAAGTTTCAAGTGAATAGGCAATCGTTCGATGTCTGAAACAAAGTGTGAAAATGGCCTAGAGCAACGAGAATAAGTACTGTGTCTGATACCAAAATTGATGTTCCCTCGGAAGGTGGCTCATGAATTGCGTACGAGGCCACGCGTGAGGAATAACTTTGACAACAGGGTGTATAGGAGAGTCAGGTTTCGATCCTATGGAACTGTGGGTTATGGGCCCACCACGTGGGTTAAAAGTAGGAAATACGTTGACATCTTGCACGATTATGATAGCAAGGCATGGCAGAGAATAGCCTGTCAGTTATGTTGGCAACAACGTCGGTACCAAGGGCGAGGGACAAAGAGAACCATCTTCCTGCTCGTTATACGAGGCGGACCAATAGGCAAAGTTCTCGTCCATCGATGGTTACCGGAATGTCATCAACAATAGTAACAGGGTCTTACTGACAGAGTGGTACAACAAGGTGCTTACCTAAGCAGGGAATTATTACTGCTCAGTTAATTCAGATTACAAGAAAGGTTAAACAAAACAATGGACAGGAAAATATGTTCAAACACATATTTCAGGGGTATATCCTTCCAAGGACAAGCAGAGCATGATATCAATGACAGGATAAAAAAAGTAGAAAACCCTTTAGCTGAGGGGAGAAAATTTTCATGGCATTACCCATACAACGGTGTTTGGATAATTGATAAATAAATTTTAGCATTGTGCTTCAAATGTTCATATTGAAGATCAGAGTACCACAGTCATGCTTCGAGATAACATGGACATGGTCTTCCAGTAGAGGTCAGACTTTGGATACACAAAGGATCCATCAGGAACAACTTATAGAGTAAGTCTTATAATTTCCTCATGGAAGAATGGCTAAACTTGCTAAAAAGGAAGAACTATAACAATAGGTCCTCCGGCCAGGTGTGCTAGGCATGGCATCACCTTATCGGGTCAAATAAAGACCAATGTTATAACTCTTAGAAATATGATCCAACCATCATATCTGACAGAGAATCAGATCTGATTGGTGTCAGGATACCTCAGACTCAGGATGTATGAGGAGAAAAAGGTGCGACACAAATTGACGAGACGACATTGTAAGATTCTCGGGAAATGAACTATGGAAGCAAGTTCCGAATCATGAGGTCATCATTAAATCAAGGAGAGGGTGAGGAGGTGGCTGACGGACTCAGCGACAATTCATTGAGATTTCCAAAAAGATGGATTTCTACAATTATGTGAACAAGGAGATACCACTTGTCAGATCAATTGATATAATGATGTATGCCCAAGGGAAACATACTCAATTAAACATTGATCGAAAAGTGCATCCAAAATATGGACTAAGTAGCACAATCAATGTTAGGATGATGAGTCAATAAACAACACATGAAGAAAGAAACTATCATTCGTAACTTACAAGCAATAGGGTTGCTAGGAGTTTCGAATTCACACACCATAATTCATTTGTCGGCATTCCGGTCATAAACAACACGGGGACCAAGAAGGAATGGTGATGGTGAGAAGTAACACTTGTATCAAGAATTCTCAAGAGGTGGTGAAATTCCCACGACATTCTTGACATAAAAGGTGGTAATATTCCAAGGTAAAGAAGATCAAATGCTGGATAGCAAGGAACTCGAGGTATAACACAAAACACAAACAAGTTTGTGTTGGGGGGAAGGCAATAAAGTGGCCGATGATATCACAAATCATCGAGGGCAAGGATGGTATTTCTCATCATGAATTCAATTGATATCCTGGAAGAGCTCAGAATGCTGATGATGATCACGACACATTTGTCGAGAGATTCCATGAAGATGTAATCGATCAGTGATGACATCAAGTTAAAGGAATGATGAAGCGAGAGGTTATTGGAACCATGGGTACGACACAACTCGAAATCAAGTTTGTTGTTCAAGGAGAAATGATATGACGAGGAAGATCGACGTAAGATTAGCTCACCGTCAAAATTTGTGCTCTGGGAAGAAGGACCAGGTAGCACAGTTAACATTAGCACGATAATGATGTAGCCGTTCAGGCTAGGATTGACATGATGGAGTATTAAACTTGTAAGCAATGAAGATTTCGAATACTTGTTGAATCGCAATGTGGACTCGATTCCATTATCGGTGTCCTTGAGTGTCTAACAACTCAGAACCCGGGGAAAAATTGGAATCGGTGAGAAATAATAGTAGATGAAGAACTCATAAGGAGTTATGTAGTTTTGTGATAATCTCGAGATACCAGGGGGTAATACTCGACGACAGATCAAAGTAGAGGTTGGACTGGGGTATTGCTCTACAGAAGACAAGTGCTTAACTTGCACGAGAAATGGTATTTAAAGGAGAACATGTTAGAACCACGATTGCAAAAGGCCAGATCCTAGATATAAGATGAACTTATACCAAGGGAATAATTAATTTAAGAGAAGCTTTAATGACTAGATATACATCGTGTCCATGGGCATGAACACAAAGTTCAAGGTCGACTCCCACTTCTGCAATGCAAAACCTTTCATACGCTGCTCTATATAAAAAAATGATTTGAGTGTGAAGACCTACATGGTGAATTACCAGAGGAGTATGAACCTTGGAAAACTTTCGGGTTCACACAGATTAAGGAAGGCATAGGTTCAACCCATCGGGGCATCTTAGAAACATATACTACAAGCTTCGAGAGTAATTATCACCAGCTCGAAAGCAGAGCATGGTTGGACAAATCAGGGAATAGGATTTACGAATGGCATTATGTATCAGAGAAGAACTTGAGGTTTTTGTATACAAAGGACACTGCCGAATGATAATTCAACAAAGGATCTGATGGTCCATATCGGGGTTGATGTGAGCATCGGCACACAATCAGAGGACGAAACAAAGCAAAGGCACTGGATTATAGAATCAACTGACTAATTCAAAGCTCAATTGCAAAGGATTTATGATTTACAAATCAAGGGATCAGAAGCAAATGCTCTAATTAAGGACGGATAAGTAGAGTAGGCTTAGGGGTACAATCGATGGCTATTTGATTGATCGAGATCCAGCTCATGTTAAAAATGATGTCTGAGCCGGAAGGATGAATTCTAGGATCTGATTGAGGATTTGCGAGCATTCTCAAAATATTGAATCAAGGGACTCGAAATGATAGTGACGGAGGATGTCAACGGAGATTACTAGAAATATGGATTTAACCATAATGCAGGAAGGCAAGGAATTCAGGAGCAATAAGCTGCTGAGGATCTTCCGAAAATCGAATAGTATTTCGAAGAATTTTGTGTAACACAAGAACAATTAGGAATGAACAAATCCTCGATAAGTGTGAGGAATTATTCGTAGGTGTAATCGTGCAGAAAAGAGCTGCAAGGCAGTAATCACAAAGGATTCTCGGAGTAGCGGGAAGTAGTTCAGGGTATCTTGTACTAACAAGAGTTATCGAGAATGATTGTATGGATGGCAAGTATAAGTAGCTATCCATAGGGATGTCTCGGTGGTAGGGAATTGCAAATCCGATGAGCACAAGTTCTCGAAAGAACATCGGAGAGTATCTTCAGAATTTTCTGGTGCACCAAGTAATCATCCGGAGTAAGGGCTCTCCGGGAGGAAGTAGTTACGAGAACCTAGAGTCGGCGTTAGTAAAAATCATTTATCCCGAATAGAAGAGAGACCAGAGTCCCAGAGTAAAGGTCGAGGAGTAAAAGATCCTAATACCACCCATTCGGCGACGTGGGCCCGTAAGCCACACAGCAATGTTAGTAAAACAGTTTTTGGTTACTAGACTCAACTTCGGCCAAGGAGTTGGAAAGGGGGATTCCTACAGTCAGTCAGCTCTGATACCAACTTGTGATGCCCCCGGCTCAATCATGCACTAATCATACACGCAAATGCACACGATCAAGCCTAAGGACTCACGGGAAGATATCACAACACAACTCTAAAACATAAATAAAGTCATACAAGATTTATATTACAAGCCAGGGCCTCGAGGGCTCGAATACATAGCTCGATGGCATACAAGCGTCAGTGGAAGCATTAGATATCTGAGTACAGATATTAAAAGAGAAACAGAAAGGCCTTTAGAAAGGCAGGGCAAAATAAAACACTACGATCGAAAGGCGCAGGCCTCCTGCCTGGGACCCTCCGAACCTACTCCTGGTCGTCGGCAAGCTCGTAGTAGTATCCATCCTCGGGGTAGAAGTGGTAGCTGAAGTCGTCAACCGGGGCAGCGGTCTCAGGGGCTCCGTCATCTGGTTGCATCAAAAGGGTATGGGGGGAAAAGAAAGCAAAGCAACCATGAGTACTCATCCGAAGTACTCAGCAAGCAAGGATCTACACTACATATGCAACATTATCAAAGGGAGGCTGTATATGTGGACTGGGCTGCAGAAATGCCATAATAGAGAGAAGGCCTAGTCCTATCGAAGACTAGCATCTTCAGAGGTCTTGCAGCATTAGAAGAGTGTAGATTAGTACCGTATAAAGTAGTAGTATCGATAAGTCTCAACCTCACCCAGAGATCCTTTCTCGACTCCCTGCGAGAAAGCAATCCCAGAGCCATACAGTCATCAACCTCGTCCTGAGATCCCTTCTCGACTCCCTGCGAAAAGCAATCCCAGAGCCATAGTATCCAATTTAGTTGTATCGATCGGGATGCAACTCCGAGTGTCCGTTACCGAGGATCTGGCTACGCATAGATTAGTTCTTCCCTGCAGGGGTGCACCAACTTACCCACCACGCTCGCTTAACTCCGGCCGGACACACTTTTCCGGGTCATGCCCGGCCTCGGCCAAACGACACACCACAGCCCTACCTAGAGCTCAGCAGAGAGGTCCCCGCCGGTCTACATCCTAAGCGCTCGGGGGTCTTGGGCCATCGCCCCTCGCCCTCCGGGTCGTTGCGCACATGACTCAGATCCAAGCACCACCTCTGTCATGAATGGCGCCAATCACTCCATGCCGCACTGCTGAACTGGACGTCTGACAGAGCTTTCGGCTGATGCATACGATGCAGAACGCCCATACTATGCCCACGTGATGGTTAGTGCTATCGGGCCAGAGGCCCACTCGAATCAAATATCCAAATCGTTAGTACCTTGGGGGTGCGGTAACGAGCAGAGACTCATGATCGACGTGACCCCGTCGCCCCGTCTCGAGGACTTGCGGCAAGGGCCAAGAATGCTCGGCCATGCCTCATATTCATCACTCGGGCACCATACAGGCAACCCGTCTTCACATCACATGCGGGTACCCCTCAGGGTCGACCCGCCTTCCAAGTAACAGTGTAAAGTTATCCGTGTGTGCATAACATCAAGGGAATCGGAGGTATCACCCTCGTTGGATTCCTACTCGATGTATCCGTCAAGGTGAACTCGGAGGAATCACCCTTGCTGGGTTCACACTTGAGGTGTTGTACGACGGTGTCGTTATCGGAAGCGGTGAAGGAGGAATCACCCTCGATGACCACGACCGAATAGCTACTCTACAGAGTTAACATCAGAAGTGCTACAAGAGGTTTCACCCTCGGCGCTTGATTGTAACGCTGCAGTGTCGTTACAACTAAGGGGGTGATGTGCGGTGCCGGGGCCTGGTCTTGAATCCCGTTGATCGGGTCTTCTGATAATCCAACGGGGCAGTCGGGATAAGTGGGGTCACTGATAGGTCTCTACCCAGCCTATACTAAGCAGTTTAGGATAAGTAGGTAATGTATCAATAGCAGGTTACAATAAACAGGCTATGCATCAGAATAGGTAAAGCAGTAGCAGCAACAATTCTATTGCAAGCAGGAGAGAGAAAGAATAGGCGATATCGGTATGCTCAAGGGGGGGGGTGCTTGCTTGGTTGCTCGACGGCAAAGGCAAGGTCGTCAACAGTGGCGTCGGTCTCCGGAGCTGCGTCGGTACCGGGAACTGCGTCGGGGTCTAACGAGAGAGAAGAGGGGGAGGAAATAGTATAAATACACAGCAAACATGAGCAACACAATGTACGACATGACAATATGCAGTGCCGGGTGTGTCCTAACGTATGGTTGCACGTCACCGAGGAAGGGGGAATCCATCCAGGAATGTTTTCCCGGTTCCGGACTTTTGTCAGACAGATGACCGGAGGGGAACGGTTCCATGTTCGGATAGTTAGGGACGTGTGGCGGACGAACGGACCGCGCTTTCGGATTCGTCTCGAAATTCTGAGCAACTTTCATGTACAAAGTTTTTCGATCTGAGCTACAGATTATTTTATATGATTTTCTAAAGATTTATTGATTTTCTGGAATTTACTGGAATTAATCTAAATTCGAAATTAAATTGGAAAATGCTACGGGTACCCAGCTCTGTGTACACAGAGTGCACACAGTGGCTGACTAGTGGGCCAGGTTGACCAAGTCAACCGCCCAGTCAGCAGTGGCTGACGTGTGGGCCCTCTGCTGAGTCAGCAGGGCACAATCAGCAGACCTTATCCATTTGAATAGTAAAAGTGGGCCCCACATGTCAGTTTATTAATTTAACTAAATCATTTTCATTTGGCTAATTAATTACGTGGGGCCCAACTGTCAGTCAGTATCTAGGGTTAGACTAATTAGGGGTTAGGGCTAATCTAAATGGGCGGGCCCACACTACAGTGGGTCAACCCACTGGTTAACGCGTGCGCGCGCGTGTGTGCCCGCCGGCGACGATCTACAGGGGCAGCGGCGAGGCCCTAGCGGCCATCTCTGGCGACCATTTGGTCGACCGAGAAGTCCTACGTGACGCGGGCGACGCCGCGCATCCATCTACGGCGGTGGCTCAGACGGAGGTGGCCGGGAGTGGCGACAACGGCGACAGCTGAGCGGCGGTTAGCGGCGGCGCCAGCGGCAACTGGCGCTAGAGGGCACGGGGAGGAGGGGAAAAAGGCCGTGGAGGGCCGGAGGCTCACAGGGAGGGCAGCAGAGGGCTCGGGGGAGCCGGTGAGGTCGAGGTGGAGTAGATCGAAGCTAATGGCGACGACGGCCAGGGTGGATGGAGCCGGGGCGAGGGCGACGATGCCGAGGCGCGTGGCTCAACCTGATGCTTGCGGGCGACGAGGACGAGGACGCTGCTCCTCCTGGGCATGTCGGCTCGGCGAGGGGGGCAGGTGGCTGCGTCAGCGGCGACGGGCAGCCACGGCAGCGCCCGGTCGGGGTGGGAGAGAGCGAGGGAAGAGGAGAGAGTAACCTGGGGTGTGTCAGAGGGGTCCGCGAAGATGCTCTTATCCCCACCACGGCGGGCTTGGGGCTCGCTGTCGAGTAGGCGAGCAGGGGGATGGGGCGCGGCGTGCGGCTGGAGATGACAGCGAGGGGGGGGGGGTTGAACAACGCGAGGTGGGGGACGGCAGGCGGTGGGCTGGGCCGCCTGTGCTGACTAGAGCCCAGCCACTTGGGCCCCTTTTCCTTTTTCTTCTTTTCTCTTTTCTCTTTTCTGTTTTTCTATTTTCTTTTCTGCTTTGCAATTTAGTTTAGTCACCAAATAAGTTTTGCAAAATATGTGACTTAGTCCAATATTTGCAGTGCAATATTTGTCACTGCTAGAAATTTGTTTGGGGACAAGTGGATTTTATTTGGATTTTAAATAAAAGTATAAGGATTAAATATCTCTGTTTTGTGGTTGTTAGAGTCACATAATTTATTTAGTATATGTTGAATATAATTTTAGAATTGTCTCTGGATTATTTATAATATTATGAACAATTTAGTTTTCAAATTTGAACAATTTTTATTTTCACTTTAAGTTTGAATTTCCATTTGAATTTGAATTTGAAAAGGGATATGTTACTAATGATGATTAAGCACTGTTGATCATGATGACATGGCACAATCAAAAGGGGATTACTGTAGCTAACCACTGGGGGTGTTACAGCTGCCCTGCGTGAGGCCCTCGAGGAGCTCTTTACGACGCTTGCTGACGTACACCTCGCGAGGCGGGTGACGAAGACAGGTACCTAGGGTAGTGTAATAGGCCTGACCTAGACACCCTTCCCCGAGGACACTGCCCTAAGGCCAAGGACATTCAAAGGATAGCACCATCTACCGACTGAAATCAACACATGGTGCAACCCACTCGACCAACAGTTCACTCGGACAACCCAATTCCATTCGACCGGGGTGTACCCACTCGAACGCACCAGAAACCACTCGGAAGAAAGAAGATCTAAGGTCACTCATGATGGCAAGGGTCAGGCGTTCACTCCGTAGTCTTAATGATCATTCATTTGCCTTTATTGCTGGCCTTATCAGTAACGTCCTGTCTTTATGGACATTGAACCCCTTGTAACGTGGGACGGCTGGGGTCCTGGCGCACTCTATATAAGCCACCCCTCCACTGGCACAAGGGTTCGCACCCCCTGTAACTTCACGCATAATTCAATCGACCGAGCCTCCGGGCACCGAGACGTAGGGCTGTTACTTCCTCCGAGAAGGGCCTGAACTCGTAAATCTTGCGTGCACAACCTCATCGTAGCTAGGATCTTGCCTCCTCATACTTACCCCCTATTCTACTGTCAGACTTAGAACCACGACAGTTGGCGCCCACCGTGGGGCTGGTGTCTTAGCGACTTTCCGGTGAGGTTGCGGTTTTTTCCGATTCCCATCATCATGGTTTTGGGTGGAGGTTTGGCTGAGGGCCACGAGATCCGTCTCGGCGCGCTCGTCTTCATCGCCGACGACTCCGCCTGGCTCCAGGAGGCCCCCCTCGATGTCGAGACGTTCCCCGTCCGCGGGGCGACGCACTTTCGCGCATGTGTCCGCGGCGTCCTTCTGCGGCAGCCGTCGACCCAATATCGGTCGTTTCCTACGGCGTCTTCGTTCCCCGCTGTTCACCGTCGCAAGCGATCCGGTCGATCGCGGCTTCAGCGGTGGGTGAAGCATGCAGTGGCACGTCAATCGGCCACCCCTCAAGTCGCGGCAATCGAGAACGATGAATCTCTCTATGGCCTGTTCGATCTGTCGACTGGCTCCGTCGAGACTCTGTCCGAGTGTGACAGGAGCGATCCTGCGGCGGAGGTCCTGATGGTCGACACGCCGCGTAGCCCACCTGGCATGCGTCGCAACGGAGGCGGCGACGGCGGTGGCGATCCGTCGCGTGTTCGCGAGGAATACCACCCCGAAACCCTCTCTTCACAGCGGAGGGAGGAACTTCACCGCCGTAACGAGGAAGCACTCCACACGCCCATCGTCGGAGAGACCTCTGAGGCTCAGGCCTTGGAGGCAGCGCGCTTGGCCACTTTGGCTGAACGCACTCGACTGGAAAATCTTCAGCATGCACTCGACGAACGTGCTCGGCAGCGGATTCCTGAGTCCAGTCGATGGCGGCAATTGTTCCCTCCTGAACCTCAGGTATACCGCACTCTGATTCAGAATCTTGCAGCCATAGCTCATATAGCAGAATCCATCCAGCCATCCCAGTCAGAAGCTGGACGAGGTTTGATGCAGATCCGGGCTCTGCTCCGGGCGGCAGGAGACCAAAACACTGCAGTATCACAGTCGCGTAACAGAATCCATAGCAGATCTGTGGTGGCTAACACAGTTCAGTCAGCTCACAGCCCAAGATCGCCTCCGCAGCGTGAGGGGCGGGTGCATCGCTAGGATCAGCACTTGGGTCGGATCCACGGGCAGTACGATCATCGACTCGGCCGTGATGACCGCCGTCGGGCGCCTACACCCCCTCCGAGAAGCGGATCATATGTGCCCCGGCACTATGATGATAGGCGCCCGCACAGCGGAGGGCGGAGGACGCCGGTCGACCCAAGAGAGCCAGGGTTTGATGCGAGGTTAATTTTAGTGCAAGGTTTGGTCGACAGGAACCGAGCACACAGAGAGGGGCAAGGCAGGGATCGCCCGAGTGGAAGCAGAATTCATGTTTCGGGTCCCGAGTGTTTTAGCAGAGCTATCAGAGCCGCTGAGATCCCCCCAACTTTAGGTTGCCGACTGGGGTTAGTAAGTTCACCGGTGAGTCGAAGCCTGACACTTGGCTGGAAGATTACCGAGTGGCTGTCCAGATCGGTGGTGGAAATGATGAGGTAGCTATGAAACATCTTCCTCTCATGCTGGAAGGGTCGGCCAGAGCATGGCTGAATCAGTTGGCTCCAGGCAGTATATTCAGCTGGGAGGAGTTAGCCCGAGTGTTTGTCAAGACATTCGAGGGCACATGCAAATGGCCTGCGGGGTTGACAGAATTGCAACATTGTGTACAGAAGCCGAATGAAACTCTGAGGGATTACATCCAAAGATGGACCACTTTACACCACACAGTAGAAAATGTATCCCAACACCAAGCAGTTTGTGCCTTCAAGTAAGGCGTTCGGTATCGAGAGCTTAACTTGAAATTCGGTCGGACAGGAGATATGTCTCTGACCCGAATGATGGAAATAGCCACCCGGTACGCTAATGGTGAAGAAGAGGACCGACTCCGCAGCGGAAAGGGCAAACCAGTCGCTCAAGACACCGGAGTGGGTCGAAAGCAGAAACGCAAAGCCGAGCCAGCAGGTCCAGGTGAAGCTGCAGTTGTAACTCAAGGAAAATTCAAGGGGAAGCCCAAAGGACCCTGGGTCCCCAAGAAGGTGAAAGATCAGGCTGGGAAGGATGTGTTGGACTTGCCATGTCACATTCACACCAAGAAGGATGAAGAGGGAAATCTGATTTATCCCAAACATACCACTGGACAATGTCGGCTCCTGATCCAGCAGTTCCGAGAGAAACAGCCCAATGAAAAGGAAAAAGAGTCTGACAAGGATGGTGACCAAGAAGACGATGATGACGGTTTCCCTAACGTCAATTCCACTTTAATGATTTTTGCTGACATTGAGAGTAAAAGTCGACTGAAAGTCATCAACAGAGAGGTAAACATGGTTGCTCCGGCAACGACGACATATTTGAAATGGTCAAAGACTCCCATCACATTCGACCAATCTGACCACCCACCGCACGTCGCTACCCCCGGGAGGCAAGCGTTGGTGGTCGACCCGGTCGTTGGGAGCACCCGACTGACCAAAGTCTTGATGGATGGTGGCAGCGGCTTGAACATTTTGTATGCTGAGACTCTTCGCGGGATGGGCATTCCGATGTCCAAGCTCAGTGAGAGCAACATGTGGTTCCATGGTGTCATTCCAGGGAGGAAAGCTGATTCACTCGGACAGATCACTCTTGACGTGGTTTTCGGTGACTCAAAGAATTACCGCAAGGAGAAGTTGACATTTGAAGTTGTGGATTTTCACAGTGCCTATCATGCTATTCTGGGCAGAACTGCATATGCCTGTTTCATGGCTCGACCGTGTTACGTGTACCTCAAGCTGAAGATGCCTGGCCCCAGGGGCGTGATCACGGTCACTGGTAATCGGCAACGAGCAGAAGAGTGCCTCTAGAAGGGCTCTAAGATAGCCGATGAACAGATGGCAGTGATAGAAATGGAAGAATATAAGAAGACTGCAGATCCGAGTGATTTGTTGCGCGCTAAGAAGCCTGCTTCCGAGTCAGCATTTCAGTCATCCGGTGAAACAAAGCCTGTTCACATTCACCCGACCGATCCCAGTGCTGCTCCGACTCATATCTCAACAACACTCGACAGCAAATAGGAAGAAGCGCTCATCCAGTTCCTCCGTGAGAACTGGGACATCTTCGCATGGAAGCCGTCTGACATGCCGGGTGTACCCAGGGGGCTGGCTGAGCATCGTCTGCGAGTCGATCCAAAGGCAAAACCCATGAAAGAGCACCTCCGTCTGTCCGCTGCGGAGAAGAGAAAGGCAATCGGCGAAGAGGTGGCTCAACTTTTGGCAGCTGAGTTCATCCGCAAAATTTACCACTCCGAGTGGCTCGCCAATGTTGTCATGGTTCCCAAGAAGGACGATTCACTCCGTATGTGCATTGATTTCAAGCATATCAATCGGGCCTGCCCGAAAGATCATTTTCCTCTCCCCCGCATCGATCAGATAGTCGACTCAACTGCGGGATGTGAGCGATTGTCCTTCCTGGATGCATATTCCGGGTACCATCTGATCCGACTGTATGGACCTGATGAAATAAAAACAGCTTTTATCACCCCATTTGGGTGCTTTTGCTACATCACCATGCCCTTTGGTCTCAAAAACGCTGGTGCTACATTCATGCGCATGATACAGAAGTGTCTGCTAGCTCAAATCAGTCGGAATGTGGAAGCATACATGGATGACATCGTGGTTAAGTCGCGCAAAGGTTCCGACCTGCTGACTGACCTTGCCGAAACCTTTGCCAATTTGAGAAGATATGATATTAAGCTTAATCCGTCGAAGTGTACATTTGGAGTTCCAGGTGGAAAGTTACTCGGTTTCCTCTCTTCCGAACGTGGGATCGATGCGAACCCAGAGAAAGTTGGTGCAATCCTCTGAATGAAATGCCCTGTGCGTGTACACGACGTTCAGAAGCTTACTGGTTGTTTGGCCGCTTTGAGTCGATTCATCTCTCGTCTCGGTGAAAAGGCATTGCCTCTTTACCGACTGATGAAGAAATCTGATAAGTTCGAGTGGACTCCTGAAGCTGACGCAGCGTTTGCAGAGCTCAAAGCCCTGCTTTCCACCCAGCCGGTGCTTGCTGCTCCAATCAGCAAAGAGCCTTTACTGCTTTATATAGCAGCCACTGGACAGGTTGTCAGTACAGTACTCACGGTCGAGCGGGAAGAAGAAGGTAAAACCTCCAAGGTTCAATGCCCAGTGTACTATATTTCTGAAGTCTTAACTCCATCCAAGCAGAGATATCCACATTATTAGAAGCTTGTCTATGGAATTTACTTGACCACAAAGAAGGTTGCACATTACTTCTCAGATCATTCGATTACAGTCGTCAGCGACGCTCCATTGTCAGAAATTCTGAACAACAGAGATGCAACTGGCCGAGTGGCAAAGTGGGCGATTGAACTCCTTCCGCTGGATATCAAGTTCGAGGCAAAGAAAGTGATCAAGTCTCAAGCGATAGCAGATTTCCTCGTCGAGTGGATTGAACAACAGCTACCGACCCAGATACAGTCGGAACATTGGACTATGTTCTTCGACGGGTCCAAGATGTTGAATGGTTCAGGCGCCGGAGTAGTCCTGGTATCTCCACGAGGCGACAACCTCAGATATGTTCTTCAGATTCACTTTGATTCCTCCAACAATGAAGCTGAATATGAGGCACTCTTGTATGGGTTGCGTATGGCCATTTCACTCGGCGTCTGCCGCCTAATGGTTTACGGTGACTCAGATTTAGTGGTTAATCAAGTGATGAAGGAGTGGGACGTCAGGAGCCAAGCTATGACTGGTTATTGCAATGCGGTGAGAAAGTTAGAAAAGAAGTTTGAAGGGCTAGAGCTCCACCATATACCCCGACTGAAGAATCAAGCAGCTGATGACTTGGAGAAAATAGGTTCCAAGCGGGAGCCTATTCCCAGCAATGTGTTTTTGGAGCATATTCATGCACCATCAGTTCAACAAGATACCTTCACTGAAGAGCCCCCACAGCCTAAAAGTTCCACTGATCCGACTGAAGTTGAAATCCCAGCTGTGGTCGACTTGATCATGGAAGTTTTGATCGTTATTCCTGATTGGACAGTGCCGTATATCGCATATATTCTCAGGAAAGAGCTTCCAGAGGATGAAGAAGAGGCTCGCTAGATTGTCTGTCGATCCAAAGCCTTTACAGTAATGGGGGGGCAACTCTATAGAGAAAGTGTCACTGGGGTCGTTCAGAAATGCATCACTCCGGAAGAAGGCCGAATGATCCTCGATGATATTCACTCGGGAACCTGTGGTCACCATGCGTCTTCTCGGGCCATCATGGCCAAAGCGTACCGAGTAGGGTTTTATTGGCCGTGGGCAAATGAGATGGCAAAGGAAATAATTGACAAATGTGAGGGCTGTCAGTTCTACTCCAACATGTCCCACAAACCCGCTTCAGCCCTGAAGACCATTCCACTCGTCTGGCCATTCGCTGTTTGGGGTTTAGATATGGTGGGACCTCTGAAGACTGGCAGGAGTGGTTTCACCCATGTGCTTGTAGCAGTCGACAAGTTCACCAAATGGATCGAAGCTAAACCTGTCAAAAGCCTGGATGCAAGTACTGCATTCAGCTTCATCAGAGGGTTAACATTTAGATATGGAGTCCCACACAGCATCATCACGGATAATGGGTCGAACTTTGATTCTGATGAGTTCCGAGCTTTCTGTGCGTCCCAAGGTACTCGGGTCGACTATGCTTCAGTCGCCCACCCTCAGTCGAATGGACAAGCAGAAAGAGCAAACGGTTTGATTCTCAAAGGGCTAAAACCTTGATTGATGCGCGACCTCAAGCATGCGGCCGGCGCTTGGGTAGATGAGCTACCGTCAGTCCTTTGGGGATTAAGAACAACACCAAATTGGTCGACTGGTCAAACCCCCTTCTTCATGGTCTATGGGGCTGAGGCTGTGCTGCCGAGTGACTTGCTTCACAATGCGCCCCGAGTAGAACTTTTTTCAGAAGCCGAAGCAGAACGAGCTCGAGAAGATGCTGTTGATCTTCTGGAAGAAGAAAGAGAGATGGCCTTGATCCGATCGACCATTTATCAGCAAGACCTTCGCCGATTATATGCCAGAAATGTGAAGGGTCGAGCATTTCAGGAAGGGGACCTTGTGCTCCGAGTGGACCAGCAACGGCCTCACAAACTTGCCCCCGCTTGGGAGGGTCCCTTCATCGTCACCAAGGTGCTCCACAACGGAGCATATCACCTCTACAATGTGGAGCATAATAAAGACGAGCCACGCGCTTGGAATGCGGAGCTACTCCACCGTTTTTATACTTAAGTGTTCAGACTGATTAGATGTAATAAAGAGTACCTTTCAGTTCGTTTATCAAAGACATGGTTTTACAATCTCCTAAATGATTGTTGTTACTAATACATGTGTCTAAAATCCCCCAGTGAGTGGCTTAGCCGCGAATCCGACTCGCCTAAGTTCAAAAAATCCTACCGAGTGATGAGCAACCCTCACACTCGGGGGCTTAGCTGCAGTCCTGTACTCGCTTAAGTTTGTAAAATCCTACCGAGTGGTGAGCAACCCTCTCACTCGGGGGCTTAGCTGCAATCCTGTACTCGCCTAAGTTTGTAAAATCCTACCGAGTGGTGAGCAACCCTCTCACTCGGGGGCTTAGCTGCAGTCCTGTACTCGCCTAAGTTCAAAAAATCTACCGAGTGTGAGCAACCCTCTCACTCGGGGGTTAGCTGCAGTCCTGTACTCGCCTAAGTTCGTAAATCCTACCGAGTGTGAGCAACCCTCTCACCGGGGGCTTAGCTGCAGTCCTGTACTCCCTAAGTTTGTAAAATCCTACCGAGTGGTAGCAACCCTCTCACTCGGGGGCTTAGCTGAGTCCTGTACTCGCCTAAGTTCGTAAAATCCTACCGAGTGGTGAGCACCCTCTCCACTCGGGGGCTTAGCTGCAGTCCTGTACTCGCCTAAGTTTGTAAAATCCTACCGAGTGGTGAGCAACCCTCTCACTCGGGGGCTTAGCTGCAGTCCTGTACTCGCCTAAGTTTGTAAAATCCCACCGAGTGACGAGCAATCCTCACACTCGGGGGCTTAGCTGCAGTCCTGTACTCGCCTAAGTTTGTAAAATCCCACCGAGTGACGAGCAATCCTCACACTCGGGGGCTTGGCTACAGTCTTGTACTCGCCTAAGCGCAAAACATGCTCCATCCTGATCTGCAAGGACGACGAGGTGCAGGTCGTCTGCGATCCTCTCCTCAGAACTGCATCTGTTCCGAGTTAAGATACAAGTTCCACTCGGAAATAAAAACAAGCATATTTAAGGGCAAACTTAGTTCGGACGAAGGAGCTTAAAGTACTCGGGCATCAGGCCCGAAGGAGTTTTACGGTTACAAAATCACTCGGCATACCGAGGCAAATTGAACCGGATCATAAAAGTTCAGACGAAGGAGCTTAAAGTATTCGGGCATCAGGCCCGAAGGTGTTTTACGGTTACAGAATCACTCGGCATACCGAGGCAAATTGAATCAGATCATAAAAGTTTCATTCACTCCGCAGAGGGGCTGGCAGGCTCGACAAACTCGTCCAGATCGATTCCATTTGCGATTCGAGTAGTAGCACCAATGAAGGTCTCCATGAAAGACTGGAAGTCAAGTTTCTTGGTGTTGGCGACCTTGATTGCCGCTAGCTTCTCTTCTCTGGCTTCCTTGCAGTGGACATGAACCAGGGACAAAGCTACGTCAGCACCGCATCGAGCAGCGGACTTCTTCCACTCCTGCACTCGACCAGGAATCTCGTTGAGTCGAGCCATCAGAGACTCGAGATCGTTTCGGAGCGTTTCCCCTGGCCAGAGCGCTGTGTCGATCCGCGACACCGCAACTTTGAGTCGAGCAAGATATTCCAAGGCACTGGCAAGGCGAGACTCCAGTCGGAGCACGTTCATGGCTGCTTCATCTTTGACAGGGGAGTTGATGGGGTCCAAGTTCGTCTCGACCCGCCCGGTCTCTTCCTCGAAGTCTTGACAGAATTCTGCACTCGCAGAGAAATAATGAGTCGACAGCAATATGATGAGTCGACGAAAGCAAACCAATCGCACAGAGAAAAGTACCTTCAAGCATGAGGAATAATTTTTTGGCGAGTCCTCCCAGGTTGTTCTCCAGCTCATCCCTCCTGCGGGTGATGTCTTCTACTTTGTCGGTCAGGGTCCGCTTGTCCTTCTTCAGACGAGTCACTTCTTTGTTAGCTTCGTCAAGAGCAGCCTTCAGCTTGGTATTCTCTCCCTCCAGCTTTCCGACTGAGGCCATCTTTTGGTCGGCAAGCGCTGTTCTGTCTTCGGCGGTTTTCTTCGCAACCGCAAGGTCAAGGTCCTTCTTCTCCAAAGCCTGTCTCATTGTTTCTAGAAAGAATAACATTCGAATCAGAAAAAGGAGGAGAAAAGATGGCAAGAGAACCGGTCAACAAGCTTTCCTTACCAGCAGCGTCATCCTTAGCCTTCTGCAAGTTGTTTCGAGCCAACTCCAGGTCAAGATTGAGCTGGATTTGCTTCTTCTCCAAGTCGGCAAACCGGGCTCCAAGATCACAAGATTTCTGTGTTCAGAAGATAGTCAGTCGGCAGACACAAAGATTGGTTGCTTCCGAGCAATAAAGTAGCAAGTTCAAATAGTTCTAAGACTACTGCTGAATCAAACATTCGCCAATAGTCTCGGGGACTACACCTAGTGGGTGCACTCAGCGTGCCCCCACTGGACCGACTTTTTCAATCGACTTGGTCCGTCCAGTCAAAAAAAAAACTCAGACCATAGCCGACTGCCCGCAGTCGACTACGGTCTCGGGGACTACACCCAGTGGGTGCACTCAGCGTGCCCCCACTGGTAAAGGTTCCACTCGGCATGATCTACCCAGACCGAGTGGAAAAGCTCTGTTCAAAGACCCCCGCCGAATCAAACATTCGACGGCGGTCTCGGGGACTACACCCAGTGGGTGCACTCAGCGTGCCCCCACTGGTTCAGAGATTCAATCAGCACAACCTAGTTGACTCAAGTGGAAGAACTACTCAACAGAAATTAAAACACCCACTGGGTGTGCAGACTGACAATGGGTGTGCAATTAAGGTTCCAAAACGCTCATCCACGGACGTCTTGCGGATAAGGCGGCAGTTTCTAAATATCATATCCTAACAGAACAAGCGTCAAGATGGAGTTCATTCGGAAGTAAGCTAACCTGGACATTGGCCTGAAGTGCTGAGCTGGCATCATAGGCAGCTTGACTGGCCTCGCGCACCACCTTCATCTGCTCCATCATAACGCCAGCTTGGCGTATAGCCTCCTTGGCAGCACTCACTTGGTCTTTTGGGACGTGATGGGCGGTGGGAGGTGCAGTCGGTGTATCAGGTGCAGTAGCTTGAGAGCTTGAGGCATGAAGTTGGACAGACGAAGCAAGGGTCGGCACAGTCGACGATGAAGGACGAACACTCGACAAGGGATTCGCAAAAGTAACGGAGGCACGGTTGAAGTCCCCGGATTGCTGGATAGCTGGTTCCGTCGCCGGCGTTGACTGAGGCGTCTTGCTAGCTGGTACCTTCTTGACTGAGGTCCTGCTCCTCCTACCCACGAGTTTCTGTGGCTCATCTTCATCATCGTCTTGAAGTTCAATAACATTTTGCAGAGCTGCAAAAGAATCGACCGCAAGAGTTCAGTCGACTGTAGAATCGGCTAGCAAAGAAAAGACGAGATAACAGGGGTCATACCCACTTTGGATGTGACCGCGTCCTCCATCTCCTCGTCACCATCATCTTGGTAATCAGAAGTCCCGGAGGTAGCAGTGCTGCAAATCTCAAGGTTCACTCGGTCAAGCAAGTGAATGGGTCGACAACTGAAATAAGATTCTTCGAACAAAGGGTGAAAATGAAATGCTTACGCAGAGGCGACGGGAACATCAACCTTGATCTTGGGCAAAGCCTTCCGTGGCTTTGACGGCGCGGTCTTGAGCTGCTTCGGAGCCTTCTCAGTCGGCACCGGAGAAGATGTCCGAGTGCGCTTCGAAGTCTGTCTAGTCGGTGCTGCCACCTTGACCCGGATACTTGCTGGGTCGTGCTTATGCTTGGAACGCTTTTCCGCACGAGGTGGAGAATCGACCTCCTCATCACTGCTCGAGTTTTCGTGCTCTTCGTCACTCTCCCCATCGGAGTTCCAGTCGCCGCTGTCGCCTCCGCTCTCTTCTCCTTCCTGGATCTGCTCCCCGTTGGGCATCGAGTACAGCTCAGTATATATCTGCGAAGCAAAGAATCGAACAAGCATCAGTCGGTTCCAAAGACAGTTTACAAATTAGAGTAAAAGTCACTCGACATCGAAGGTCTGACCTTGTCTGGTTCGTTATCAGCGCTGAGTGGCGGAATTCTCCTGGACCCCCTGGGGTTGTCTTTGTTTCCGGTAATGCCCTGCAGCCACTGCGCCACCGTCTCCTCGGCAACTTCCTCCGGGTGGATCCGAGCAGAATCATCGGCGCCCGAGTACATCCACATAGGATGATCGCAGGCCTGGAGCGGCTGGATGCGGCGAGTGAGAAACACCTCTAGCAAATCCATGCCGGTCACACCATCGCGGACAAGTTGAATCACTCGGTCAACCAACATAGTCACCTCCGCCTTTTCTGCTGGAGTCACTTTCAAGGGAGAGGGCTTCTCAATTCACCCCATGGTGAAGGGGGGAAGGCCAGTCGACTGACCAGGAGTTAATTGGTCCTTACAATAAAACCAGGTCAACTGCCACCCTCTGACCGAATCGGGAAGAGTCATAGGAGGAAAAGTGCTTTTTCCTCTCATCTGGATCCCTAGGCCTCCACACATCTGGATCACGTGCGTCCTCTCGTCACTCGGATTGGCCTTTTTCATAGACTGTGAGCGGCAAGTAAAGATGTGTTTGAAGCGACCCCAATGCGGTCGACAACCCAGGAAATTCTCACACATGGAGACAAATGCAGCGAGGTATGTGATGGTGTTCGGAGAAAAGTGATGAAGTTGGGCCCCGAAAAAGTTCAGAAAACCTCGGAAAAAAGGATGAGGGAGCAGAGAAAAACCACGGTCGACGTGGGTCGCGAGGAGGACGCACTCACCCTCCTGCGGCTGCGGCTCGGTCTCATCACCTGGCAGCCTCCAGGATCCATGAGCGATCAAGCCCCCCTCGACCAGATCCTCCATGTCCTCTTGCCGAATCGTGGAGCGAATCCAGTCGCCTTGGATCCAGCCGGGCGGCAGGCCGGATCTCGACGACGATCCACCCCGACTCGTCTTCTTGCCCTTCGCTGCCGCCGTCGCTTTCTTCGCACGCTCCAGGGCCGCCGTCTTCTCCTTCCCCATCACGGCAGGCTGCGCTCGGGCGGGGCGGTGGTGTCGAAGGTGGCGGTGAATGTGGTGGTGAAACAGGAGATGAGGAAGGGGATGGGGAGCACAGTACCAGGCTCATCGGCCCCGACGCCTTATATGGACCTGCTCCCGAGTGGCTGACTTGTGGGCCCAGGCAATCCAGTCAAATCCCGCAATAGTCGCGCGCTGGATACGTGGCGAAAAAGGTGGCGCAAGAATCGAGGCGTTCCTGCCTAACCCGCTTCGTTTACTGTGGCACTCTCCGTCCCGCGCGCTTCTCCAAATTTCGAATCCCGTGAGATTCGGAAGCGGTAGCGTGACCAATCGCGCCGAGGATTTTATAGCATACCAACACTCAGAGCTTATCAGCAAAAATCACTCGACGACCTCTGAATGGACCCAGGCGACTGAAAATGAAGTTGAAGTTTTTACAAAGATCACCGGCCCAGTTAGGATGCCTCTGAAGCATATAAATCGGGTCGGAACCATCTTCAACCCCTTCTCCACTCGGACCCAGATCCATTCGGGGGCTAATGACGAAGACATGTACCTAGGGTAGGGTAATAGGCCTGACCTAGACACCCTTCCCCGAGGACACTGCCCTAAGGCCAAGGACATTCAAAGGATAGCACCATCTACCGACTGAAATCAACACAGGGTGCAACCCACTCGACCAACAGTTCACTCGGACAACCCAATTCCATTCGACCGGGGTGTACCCACTCGACCGCACCAGAAACCACTTGGAAGAAAGAAGATCTAAGGTCACTCAGGATGGCAAGGGTCAGGCGTTCACTCCGTAGTCTTAATGATCATTCATTTGCCTTTATTGCTGGCGTTATCAATAACGTCCTGTCTTTATGGACATTGAACCCCTTGTAACGTGGGATGGCTGGGGTCCTGGCGCACTCTATATAAGCCACCCCCCTCCACTGGCACAAGGGTTCGCACCCCCTGTAACTTCACGCATAATTCAATCGACCGAGCCTCCGGGCACCGAGACGTAGGGCTGTTACTTCCTCCGAGAAGGGCCTGAACTCGTAAATCTTGCGTGCATAACATCATCGTAGCTAGGATCTTGCCTCCTCATACTTACCCCCCTATTCTACTATCAGACTTAGAACCACGACAGCGGGGGCCCTCGCGAGGGTCTTGCTCGTGAAGCCTTGAAGATGGGTCATGCTGGGCATGCAGCATGCGCCGTGCCTTGGGCCGCAGGCAGACGGGTCTGGGTACCCCCAGTCCCACGGGCCCGACAGTAGCCCCTGGGCCTGTGGCATGCATGATTCCGCCAGCTGGAGGGGCGAAATGGCGCGGGCCCCAACCGCCTGTGGGTGAGGCGCGACGCGTGGCGCACGACGGGGCATGGGATGCCCCCACTTCCCCATGATGCCTCGGCAACCACCCGGGCTGACATAAAGCCTGGCGGGCGCTGCGCGGGGGCATCATTGCTCCGAAGGTGAAGGGGCACAGACCGTCCTCCTTCGAGTGCTATATAAGGGCAAGGGGTCGAACCTCTTGGCCCATCTCCATCTTCTCGCCTCTCTATCTCCATCTGCCATTGTCGTAGCCATGGCGCCCTTGAGGAGGTTCTTCGCCGCTAAGAAAGGGAAGGCGGCGCTGGAGGAAGCGGAGCTGCCGAAGCCAGCGAGGGGCGAGGCCGCCCTCGCAAGTCCACCGCCGCGCCCGGGGCGGCTCCCCAGGGACGTGGGCGTCCTCCATTGTCAGCCTATGCTGGCTCGGGCAGCCGCAGGAAGAACTCAGCCTGCGGGCCCGGGGGCCAAGGTGGCCGCGGCCGAGAGGGAAGGGACGGTGCAGCCGTCCGGCCTCCCGGTCATGGAGTCGCTCCGCCGACTCGGCCCGCGAGTTCATCGTGGGGATGGACTGCCAGCCTCGGACCTGGCTCCGGCTCCCAGACTCCTTTGCGGAGGAGATGGCGGACCGCGCGCCCCTGGGCCTGTGGATGCAGCTGGACGGCTGCTGCAACGGCGCCTCCTAGGTGGCGATCGAGTTTACCTCCCTGGGCTTCATGTTCCTGAAGCGGGGGTCGAAGTCGTTCGCCCTCGCCCGCGGCTTGAAGGAGGGGCATGTGCTCCACTTCAAGTACGAGGGGGCCGCCACGCTCTTCATGAAGACCTTCGGGGAGGCCGACACCCGCCTGGACTGCTGCATGGAGAGCGACAGCAGCAGCAGCGGCCACTCCTCCGGCGACAGCAGTAGCGACAGCAGCAGCGACAGCGGCAGCACCTCCTCTGGGGGAAGTGGGAGCGGCGACGACTCCGACGATCCCCCACGCCCCCGCATCAAGAAGGAGGACTCCGACTAGGCACAGGCGGCGCCGGAGTTGGTGCCTTGAGGGCGGCGGCCTTTGCGAGGAGGTTTCCTTTTGTTCGTTTTTCTCTTTCCCTGCACCGGACGACATGGGCCCCGTGGGGGCATGTAAGAAACCGTGGCGCTTGCGCCTTTAATTTGATGCTTTTCTTGTTTGAAACTAAGTCCGATCTTAGTGCTTCCCATTTAGACTTAGCCCCTTCTTCACGATTGCATTAGTGCTCTGTGTCGCTAGGACCCAGCCCCGAGATTGCCTCAGCCGTCACTGGTATGTCAGGTCACGATGCCTAGGACAAGGCCAGGAGGTGAGGGGCCCAAGGTCTGGTAAGAGCTCCTGAGGCGCGATGCTCAGGAGGTCCCCCTTGATGCCCAAGCGGCTCACATGAGAGAAGAGGCTTCAGACTCGGACGAGATCGCGGGAAGAAGGAACGCTATCAAAAGGTTACTGAGCCATGCGAGGCGGTCAACTTAGCTCTTTGGGGCACAGCACGAGTTGGCCGCACCTCGTGGGAAGTTCTCACGACACGGGGACGCTTCTCCATGGAGTTTGACTTTCTGTCCGTCTTCTACCTGCAACAAGTCAAGGCAGGCCCCACAAGGGGTGCATGAAAAATTGATGCCCTTCGCGTTTCAACCGATGCTTTCGTGATTTAACCGTGTATCTCCTCCCCGCGTTTCCTCACGGGGCTCGCCCTCTTTTTCTTGCTTGCCAAAGTGCTCTATGTTTTCAGGGCCCGACCCTCGCGTAGGCCTCAGCAGCCGCTGGTATGTTGGGTCACGATGGTCGGAAAAAGGCCATGGGGTGAGGGGAGCCAAGAGCCAGCGAGAGCCCCCGAGGCGTGATGCTCTGGGGCCCCCCTTTCGACGTGCAAGTGACTCGCGCGAAAAAGAGGCAACGCGCCTCGCCAAGGTTGCGTGAAGAAGGAGTTCGAACGACGGCGGTGCACCGCGTGAGGTGGTTGTACTTAGCTTTTTGGCGAACAGCAGTGCCGACCGAGTCGCCGCCCGCGACAGGGCTGCTCGAAATGTGCCATCCGAGGCCGGGCCTCCTGAGGCAGAACAAAGCGACGCTCATGCGGCGTTCGGGCGCCTAGCTCCTGAAGTTGCATGCTGGCAAGTTATGAGGCATATGGGGCGACGAGTACCTACCAAATTACCCACGACTGTTCCATGAGGGAATAAGGCACCAAGGACCTCGTGAGGTGACATGCTTGCGAGACAGAGCTCGGTCGCTTGGGTTTCTTAGCACCGTAGGGACGGACCCGAGCACAGACGCCGTGCCAATAGTAGCCCCCGCTCATGGGACGGTTGGGGGTAGAGTTGTGGTGCGCGGCGCCCGTGGTGGCTAAGCACCAGAATCACAGTTACACAACCTGGGTCGCGCCCTTACTTTCCTGTTCGTGATGGTCCCATGAGAGGACGGGACACCAAGGACCCCTGGAGGTGACGTGCACGGGAGTTGGCCTGCGAGACAGAGCTCGGTCACTTGGGTTTATCAGCGCTGCAGGGATGGACCCAAGCACAGACGCTGTGTCCAGTCCCCGGTCATGGGACGGTCAAGAGCAGAGTTGCGAGGGCGCTGCTATTCAAATGGTGTCAAGGCACCAGTCACGCAATTTAATCCAGCAAGAAAACTTCATCAAAGCATAACCAGGTCCAGCACATGACCAAAAACAACACGGCTGCAGGGGCAGACCCTGACCAGCCAGAGGATGATGCAGCCCTGGTGGCGCCCTCAATTGAACAAACCAAAAAGTCACCTGGCAATCATGCTGCTGCGGTAGCGTCCGGGTGGTCAGTGAAGCACGCCGCGGAGGGTCGCCCTTCAGGGGCCTAGTCGCTCCTGAGGCCCTGGAGGCTCGCGGGGAACTGATGCTTCGTGAGACGCCAACGCGAGGTGCGCGAAGCGCTGGTAGGTGGCACTGGTGTTCAGAAGGACGAAGGGCATGCGTACGTAGTTGGTGGGGACGCCCCTGCTCCAGCCGACGCGAGACGACCAGAAGATGTCCTGGGAGCTGGCCCTATTGAGGCCCACGACGTTGACGCACACGCGCAGCTCGCTGCCCACATCAGGAACGGCGGCTGGATTGACGGGGCGCGCAGGGCAACGCTCGCCACGCATGGCCCTTGCGTCCTGCAGCTTGCGGATCTCCTAGGTGATGAACTCTTGTGCTCCTGGCGGCTGGCGCCTTGCTCCTTGCCTGTGGGGGTGTGCGTCAAAGCATGCCTCCAAGTTGTGCCTGAGCACCTCCCTCGTCACACTGGTCAGGTCAGACGCTCTCCAGATGGAAGCCCCCGAGCCTGCCCTGAGGGGGGTGCCAGGCGCGCCTTCCTATGCGGGAGGGAGGTAAGCCCCGGCCGGAAGGGCGGGGCCCTGTGTGCCGCCACTCATCGACTGCTTCTTTGCTTCGGGATGACTCTTGGGAAGGAGATGCTTCTTCTTTGCAGGGGCTGCCTCAGGAGGCATAGCATCGCCTTCGACGTCAGAGTTTCCAGCCGCAGCAGCCCGGTAAGCATGCTCGAGGGAGCAGACCGCATCCTTCTCATCACAAGCGATAGTGATGACGCCGCTGCAGCCAGGCATCTTGAGGACGTTGTAGTCGTGGTGGGCCGCTACCATGAACTTGGCGAGCATAGGGTATCCTAGGATGGCGTTGTACGGGAAGCCGATGTGGGCCACGTCGAAGTCGATCAGCTCGGCGTGGTAGTTGTCACGGGTGCCGAAGGTGACCAGAAGGTGCACCTGCCCCAGGGGAGTGGTCGATCCATCCGTCACCCCGGCCTTGGAGCATCTCAAAGGTCACGATGGAGATCATGTTGAGGCCGGCCCCTCCGTCGATGAGAGTCTTGGTAACCAAGACGTTGCTGATGGTGGGAGTGCACAACATGGGGAGCGCGCCTATGGTGGCTAAGAACCTGAGGTGGTCCTTGGAGCCGAAGGTGATGGCGTACTACGACCACTTGAGGGGTCGTACTGCCTCGAGCCTCGGGAGGGCAACGTTCACCTCACGAGAGAACTGCTTGAAGAGGCGGTTGGACGCGGGAGCCTGAGCTCTGCCGAGGATGCAGGCTATCGCGCGAGGCTCCTGGTAGCCCCCAGCCCCCTCGTCTTGCTGGTTATTGTCGTTCCTCCTGGGGGCGGTGGCAGCGGCGGAAGCCCTGCGTTATCCTGAGGGCGTACCTCGCAAGGCTGATCACGCCAGGCACCGTCGCGAGGCTGGTCGCGCCAACCTTGGCGGGGGTTGTCGTTGCGGTTGTCCCACTAGCCACCATCGTGGCCGCCTCCACGGTCGAAGCCGTGGTCGGGGCGACGGCCCAAGCGCTCATCGGGGAGCGCCCTGAGCTCCTGACAGTCGTTGGTGTTGTGGGTGCGCACATTGTGGTAGAGGCAGAACAGGCGGCTGCTCCCTTCGGGCTTGTCATGGTCGCGGGCGCACTTCTGCTCGGGTTCTGCTGCCAGCACGGCAGGGCCCTTGTGCTTGACCTCCTTGCCCTTGACCTTCCATCGTCGCGTGCCGCGTCGGGATCGTTGTGGAGGAAGAGGCGGCCCTCTTTGGCCTTGGCGCATTTGTCGGCGAGGTTGAACAATTTCAGCGTGCTCAGGGTATCATTGAAAGCGAGCTTCTCGCACATGCGGACGTCCTTGACGCCGTTGGTGAACGCCATGATGATGGCCTCATCCGAGGCGCGCGGGATCTTATGGCGCACCTGGCTGAAGCGCTGGATGTACTGGCGGAGGGTCTCGTCGGGGCGCTGCTTCACGCGTCGCAGGTCGTTCATGGTGAGGACGCGGTCGTGGGTGCCCCTGAAGTTAGCGACGAACAGCTCGCACAGCTCGCCCCACGAAGAGATAGACTCCTCACGCAGGTTCATGAACCAGGAGCGCGCGCCGTCCTTGAGCGCCATGGAGAATCAGTTCGCCATGACCTTGTCGTCTCCATTCGCCGCCTCGATGCTCAGCGCGTAGAGTTGGAGGAACTCCGTAGGGTTGGGGATGCCATCGCAACGCTGAGGCAGGTCTGGCTTGAACTTGGTGGGCCAAACCACTGTCGGGGCCGGGACATGATATCCTAGAAATTAACCCCTCGTGTCATCACCAGCCCAGGATTACTGTTACTGGTGGACACGTCCTTGTTACAGAACTACCAAGCTATTACAAGAATTGGATACAAGACCATAAAGGTCTAATAATACAACAGGGATTCCGGTGGTGGATGACGGAAATGACTCGTGGTTCTCCAGCGTCGATGGGGCTCCATTCCCGCAGGAACAGCTGACCCGGATAATTCCTATCCGCGTGGCTGCTATCCTAGGCTCCGCACGGTCGTCGCTGTGGTACTCCATGTAGAACTTCTGACCTGGCCACGTAAATAGCCAGGGACAAGCCTGTGAGTACGTTGGAATGTACTCGCAAACATCATGAACAAAAGATATACCGAATGCAGCAGTTAATATATGATCATGATGAACTAAACTATATGCATATGCTCATGATGGGCTCATATTTAATGCATGCTGTCAGGAATTAAATCATGGCATGATAACGTATTAGCATGTACAAATAAATGAATATATAAAAATATTAATGATAAACAAGGAAAGTTAAAGGAAAATAAAATAAAAGAAATGTCGGTCGGATGTCAAGTGACACCATGGTAGGTCTTGAAGAGAAATGCCAATCAGGTGTCTACAAGAGTAGTGGTGGGACCGCCTGTAAACTCGAGAGATGCCACGAGAGGTCTTGAAGAGAAATGCAAGTCGGGTGTCAAGTGACGCCACGGTCGGACTTGAAGAGAAATGCCAATCGGGTGTCCACAAAAGTAGTGGCGTGATAAACCGCCTGTTAACTCGAGCGACGCCACGGGAGGTCTTGAAAATAAAATTGAGTGCCCGGGGTAGTCTAGCCAGCCCCTGAGACACTCAGGAAATTAAAATAAGAGAAACGGGTTAGTCCACAGTAATGACCACAGCAATGTTAATATGCGTGACCATATCATTCATGATAACCGAAAATATTCATGATATCATCAGTGGTGACAATAATTATCCAGCAAAGTAATTCAGGCTCAATTTAATTATTTCCTCCGGAGGCCGACACTAAGACCGATACTTGACCAACCCAGACTGTAGCCCTTAACCGCGGACACGGCTATTCGAATAGGTTTTAAAACTCTGCAGAGGGTGTACTCTTTACCCACAAGTAAAGGATTTCCTTAGTCAGCACCGAGACACTGACTAATTCCTATTACGGTCTTTGGGTTGAAAACACACCTAACCCACACATACCAGCTTTAACTTACCAAAGCCAGGAATCACCCAAGGCAATGATGGAGTAAAACTCTAAGTGGGAAGGCTACAACCTCCAATAGCATGGGATCACAATATTTATATTGGCGCGCAAATAGGGGTGCGACCCCTCTCCGACTACAATCAGAGACACCCATGCCCCCGGACCAAGTGGCATGCCTACCAGTGATCAATGGTATCTTCCACTATGGCCTCTCTGTACGGTGTGTGCAGGAAAGGGGTTAACAACTTACTGAACCATACCCTACCTGTGGTAGGGACATGTGGTAGCACGGATCAAGTTTGGGGGTTACCGGAACAAGACTCGATCTACGGTCGACTCAGGAGGCTCAATTATTTCCTGCAGTGGTTAGCACAACAAGTATTTTCTCAACAGTAATAACAAACAGGGTCACAACCCTTGCATGCTCCACATATATCACGTGACACCATCGTGTCAAAAATGGCCCGTGCCCACCGGCACGTCCAAGGCAGGAGCACGCTCCTGGATTCTCACAATTTCTGCAGGTCAGAACTTGAGTGGAGTGCATGCAAGAGAAAATATATACATGATCATGCATGCATGCAAAAATTGCCATATGCCAAATTTTATTAGAATTCAAATTATTCATAATTCCACTATTCATGCAATAACCAACCATGCATTCACCATATCAAGTGTTCGAGATGCTTGCCTTGAGCATGCAGAAGTGAGGAGTGCACTCCAAAAGTTTGAGAATTCTCTTCCCTCCATTTTCCTATTTCCAAAAAAATATTGAAATCACCACATAAAACCAAAACAGTGCCAAAAATTGTTTCAATAATTTTTGAAATAAGCAGTAAAATAAACTAGATAAAAATCAAGGAATTTCAGAAAAAGAATCAAGTCATTTGGAGTTACTATGATTTTCCTAGGAATTTTCTAATATGGAGAGAGTAAAGAAATGGACTTATTTAATAAATCCAAAAGAAACAAGGCTTAAAAAAATGTTCACCTAATCTAGATAAATAAATGATGATTTTATAAGACTGTAGAAATTTGTATCACTGGATTTGGATTTGAAAAGATTGCTATGGAATTATTGGAAGTTTACTTGAAAAAGAAAAATGGAAAGGAACAGAGGTGTGCCCTGGGCGGGGTATAGTCGCGTGGGCTATTGGGCCAAGCCCAGAGACGCTCGGCTGCGCGGGAAATAAGCCGAAGTCGAAGGCGTACATGGTAAGTACGTTTCCCTCGCGCGAAAGCGGCCTCTGAGGAACCCGCGTCCACTTACACCGCGCGCGGTGAGTCACTGACAGTGGGCCCACCTGGCCCACTGGTCAGGTTTGACCAGGTCCGCCTGCGTCGTCCCCCCCCCCCCCCCCCTGCGACAGAACGGAGCGGCGCTCTGGCGAGGTTTGCCGGTGAACGGCGGCACCATTCGAGGAGCGGAAGCTACCGTCATGTTCAGGAGTGAGAGGCGGTTCATCCGGTTCTCGCCGTGGTAGATGGGATGGACGGAGTTGCCGGTGATGAGGTCCTCGGCGGACGGCGGCGTCGGACGAAAGGGGAACTCCGGTTCTAGTGGATTTCAGGATGAATTGAGGCGTGGAAACGAGGTGCGGTGGTTCTGTGAACCCTCTGGTGCAGAAAATTTGGGAGGAGAGGCACTGGTTAGCTCGGAATCAACCGAGCCAGAGCAGCGGCCGTAGCTACCGGAGTTGGGGAAGATGGCCATTTCCGGCCGGGTGGCTGCTCGGGAAGGTGCCTAGGGGAGAGAGGGATGATCCGGTGCAGAGATATGAGCTCGGGGAAGTTTATATAGGCGGGGAGAAGGCGGTGCCGTGGCTTCCCGAATAAGTCACGACGGCGGCGGCCATAACTGCACCGTCGAAGCAGTTGTGGTCGGTGGCGTGGGTCAGCGTGGTAGATGAGGGCGGTGGACGAACGGATGAACACTGGACGTTTGGCCATTAAGGCAAGACGACGCCGACAGAGACGTGGCGAATCTGTGCTCGTCGGGCGGCGGTCTTGGTCGCCGTGGATGGCGGTGGCCGGTGCCAGGCGACAAGGTGGGGTGTCAGCGAAGACCAGGGGTGACTGGATGATCCATATGAAGATCAGGACGAGCGAGGGAAGGAGCTGGGGAGCGGCAGCGCTCGAGCGCCGGCGGTGCAGTAACTGCACTCTGCTCGCGCTCCTGACATGCCCTTGATGTGCTCGACGAAATGCCAACGGCATCTATATTGCCCCAAACGAGCTGAAAAATAGCATGATGACGTATGCATGGATGGAGGTGATGGTGGACATGCTGGTTGGGTCAGGTGATTAAGTTTCAAATGTAGTTTTAGGAGGTTGCCACATTCTGTCATGCCCAATAGGTGTTTGATGAAATGCTAAGGCCATTTAGAAGATTCCTGTGGAAGTTATATTTGGCAGAATGGTGTCTCATTAGATGATAGTGATGATGGTGGAGTTGGTTTGTGAAAATAGAAAACTTGTCTGTGCAAGTTTTAGAGAAATTCATTTCTGGACAGGAAATTCAGAGGAATATTTGGTGAAACAAAATGATTCCAATGGAGCTAAAATTTTGGACTTAAGGGTTTGGTTGGAGGGACTATAGGTGGGAAAAATTCAGGATTTTTGAAGCAAGGAAGAATAGGGTTGTAGTGCAAAAATTGGATCTGGACCAGAGATGAAAAGAGCTTGTTCCACTCAAAATTTTCAAAAGACCAAGATGGGTTCTTGCATAAAAGTGATTTATAGGGATCATATGACTTCCCATAATTTTTGTGGAGTTATAAAATAATTATTTAAAATGGTTGTAGTGCAACAGAGGCATTTAAAGTGTTGTAAATGCTATTAAAAGAATTATTTTGGGCAATTTTTATTATGAAAATAATTCTTACTGTTATTAAAATGTAATTGAAATGATTTGAGAAAACTACCAAAGCCACAATATTATTTCCAAAAATTTCTATATGGAGGGAAGAATTTTGAAAATCAGAAACAGAAAATGGTTCTGAGATTAATAAAAGACCTAGTAAAAATTCAAAATTTTAATTCTAGACAAATTTTATTTAGTAAAAACATGATTAAATTTTTGGGGTGTTACAACCACCTAGCGTAGCTCGCGAGTGAAGGCCTGGCATCCAGCGCCACTTGAAGGAGCTCCGCGCGCGAGGGCGGGGCGATTCTGGCGCCCGGCCATCGCGACCTCCTGGATGGCTCGGTCTTGGCGCCGCTGTCATTGCTCGAGGAGCACGTGCGCGTCCGGCGGCGCGCGGTGGACGATCTGGCAGCTGGCCTCGTCCTAGGCCGACGCGGGCGGTCCGCGCGACGGGTCGCGGGGCCGCACGTCGCGTCAGGGCTCGACGCTGCCACCGCGTAGGGGAAAAGGCGGAGGCACGACGTGCGCTACGTCGCCCGCGTGAGACGGCGGGGGACGGAGCGAGTGGGAGGTCGCCGGGGCCTCGCCCGCGGTGTTGACGAGCTCGGTGATGCGGCCAAGCCAGGCATCGTAGCCTTCGTTGGCCGGGTGGTAGCGCAACAGCTCACGCGACATGAGTAGTGCGGCCTGTGCGTTCACTGGCCCACGGTGGGCATGGGAGGACGAGGCCGTGGCCGGGGTGAGCGAAGGCGCGGCGGTGCGGCCGTTGGGCTGCACGGAGGGGTGCAGGGAGGAGTCCTGCTGCTCGCGGGCGGCAAGGTCAGTGGCAGCGTTGGTCATGGCCGAGGTGGAGTGGCGACGGTCGCCACGGCCTGCAGGCTCCGTCTGAGCGACGCGAGTAGCCCGACGCTCGGCATGGACACGGCGTGTGTCGCCCATGGACACGGCGGAGCAGGAACCGGTGCGAAGTGGAAGAACTTAGGCACACCCCTACCTGGCGCGCCAAATGTCGGAAAACCTATAATTGATCCCCCCATACTTGTGTGTTATCATCAGCCACCTTGTCCGTTGGGGTGTCCACAGCGCTGGCCTCCGTCTGCTACAATGGCGGTGATCTCCTGCTTCTAATCGGAAGAGACAATGTACCAGAAAAATTTGGAGCTCAAGGGGGCCATGGTGGGTATGGTGCCGAGAGCAGAAAGTGAGCAGAGGATGTTGGTTGCGGCTACGAGCCGGGCCTGGAGTTTAAATAGCGGGCAGATGGCAGGGCAACCGACGAGGTGGTTAATGGTGGGTGACAGACTAACGGCCTAGTGGAGCCGGAATAGGCTTCTCGGCATCCACACGTGTTTAGTGTACGTAGGCAAATGGATGGGTTGTTGTTTGAACGCGGAACAACCGCATGCACCGGGAAGCGGTGCTGGCGGCGCTCTCGGTCGGCACGCCGCTTCAGTGCTGGAGCGACGTGAGAATCCATCACCGCATGCGCACGCTGTAGAATCTGTCACTGCCTTCTTCCACAGTCCAATCTTAGCAATCAATGCGCTGATCTTGCCAAACCCTTCTGTCGTCGACATCACTACGACACAGGACATCGTCAGCCTCCAGCGTGCGCCCGTCAAACAGTATCCAGCGCGGAGACCCCGCTGCACCTTGTCGCCAAGACTCACCGTCGTCGATACTGTAGATGGCACATCGCTCCACCTTGGTCACAGCATGCAAAGCATACGTAGACCTGTGCCCAGCCACCATGCCAAACACTTGTCCCTCCAGCCGATGTACAACCCCAAAGATGGTGCACCCATGGGGGTGACGAAGCAGGGACCTCGCCATCATCCTATCCGGAAGCCCGAATCTTGGATTTCCCCAGGGGCATACAAGGAACGCGAATTACCCCACATCGCCTGCAACGAGGTAACGGCGCCCGCGGGTGCCGCCGTTGACGGTTCTAGCCGAGGCCGAACCAAGCTTTCGCTGGCAAATTCACGCCCATCTCCGGCTGGACCACCATATCGGCCTCCTCCGTCATCCAACACACCCATGGGTGACGTGTGCTATCGGGAAACCTCACGACCGGAGCCGCACCACCGCCCGGAACCGTCGCCCCGCCTGGGTGAGCCATCGACGGCGGAGGGTCCCTCACCACTGCCCCGCTAACGCCGGACGACGCACATGTTTAGGACACCCGCCCGGATCTCCACTGCAACTGCATCCCGGTGCCGCGGCGGAGGAAGACCCCGCCGCCTCCATCATCTCCCACCTGGGCTTTGCCCCACGGAGCTTCGGCGGCGGCGAGGAGAGGGGCGGTGAGCTCGAAGCCCTAGATAGGACTCGAAGGGAGGGGATTGGGAGGGAAGAGATCGGGAGGGAGCGGGCGAGGGGTGGGGCAGCGGCGGCACCTCTGGTTTTGGATCAGGAGATCCCCCGTACATACGTCTTTCAATGGGAGGAGTACCTTTTTCAATTCTTTTATTTTATATCCTAACAGTTAGAGATATATTTGAGTTACATGTATTTGGTAGTCCAGGATTTGTAATCCGTCTCCTACCTTATCTCTAGGAGAGGCTTCTTGACCTCCAAGTCTGTACTCCTATATATACTCGTCCGTGAGACTCAATACAACATCAACATATTCCGCCAATCTTCTCTCTAATCCCTAGGAGAGTATTCTTGCCCTTCAAGTTTGTACTCGTATATATACTCCCCTGTGAGGCTCAATACAACATCCACCATATTCCGGCAATCTTCTCCCTAATCCCTTCTAACACTAACTATCAAACTTTGCCACATGATTATTACTAGGCAAATCTCATAAGCAAGATAACAGGTTACACTTACACGAAACCACAAGCTATATATCTGTGGTCAATTAAGGTAGGCCGGGGCGAAGCCCTCTTTTCGTTTGATTTTTTTTTTGGTCAACTAAGGTAAATTAGAATATTCCTGCAAGGAAAGGTAAATTAGAATTACTAGCTAGATGCCCGTGCATTGCCGAAAGGTAAATTAGAATTATTAGTTTTTTTTGTCAACTAAGCCTTATATATAGATCCCACCACCGGGCTTTGCCCGGCGACTTCACCGACGACGGCCAGAGGAGGGGAGGGCGGAAGCCGGGCTTTAGGATGGAAGCCAGGGAGCATCCCGTTGTGGCCGAATGGGGCGAGAGAGAAGGGTCTAAAAAGTGGGAGATAATTTCACTTCCCGCTCTGCCAATTGCAGCTTATATATGGTAGAGTCACAATCATAAGTAAATAATTAGAGAACAAATATAGTGAAAAAAAAGTTGTTGGTCAAACCATGTTGAAATGGATGGAGTAGTGGTTTACACTTATAAGAAGCTTATAGCATACTGGTTAGCTACTCTTTATGTGGTATTCAGGCCTAACCGCGTTAGTTGGTTCTAGAAAGGCATATTTTGATATGCTTGGGCTAATAGATAGAACTATATAAAAAATAGGGTCTATATAGCAGGAACACCCATGCATGCTTTGAAAAAGAGAACAAAGTGGTAAATGCGAAATCAAGCTGAGCTTATAGTGTACGCGTATAGATAAGTGCATTTTCTTCTTCAGAGAGTCGGCAGCAGTACATATGCTATGAGTTTTTAGAGAAAAGGCTCGGCCAAGCCCGAGAAGGGTTTGGACCTAACCGGCTTCGAATTAACAAAACCATCAACCGGCCAGGATACAATCAACAGTACAAGCTAATCCGAAAAGAAGAACAGGGGATGCAACCCCAAACGGCAAGTACAAGGTAAGAGCATCTCCAACAGCCTTTGTATATTTGCACTCATTTGCTATTTTACAAATCTTGGCCAAAAAACCTTCTCCAACAGTCTTTGTATAAGTGGTTCCCCACCAAATTTTTTTACAAAGCTTGCTATATTTGCACCCACATTTTGCATATTTGTCAAGCCAAAGGCCACTTTGTAAATTTTTAGCAAGCCTCCTAAAGCCTCACTTTGTTTCAATGACAGGTGGGTCCGTGTACTAGTGTGTGTGCTGCGCGTGCGCTGTGTGTGTGCGTATGTGTGCGTGTGTGTACATGTACGTGTTTTTTTTGTGTACGTGTACGCGTGTGTGCTGCATGTGTACGTGTGTGTGTGCGTGTGTACGTCGTTGTGTACGTGTGTGTGCTGCATGTGTACGTGCGTGTGTGCGCGCTGCATGTGTACGTGCGTGTGTGCTGCATGTGTGTACAGTGTACGCATGTGTGTAAGTGTAGGCGTGTGTGCATGTGTACGTGTACGCGAGTTGTGCTAGTATACATATACACGTACGTATGCTAGTGTGCAATGTGTCCATGACAAACTGTCCCCACATGTCATTGTGTGTTTTGTGCAAATATAGCAATCCAATATACAAAGGCTACCAAAGCAAAAAACATGTTGGCTTTGTAAACCTTCTCTCTCCTCTTGCTATAACAAGTTTTTAGCAATCCAATATACAAAGGCTATTGGAGATGCTCGGAAGGTAAGCAAACGACTATGGAGCATGAAGCAGAAGCAACAGCCACAAGGTCTCGCCCGTCAGTGCACCCGTAGCAGAGGAATCGTCGACACAACAAGCACGAAGCACGTCAGGAAGCTGCAGAAGGGCGAAGTCGCCACCGGAGACACGGACGGAAGAGGAGCACCGCAGCCACCAGACAAAATCAGAGCTCACCAAGACCATCTGCCCTCACTACCAACACATCACAGTGGCAGGAGAGGGGACCACAATCCCCTCTCGCCCAGGCTCGAGGGCGCCGCACCGCCAGACTCACTGGAGCACTTGGGGAAGGAGCACACAGCCTGGACGAAACATCAGACCTGCCCGGACCTGCAACGCAGTAGATCAGACGGGCCGCCACCAGGAACCAGACGAGCTTGCCACACACGCCCACCATCCCCATGCCCAAGACGGCGCCTTCAAGAAGATGACGACGCCGCGGCGCCGCCGCCGCTTAGCCATCAGGGCTAGGGTTTTCACCCGGGCGTAGGGGAAGGGGGGAGGCACGGGAAGATGAGCCTCGGCGCCGCCACCAAGGAGGGAATGGCGTCCAGGACGCCATCGACGCCGTGACCACCACCGGCGGCCAAGGGTTTCCCCCGGCCAAGCTCCCTGCCGCCACCTCCGAACCAGCCACCATCAACAGGCGAGCGCACGCCGGAGATCCAGCCCGGCCGGAGGACATGCGTCGCGAGCGGCCGGAACGTCTCAGATCTGACGAGGGGAGCCCGGGGCCTCCCCGCGCCACGACCAGCGCCCACCGGGACCTCGCTGCCCGCGCAGCCGAGGGGATCCGGCCACCCTCACCGACGGGCGCTCCCCGCCGCCGAAGGAGCAACGTCCACACCAGCGAGGCCGCCGCCTCAGATCCGGGCCCTCACCACCGAAAGGGAGCGGCCAAAGGCCTCGCCGCCTCCCTCACAGGCAGCCGCGCGGGGGCCCCGGCGACCGCCTCCGGCAGCGGCGAGGAGGAGGGGGAGGGGAAGGTGGTGGCGCGGGGGAACCCTAGGTCGCCCCCGAGCCGCCCTCGGGAGAGCGACGCCGGGGAGGGGGGGAGTTGGATCACTCTCTTATCACAAGTCTCATATGCTATGAGTTTTCTCACGTTAGGCAGCAATACTGCAGTATAAACTAGACTAGAGCATCATTTGTAATAGACTCGGAGGATTAACAAGATAAAAGTAATCAAATGGGTGGCGGCACTCACATATACATTTCTACAATCTTCCTTTTTGCCAGGAGGCACTATTCCCATATATTGCTTCTAGAAAATGTATTTAATTCGAACAAGTGCTAGACCTTGACCAAAAGGCCCGCTCCCGAATCCACCTTCTCTCACCCCGCCGCCGCCGAAGGAGGCCGCCGGCACTGGCGGGGATCCTCCTGTCTCCCACGTCTCACGGGTGGTGCGGAGCCCTTGTGCGTGCGAAGGCACGGCAGATTTGGCGGCGGCGGCGATGGCCGCGGCGGTGGCTGGCCCTGTCGCGGGCGACGGCGACTGCGGCGCGTCGGGCAGCCCGGTCACGGGCGGCGGCGACTTATGCTGTGGTGGCGCGTCATCCGGCTTCGGATCGTCAGCGGTGTGGAGGGCCTGGTGGGCGGCTTGGCAGCACCTTCGGTCAGATCTGATCTGGCCGCTGCAACGGGTGGTGGTGGTCATCTCTTCCGTCAGAGGTGGTCGGCCTGACGCTGGGTGTTCGGATCTCCAGATCCGTCATCTAGTACCGACTGCGAGTCGGGGAGACATAGTTGCCGGTGAAAACCGAGCCGACGGCGGGCGATGGCGGCGTTCTGCGTCGTTACCTTGATGAAGGCATCATCGTGTGACTACTGTTGATCCACTCGTACTGCTCTGGGGGAAACCCTAGGATCTGGTCTTCCAGATCGGACGATGGCGGCACTGCGGTGTCGTTTCTCTCTTGGGAGCATCGTTTGTGGAGCAGCGCTGGAAGTCAGAGGCAGGAGGTGGAGCGGCTTCGTCTTGCACGGAGCTGCGGTGGAGATGTCAAGTCATGCCTGACCGACAGGTGCTACGCTTTGTCATGCCTGGTCGGCAGGTGCTACGCACGACAGATCTTCCAAAGTCTTCAAGCTGTGTCGGCTGGTGGTACAGCATGGTGCTAAGGTGTACCGGTGGCGACCGCGATGTGCTCAGCTGTTCGCGCGCAGGGAGGTGGTGCCGTTGGGCGCCGCGGTGGCGTCGACGGCAGCTAGACCGAGCAAGCTTGATGCGTTAGTATAGCTATGAAGATGGAGTGGTGGCAGTTGGCGGCGGCGGCCTCTGAGAGAGCGCCGGACCGGTGTGTGCCCCATACCCGGCAAGCGGCTTGGTTGGGGCCTCAGGTCTTAGATGTTAGGCTTGGCTGCGAGGTTTGTGGTATTAGGCCCAGACTATCAACATCTCTTTATCAACTGAATAGGAATAGCGACAGATGTTACCTAGACGGTGGCTTCAGACTTACTGTCGTATTTTTTTATAAGATTTTTTGTGAATAATTAATAAAGTGGCTGCATGCATCGGCCAGATGCAGAGGCCGGGGTCTTCTTCCTTTTAAAAAAAAAACAGCTGTCCTCCACGGCAGCAAATGACATCTCTGCCTCTAACGAAATAGCAAGTCGCAAAAATTTGGGGTATAAATTACTTGATTTGTTTTGAAATTAGTTTCATTTCATTGAACAGATCCATGTTATAGAGATTACTAAAGAAACACTGTATTTTCCTACTACAGGACCTAGTTGCAAGAAAACAATTTTATGTGGGTGAGATGAGACGATCAATGCAGGAATGCACATTTCTGGACTAGTGAGACTTGGTAGACAACTATAAAATGCATGAGCGAACAGAATGCTGAGGCTGGAGATGCATAATTTCAACATAATTGTATCCTTTGTTGATTTCCTTGACATGCTCATTCTCTGTGGTACAATCTGCATAATTTCAGCATGCGGAGCCACTTTACACAGAGGAGTGCCGAACCGAATGCTGTGGGCCCATTATTTTGAAAAAAAAGAGTGCTATAATGTGAACTGGAGTCACGTCTCTGATGTCACAATAAATTAAGAGTGACAAAATGAAGGCTACCTCCTAGTGTGGTGTCTTCCCCCCATGAGGGGCAACATGCACTACACCGCTCTCATCTAACCTAGCTGGTCATCATTTCAGCTAGCACAGGCAGTGTCATGCTTCATGGGGCCTAGGTTAAAAGTTAGTTAACTTTTGCGCAATAATATGCATTACATGCATATCTAATCCAACTGGTCTAGACTTAGAGAATGTGTGACAGGGCAGCCAAAAGATTTATTCACAAACGACAGAGAGTAAATGATCGATTCGCCCGCACTAACCCTTGAAGAATGGAGAAGCAGTTTCATAACCTATTGTCACCACTCAAACATATTCTGTATGTCCTAGTTAGAACATATTCCGAAACTCCTGTGGAAATCTGGCCTCCGGCTACTGATCAGGTTGTCTTGATCAACCATCGCTATAAATAGCCCCCTTCTCTTCAACTTCTAATCAAGCCATAACAGCAAGCCACATTTGGGCTCTCCTGTCCTATCCTAGCTCACCAAGCTCCAGTAGTGTCCCTTTCTTCCCAATCATGTCGATGATAAATATGTCCAGGGACCCATTGGTCGTCGGCCACATCGTTGGGGATATTGTGGACCCTTTCATGACGACTGCGTCACTGAGGATCTTCTTCAACAACCAGGAGCTGACGAACGGGTCTGAGCTCAAGCCATCCCAAGTGTTCAACATTCCAAGAGTTTATATTGGCGGGCGAGACATGAGGAATCTTTACACACTTGTAAGTTTGCATGCTTGATAACTTCACGTCAATTAGATGGCTTTGGTTCTTCACCTGTGGTTTGGTTTTTCCGACTTACTTGAAATCAGGGACTGGTCCTGTAGGTAGTGGATGATATGCTTTTCTCATGGCTACATATATTGGTTGACCCAGATCAGCATTTCCCCTAAAGCGTCTCTAATTCTGCCTTGTAATATTAGACGAAAAGCAAGGAATATAATCTTTTGTAGACTTTAGAACCTTGAGGTATGTTTAGCTGATAGGACAATCTGGCCTCTTAGGGTAGCTCTTTCTTAGTAGTATTTGGCTATTGGTAAGGTGTTGTGTTTGAAGCACAACTAAGTTAAACTTACTGGCTAATTATTTTCACGATTTTAAACCCATAAAGTTCTGTATTTAACTGCAGTCATTAGTATTCAGACTAAGAGAATCAAGAGCATCTATAAGAAAATATTGGAGAGTTCATTTTTAAAATTTCTAAAATTGGTGAACAGGACATAACTCACATGCATGTACTGACCTATCTTGTTTCTAGGTGATCGTGGACCCTGATTCACCAAGCCCCAGCAACCCTACTAAAAGAGAGAACCTTCATTGGTAAGCTCCTCCATGTTACTTTTCGCCACGCGGCTGAGTGGTAATCCACAGGCCCTTTCCTCCGTACAGGTTCACTTTATATGCATGCGTTCTGATATGCATCCTCTTTCTGGTTGATTAGAGGTGCATGTTATCATTTCAAGATAGTTCTAACCACTCAATTTCGACCCTCTCATGCATATATAGGTTGGTAACAGACATTCCAGAGACTACTGATGCAAGTTTTGGTAAGTGATTTGACTCTATCAGTAACGGCAATGTTACTTCTGTCATATGTTAAAGTTAATTAATGTTTTAAGTTTCAGAGCCGGCAGAGTCCTTGCACTGCCACGGCTTCTATGGTAAATCCACATGACAAATACTACCGGATTCTCAGAAAAAAAAATTACCTCCGTCCCGAATTAGTTGTCTTAGATTTGTTTAGGTACGGATGTATCTAGACACGTTTTAGCGTTAGGTACATCCGTATCTAGACAAATCTAAGACAAGTAATTTGGGACGGAGGGAGTATGAAATTAGAGGCTTGCTTTTGAAAGAGAACATGATTCTAATTTGACCAAGCTTCAACAAAACGTGGGTTTATTATACATTTTCTTCAGGCTTCAGTTATCACCAAAGCCATAATTATTGGCAGCAGTGTCAAAAGGATAATTCCCTCCCAAAAGAAAATGTGTCAAAAGAATATTTATTGTCCTGAAACTTTTCATGCATCCATAAAATGTCTTACCCATTACGTAGTTGTTATGACAGAAATGCTTAAAAACATCTGATCAACAAAAAAGCCATTTTTTTTGTTAACCGGTTAATAGATGAAGACATAAGTACAGAAAGCACTAGTCACATTGTACGTCCGTTGCAGCAGGAGCTCAAGCACATCGTGGCGGGTGACTGGGATTGGCAAGTTTCTCGGGTGGGTGACAATGATTTCCTGGTGGTGTTTCCTTCGGCCGATCTCCTGCACATGGCCAAATCGAGCGGCAAGCTTTTCCTCCCTCGCAGCGATATCACGGCTAGGGTGCGTGATATGCTGCATGAGGAGATCCAGCCCATGGTGATGCCCGAGGCATGGGTGAGGCTGCACGGGATCCCGAAGAAGCACCGCAGGGAGGATAGGATCAAGGAAGGTTTCAAGATGCTGGGTAGACCAATTGTGGTGGATGAACTATCCCTCATAAGGTTGGGGCCTCATGAAAATTGCATGCAAGGACCCGAACAAGCTCAATGGGGTGGTGGAGGTTTGGTTTAACCACGAGGGCTATCAAGTCAAAGTGGAGATCGAGCGGCTGCCCAAACGCGTGGGGGTGACGGCGGCGCGCTGAGGCCTAGGCCCTCTGACCCTCGCCCCCCAAAATGAGGGCGACAAGTCTGATCTCCAGGGGCAACAGGGTGGTAACAACAAGCATAAGGGCAGCGGCCCAGGAGCGGGCAAAGCAGCGACTGGTGGGATCAATGATGAGGACCCAAAGGAAGATGTGCAAATGGGCGAGCAGGAGGAGGAACAAGATGACAGTATTCAGGACACCTCGATTGACACCGAGACTTGGGACAAACTGGGTGCTATGAGCGGCGGGACGCAGATCGTGGGGACGCAAGACACCGCGGTCAGTGTCCCTCCACTAGCCCGTACACTGGCAGGTGCGTTTGACGAGTTTGGTTCGAACTTGGAGATGCCGGTGTCGTCGCTCCTCTCTGATCCAATGATGCTGGAGACCCCTCGGGCCCAGATGCTACCGGCCTCTCCGACAGCGCTTGGGGCTGATTCTGGGTGTGTCCTGCACGAAGGGGCTGGTCCGACCCCCGCGTCTGGCCAGCGTGGCTCGAGTGGGTCGGGCAGGCAGCCAAAGAAGACGGCAGGGAGGAAACCACCGGCCAAGGGGGCGGTGATGAAGAAGGTGCCGTCCTCGGCGGGGCTGCGCGGGGAGTTGGGTACGGAGCTGGTGGCGGTGGGGACTGCGGCCAAGGCCAAGAGATCTAGGGCAACCCCGGTGGAGCCGAGGGCGCCCAGCGCGCGGGCCAAGGCCAAGCTGGGCGACATGTCGTCCTTGGAGAGCGCCAAGCTCCGCCTCGCAGACAAGAACTTGGAGACCTCAGGTAATCCCCTTCCATCCTTCCGTATCCTTAATGCTTTCTCCGACGATCATCTGGCCTCGATCTTAAGCGATAGTGGTGTAGCGGTTTCGGCTAGTAATGTAGATGTCATTTCTTTGGTGCGTGCGCGGGAAGAGGCCCAGGCCGCGTTGGTTGAGGCGGCTGCCAGGTGCGCTGCCACTGCCCAAGGGGGCTTGGCAACAGCAGGGGATGTTGCTGGCCCTGTGCCCGAAGAGGAAACAGAGGAGAGGGATGCCTCTGTCCTTCCTTCTTCCAGCCGTGCCCCGGCTAGGAAACGAGTGGCTAAAGTGGTGAGCTCAAGAGGAGTTCGCCTCCGGAACCGCATTATCTAATGCGTTATCTGTTCTGGAACATTCGCGGCTGCGGACACTCAGTGCGTCGTACACAGCTGCAAGAATACATGGCCAAGGAGCGCATCAACGTTGTGGCCTTGCAAGAGACGATCAAATCAGACTTCTCTTTCAGAGATCTTAGTTTGCTTGATCCTTTTCAACGTTTCGAGTGGCAATGGGTGCCGTCTTCTGGTCTTTCGGGTGGTTTGTTGTTGGGCTGTAATCGTGATATTTGTGATATTATTTTGTGGGAGCAGGGTGGGTTTTTCATTGCGGCTACGATTAAACACCGTGTTTCAGGTTGGACTTGGGTGGTGGTGTGTGTGTATGGTCCGGCTGATCACTCCCGATCAGCGGACTTCCTTGCCGAGTTGCTTAGTTTGGTAGGGACCAAACGAGCGCTCCTCCTGCCACTTATCGTGGGAGGGGATTTCAACTTGATTCGCTCGGGTGCGGACAAGAATAACGACAATGTGGACTGGGCTCGGGTGAACATGTTCAACAATGTGATCGCGGTCAGGGCCTTGCGCGAGGCGGCGCGTACGGGAGCGAGATACACCTGGTCTAACAAGCAGCTGCGGCCTGTCCGTAGCGTGCTCGATAGGGTGTTCTTTACCCCGGAGTGGGAGGCGCTTTTCCCTCTCAGTTCCCTGGTGGCGGAGACGCGAATTGGCTCTGACCACCTCCCCCTCATCTTCTCCTCCGGAGAGGATTCAATTCGGAGGAATAGTCATTTTTACTTTGAAACGGCTTGGTTCGAAGTAGAGGGTTTCGAACCCATGGTGCAGGAGCGCTGGGCGAATATCACTTCGCAGATTGGGCCCCAACGGGGACCGACTGAATTCTGGACGGCGGCAGCCGCGGCTTTGCGCTCTTTCCTCAGGGGATGGGGTGCCAACCATGGTAGTGAGGCCAAGAAAGAAAGGGCTAGATTCATAGAGGAGATAGCGGCTTTGGATGCACAAGTTGACACGAGGCCGATGGCAGAAAGCGAGTGGGCACTTCGCTATGCCCTTGAAAACCAAGTACTGGTCATTTTAAGAGCCGAAGAAGAGTATTGGCGTCGTAGGGGCGGCATCAAATGGGTGACCAAAGGAGATGCGAACACTGGATACTTCCATGCGTTTGCAAACGGCAGGAAAAGGAAAAGTTTAATCCTTCGCCTCAACTCAGAGGATGGGTTGCTCCTCACTCAGGCGGATATTGTTAGGCATATTTATGACTTTTTCATTGGCTTGCTTGGGACGGCCGAGGAGAAAGTTGTGGGCCTCCAGGACGACTTCTGGGAGCCGGCCAATAGGGTCTCCCAGGTGGAAAATGACGGGCTAGCCCTAGCCTTCCTTCCCGACGAGATTGATAAGGCTTTGGCCTACATGAAAACTGATACGGCACCAGGGCCCGATGGCTGGGCTGTGGCTTTCTTTAAAAGGTTTTGGTCGTGCTTTAAACATGTCTTCTACGACTTAGTTAACGGGTTTGCACTTGGATCGGTTGACTTGGCGCGTATCAACTACGGTGCCATTAGTCTTATTCCTAAGGTGAAAGGAGCGGATAGTATTAGACAGTTTAGGCCTATCATCTTGATTAACGTTTCGTTCAAGTTATGCGCAAAAGCTTACGCCATGCGCCTCGCGCCGGTGGCCCAACGCGTTATCCTCCAGAGCCAAACCGCTTTTCTCAAAGGCCGCAACATTCTCGAAGGCCCGATTGCGCTTGTAGAGATAGTGCACGAGCTTAAACGCACTAAGGGGAAAGGGATCCTGCTTAAGTTAGACTTTGAAAAAGCATACGACCGAGTAAACTGGGAGTTTATTCGGGAGGTCTTCCTCAAGAAGGGTTTTGAGGCGGGTTTTGTGCACCGGATTATGCACCTCATTAGCTATGGGCAAACGGCGGTCACAATAAACGGAGAAATGGGGAAATTTTTCCGCAACAAAAGGGGACTCCGGCAGGGGGACCCCGGCTCGCCACTAATTTTCAATTTCATGGCGGACGCCTTCTCGGCAACGATTGACAAAGCCAGGGCGGCGGGTCACATCAAAGGTGTAGTGGCCCACCTCATTCCCGGTGGGGTTACGCACCTGCAATATGCCGATGACACGATGCTACTTTTCGAGCCTGACTTACATCGCATCGCGTCGATCAAGTTGCTGCTAATAACTTTCGAACTTCTCTCCAGGCTGAAAATTAATTTCCTCAAGAGCGAGGTTATTACCATAGGGATGAGCCAACAGGAAAGTAGGCATGCGGCCAATCTTCTTAATTGTAAGCTTGGGGGCTTCCCAATTAAGTATCTCGGCCTCCCGATTTCCCACCGGAAATTGTCGATTACGGAATGGGAGCCGTTATATGGCAAGGTGGCAAATCGGGTGAGCCCGTGGAGAGGGAGGTTCATGTCCTCGGCGGCTAGATTAATCCTTACAAATACTAGCCTATCTTCCTTGCCCCTCTTTACCATGGGTATGTTTCTCTTAGCAGATGGGGTTCACGCGAAGATTGACACGCCCCGTTCCAAGTTCTTTTGGGAAGGGACTGGAATCAAAAAGAAATATCACCTAGTTAGGTGGGCGGCTGTTTGTAGACCTAAAAAGTTTGGCGGCTTGGGGATCATCAACTCAAAGCTGATGAACGTGGCCCTCCTAACGAAGTGGTGGTGGCGTCTTGCCCAAAAAGAGTCGAGGCTCTGGGCTGATATCCTTAGGGCTAAATACTTCCCGGACGGAAATTTGTTCAAAGCCAAACGCAAGGGTTCGACGTTCTGGAATGGGATCCAGGCGGTCCGACCAGCCTTTGCGGTGGGAGCCCAGTTCGAAGTCCACAACGGACTGTCCACGAGGTTCTGGCTTGACAGCTGGATCGACTCGAGGCCGCTTTGGCAGGTTTTCCCCACCCTTTTTCAACTAGTGACGGATACTAATGTACTAGTTGGGGAGGCCCTTAGATCGTCGCCACCAGCAATCTATTTCAAACGTCCCTTGACAATGAGCGAAACGGGAAGTTGGAATGAGTTGTTATCAAAAATTGGGTCGGAGCCGCTTAGCTTGGGAGCTGATGCGGTCTTGTGGGGCCTGACGGCCTCAAGAAAATTCTCGGTTAATTCCTTGTATGCCAAGATGGCGGAAGGCAACACTTTGGACATTGCCAGAGGGCTTTGGAAGGCAGGGATCCCACTCAAGATAAAAAAATTCCTACGGCAAATGTTCAAAAACCGCCTCCCAACGGCGGACAATGTAGCCAAAAGGAACGGCCCTTCCAATTGCTCGTGTTTCGTGTGTGGGAATCACGAGGACGCGAATCATGTCTTTTTTCAGTGCGCGTTAGCAAGGTTTGCGTGGAGCGCGGTGAGCGAAGCGTTCCAACAAAATTGGAGCCCTGCGTCGGGCTATGATTTGCTTCAGATAGTGCAAACCCAGAAGGGAACTAGTGGTCGGATTGTTTGGAGATGCGTAGGGGCGCTATTGTGGGCTTTGTGGACTATTAGGAACAAAATGACGATGGAAAAAAAGTTCCCTTCTCACCCCGCTGATGTTATCTTTAAATGTCATCTCTTCTTACAGATGTGGACACCGTTGGGGAAGCACCGCGATGCTGAGCAGATGACGGAGGCCATGGAGAAGATCAGAAGCACTTCGACGACTGCGCGTCAACCTCCGTAGAGGGTCTCCCATTTTGTTGGAGAGGTAGATATAGGAAGTAGGGTGTGGGCTATGATGCTATTCTTGATGTACCCCGTGCTCCTTTATGCCTCTCCGTACTTTCAGGTTTGAGTACTTTTCGGTTTGTAAGACTATTGAACCTTGTGACGGTTGCCTGGTGGCTTTATTAATTTAAAGTCGGACGCTTCTAGCGTCTTTGTTCAAAAAAACATTGTACGTCCGTTAATTTCTTTTATTTATTGTATGCAACAGGAAATGAAATAGTCCCCTATGAGAGCCCACGTCCAACTGCAGGAATCCACCGTTTCGTTTTCATCCTGTTTAGGCAGTCAGTCAGGCAGACCACTTATGCACCTGGGTGGAGAGCAAACTTCTGCACAAGGGACTTCGCAGCGATCTACAATCTCGGATCCCCTGTCGCTGGGATGTACTTCAACTGCCAAAGAGAGAATGGTTGTGGTGGTAGAAGGTACATTAGGTAATATATAGTTGGGCGCTATACCTCCTATATATAGCTTATATATAGTTGTTTCTGGTGTGAGTTTGCCTCTATGAAGGAAAGATAGAAACCGGGAGATAAGTATGCATGAAGCAAAACAAATACTTGGATGTGTGCGTGTGTATGTGTGTTTGTGTGTTTGTCTGTCTGTTGTGTGGGCATTGCATGCGACTGGTCCAGTGAGAATTATATATAGTTAGTAACTTAGTAGTACACTAAATACTGCAATGTGCCCTTGTCTGCTTGATCCCAAAAGAGTTGGGCTCCAGTCCTTGGGAGATACCAAAATGTGGCTGTGTGTTGCTGAAATATAGACGATTCAATATACGCATTCTGCCAAGTTTTACGACCAGTTGCTCGTCGTCATAGTAGTACTTGAACTGCCCCGTGTGCACAGTTTGAATTTCCGCGCACATTGTGCAAGTGGGGCTTGCGATGTACCGTTGAAATGCTCTAGACAAGGCGATCATAACCTATGTTGAGCATTTTTGCGAAATACTCACAGTTTAAGAGCAGTTTTGAAAACCTGTGAACCCTATTTTCAAGCTCATTTTCAAACCGTTTATCATAATGATGATAATGGTATGGCATGGAAAGTTGCTGCGAATGTGCTCATCTTCACTAGTAGAAAACAGGGCACTAGTCCCGGTTCCAGAGGGCCTTTAGTCCCGGTTTTGGAACCGGGACAAAACGGTCGGGACTAATGCCCAAAACCTTTAGTCCTGGTTGGCTTACGAACCGGGACTAAAGGAGCTCCATGTGGCCGCTGTGGGGCGCCCAGGCAGGAAGACCTTTAGTCCCGGTTGGTAACACCAACCGGGACCAAAAGGCAGCCACGCGTCAGCAGCTCGCAGGCGCTGGGGTTTTTGTTTTTGTTTTTTTTTTGAAAGGGGGGGTTAGGGGTTTTGGAGGGTTTTAGGGGTTTCATATTGTGTTGGCTAGCTACTACATATAGAGAGAAGTGACCTCTGTTTCTCTGTGCTTGGTCGACGGTAGCTACTACATACAGAGAGAACTCGACGCTAGCTAGTAAGCAAATGAAGGAACCATTAATTACACAAGATCGTCATGAACATATATAGAGAGAAGTGACCTCTCTTTCTCCGTGCTTGGTCAAACAACAAGTTTTCGTATATCTATCCGAAGCTACTACATATATACAATATAACATCTCTTACGATCCCTGACATCATCTACCGAAAATCCATTTGAATTTCCGTATGGTATTCTCCGTCTTTATGTATGACGTGGTCAAGAAAGAATCCTGCCAATTCCCCTTGAATTGCTCATAAGCGATCATGTGATAGGAGTTCATTCCGCATCTGCCACATCTAATTTAAAGAAGGGGGTCAATACATATATATGAATGAAACTCAACACAATTGATGGTAATAAAATAAAATTGTGAATATTATTTACGTACTTCAAATTGTTGGTCAGAGATGCCCCACTCAAAGGTCGAGTGGCGCATGAACTCGCAAACGTAGTATCCACATAAATTAGTCCCGGGTAGCTGCAACAAGCACTTTACGAGAATAGAGTTCAATCAAACTGATAATCAAGCATGATAAATGGTATTGATGAAACTAGAATCAATGAGAGATGCGCGGAACTAGCTAGTACTACTTACTTTGGGCTGTGTAAATCGCAGCTCCTTCTTCAGACCCGGAACCATTCTGGTGAACTTTTTCCAAACCCTTCCAGGCAAAGAAAATGATTACTTGATATCAGGAAATGAACGAAAGTTGCCGATATGGTGCGATAATGATTGAACTTACTTCTGGAGCATTGCAGTCATGTCTGCATAATCCTGGGGATCTTTACGTCTTGAGTCTAAGACAGTTACTACTCCCCCGTCAAGCTTAATGGATAGCAGAATAAAGTGAAACCTGCGCATGCATAACTCATCAATTACATTACTTAACCTCGAGTAAGCGAAACCGAATATGCACAAGACAGTAACACTCACTTGAAGTTGTAAGGAAAGAGTATTTTCCCTTTGTTTTGATGTCGAAGGAATGCTTTTAGCAAGTTTTCCTCAGTATCTTTGACTCTGTTTTGTACAGTCCATTCATTTATGGTATTTGGGTTAATGAACACAATGTCATAGATTTGTCCTCTTTTGCATTCGGCGATTTTCAATCTGCATAATATAGTGAGGATAATTATATATACATGCAATGAACGAGCTGAGCTAGAGACTTAATTACAGAAATAGTACTTACAGACAGTAGCAAGACATGAGTTGTATGTCAAGGGCATCTTGATTGAATAACTGAAATAATTCCACAAAATCAACAGGCATCACCTCAACTCCAATGAAGTCGTGCTCATCTTTAATTTGCAGCAACATACTGTCGGTCCCATCCTTGCTGCAGGTTTCCATGTACCAGTTATGCAATCTTCGCATCATCGTTGGTAGATGCGGGAGCTGATCAGGTTTGACGAGAGGCTTCCTGTGCTCGTATCTAAAGATCTATTCTACCTCAGCCGTTTCAAACTGTACATGATCGCCCACGTAATCACCAAGAGTGGTACCGGGCAGTAGCCCCGGATGATTAGCGATATCACTAGACACCTTGAGCGGGGGGCACGATTGCTTCTCCTGTTAGCCGAGCTGGGGAATTGTTTTCCCACTTCTTCATTTTGCTTCCCTTGCAGCACTGGTAGTACTTCCCGACCGCCGCTTTTCATCATATGTCTTTTCAATACAGCGGTTATAGTTGGATTGCGGCGGAGGCGGTGGTGGTCGCTTAAGGGCATCCAGAGTGTGCTTCGCTTTCACTGGATCTACCGTTTCCTTCGGAGGTGGAGATTTCCGTTCAAAATGGGCCTGCACTTGGGCTGCCACGATGTCATCGGTTTCCTCGTCAGTCCTCTCATATGGTAACTTTGGAAGAGCCTTGAGGCTTGGACCAAATTTGCATTTCTTTCCGCCTCTTGTACTGCTAGCTGCCGGAGCAGCGGCGTCTCTCTTCCGCCGTTGCTGAGGCGGCAGAGTCCGCTGACGCGCCGGAGGAGGCGGAGGAGGAGGCGAAGTGCGCTGACGCGCCGAAGAAGGCGAAGGAGGAGGAGGAGGAGTCTGCTGACGCGCCGAAGATAGCTGAGGCGAAAGAGGACTCTGCTGAGGGGCCCCATCCGGCTAAGTCTGCTGAGGGGCCTCAACCGGCTGAGTCTATTGAGACGTCTAGTTTGGAAGCTTGATGTACTCTTTTCTCCATAGACAAGTACTCCTTAAAGCATTTTCCAGAAGAATATCCCCTTCACCTATAGGGTAGTCAAGCTCCAGCCCCTCAAATCCATCCATTATTTCATCCACCGTCACAATAGCATACCCATGTGGAATCGGACGGCAATGGAAAGTTCCCTCAGCTCGAGGACGTACAACAAATACGACCACCGCCTTCAAGGTCAGGTTCTGGCATTTCGTCATTAGCACACAATGTTCAGCCTCCGTGATACTATCCACGGCGTAGCGAGGAGCCGTGAAATCAGGCTGAACGAGCTCCGTGGAAGCCACGCTGCTTCTCTGCTGAGATGGTGGGGTAGCTTCTGGGGCAGCGTCGAAGGAAGGATCTTCGTGCCACTGAGATGGTTGGCCAGTAGCTCGCTGGCTCTCAAGTTCCTCTAGTTTCGCTAATCTTGCACTGAGCTTCTGCATTTCGCTTGCTTCCTCTTGCTTCTTTCTCTCTTGGCTTCTATAACCACCGTTGTCGGGAAACCCATGCACCCACAGAACGGAGCCTGAAGTGCCTCATGTTCGTCCAGGGTGTTCAGGATTCCCGAGGGCCTCTGTCAGCTCGTCCTTCTCTCTGTCGGGCCGAAACCTCCCTTCCTGCGCGGCCTGGATTGCTTCCTCAAGCTTCTTGATGGGTATTGTAAGTTGAGCTTTCGTGAAATGACACTTCCCTGATTCTAGGTCCAAAGTTCCCCCAACCCTGAAGAACCAAGTCCTTGCTGATCTGGCCAGCGCAATGTCGCTGGTTGGACCCCTTTAGCAAGCAGGTCTTGCTCAGCTTTGTCCCACAATGGCCGGGCTTTGCTGTAGCCACCTGATCCCGTGGTATGGTGATACTTCTTCTTTGTAGCATTTTGCTTGTTTGTCTGTGACCTTTGCTTACCCTTGTCCGATTTCTTGTAGGCCACAAATGCGGGCTAATGATCTCTTATGTTCTCATATCGACCGATGAATTCTGGAGTCTCGCCTTTCTCGACAAACTTTTTGTTCAACTCTTTCTTCCAGTTCATGAATAGTTGTGCCATCTTCTTAAGAGCAAATGCCTTGACCTTTCACTCTATAACTGGGTTATTCGGATCCTCCTCTGGCGGTAGGCTGAAATTTGTCATCAGCGAGGTCCAAAGATCATCTTTCAGTCTATCCTGGACATAAGAAACTTTAGGGTCCTTCTTCTTATTCCATTCTTGGATGCTGATCGGGACGCTGTCCCTAACAACAACTCCGCACTGATGTACAAATGTGTCCCTGGTCCGCTTGGGAGCAATCGGTTGGCCATCTCGAGCGACTTCTGTGATCGTGAACCTTTCATCCTAGCGCAACCTTTTCTTCGGGCCTCGTCTCCTTACGGAAGTTTGGCTCGATCCGGAGGGCTAAAAGAAGAAAGAAGCGTTAATATATGTACATACAAAACAATTAATGCATCAAGTCAGCACATGCTTAATATATATATATATATAGAGAGAGAGAGAGAGAGAGAGAGAGTAGGACTATTCTGATCCCAGGATCAGAATACTTATTCTGATCACAACGGTCCTATAAGGGCGCGACGAGGTGTTCCCAAACTCTAAAAAAAAGGGAAAAACACCCGACCCAAGCCCCTCGATTACATCCGGCGCATCCCCCGTCGCCCACCACGCCACTGCCCTGGCTCCCACCATGCCGCTGCCCACCGCCCCGCTTCCCAACCTCCCGCCGCCGCCATCCTCCATTAGGATCCCGTGCCGCCGCCCACCACCACGAACCAGCGCCGCCGCCAGTCCCACAGTGAGATCCCCCCCCCCCCGTGCCGCCGCCCACCATCACGAACCAGCGCCCCCCGCTCCACCACCCACCATCACGAACTAGCGCCGCCGTCATCCCCCATCAGGATCCCGCGCCGCCTCCGCCCACCAACAGGATCCCCGGCCGCTCCCTCTACCATCGCGGCTATTTCCCGGTGACTGCTCCGGCAGCTCCCTCTACCCATGTTGCTGGTCTACGGTGGCTCCTCCCCGGGCTAGCCTCTCGACCATGGCGGCTCCTCCCCCCTGTTGGCTTTCCCCGCCATTGCTGCTCCTCCTCGGGGCTTCTCCCCCAGCTCCCACCGTGTATTGCCTCCAGCCGCCGCCATGGACTGCTCCCTGCCGTCGTCGTCATCTCCCACGCGCTACAGCCTCGGGTCAACCTTCCTCAATGCGGACGACTGCGCATAGTCCTCTCCTCTACATCTCTCCGGCGTCCATCCCCTACCTATTGTTATCTGTGTGTGTTCTTGCATAATTTTGGTGTTCAGTGTGCTCGCGTACAGCATCCCAAAATGAACAGCAAGCGCCAGTTTCAGTCGAGGTCTGAACATGGCGGCCTTGTGGCTGTAATTTACTGTAGAACAAAAATTGAGTTGAACAAATGAGTAGTACTGAAGTTCAGAGAGTCTGATGATAGAAGTTCAGAGAAACCAAGTTGAGCATGTCAAAACAGGGCGAGTTGCTGCAGCCGTGGAGATCAGATCAATGTGTGCAACTGTAGAGGTTCAACCATGGCGCGGAGCACTCGCATGGCGGGCGAGCGCCAATGTAACGGGAAATAGGGTGTGGCTATATATGAGCGGGCCAACGCTGGATGGCGCAGATGGGATCCTGGACCTCCATCGCACGCGCTTTAGGTGTGTCCTCCGCAAAGCAGCTATTGCTACTACTAAGCTGATAGAAATAAGATTCAGATAGTCTTATACCCTGAAAAGTTTAGAGAAAAAGAACACAAAAAAGAGAGACGGAGTTTTTTTTTTGAGTGTTCGGTGGTGACTGGAGAGAGGACATGGATAAGAAATGAAGTTGTGGTCGAGAAAAAGGCCACTGATTTTCACGTGGCGCACCATTCACTTGGCTATGAGATGTAAAATCTACCTTCATTATTTTATTCTTAATCAAACTTAGCTACGAAATTACTCTCTCTTTCTCTCTCCAATCGATTCTCATCTAATGGATGCATGCACTGATTCCTACTAGTCTCTATAATTGTTTTTTACCTTATATATTCGTATGAGTTTTTTTAATGTACTTGCGCTCTTTTAAAAAACCTAGAAGTTCAAATTTAAATAACACAGAAAATCAATGTTTATTACAAAACGAAGAAGGTCAAAATAAAGAAATAGAGCAATTCAAGAAGTTCAACCAGGGAAAAGATGTCCAAAGATGTACAAAGTAAAAAAAAGCAACTGTGAGCAACGTTAAATTGTTGTTTCTTATTTTAGCTAAATGAAAAAGATAGTTCTAAAAATAAATAAAAATACCCCATCGTTGTAGTTCTACTTCATCATGTGCGAGAGTCCAAAAAAATAGGTCTTGAAAAGTGCACATCCATAAGTGCATTAAAAAATGCCCCCAGGAAGTTCATATACAAAAATAAGCGGAAAGTTTAAATATGTAATACAAACATTAAGTTTGTACAAGCAAAAAATTCTCATGTTCTGATAAAAAAATATCAAAATATGTATTGTATCATTAGTTCATAAAAGGAAACACATAATGGTTAGATGTGTGTGCAAAAAAAGGTTTGGTTTTTATTTTCCCCATTCTTGACAAAAAAGAAAACTCGAAAGTTCAAATTTAATAAAATGAATAGTTCAAACTTTACCTATTCTCTAAAACCAGGAAGTCCAAATATTAAAAATGGAGCAGTTTGACATTTATAAAAAACTCAACTTTTTTACAAAAAATAAAATCAAGAAGTTCTAATTAAAATAACGTAGTAGTTTAATTTATAAGAAAAATTCAAATTCTTTTTGTTTGTAGGAAAAATAAAAGTATGAAGTTCATTTTTAAAAAATGGATGCTTATTTAAAAACATATTGTTTCTACGAATAAAACTAAGAAGTTCAAATTAAAATAACCGAGAAGTTCTAGGTTTATAAAAAGCTCGGTTTTTTCTCGTTACTAAAAAATAAACTCAAAAAGTTCAAATTAAAATAAAAGGAACAACTAAATAAAATATTTAAATAGAATTTTTCCTTTTTTTAAATACTAGAAGTTCATTTTAAAATAACGAAGTGGTTCGATGTTTATAAAAAAATCTAGGATTTTACTGTTTTTAAGAAACTCAAATATCCGTTATTATTAAAGTACCAACCATGAAGTTCAAATTGAAAAAATAGTCAAATTTGTTGTTTATTTAAAAATCAAAAACAAGTATTTACTCGAAATAAATAAATGTGAAGTTCAAATTAAAATAACACAGAATTTCGGAGTTTATCAACGCCATTTTATGTTTTTTTAGAAACAACTCATAAACAGAAAACAATGTTGCTAGAAGTTCAAGTGCTCGGCCCGAGAAAGTTCAAATATTCTTGTGAGAGGTTGAACAAAAATACGTGATAGAAGCTCAAAGTGAAAACAGCGGAAAGTTCAACTACTACACGGAATGCGTTTCAGATAAGAATATAAGAATAAAAAACTAAAAGCTTAAAAGGTTTGTTGCAAGAAATTCACGTGCTCCTCTTGGTGCAGTTCGAGATCTCTAGTGCGAGACGTCCAACCTTCAATTACACGTTAAAAACAAGGAAAAACGATGTTGTTTTTGCCATTTTTAATACTGCTATCAAACGGCAACGAATTTGTAATGGTTGTCTTGATGAAAAAGTTGCTCCTATTCATAAGCTTTCCAATAGTATATTATATGCTACATTCCGATAAATGGTTTAAAAGTTTTATGTATACCATTAAAAACACATTTTTACGCATTCAAAAAAATATTTTGAACCGTCGCAAGTATGAAAAAATGATCAACACGAAAAAGTTGTGTGTTTTCAACAGCTTTCCATCGGTATACCATTTGCTCAATTCCGGTAATTGGTTGGGGAGTTGCGGGCAAAAAATAGCACGTAAAAAACAGAGTGAAGTTCAAACAGACATGCCCGAGAAGTTCAACTACTTCACGCAGTGCATTTCCTTTCGCGATGAAGGAAAAAATCATGATCTCGCCATTTTCTAAATTACTTGAAAACGGCAGGAATATCATTTGTGTAAGTTCGAGTCCTCGGTCGAAGAAAGTTAAAAACTTATTGTGAGAGAGGTTTGTACAAAAGGAATATCATTTGTGTAACACTTACGAAAATGGATGAGAAAATTACAAACGAAAATACGTCACAGAAGTTCGACGTGAAAACAGCAGGAAGTTCAACTACTACACTGAATGAATTTCAGATGAAAAACTTTTAAAACCGTCGCGAGTATGAAAAAATGATCAACACGGGAAAGTTGCGTGTTTACAGCAGCTTTCCATCGGTATATCACTTGCTCAATTCCGGTGAGTGGATGGAGAGCTGCGACCAAGAAAAGCCCGTGAAAAAAAGAGTGAAGTTCGACTACACATGCCGAGAAGTTCAAGTTCTTCACGCGGTGCATTTTCGAAGAATCTGTTTCGCGATAAAGGCAGAACGCATGATCTCGCCGTTTTCGAAATTACTTGAAAACGGCTAGGAATCAGAGAAAACCATCTACATGAAAAAGTTTCGCATTTTCCGTAGCTTTTCAATGGTATATTATTTGCCCCATTCCGATAATGTTTGTAGAAATTACGACCAAAAAACATTTTTAGCCATTTTCAAAATTGACTTAAAACCGTAAGGAATTGGGAGAAACAATATATACCAAAAAGTTTCGCATTTCCTCAAGCTTTCCAACGCCATATCATTTGCTGCATTCGGACGTACGGTTAAAAAAATTAGCTCGAAAATACGAACTCGCTGGAACTTGTACCATTTTCTAAATTACTTTTAAACCGTTCAAAATTAGAAAAAACTTTGAACATGAAAAAGTAGCGCATTTTCATAAGCTTTCCAACGCCATATCATTTGCCTCAATTGGATTAGCCGTTTAGAAATGGCATCGAAAATACGAACTCGGTTGTTCGGTTTGCAAAATTTTACGATTTTCCAAATAACTCTTTAACCATAGGGAATTAGAGAAAACTTTCAACATGTGGAAGGAGCGGTTTTGCAGCAGCTTTCCAACGCCATATTATTTGCCTCATTCCGATAAACGGTTTAGAAATGCGATCGAAAATATGATTCACGTTTTTTGTATGAAGAAAAAACGGTTTTCAAAACTGCTCTTAAACCGCTTACATTTTGCCAAAAATTTAACTTGGATCATGATACTCGTGTCCATAGCTTTCCAACGGTATATCGCAAGCCCCATTTGGGCAATGTTGGCGGAAGTTCAACCTAGCACCGGTGGAAGTTCAGGTCGAACAACTCAGGCAGTAAAATTACAAAAGACGTAAGTTCATCACGATCCGAGAGCAAAATCCGCCAACGAGCGAGATTCCTATGTAAAACGGGCATTTAGTTGCTAAAAATCGTTTCTAGATTACACTTACATCATATAGAACACGACTGACCAGAATAATTTACGTGGGGAGACACGGTTGCGAAGATAGCCCGAAGGTCGGGTTCCTACATAGGGAAGTTCAGGCTGCGTAACTCAGGAAGTTCATATTGTGATCAGAATAATATTCTGATCCCGTGATCAGAATAGTGTTTATATATATATATATATATATATATATATATATATATATATATATATATATATATATATATATAGGGTCGCGCTATTCGTCACCCTGGGTGAGGAATAGTTATTCTTCACACCCTCTCTATTTTGAGGTCAATGCACCGTATTTTTAGGTTTCGTAAATTTTGTCTTATTTCATACGTAAAAAGAGAACGTAAGAAAATATATACTCGCCGTAAAAAATATTTTATGTTACGTAAAATTACAAACGAAAAACATAGTGTAAAACATACATAAAATGCGATATTTCTGGTCTTATAACCTATTTTTTTGTTTTCTGATACCAATTTTTACGTAGTGAATCAATATGAATGTAACTATTTGTATTCTAAATGTAATTTATTTATGAAGCGATCATAAGATTACCTCGGGTGAAGAATAACTTATTCTGCACCCTGGGTGATGAATAGGATTACTATATATATATATATATATATATATATATATATATATATATATACCTCGCCGGACTTTGCAACAGTTAAGGCTCCCTCCTCCGTTTGGTCACCGGAGCGGTGATCATGATCTCCTTCCTCCGCCATTCGGTCACCGGAGCCGTCATGATCTCCTTCCTCCTCCCTTGTTGGATCATCGGAGCCATCATCCTCTCCTTCCTGACCATCGGTGTCGTTGAGAAACGACAAGGTCACCTCCGTCGCGGATTATATCCCCCAACAACTCTTCTTGTTCTAAGTCTCTGTCCATAGTTTCTGCAAATATTACAACATGACAATATACAAATATGAGAGATGGATTAGTGGCAAACATGGACTTAATATCACAACAAGGAATCATATGCATATGAGCAATGGATTAGTGGCAAACATCATGCAAAGTTGACAAGTTTTATAATAGTCAGTTTCAGACGATCATCGAGGACTCCTCCCCCCTCATGTTTGATGAGTCATCCTATCTTTCGAGAGAGGATACTTTGCGGACCGCCTCTCTCATGGTCGTCGAGGATACTTGCGGACCGCCCTCCTCCTCATGTCGAAGTTATCGGGGATATGTTGAATTCCCGAGAGAGTTAGGGGTGTTCTAACGCGGCACTACATGATATAGGTGAAGGGAGATAACATCCGGGAATGTTTTCCCGAACTCTGCATTAATTTCGGACAGATGAACCGGAGGGGGACGGTTCCAGGTTCGCTATGCTAGCTGCTTGTGACAGACGAACGGAGGGCATATTCGGATTCATCGTGTTTTTCTGATCGATTTTCATATATAAATTATTTTCATCGGAGTTACGGTTAATTTTCTACGAATTTCTAAAGTTTTACAAAAAGTGCCACTACTTGATACATACATATACATCTTTTTTTTATACTCTAAGCATCAACATTTTCTATACATACATAAACATACATATATACATACATACATACATACATACATACATACATACATACATACATAAAAATATATACACTAAGCATCAACATTTTCTATACATACATAAACATAAAAAGTGCCATATATACACTAAGCATCAACATTTTTTATACACTAAGCATCAAAAAGTGCCATATATACACTAAGCATCAACATTTTCTATACATACATAAACATACATACATACATACAGACATAAAAATATTAATACATACATATATACACAACATAATTAATAAAAAAACAAGGGGGCGGGGCGGGGCGGCGGTGGCTCACAGGGGGCGGCGAGGACGGTGGGGAGGTCCGGCGAGGAGGTCCGGTGACGAGGGGTTCGGGGACAGCGTCGGGGGCGGCGACGAGGAGCTGGCTCGGGGACGGCGTCGGGGGCGGCGATGAGGAGCTGGCTCAGGGACGAGGGCGAGGAGGTCCGGCGACGAGGACGGCGGGGAGGTCCAGCGACGAGGAGTGGGCTCGGGGACGACTCGGAGGCGACGGCGAGCTCGGGCAGCCTGGCGGCGTTGAGGTGCTCTTCGGCGTCGTCGGGAGCAACTGCAGATGGCTTTTGCAAATTTCCTAAGTCCCTGCTTATATACCCAACCCTTTAGTCCTGGTTGGTGGCACCAACCGGGACCAAATGCCCCCTTTCATCCCAGTTGGTGCCACCAACCGGGACTAAAGGTCAATTTCCAGCAGCCCAAAGGGCGGGAAGCAGAGCCCTTTGGTCCCGGTTGGAGGCACCAACCGGGACGAAAGGCACCCTTTGGTCCTGGTTGGTGCCTTTCATCCCGGTTGGTGCCACCAATCGGGACCAAAGGGCTGGTGCTGCTGCAACCACATGTTTAGTCCCACCTCGCTAGTTGAGAGGCGTGCGCGCTGGTTTATAAGCCCCACTGTGACAGTGCTATCGAACTCCTCTCTATTGCAGGCAGTACATGCCTAAACTTTGTCAATGCCCTGTTGGGCCTGGTGGGTCCGCGGGCCTGCATCCTGGCCCATGTACTGATGGGTTTCTAGTCGTATGCAGGCCGTGGTGGCCTAGTAGGCGGCATTTTTTTATGAAAATTCTTTTTAGTTCATTCTTTTTAGTTAATATTTTAGTTCATTCTTTTTAGTTAATATTTTAGTTGATTCTTTTTAGTTCATTCTTTTAGTTGATTCTTTTTAGTCATTCTTTTTAGTTAATATTTTAGTTGATTCTTTTTAGTTCATTCTTTTTAACAAATAAATACTTTGATAATTTTAGTTAATATTATTTTGATTCTTTTTAGTTGATTCTTTTTGCTATTGAAGAATATTATATTTAATTGATTCTTTTTAGTTCATTCTTTTTGCTATTAGAGTTTTATAAAAGCTTTTTAGTTCATTCTTTTTGCTATTAGTTCATTCTTTGAGCTAAATGGCCCTGAAATTGAAAAGCACTACAAATGAACTCTGAAAATCTTGAAAGTTGGCATGGTATCATCATTTCACCCACATAGCATGTGCTAAAAAGTTGAGAGGGTTACGGCAAAAACTGGATGCACTTCGTTTACAAACTGGACAATCTCTTTCAAAGTATCAGGGTTTCGGCCGAAAACTCATCTGTTACAGAGGCATTTCATTTTTTTAACTTATTTCAACTCCAGACTTTTTGTGCGTTCAACATGCACCATTCGAAGCCACATCATCAATTCTCAACCCTTTCTGACTTCATTGCTATTTTTCATGCATTTACTAATTTTTTTTAGCTAAATGACCCTCAAATTGAAAAGCACTACAAATGAACTCTAAAAAGGTTGAAAGTTGGCATGGTATCATCATTTCACCCACATAGAATGTGCTAAAAAGTTGAGAGGGTTACGGCAAAAACTGGATGCACTTCGTGTACAAAATGGACAATCTCTTTCGAAGTACCACGGTTTCGAACGAAAGCTCATCTGTTACAAAAAGGCATTTCAGTTCTTGACATGTAACTGCAGTGATATTCTAGATCAAAGCCATCATCAGAATAGTTGTGGAGAGAAAGTCTTCATTTTTTCTTCGCGTGTGTCCCTTGCTTATTGCGCCGTAACCATGGATAATCTTCATCGTTTAACAAGGTGCTTGGGTCAGCCTTCACTTTGAAGGGAGGAATTTCATGAAACTTTTCATAATCTTCAATTTAAAATGGATGACGTGCCCTTCCGACAGGCTATGGGCGCGAGCAAAGGTCTTCCACCCACGACGGAAGAACATGATATGAGGAGCGGGGAAATCCACATCCAACCGCATGCTGCCATTCCCGCAGCCCCTCATGTGCAGCTTCAATGCACGTGGCTATTCGAGCTCCATCGCCCTTGTGAATGGAGTAGGGAGGCGGAGGCGGCCGTGCGGGGGCTTGTACAGCCTGATGACAAATTCCAGAGGTTGATCTCCGACATGGCCTTCCATCGGGGGAGAAGCGGCCGGAGGGGGCGCAACCAAAGCGCCTCCCCATCCTCCTCAGCCCCGTGCGCCATGACCTCGTCCTCTCCCGCCTCCTCTCGTGGCGGGCTCCACCCCCGCACCTTCGGAGGGAGGAGGGAGACGCTGTCGAGCAGAAGTTCTCGTCGCCATTGGAGCAGGGCCGGACCCTCGACCTCTCACCATGATAGGCGGTGACTACGGCAGGAATGCAAAGGGAAGGAGGTGTGAAGGAATATCGAACACCGCGCCCCCTTTTATAGGCAGACGAGACAGGGGCCTGGATCTTTTTCATGAAGGAGGCCGCCCCGTTCGGCTAGTCCGGCTCCCCTTTGCCATTAACGGCTCGAAGAATCAAGGCCGACACCTTGCACCAATCTACGACGCCTGGCTTTCTGCCATGGCACTCATTCTTGCGCCCTCCGCATCCACCACCAACCTAGCGCAATGCATGCGATACGCATGGCAGAAGCGCTTGGAGTGGGAAGGGTAATGGGGTGGCAGTTACCGCCCCGTGAACATGGGATGTGGGTAGCTCCGCGGATCGTGGCCCATTATCTCCATCACTTCGGTTGACGTTACGCGACGCACGGGAGAACCGGAAATTGACCTGGGCTCAGATTAATGAAGAAGCAAAGAAGATCTCAAAGGGCAAGCAACTCTTACCCTCTCGCCTGTGCACTGGTTGGGGCCTACCCCGGCGACGCCCGGCAGTGCGTTCGGGCCAGGCCCGAGGGCTCCTGTCGGTGCAACAAACCCTGGGTCTGTTGCCCAGACCGTGCATAGGCCTAAGATCAAGATTACAACATCCAAGACGAGACCAAGCACAAGAGATCAGCTCTTTGAAGGATTAGAGTGCAGATCAAGAAGACCAAGCCAAGCCAAGGAGCAAGGCTCCACTAAGGGAAAGTCTTCCTTGCCGGGCAGGCGAGCCTGGCGAGGTCAAGGTTGCCCCGGAAGCAAGCCTCAAGACTGCCCCGGCAGGCCTGCCGGGTCCTACAGAGGCAAAACACCCCGCTAAGGCTTCACCGCTCCACCTCGCAGCAACGCAAGTCATGGATCGGTGCGGTGTCAAGCCCCAAAGTGACTGGGTGGCTGTCTTTTGCCACATGGCAGCCACTACCTACAGAAATCACCTCCAAATGACACCCGTCCAGCGACGTGTCATGCAGATAGGAGAGAAGGTGGCCAAACGAGCCCGGCAAGGCGTGCCGGGCAGGCCATGATGTGACACTAAGCGGCACATTTAATGTGCTCTGCCCTGTCTGCAGAGTCGATATGATAGCACTGTTTGTTATCTAATCAGTACACAATGACTGATTTGCCACTGTGGTACCCCTTGATCTATAAAAGGAGGCCCATGGCGACCATAGAAAGGATTCGGACCCTTGTACACTCGTACACGCGTAGCTGCTCTCGCCCCGAGGCAACCCTGCCGGGCAAGAACGCTGCGTTTCCACGACAATCCATCGTCAATCCACCAAAGCAGGAGTAGGGTTTTACACCTCACGGTGGCCCGAACCTGGGTAAAACTGCCTGTGTGATCTCTGCCGTGCTGCGCAACGCCCTCCGCTCTTTGTGCAATGCGCTCATCCCCCCTGCCGAACCACAAGGGGCTCATGGCCCCATAGGTGGTCGTGGTTTCCCACGACACTGCGCCACATCATTGGCTAGGACGAATGGTTCGTCTGTGTACCCAAGATTGTTCAGATCCACTGTTGTCATTCCGTACTGCGGGTCTACCTGTACCCCGCCTCCTGACAGATTGACCCATTTACACCGAAACAAAGGGACCTTAAAATCATGTCCATAGTCAAGTTCCCATATGTCCACTATGTAACCATAATATGTGTCCTTTCCCCTCTTGGTTGCTGCATCAAAGCGGACACCACTGTTTTGGTTGGTGCTCTTTTGATCTTGGGCGATTGTGTAAAATGTATTCCCATTTATCTCGTACCCTTTGTAAGTCAATACAGTCGAAGATGGTCCCCTGGCCAACGAGTACAGCTCATCTGCAAAAGTGGTGTTACCCATGAGATGTGTTTGCAACCAAATGCCGAAAGTCCTGATGTTGTCACATGTAATCCAGTCGTCACATTGCTCCGGGTGTTTGGAGCGCAGAATATTCTTGTGTTCATTGACATACGGGGTCACCAAGGTTGAATTCCGTAGAACTGTGTAGTGTTCTTGAGCCCAAGAATGCCCGTCCCTACATATTATTGAGTCCGCTCCTAGCGTGCCTTTTCCAGTCAGTCTCCCCTCATACCGCGATTGAGGGAGACCAATCAGCTTAAGGTCAGGAATGAAGTCAACACAAAACCCAATGACCTCCTCTGTTTGATGGCCCGTGGAGATGCTTCCTTCTGGCCTAGCACGATTACTAACACATTTCTTTAAGACTCCCATGAACCTCTCAAAGGGGAACATATTGTGTAGAAATACAGAGCCCAGAATGGCAATCTCGTCGACTAGATGAACTAGGACGAGCGTCATGATATTGAAGAAGGATGGTGGGAACACCAGCTCGAAACTGACAAGACATTGCACCAAATCATTCTTTAACCTTGGTAGGATTTCTGGATCGATTACCTTCTAAGAGATTGCATTGAGGAATGCACATAGCTTCACAATGGCTAATCGAATGTTTTCCGGTAGAAGCCCCCTCAATGCAACCGGAAGCAGTTGCATCATAATCACGTGGCAGTCATGAGACTTTAGGTTCTGGAACTTTTTCTCTGCCATATTTATTATTCCCTTTATATTGGACGAGAAGCCAGATGGGACCTTCATACTGAGCAGGCATTCAAAGAAGATTTCCTTCTCTTCTTTGGTAAGAGCGTAGCTGGCAGGATCTTCATACTGCTTTGGATGCATGTCGTATTTTTCGTGCACACGTTGCTGGTCCTCCCGTGCCTCCGGTGTATCTTTTGTCTTCCCATACACGCCCAATAAGCCTAGCAGGTTCACGCAAAGATTCTTCGTCATGTGCATCACGTCAATTGCAGAGCGGACCTCTAGGTCTTTCCAATAGGGTAGGTCCCAAAATATAGATTTCTTCTTCCACATGGGCGCGCGTCCCTCAGCGTCATTCGGAACAGATAGTCCGCCAGGACCCTTTCCAAAGATTACTTGTAAATCATTGACCATATCAAGTATGTGATCACCAGTATGGAGGGCGGGCTTCTTCCGATGCTCTGCCTCACCTTTGAAATGCTTGCCTTTCTTTCGACATTGATGGTTGGTCGGAAGAAATCGACGATGTCCCAGGTACAAATTCTTCCTGCATTTTTCCAAATATATACTTTCAGTGTCATCTAAACAGTGTGTGCATGCATGGTATCCCTTGTTTGTCTGTCCTGAAAGGTTACTGAGAGCAGGCCAATCACTGATGGTTACAAATAGCAACGCATATAGGTCAAATTCCTCCTGTTTGTACTCATCCCACACATGTACACCTTTTCCATTCCATAGCTGTAAAAGTTCTTCAACTAATGGCCTTAGGTACACATCAATGTCGTTGCCGGGTTGCTTAGGGCCTTGGATGAGCACTGGCATCATAATGAACTTCTGCTTCATGCACAACCAAGGAGGAAGGTTATAGATACATAGAGCCATGGGCAGGTGCTATGATTGCTGCTCTGCTCTCCAAAAGGATTAATGCCATCTGCACTTAAACCAACCCATATGTTCCTTGCGTCACCTGCAAAGTCCCCCCATCTTCTCTCGATTTTTCTCCACTGCGACCCGTCAGCGGGTGCTCTCAACTTCCCGTCTTTCTTACGGTCTTCTTTGTGCCATCGCATCAACTTGGCTTGCTCTTTGTTTATGAACAGACGTTTCAACCGTGGTATTATAGGAGCATACCACATCACCTTGGCAGGAACCCTCTTCCTGGGGCGCTCGCCCTGAACATCACCAGGGTCATCTCGTCTGATCTTATACCGCAATGCACCGCATACCGGGCATGTGTTCAATTCCTCGTACTCACCGCGGTAGAGGATGCAGTCATTAGGGCATGCATGTATCTTCTGCACCTCTAATCCTAGAGGGCAGACAACCTTCTTTGCTTCGTACATACTGTCGGGCAATTCGTTATCCTTTGGAAGCTTATTCTTCATTATTTTCAGTAGCTTCCCAAATCCCTTGTCAGTTACACCATTCTCTACCTTCCATTTTAGCAATTCCAGTGCGGTACCGAGCTTTGTGTTGCCATCTTCGCAATTTGGGTACAACCCTTTTTTGTGATCCTCTAACATGCGATCGAACTTCAACTTCTCCCTTTCACTTTCGCATTCTCTCTGTGCATCAACAATGACCCGGCGAAGATCATCATCGGGCACATCGTCTAGTTCCTCTTGATCTTCAGCTTCCCCTGTTGCAGTATCACCGTATTCAGGGGGATAGTTGTCATCATCCTCTTCTTCTTCGTTGTCTTCCATCATAACCCCTCTTTCTCCATGCTTGGTCCAAACATTATAGTGTGGCATGAAACCCTTCTCAAGCAAGTGGACGTGAAGGGTTTTCGAGTCAGAGTAATCCTTCGTATTCCCATAGACAGGGCATGGACAATACATAAAACCATTCTGCTTGTTTGCCTCAGCCACTTCAAGAAAATTATGCAGGCCCTCAATGTACTCGGAGGTGCGTCTGTCACCGTACATCCATTGCCGATTCATCTGCATGCATTATAATGATACCAAGCCTCAGTATCAATGGCATATTTTTTAATCTTTCTAATCTTCAAGCGCATTTCATCCATCTTGATATTGTGATCATCGACGACATCCGCAACATGTAACTCCAATTCCATCTTCTCCTCCTCAACTCTTTTCAATATTTTCTTCAAGTAATTGTTTTCTTTTTCAACTAAATTTAACCTCTCGACAAGAGGGTCGGTTGGAATTTCCGGTTCACATACCTCCTAGATAAAAACATCTACGTCATGTTGGTCGGCATAATTGTCATAAACACTAAATGAAACAAATAGTTATAAAAGATAATATACCACATCCGAATCATAGACAGGACGAGGGCTGATGGGGGCGGATACCAAAACCATGGCACTATATAATAACAAACAATAATAAAAGTAAGAAAATTATACAAGTATCTATCTAAATCATACAAGTAAGAATTTTTTTCTTTTAGAAAGAAGATAAGAACAAGAGGCTCACCACGGTGGTGCCGGCGACGAGATCGGCGTGGGCGATCGACGGCGGTGAGGACGGGATGGGATGGGATGATGGACCGCCAAACCTAGACAAATCTTGAGGAAAATGGAGCTTGGAGGTCGAGCTTGGAGAGGAGAAAGCTTAAGTGTGGCTCGGGCATTTCATCGAACACCTCATGTGCATGCATAGAAGGGAGAACAGAGCAGCGCATGCACACATCCCACACGGCCAAAAAATAGAGGAGAGGGTGGGCAGGGGCGAGGGTATATATAGGCATCTCTTTTGTCCCGATTGGTGGCCAGAACCGGGACAGAAGACTGACCTTTAGTCCCGGTTCCAGCCACCAACTGGGACTAAAGGTGTTGCGCTAGGACCAAGGCCCATTGGTCCCAGTTCGTGTCTGGAACCGGGACCAAAGGGGTCAGACGAACCGGGACCAATGGCCCTCGAGGCCCGGCCGGCGTCCTGGCCTCACGAACCAGTACTGATGCACCCTTTTGTCCCGGTTCGTAAGAGAACCGGGATTAATGCCCTTATCTGGCCTGGACGAAAGCCCTGTTTTCTACTAGTGCTTTTATGTAGAAATTTTACCCAAATTCCCTATGGTTTAAGAGGAATTTGGAAAATGGCAAAAAAAATTGAATGAGTGAAATAATATTTTTGAGCTAATTTCTAAATGGTTTAACAGAGTGATGCAAACGATATAGCGCTGGAAAGTTTATGCAAATGCACTCATATTTGATGTAGATTTTTTTTCTAATTAGAAACTATTTAAGAGTAATTTGAAAACGGGTAGAAGTTTGAATGATATTATATGTTTGCTTTCATTTATCAATGGTTAGTCGGAATGTAGCAAATAATAAAACGTTTGGAAGGCTGATAAAAATTCGAAACTTTTTGGTATATAACTTTCCTCCCAATTCCTCAAGGTTTCAACTGAATTTTGAAAAGCCAGAATATGTTCTGAAGACAAAATTTTTGAAAAAATAATTCGAAATGGGGCAAATGATATACCGTTGGAAAGTTATAAAAAATGTGGATTTTTTTCATGTAGAAAGTTTTATATAATTACTAGGCATATTAATGTAATTTAAAAAATGGTGAGGTCGTGTGTTGCCTTCATCACGAAAACAGAGTGTTCGAAATGCACCGTGTGCAGACTTTGAACTTCTGTGACACTTTTGTTCAAATTCGCTATGTTTCATGTGTTGTTTTGTCCATAATTCCTCAAACATTCATCAGAATTGAGTAAATAATATACCGTTTGAAAGCTGGTGAAAAGGAGCACCTTTTTCGTGTTAAACATTTTTTTCAAATGCACCACATTTTAAAAGAGGTTTTGAATATGCTAAAATTTGTTTCAAACGATATACACCGAACTTTTGAACTGTTCATTAGAATAAAGCATATGATATACCGTTGGGAAACTGATGAATAAGAGAATTTTTTCATGTAGAGCATGGAAATATTGAGTGCCGGAAATTTGGTGAAACAAAAATTAATCAACGTTTCACCAGAATGCTGGCACGCATTTTGAAGGCCTACCAATATTAAGTACCACTAGCTAAAGTGAAGGTGGTACAATATAGTATCAAATAAGGATGCATACAAAAAGGGAGTGCTCAATTTGAGAAAGGGAGCGCATATCATGTTGTGAAGAGATAATGACATGACTCTAAAACAAGAAAATGTAATGGTGTGCATTACATTGCATCAAACAGTTGGCATGTGGTACAATAAAGGTATCTACTATACTCTCAAACGCAAAAACTAAAAAGAAGTACAAATAAATCTGGGTGTGCATTACATCAAACACTTGACATGCAATACATAGGGGAGGAGGGCTTACCGCGAGATGGTGGTCGCCGGCGCGCGAGGTGATAGAGGAAGGGGTAGGGGCGTCTATGCTAGAGGAAGAGCCTGATGCATGTGGTAGCTAGTGGCGTCAAGCCAGCAGTGCTGTAGGAGGAGGCCATGGGACAAGGGCATCCACCGCGAGGCTTGGCGGTGGTGGAGGAGAAGGGAAGCGGGCTAGTGTCCGGCATGAGGTCGACAGTGGTGATGGTGGCCAATGTGGATGGCCTCCCACGACGGCAACGACAGTGGCTCCGGTGACGGGCGAGGTGGCGATGGCAAGTGCGTGTGAGGCCGTCTTCACTTTGGAAACAATCTACATCATAGCCTTTTCAAATATTCTTAAAACTTTAATCACATACTCTACATGTCATTTAATGGCGTAGTGCAAAGTTTCATAGGTTTCAAACACCATTATTTTAAAAAACAAAAAACAATTTTACATAATTATAATTAAATGTGTGCTTCAATTTTGACTTATACATATTTGAAAGTAGCAATTTTTGTTTCATTAGACCTAAATACCTTATTTATGCTATTTCTTCCAATCTTTCAAAATTACTTTAAATTTATAGTTACAGTTCAAAATTTAATTATATATTATTAAATACAATTTTATTAATAAAATGTCTAAAATATAGCAAATTAATGAACCTACAAAGCTCAAACCATTTTCCATACAATACCATAGTTGTTGGGGATATAACTATTGAGTATAAACCGCCCAGGAGGGGCCGGGTTATGCTCATAGTGATTTACCTGTATTGAAGCCCATGAGGACATAGAAGATGGCGACTTACGAAGGAGACTTAATAAGAAGGCCCAAAGCCCAAAGGCGAGTTAGGGTGCATAGATGTAAACCGCCATAAGTATATGACTTGTATTGTAAGATAGGAAAGAGTGGATACCAAGCCAGACATGTTTATGAGCCGGCCGGGATTCTGTGAACGGCCGGGCGTCAACCTGTGTATATAAAGGGACGACCCGGCGGCGGTTTAGGGACGGGAGACAACAGATCGAGAGCCAAGCTAAGCATATTCGCTCCCTGGTCATCGAAACCCTATCAATACCACCTCAAACTGGATTACGCTTTCACCTTCACCGCAAGGGGCCGAACCAGTATAAACTCCCCGTGTCCTTTGTCCTGATTAACCCCTTTAAGCTAACCTCATTGCGACGGCTCCACGACTAAGTCCTCACACTAGGACATCTGCCGTGACGATTCCACGACAGTTGGCGCCCACCATGGGGCCAGCGCACGGTGGTTTCGTGTTCTTGAAGGGAAACTTCGAAGGGATCAAGGGATACGCTATGGGCCGGATGACCAAGAGTCATCGTGGCAAGCTCTACATCGACGACGAAGGCTGGGGCCCCGAGGCCGGCTCAATTGAGTACGGGTACCGGGTCCCCTTCGGTGGAATTCACGTCTTCGTTGGCAAGATCGGTGAACCGGGCCCTGAGCCGGACACCTGCACCGACATCATCGAGACGGCTCAGCGTGCAAAACCCGCCCGAGTTCAGCCCGCCATGAGTCGTGCCTTCGTGGGATTCATCAATGGTGCAGAATCTGGGGATAAATCGGTATCTGACAGTGAGACAGTTGTCTATTCTGATGGCGAGTTATCCACCGGTGAAACCAAGTCATTGTACCAACTGCAAGACGGTCGGCTTGGGGGCTGTTCCGATGGCGATAGTATTCCGGACCCCTACGAGCCGCCGAACCGGGTTGCAATCTTCATGGCCGGTACGCAGCCAGTGCAGCACTCTTCAACTGCAGCGGCATTGATTTCCGGGTCAGCAGCGGCGACGGCAGCCAGGGCAGGAGGCCCTGCGCGCCCGCCGGCTCAAGTCTTGTCCGGTTTACTAGACGCCTTGGCAACACTGCTGACGACGGAGGTTAACCCGGATAATCAAGATCAGCATAACGCGGAAGTCGTGAAATTGCGAGATCAGATAGCTCAAGCTAAGGAAGACCTGGCAGCTGAAGATGCCAGGATGGCTGCGGAGCAGGTTACGTTGGATGCTCAGGCGCAGCGGATTCAGTCGGAGTCTTACCGGCTCATGCTAGATCAGAATGCTTCAAACGAAGTCATGAGGAGGAGGCATCAATCTCGCCTGCCACCGGTTTACGAGGCGAGGAACCTCTTTAACACACCAGGAGCAGGAACCAGTAACCCGCCAGTGGCGGACCGGGTTGACAATGTATATATTAAACCGGCACCCCTGCTAAAGCAGGGCTTCTGTCGTCTTTTCTTAATGAGTTTTTGGTTACTTGGGGGCTTACGGCTTATGAGCGAAGTTATGACTACCCTTTGAACCGGCTTACAAGCCAACTGAAAAAAAAACTTGGGGGCTTGCTACCCAGGTTAAAGGTACCAAAGAGAGTCTGTTGCAAAATCACAGCTCAAACATAGGTGCCCCTTGAGCACAACTCAAAAATATTACTTGGGGGCTCCTTGATTCTAAAGAACAAAGAGTTTGTATAACCCTTGTAATAGGCTTAAAAGCCAGGCTTGGAAGACAGGTGTATTCACCTAAAACCCCGGGTTATCCTGCCTTTTTAAGTAAGCCACTCCGCCCAGGTATTCCTGGAATGAACCGCCGAACGTTTGACAAGTCAATCTTATACAGACCCTGAACTTGTCAAAGTTAAAACGACAATTGGTTATGTGAGGTCCATCTTATAAGGTTTGTATATAGGTTTAACTCAGTGGCTGTGCGGCCCGTGAAAGCACTCGATTTTCGGCCTGGCAGCCCATGAAAAGCCTCATTTTTTTGTTTGTTTTATTCCACAGTTTTTTGAGGTTTATTTGATGAGGCTTATAATGCTTTATGATCATAATTCATCCGGTGTTTATTAACCCAGCCTGACTTTTGACTATAAGTCGCCAGTATGAGATAAGATAATATCCGGTGTTTATTAACCCGGCCTGGTTTTGTTCATAAGCCAAGCAATCTATGATAATTACCAGTGCTCAAAGTTTGGGTTCTCCCCCTTACTACACCGGTTTGGTAAACCAACAGTGTGATCAAATATCACAGGTATGATATATTTCAAATTTGGTTATTCTGAAATGATATATTTCAAATTTGGTTATTCTGAAATTCCAGCCTTGGGTATAAGCTATGTTAGTTTCCATGGTTTTTTACTGGGCGTTATGACCCGTCCAGCGGTAAACCGCCAGGACACTTTTAATCCGTTGCATGCAGGAGCAGGTTCCACATTGTTAATATTATAAGCATAAGTGGCATATCTTAACATGGTGGATTAGCAGTGTCATGCAAAGTAAATATGCACGATGGCATAGCAGAACAAGAGTTTAAGCTAGCCTATTACAAGGCGTTTGGTGCCCAAAAGAATAATTGTTTTAACAAGTCTTAAAGAAAGCAGCTGCTAAACCGGCCCCCGGTTTACGAGTCCTGGCCTGGCTGACTTGAAGGTTGCGGATCGTCCAGCGCCGGTTCATCTTCCTCCTCTCTACCCAGTGGCTGGAAGTCAATGGTGGTCCAATTGATCCCAGTTAAGGCCTTGAATACAGCTTCATCACTTATAAGTATGGAGGGGTCAACATCAGGGGCATAGGTATGCTTACGGATTGGAGGAATAAGATTTGGAGCATCATAAGTTAGCGCGTTAACTCTCTTATTGTTGGCATCATAAATCGACTGATAATGTGAAAGATCAGTTTCTTCAGCCAATTTGCTAGCCAATGGGCGCATTTCCCTCATCAAGGCTCTGAGGTCATCGTTATTAAACTCTGACCCGTCCTCCTTTATGCTCGGGTAGCCGTTTCCCACATCGGCCGGATCAAGATCAGATATCCAAGCTTTGGCCCAAGTCAGTGCAGTAAAAGCACCCGCCCTGGCAGCTGACTTCTTTAGCTCTTCAAACCGTGCAGGCATCATCGCCAGCCTTTCCAACGTCTCCTTGATCAAGGTTGGGGGCGGTTTATTATGGGAAGCTGTGCAGATAACCCGTTGTACACCGGTATATAATTGCTCTATAAGTGTATAGGCGGCTTTCAGTTTTTGCCGCATATCTGAGCCAAGATGAGCAATGCGAGTTCCTGCATCATCAAAAACATCGGTAAACCAGCAGTCTCTTACATAATACATGTTCAAAGCTTATGAAGAAGTTATTTACCAAATACGGCAGCGGTCATGGCATTTATTTGTTGTTTCAAGCCAGTCAGCTCCTCAGCTACCGAATTAAGGGCAGCCTCAGCATCCTCAGCCCTCTTCAGCAGAGTTGACTTTTCTGTATCCCAACCTGCTCGCTCGTTCTTAAAGCTCTCCCTCAGTTTTTCTATTGCTGTTAAGGCACTGGTCAGTTCTTCCTTGGCTTTGGAGGTCTCGGCTTGTTGTGACTTGATATTTTCTTGAAGGTCGGCGATTTGAGATTCCTTCTTGTTAAGATCAGCCTGCAAGAGACATGTAATTAATTACATAGCAGTGCATATTCAAAGTCCCAAGCACATAACAAGTAATATACTTGGCACTTGGGGGCTAATGTCTATTGCTTCTTATCAAAAACAATAACACACTAAAATCTAAAAAAATGCAAAAGAATACCTACATGTTTGATCAGTGTGGGGAAAGGTAGGCGCCCGCCACTGATATACCTTCGATCATGGCTAACGGGGGGCAAATCGGTGCCCAAATAACCAGTGGTGGGTTGGTAGCAGGGCCTGCTATGGATGATCCAACTACCAGTGGGGGGCTGGTGGCAGGGCCCGCCAGTGATGATCTGATACGTCTCCAATGTATCTATAATTTATTAAGTATTCATGCTGCTATATTATCATTCTTGGATGTTTTACAATCATTTTATAGCAACTTTATATCATTTTTTGGGACTAACTTATTGACATAGTGCCCTGTGCCAGTTGCTGTTTTTTGCTTGTTTTTTACATCGCAGAAAATCAATACCAAACGGAGTCCAAACGCAACGAAACTTTTTGTGGATTTTTTATGGACCAGAAGACATCCAATGGGCCAGAGCAGCACCTGGGGGGTGCCCCGCCCAGGTGCGCCCCGGTGGGTTGTGCCCACCTCGATGGCCTCCCGCACCGCCGCTTCGCCCTATAAATTGCCAAATATTCCAAAAAAACCTCGAGGAGACCCTAGATCAGAAGTTCCGCCGCCGCAAGCCTCTGTAGCCACGAGAAACCAATCTAGACCCCGTTCTGGCACCCTGCCGGAGGGGGAAATCATCACCGGTGGCCACCATGATGAGGAGGGAGTAGTCCACCCTCGGGGCTAAGGGTTTGTACCAGTAGCTATGTGTTTAATCTCTCTCTCTCTCTCTCTCTCTCTCTCTCTCGTGTTCTTGAGATGTCACGATCTTGATGTATCGCGGGCTTTGTTAATATAGTTGGATCATATGGTGTTTTCCCCTCTCTATCTTGTTGTGATGAATTGAGTTTTCCCTTTGAGATTTCGTTTTATCGGATTGAATACTTTTATGGATTTGAGAACACTTTAGGTATGTCTTGCTATGAATACCCGTGGTGACAATGGGGTATCGTATTGATTCACTTGATATATGTTTTGGCACTCAACTCACGGATTCCCGAGGCGACATTGGGGTAATCTATGCATAGGGGTTGATGCACGTTCTTGTCTTTGTTTCTTCGGTAGAAATCTTGGGGCACTCTCTGAGGTTCTTTGTGTTGGATTGAGTATTATGAATCTGAAATTATTTGGTGTTATTTTAGTACGAACTCTTGGATAGATCGATCGGAAAGAATAGCTTCGAGGTGGTTTCGTACCCTACAAACAATTTCTTCTTATGTTCTCCGCTAGATAGGAACTTTGGAGTGATTCTTCATCGCACTTTGAGGGATGGTTATATGATCCAATTATATTAGCATTGTTGACAGGTTGCACTAGTGAAAGTACGGACCCTAGGCCTCATTTTCAAGCATTGCAATACCGTTTGTGCTCCGTTTTATCAATTGCTACCTTGCTGTTTTTTATTGTTCCTATTACAAAAATCAATATCTACTATAATTACTACACTTTTATCACCATCTCTTCACCGAATTAGTGCACCTATACAATTTGCCATTGTATTGGGTGTGTTGGGGACACAAGAGACTTTTTATTATTTGGTTGCAGGGTTGTTTGAGAGAGACCATCTTCATCCTACACCTCCCACGGATTGATAAACCTTAGGTCATCCACTTGAGGGAAAATTGCTACTGTCCTACAAAACTCTGCGCTTGGAGGCCCAACACAAGTCTACAAGAACAAGTTGCGTAGTAGACATCAAGCTCTTTTCTGGCGCCGTTGCCGGGGAGGTGAGTGCATGAAAGGATATCTTTAGATCTTGCAATCGAATCTTTTAGTTTCTTGTTTTATCACTAGTTTGGTTTATACAAAGAAAACTACAAAAAATGGAATTGAGGTTGCATCATATTGTTCATCTATATAATGTCTTTCGTGAAAATGATGGAAAAGAAAATTTTGCTCAATTGATAGAAGAAGAATTCTATAAAATGTTTGACAAAAAATCTTTGAATGATGAGCATGATTGCAATGTTGTCGGTATGAACTCTTTGAATATCCATGATGCTAATGATATGCAAAGCTACAAGCTTGGGGATGCTATGTTTGATGAAGATGATGTTTTTAGTCCCCCAAGTTTTGATGTGCAAATTTGTTATAATGGTAGCATGCCTCCTATTTATGACGATTATATTGATGAAAGTGGGTTGGGAAGAGTGTTAACTCTAGGTACTAATGATCCCACTATTTTGGAGGGTGTTGAATCTTATTGTGATAATTATGAACGTGGATTTGGAGAGGTCATGACTTTATTTAGTGATGAATCCACTATTTTGGAAGAGGTTTCAATTGATTATGACAACAAAGTTGCTATCTATGATGATTATGGTGATGACATGTATGCTATAAAGAATAATGATAACCATGAAACTTGTCATCATGATTTTAATTTTCAATCCCATGATAGTTATTTTGTTGAGTTTGCTCCCACTACTATTTATGAGAATAAATTTGCTTATGTGGAGAGTAATAAAATTTCTATGCTTGTGGATCATGAAAAGAATGATTTATGTGATAGTTATATTGTTGAATTCATTCATGATGCTACTGAAAATTATTATGAGAGAGGAACATATGCATCTACATATCTCAATAATATCAAGTTTCCTCTCTATGTGTTGAAATTTTCGAAGTTATGCATGTTTTGCCTTCCTATGCTAGTTGATTCTTGTTCCCATAATTTGTTTGCTCACAAAATCCCTATTCATGGGAAGTGGATTAGGCTTAAATGTGCTAGTCATATGCTTCATGATGCTCTCTTTATGTTTCAATTCTTATCCTTTATGCGAGCATCATTGCAATCATCATGCCTAGCCAAAAGGCATTAAAGAAAAGCGCTTGTTAGGAGACAACCCAACATTTACCCCTACTGTTTTTATGTGTTCACATCAGTCCAGGAATTTTGAAAATTCACTGGAACGTGATTTTGATCTGAATTTTTTAAAGGTGATATATATACAAATTCTATACGTTTTCCTAATTTTTCAGAATTTTTGGAGTAGCATAAGTGTGGTTGGAGTACAGATTACTACAGACTGTTCTGTTTTTGACAGATTCTGTTTTCAATGCATAGTTTGCTTGTTTTCTAGTTTCTATGGCTTATATTACTCAATATAAATTGTGGAAATGATATGCTACAGTAGGAATTGTGTGGAAAAATTTATGAATCTTGTATTTGACAGGACCAAAGTAAAATGGTTTGCTCTTTATCATACTAACCTATCTCACGAAGTTCCGTTAAGTCTTGTGTGATTGAAGTTTTCAAGTTTTGGGTGAGATGTCGATATGAGGAGAATAAGGAGTGACAAGACCCTAACCTTGGGGACGCCCAAGGCACCCCAAGGTAATATTCAAGGAAGATCCAAGCAACTAAGCTTGGGGATGCCCCGGAAGGCATCCCCTCTTTCGTCTCCAACATTATCGGTAACCTCACTTGGAGCTACATTTTTTTCGTCACATGATATGTGTTTTACTTGGAGCGTCATTTTCTTGTTAGAATTTGCTTGCTGTTATTTAGAATAATGTTTTGCATCTTTCTTTTCAATAAAAATTTCAAGGATAGCCTTTACCATGCTCATTTTGCAAGTATATGGGTTGCTGTTTCAAAACAGAAAGTTTATCGATGTTGCAAAAAATTCCCGAGAAAAGTCACAATGTGATAAAATGTTGAAACTTTTTGCACAGTAAGATCTGATAAATTTTCTAGTGTGGTAAATTTTCATAATTTTTGGAGTTAAATAAGTATTGATACTCTTGCATTCTTTACAGACTGTACTGTTTTGGAAGATTGTTGTTATGTTTGCATTGTTTGCATATGTTTGCTTGTTTAATGATTCTATTTGAGGATAGGAGTATTAAATATGCAGAGGCATTTACTATGCAATGTTGAATAATAATTTTTGTGATTTGCTACAGTAGAGAATGATAAGGGTTTTGCATTGGTTTATACTAACTTATCTCACGAGTTCTTGTTGAGCGTTGTGTGTATGTAGTTTTTAAGATTTAGGGAAACCGTGATATAAAAGGAATTAAGGAGATGCAAAAGCTCAAGCTTGGGGATTCCCAAGGCATCCCAAGATAATATTTCAAGAAGTCTCAAGCATTTAAGCTTGGGGATGCCCCGGTAGGCATCCCACCTTTCTTCATCAACAATTATCGGTTAGTATCGGTTGAGCCTAAGTTTTTGCTTCTTCACTTGAGTTGTGCTATTCTTGGAATGTCATTTTGTTTTGTTTTACTTGCTGTTTTAATAAAATACTTAGATCTGAAAGTTTTTAAATAAGAGAGAGTCCTCAATTAGTTACCCCTTTACTTAACTACTCGCTTGATCTTCACTTATATCTTTTTGGAGTAGTTTGTCATTTACTCTCGTGCTTCACTTATATCCTATGAGTAAATTGTTGAATGAATTGAATATCATGAAGTTGAAATTATATGTTCATATCATGCCTAGTGGTAGCTTCACATTGGGTTTAGAAAGTGAAATCTTTTGAAGCTTGACAATCACAATATTGGTCATACAAGCAATTCATGAATGATTACTATAAGGAAGAGAACTTTCACATGCAAATACACTATCTTGGAAATCTTTTGTGATTGTGAGCCCCATCAAAATATTATATGCCAAAATTGTTGACGTTGGACAAGAAAGGCAACGTAATGAATTATGTTTGTTCATATTCACATAGAAGTTATATTGTCATAGATCCTTCAACATGTGGTGCTTGCCCCCCATCTTTGCTAGCCAAAAATTCCGCATCAAGTAGAGATACTACTTGTGCATCCAAAAACCCTTAAACCCAAATCTTATTTTCAAGAGTCCACCATACCTACCTAAGGATTGAGTAAGATCCTTCAAATAAGTTGTCATCGGTGCAATAAGGCAATAAAAATTGCTTCAAAAAGTGTTAGATCATTTAGTGTAAGAGAAAATTGAGCGTTGTACAAACTTGTGATGGCAAAGAATAAAAGCGACAGACTGCATAATAAAGGTTGCTATCATAAGGGGCAATATAACATGACGTTCTTTTGCACTAAGAGATTGAGCATACAAACAAAAAGCGCATGGCAACCTCTGCTTCCCTCTGCGAAGGGCCTACCTTTTACTTTTATGTATTTACTTTCATGCAAGAGTCAAAGTTTTTCTGTCTATTCCTTTTTATTTTTCTCTTTTGGCAAGCATCATGTGGTGAGGAAAGATCTAGGCACATATATCTAGCTGGATATGGGTAGCATGAGTTATTATTGTTGACATCACCCTTGAGGTGAATACGTTGGGAGGCGAAATTATAAGCCCCTATCTTTCTATGTGTCCGGTTGAAACGTTTTGCTCATGTGTATGCGGTGAGTGTTAGCAATCATAAAAGGCTATATGATGGTTGAGTATGTGGAGCTCTTACTTAGACTCTGTTGAATAAGTTGAATTGCAATTGTTTGGTGACTAAGAATATAGGTTGTTGAGTTTCAAGAGAATTCATTTTTTGAACCTTAACATGTGAATTGGTTGCCACTTTAACATGATGAATTTTATGAGAAAGAGTTGTTGTTATGATGCTAGAAAAATTGATTGAAATTTTCATTGATCAAACTTATGCACTTTGCTAGCATTCACACTTCATAAATTATTTCTTTTATCATTTACCTACTCGAGGACGAGTAGGAATTAAGCTTGGGGATGCTGATACGTCTCCAACGTATCTATAATTTATGAAGTATTCATGCTGCTATATTATCATTCTTGGATGTTTTACAATCATTTTATAGCAACTTTATATAATTTTTTGGGACTAACTTATTGACATAGTGCCCAGTGCTAGATGCTCTTTTTTGCTTGTTTTTTACATCGCTGAAAATCAATACCAAACGGAGTCCAAACGCAGCGTAACTTTTTGTGGATTTTTTATGGACCAGAAGACATTCAATGGGCCAGAGCAGCACCTGGGGGGTTCCCCGAGGGGGGCACAACCCACCAGGGTGCGCCTGGGCCCCCAGGCGCGCCCCGATGGGTTCTGCCCACCTCGGTGGCCTCCTGCACCGCCTCTTCACCCTATAAATTGCCAAATATTCCAAAAACCCTCGGGGAGACCCTATATCAGAAGTTCCGCTGCCGCAAGCCTCTGTAGCCATGAGAAACCAATCTAGACCCCGTTCCGGCACCCTGCCGGAGGGGGAAATCATCACCGGTGGCCATCTTCATCATCCCGACGGCCACCATGATGAGGAGGGAGTAGTCCACCCTCGGGGCTGAGGGTTTGTACCAGTAGCTATGTGTTTAATCTCTCTCTCTCTCTCGTGTTCTTGAGATGTCACGATCTTGATGTATCGCGGGCTTTGTTAATATAGTTGGATCATATGGTGTTTTCCCCTCTCTATCTTGTTGTGATGAATTGAGTTTTCCCTTTGAGATTTCGTTTTATCGGATTGAATACTTTTATGGTTTTGAGAATACTTTATGTATGTCTTGCTATGAATACCCGTGGTGACAATGGGGTATCATATTGATTCACTTGATATATGTTCTGGCACTGAACTCGCAGATTCCCGAGGTGACATTGGGGTAATCTATGCATAGGGGTTGATGCACGTTCTTGTCTTTGTTTCTCCGGTAGAAATCTTGGGGCACTCTTTGAGGTTCTTTGTGTTGGATTGATTATTATGAATCTGAAATTATTTGGTGTTATTTTAGTACGAACTCTTGGATAGATCGATCGAAAAGAATAGCTTCGAGGTGGTTTCATACCCTACAAACAATTTCTTCTTATGTTCTCCGCTAGATAGGAACTTTGGAGTGATTCTTCATCGCACTTTGAGGGATGGTTATATGATCCAATTATATTAGCATTGTTGACAGGTTGCACTAGTGAAAGTACAGACCCTAGGCCTCATTTTCAAGCATTGCAATACCGTTTGTGCTCCGTTTTATCAATTGCTACCTTGCTGTTTTTTATTGTTCCTATTACAAAAATCAATATCTACTATCATTACTACACTTTTATCACCATCTCTTCGCCGAACTAGTGCACCTATACAATTTGCCATTGTATTGGGTGTGTTGGGGACACAAGAGACTTTTTATTATTTGGTTTCAGGGTTGTTTGAGAGAGACCATCTTCATCCTACACCTCCCACGGATTGATAAACCTTAGGTCATCCACTTGAGGGAAAATTGCTACTGTCCTATAAAACTCTGCGCTTGGAGGCCCAACACAAGTCTACAAGAACAAGTTGCGTAGTAGACATCATGATCTAACTACCAGTGGCAGGTGTTAAGGAGTATTAGTATTGGTCTAGGAGTCCTTATTAGTGTTAAGCTTCATGCACTAGCCAACGCAACCAAAAGTCCGAACTGATGGAAAGGCTAGTGCAATCCACATATATTGTAACACCCCCTCTCACATGTGACGGGGAAGACAAGTCAACACGTGCAACCGAAAGAGAGTGACGGCGCGCGAAACTCATGAATAGGCCTCTTCATACGTGAGTTTCGCGCGCCGTCGCTCTCTTCCGGTTGCACGTGTTGACTTATCTTCCCCGTCACACGTGAGAGGGGGTGTTACAATATATGTGGATTGCACTAGCCTTTCCATCAGTTCGGACTTTTGGTTGCGTTGGCTAGTGCATGAAGCTTAACATGGTATCAGGACCAAGGTCTTGAGTTCAAGTCCTGGCTTTCGCAATTTATTAAAAATTGCTGGTAGCCCCTCTTTGTGCCCACGTAGAGGCCTCTTGAGTCATACATGAGTTTCGCGCGCCGTCGCTCTCTTCCAGTTACACGTGTTGACTTGTCTTCCCCATCACACATGAGAGGGGGTCTTATAGTATATGTGGATTGCACTAGCCCTTTCCATCAGTTCGGACTTTTGGTTGCGTTGGCTAGTGCATGAAGCTTAACAATTAGTATATGTTTAGTTTCCTTGCACCTCAAGTCATGTGTAATATATATATGCCCCTTGGGCCTTCAATAAAGTTAAGTTGCTTTCCTAACATGGTATCAGAGCTAAGGTCTTGAGTTCAAGTCCTGACTTCCGCAATTTATTTAAAATTGCTGGTAGCCCCCCTTTGTGTCCACGCAACCAAAATTCCGAACTGATGGAAAGGGCTAGGCAATCCACATATACACTTCAACACCCCCTCTCACGTGTGATGCAGAAAGTCAACACGTGGATAGACTCAGAGGTATGGCTCAAGAGGCCTATACGTGGACATAGAGGGGGCAATAGCAATTTTTTGGATAAACTGCTAAAGCCAGGACTTCAACTCAAGACCTTAGGCCCTGATACCAAGTTAAGCTTCATGCACTAGCCAACGCAACCAAAAGTCCGAACTGATGGAAAGGGCTAGACAATCCACATATACTGTAACACCCCCTCTCACGTGTGACGGGGAAACAAGTCAACACGTGCAACCGAAAGAGAGCGCCGGCGTGCGAAACTCACGCATGACTCAAGAGGCCTCTACGTGGACACAAATGGGGGGCTACCAGCAATTTTTAATAAATTGCGAAAGCCAGGACTTGAACTCAAGACCTTAGCTCCGATACCATGTTAAGCTTCATGCACTAGCCAACACAACCAAAAGTCCGAACTGGTGGAAAGGGCTAGACAATCCACATATACTGTAACACCCCCTCTCACGTGTGACGGGGACGACAAGTCGACACGTGCAACCGGAAGAGAGCGACGGCACGCAAAACTCACGTATGACTCAAGAGGCCTCTACGTGGACACAAATGGGGGGCTACCAGCATTTTTTAATAAATTGCAAAAGCCAGGACTTGAACTCAAGACCTTAGCTCCGATACCATGTTCAAGCCGACGCTTGTGCGTGCTGCTGCTGCAGCTCCCTAGGTGGCCTCCATATCGAAGCTCGACAACAAGCATCGACTCAAATCTTCAGATCGATGACCGGCAGCGAGTGCTGCCTCCCCGTATTGCGCCTGCTGCTCTCCGCCGCCACTAGCTCTGCTGTTGCTCGCCTGTGGTGCATCTCTGCTCTTCTGATGCCACTCCACGCGTCTCTCCGCCCACCGCTCGCTTGATCTGGGCTCCCGTGGCTCTTCCAGCCAGCTCTGCGTACCTACTTGCATGCTGCTGCTTTGCCGCTTCTCTTTGCTAGCTTGTTAGCTTGTGTGCTGCATCTCGTGCTCCCCATGGTCGTTTGGTACTGCTAGCGTGCTACTACCTCTCTACTCGCTTGCTACTTCGCTGCTACTCTGCTGTTTTGGCCTCGCTGCCATGATTTTGTTCGCTACTATCGCATCTACTCTAGTATGTGTTCGAGCTTCCTAGTTTTCTATAATTTCCCCTGCGTCCACCAAATTCGTTGATATTTTGTGTTTTCTCATGTCATGCGAGTCCACCAAACTTTTGTCCGTCAGCCTTTATCTGGTCATTGTCCTCTCTATAGGATTTCTGTGGCCTCTCTTTGCATTGTTTATCTAAGCCTATTCTCTTGCCACCGAGCTTCTTCGCCGCCGGTTTTCATGGGCCATGATTCTTTAAGCAATGCTTCATTCTCTTGATGTGCCATCTTCTTTTGACAACTCATCTTCTCTTGACACTTCTCTTGTATCTTCATTGATGCGGTGTCTTCCTCTGATGTGCCATCTCTTCGTATCCCCTTTGGTGACTCGACAGGTTTTGAAGACTCTTCATGCTACGATGACACTCTCAAGACACGGATTTGGATTATCATTTTTTTTAGTTTTACACTTCTTCAAATGCAATGCTATTGCATACGCTTTGCATTTGAGGGGGGTGTTAAGGAGTATTGGTATTGGTCTAGGAGTCCTTATATATATATATATATATATATATATATATATAGGGCTGGACTATTTTGTTACTAATAACAGAATAATATTCTGTTACCCTCGGCCCTATAAGGAGGCGATCGGCGAAAACCCGCCCCGCACGAGCCCCCGCAACCCGTCCCACCCCACGACCCCCGCCTTCCTCCTGAGCGCCGCCGCCCCTCTTGGCCACCGCGCCGCCGGCCATCTCCCCCACCGCGTCGCCGACCCTCTGCCCCGCCGCGCCACCGACCCTCTGCCCCACCGCGCCGCTACCTCTCTACCCCACCGAGGATCAGTTCAAGTCCTCCGCGAGCCACCACCGGCCACCTTCCTCCGGCGAGCAACCGTCGGCCGCCTTCCTCGCACGAGCCATCGCCGGCCGCCTTCCTCCGGCGGGCAACCGCCGGCCGCCTTCCTCCCAAGAGCCACCGTCGGCCGCCTTCCTCCGCCGCATCTGCCTTGCGCGCTGCGCCGTGTCTCCACTACCACCTCTAGTCACGCACCGCCCCATTCATGGCTAGCTTGCATATGGAACCTGCAAGTTCAACATTTGCATTATATTCAGTTCTTGTAGTACAAATGTTGATGTTGGTAGCTAGCTTGCGTATGGAACCTGCAAATTCAATATTGGCATTAGATTCAGTTCTTGTACAAATGTCCCAGTGTTCACATTTATTCGGGTAAAAGTTTATTTTAGTTCAGCTACAGAAACCATGCAGGTTCAGTGACGATGATACCATAAGTTCGGACAAGAAAACAAATAAGAATTTAAACAAAAAACTTTAAATTCTATAAGTTCAAGTGCTCATCCACACACGGTAATTCAAGATGGTAAAAGTTCAAGTTGCAAAAGAAGAAGAGTCTAGAACATCGTTGCAAAAGAAATTTGACTTCCAAAAAAATAAGAAACACATAAAAACAATTTTTTTTGGAAAAAATAGCATTCAGTTCAACGATATAAACCATGCAAGTTCGGTGACTACGATATAGTAAATCGTTGAAAACTTACGACACAATTTTTTTGGAAAAAATAGCATTCAGTTCAACGATATAAACCATGCAAGTTCGGGGACTACGATACAGTAAACCGTTGAAAACTTACGACACAATTTTTTTTGTTTTATTAAAAATATCATTCAGTTCAACGGTATAAACTATTCAAGTTTGGTATTAAAAATACCATTTATCATTAAAAATATCATTTAGTTCAACGATACCATTGAGAAGTTACGAGGAAAATTATACCGAAAATACAGAGGAAAGTCCAGTATGTGAAAACACGCTCAGTACAAAATCATACAGACATCCGTTCAAGTGTTCTTTTTTCGGAACCATTCAAAATTGCTCTGTGAGAAATACATCAGTACAAACACACACAGATCAGTACAAGTACTCTGTTTTTTCTGACGGGAAAACAACATGATCGGTCTCACCATATTCAAAATTACTCTTCAAACGGTTACGAATTTGAGAAAATGTTCAACATGACTAAGTTTCGCATTTTCGATATCTTTCCAACGGTATATTATTTGCCCCATTTCGACAAACTTTTTAAAAAAATCGCGTTCAAAATCAAATTTGACTGTATTCGAATTCGAGTTTAAACCGTAAGGAATTAGAAAAACATTTCAACACGAAAAAGTTATGCATTTTTCATAGCTTTCCAACGCCGTATCATTTGCGTCAATCCGACAAACCGTTTGCAAAAAAACACGAAAATACATTTCACCTAGAATTTCACCATTTTTCAAATTACTTTTAAATTGTATAAAGTTTGAAAAAACAATAGATATATGGAAGATGCGGATTTTTACCAGTTTTCCAACGCCATCTTATTTGCTCAATTCCGATAAATCGTTTGAAAATTGAGTACAAAATACGATTCGCGTTTCCGGTTTTGAAAAAAAACGGTTTTTTCAAAACTGCTCTTAAACCATGATGATTTTCCAAAAACGTTCAATATACTTGAAATATAGTTGTCAAGAGCTTTCCAACGATATATTACACGCTTCGTTCAAACAAAGAAATTGCAAAAAAAAATTGAACTAAAGAAGACGATCTGTTAAACAGAAATGAAAGCAACAATTCAACCGCTCGAATTCATCAGTGCAACCTCCTGAAACCGTCAGTTCAAGTATTCTGTTACGCGAAACAGAATAGCCAAGATGTGTGTGTGTGTGTGTGTGTGTATATATATATGCCCCTTGGGCCTTCAATAAAGTTAAGTTGCTTTCCTAACCGCAGGCACACTAAAGGCACCCTCCACCGGTAGTGTTGGTCCATGGCTAAATTGGGCCCAAAAGACCAGTGGCGGTCCGTTAGCTGCGCCCACCACTGGTAACATGGTACTAGTGGTCAGCATCTTTTTCCACCTACCATTGGTATCTGGCGAAATAGCAATGGTGGGGTTCTGAACCTACCTGCCACTAATATGATCCCACCTATAAGCAGTTACCTAGTAGTGTAATAGATAATCAAATATTACAATGTAAAATATATTAGTTGTCTGAGGGATTGACCACGGGTAGCCTCACCAGCACCCCATAGCATTTCAAGACAACAGGGCAAGCCAAGCCCCTTGCGCCTCCCGGACATGTGGCCGGCTCCCTTGGGCCAGCTGGCCCAAGAGGCCGACTCCCAGATGGCGGTGTACCCTCAGAAGGCGGCTTCGGGGGAGGTCGGGTCCTAGCAAACGGCCCCTCTTCCCCTCGGAGTCTGCGCCCATTCAATACGATAAGATGGGGCGTGTCTACAGGGCCACCCGTACCCCCAAATCCCGGCGGGGCGTGGCTACAGGGCGGGCTGACCAAGCGGACACCCCTCTGTCAGGCGCGGCACTGTAGCCACGTGGCCCGTGACGCAGCCCTCGTCAGCGGGACCATGCTCGTACGACGGGCGGTCGGTACGGCCCGCAGGCGGCAGGCCCTACCCGTCCGTGAGCAACCGAAAGATGGCACACCTCAAGAAGGCGGCCTCAGCGACAGACCGGCTTCCAGCAGCCGGCCTCTCCCTCCACTCGGAGTCAACGCGCCGTTACTCCGATGAGACGGGGTGTGGCTACAGTGAACGCCCGCCAAGTGACGGACTGTAGCCATGCCTCCCCTAACGAGGCCCTCGTCATCAAGGGCGAGGCTACAACAAAAGGCAATCAGCGTGGCCCGCAGGCGGCGGGCCCCACCTGTCGGCCGAATCCTCGGCAGTCGGCGGGACCCACCAAGCGGCGGGCCCCAGCAGCCGGCGGAGAACCCGGCGCCCATAGACGCTAACATCCGGGTCCTACACCCGGCCCAATTACCATTGTACCCCTGGGGGTAGGCCTATATAAACCCCCCAGGTTCGCCCATGCAAAAGGTTCAGCTCATCTTTCACGCCATTATACACACACATAGCTAGAGAAGCACTAGGGCTAGCCTTGCCCTTCTCCTTCCTCTAGCAAACAGCTCAAGGAGCAAGCTTGTAGCTACGAGATTGATCATAGTCATCATGCGGAGACCCCGCAGAGCAGGACTAGGGGTGTTATCTCCTCGGAGAGCCCCGAACCTGGGTAAGACTCGTGTTCGTTCGAGATCTTGCTCACTCCCGCTTCCACGGCCTGACGACGTACTCCTGTCCCCATCCATGATAAGCCACCCCCCGGCATATGTCGCCAGATTACCCCGACATTTGGCGCCCACCGTGGGGCTAAGCGCACCGTTGGTTGGATACATGTTCTGGACGGGAACCATCTTCCGCTCCGACGAGCATGTCGCGCCTGGCCTGATCAGCCAGCCCGGCGCGCCCGTTGGCGCATGCATCAGCGCGCCGCTTGGCGCGGGGGCGGCCTGCCCCACGAGTTGCCTTGCCGACCTCCTCGGCAAGGCCAGCCTCTCCGACGAGCCCGCTCCCGGCGCAGGAGCGGCGTCTCCTGCGAGCTGCCTCATCGACCTCTTCGGCAAGCTCGGCATCACCAATGAGCCGGCCTCCGATGTGGAGTCCGTCGGCTCCACCGACCTCTCCATCGAGCCCATCGCAATGATCATCGACTCCAACGCGGCCTCCACCAACGAATTTCCCACCAATGTGGCGGTCATCGACGATCTGCTCCCCCTTGTCGCCAGCGACAACGATGCCAGCACCATCGCAGAGGTGCTGGTCACTGGCCACGGCGACGATTCCGCTGGAGCTGCCCAGAACCTGCTGCGAGCGGCCATGCAGGGCCTGGCCACCCCCAGTGGCTGCTAACGCTGATGGGGCGACACTGGAGGCATTCCGTGTCTCGCTCCTTGAAAACGCCAACAAGATGGCGGCCATGAGGCGCCGCGCTGAGGCCTGCCAGTGTAAGATCGACCGCATAGCAAGCGGCACGCCGGCGGCTGCCGAACCTAGCCAAGCCGACGCCGTTCGGCAACGCGGCGCGGCCATAGCCAGCATGCTGGGAGTTGGACGCCCAGTCTATGCCACTCCCATGGAGAACCTGCGCGCCGCCCAGGCGGTAGCAGATGAGCTGGATAACCTGGAGGGCGACGAGCGTCGCAGCCAGATGGCACGCCTCCAGGAGCTCCTTGACGCTGCGACCACGCAGCAAGACGCGCGGCATCGCGCGATGACAGCCGGCAAGCAAGCCGAGGACCATCCCCCCCTCCGTGAGCATGGCGCGACCTCCCGGTCCCCAGCAGGCGGGGACCATGGTCAGCAAGACCCGGAGCCGGCTGCTAGCCGCAGGCGGCGCACTCGCCTTACGGTTGTGCGCAGCCATGACGGCCGCCCACGAGTGGAGCACCGACGGGATGAGCGTCCGCCTCCTCCTCGCAGGGAGAGGCTGGCCTCTCCGCTGCCTGTGGAACACCTGACTCTTGGAGGCCGGCTTGGCCCCCGTGAAGGAGTCAGAGAGAACGACGCGCGCCACCGGATCCAGCGGCTTGCTCGGTCCCTGGTCGTAGAAGAAGAAGATGCAATCGGCCTGGCCTGCTTCGGCCCCCGCATTCGCGACGAGCCCTTCCCCAAAGGGTTCTCGCTTCCCCGAGATACTCCCAAGTACAACGGCTCCATGAAGCCGGAGGACTGGCTGGTCGACTACTCCACGGCCGTCAGCATAGCAAACGGCAACAAGCGCGTTGCCGTGAAGTACGTTCCGCTCATGCTCCAGGGCATGGCCCGGACATGGCTGAACAGCCTCAAGCCGTACAGCGTTAACAGCTGGCTTGACTTCGTCGATGTCTTCATCCGCAACTTCACCAGCACCTACAAGCGGCCCCCCAAGCCACGCTAACTCTCCATGTGCGTTCAGGGCCCAACCGAGTCCACCCGCGACTACCTGACGCGCTGGGCCGAGTTGCGCAACTCCTGCGAAGGGGTGCACGAGGTGCAGGCCATCGAGTACTTCACCACCGGGTGCAGAGAGGGCACCTTGCTCAAGCACAAGCTCTTGTGCGACGAGCCGGCTACACTGGACGAGCTCCTAGTCGTGGTCGACAAGTACGCCACCACTGACTCCTCCATGAAGTCGGAGATTCGAGTGGACGCATCCGGGAAGATGCTCCCGCCGGCTCCTCACACGCCGGCTGGTGACACCAACCGGCGCCAACATCTGAACGACAACAAACGCAAGGCCCAGCAGCCGGCTTCCAACAGCCGGTAGGTGGCAACAGTTGAAGACCAGTAGCCAGAAGGGCAATCCGGCCCCAAGCGTCAGAAGGGCGGCAAGGCCGCTTGGTTGCCCGCCTTCTCCTTCGAGCAAGCACTTGACGCCCCGTGCAAGTTCCACAGCGGCGCGAAGCCGTCCAACCACACCACTCGGAAATGCCACTAGCTCACCCGAATTGCCAAGGGCGAAGGCCTGCCGCCTCTGCCTGCCGGCCCGCCGGTTCCGCCTCCTCAGCAGCCGGCGGCCCGTCAAGTCGGCATGCTCCAAGATGAGTTCCCTGAGCCCAATGCCACATACGTCGTCTTCACCAGCCAAGCCGACGACAAGCACAGTCAGCAGCAGCAGCACCATGAGGTCAACGCTGTCACTTCAGAGGTCCCCCCATTCATGCACTGGTCCGAGAGGCCCATCAGTTGGAGCCGTGAAGACCACCCGGCAGAGATGCCCTCGCCGGGTGCTTATGCGATGGTGCTGGACTCCACCTTCTCAACAGAGAGGTGGGCTTGTCGCTTCTCCCGGATCCTGATAGACGGCGGCAGCAGCATCAACATCCTGTACCGCGACACCATGGAGAAGCTGGGCATCAAGGAAAAGCAACTCCTGCCCAGCCAAACCGTGTTCCATGGCATAGTCCCTGGGCTTTCCTGCTTTCCAATCGGCAAGATCAAGATTGATGTCCTGTTCGGCGACAAGGCCCACTTCCGCCACAAGACAATTTGGTTCGAGGTGGTCAACTTGGACAGCCCCTACCACGCGCTCTTGGGCCGGCCCGCACTAGCCAAGTTCATGGCGGTGCCGCATTACGCCTACCTGAAGATGAAGATGCCGGTCCCCAAGGGCATCATCACCATTGCCGGCGACTACCAGAAGTCGCTCTCATGTGCCGCCGCCAGCAGCCAGCTGGCCGAGTCCCTCGTCATCGCTGAAGAGAAGTGCCTCCTTGCCCGGGTGGTAGCCATGGCCAGCAAACAGCCGGACATGCCATCCGACCCCAAGGATGCGGACACCCAGGGCTCCTTCCAGCCGGCCAAAGAAACCAAGAAGATTGCCTTGGATCCGGCGCACCCGGAGAGATTTGTTGTCGTGGGGTCAAACCTCGACAGCAAATAGGAAAGCAAGCTCGTCGATTTCCTCCATGAGAATCGGGACATCTTTGCATGGTCTCCCAAAGACATGCCGGGTGTTCCGACGGATTTCGCCGAGCACAAGCTACATGTGAGGCCGGATGCTAAACCGGTCAAGCAACCCCTCCGCCGCCTGTCAGAAGAGAAGAGAAGGATTGTTGGTGAAGAGATCGCCCGGCTTCTGGCAGCCGCTTCATCATGGAAGTATTCTACCCGGACTGGCTTGTCAACCCAGTCCTTGTTTTGAAAAAGAACAACAAGTGGCGTATGTGTATCGACTACACTAGCCTCAACAAAGCCTGCCCCAAGGACCCTTTTGCCTTGCCCCGGATAGATCAAGTGATCGACTCCACAGCCGGATGCGAGCTGCTGTCTTTCCTGGATGCCTACTCCGGCTACCACCAGATCAAGCTGAACCTGGCCGATCGGCTGAAGACCGCCTTCATCACACCATTCGGAGCCTTCTGTTACCTGACCATGACGTTCGGCTTGAGAAATGCTGGTGCCACGGTTCAGCGTTGCATGCAGAAGTGCCTCCTCAAGCAACTCGGCAGAAATGCCCACGTCTATGTAGACGATATTGTGGTGAAGACGGAGAAGCGCGGCACCCTTCTGGAAGACCTCAAGGAGACATTTGACAACCTGCGCCGCTTTCAGATCAAGCTCAACCCGGAGAAATGCGTCTTCGGAGTACCAGCCGGCTAGCTCCTTGGCTTCCTTGTCTCTGAGCGCGGGATTGAGTGCAACCCCGTGAAGATCAAGGCCATCAAGCGGATGCAAAGGCCAGCCCAGCTGCGGGACATCCAGAAGTTCACCGGGTGCTTGGCATCACTCAGCCGGTTCATCAGTCGGCTGGGCGAGATGGCCCTCCCACTGTACCAGCTGATGAAGAAGACCACCTGCTTTGAATGGAACGACCAGGCGGATGAGGCTTTCGTCCAGCTCAAGCGGATGCTGTCAACGCCGCCTGTTATGGCCGCTCCGACTGCTAAAGAACCCATGTTCCTCTACATCGCCGCCACAAGCCGGGTGGTCAGCACCGTGATCATGGTCGAGCGCCTAGAAGACAGCAAGGCCCAGCCGGTCCAGAGGCCAGTATACTATCTGAGTGAGGTGTTGTCCGCCTCCAAGCAGAACTACCCCCACTACCAGAAGATGTGCTACGGCGTGTACTTTGCCGCCAAGAAGCTGAAGCAGTATTTTCAAGAGCACACCATCACGGTCGTCTGCACCGCCCCCCTTGCCGAGATCATAGGCAATAGAGATGCATTAGGCCGGGTGGCGAAGTGGGCCATTGAGCTGGCTCCACACACCATCCTCTACCAGCCCCGCACCGCCATCAAGTCCCAAGCGCTGGCCGACTTCCTAGTCGACTGGGCCGAGACCCAGTACTTGCCGCCAGCGCCGGATTCCACTCATTGGCGGATGCACTTTGATGGCTCGAAGATGCGCACCGGTTTGGGAGCCGGCATCATCCTCACCTCTCCCAAAGGCGACAAGCTCAAGTACACGCTGCAGATTCACTTTGCCGCCTCCAATAACATGGCCGAGTACGAGGCGCTCGTACACGGACTCCGGCTAGCCAAGGAGATTGGCATCCACCGGATTCTGTGTTACGGCGACTCGGACTTGGTGGTCCAGCAGTCATCTGGCGACTGGGATGCCAAGGATGCAAACATGGCAAGCTACCGCTTCCTCGTCCAGCAGATCAGTGGGCACTTCGACAGGTGCGAGTTCCTTCATGTGCCAAGGGCCGACAACGAGCCAGCCGACGCCCTGGCCCGAATCGGCTCCACCCGACAAGCCATACTAGCCGGCGTCTCACTCCAATGCCTGCGCAAGCCGTCTATCAAGCCTTCCCCGGAATCAGAGTCCATCTTCGTGCCGGCTGACCCCGGAGCAGTCGGATCCGGCTCGGGGACTTCAACAGTCAGCCCGAGAACTTCGGCAGGCGGCCCGGGGGCTGCAGCATTCGAACCCGGCCCGGGGACTTCAGAACCCGGCCCAGGGACTGCAGCAGTCGGCCCGGGGACTTCAACAACGCAGCAAGCAGCGGCCGGCTCCGAACCGCCGCCTCCCAACCCGACCGCCCTGGTACCAGTTGCGGTCATGACAGTGGTAGAAGCACCATCTTGGGCGCAGCCCATCCTCAGCTTCCTGGTGAGCCGAGAGCTACCAGCCGACGAGGTCTTGGCCTGGCAGGTGCAACGCCGGGCGCCAGCCTACACAATAGTCAATGGAGAGCTTGTCAGGTGCAGTGTGACTGGTGTCTTTCAGCGCTGCGTGGAGCCGGAGAAGGGCATGGCAATCCTCAGAGATATTCATCAAGGCGAGTGCGGCCACCACGCCGCCTCCAGATCCCTTGTTGCCAAAGCTTTCCGCCATGGATTCTTCTGGCCGACTGCTCTGGACGACGCCAAGGAGTTGGTCCGCAAGTGCAAGGGATGTCAGCGCTTCAGCTCCAAGCAACACATGCCGGCCTATGCACTCAAGACCATCCCCATCACTTGGCCGTTTGCCGTCTGGGGATTGGACATGGTGGGCCCGTTCAAAACAGCATGCGGTGGCATGACCCATCTGCTGGTCACTGTGGATAAGTTCTAAAAGTGGATCGAAGCAAAGCCAATCAAGAAACTGAATGGTCCAACTGCTGTCACATTCATTGCGGACATCACCTTCCGATACGGCATTTCGCACAGCATCATCACCGACAACGGCACAAACTTCGCCAAAGGCGCCTTGGCCCATTTCTACGCGACGCAGGGCATCCGGCTGGACTTAGCATCTGTTGCCCATCCGCAGTCAAACGGCCAGGTAGAGAGAGCAAACGGCCTCATCCTGTCCGGCATCAAGCCCCGACTGGTCGAGCCGCTGGAGCGCTCGGCCGGCTGCTCGATCGAGGAGCTGCCGGCCGTCCTTTGGAGTCTTCGGACTACGCCCAACAAAGCAACCGGCTTCACTCCCTTCTTCCTCATGTACGGGGCCGAGGCCGTCATCCCAACTGACATCGATTTCAACTCACCTCGCGTCACCATGTACACAGAGGCAGAAGCAAAGGAGGCGCGAGAAGACGGCATCGATCTGCTGGAAGAGGCCCGGCTGTTGGCACTCAGCCGGTCCGCCATCTACCAGCAGAGCCTACGCCGCTACCACAGCCGGAAGGTCAAGCCGCGTGCTTTCTGCGAAGGGGACCTTGTGCTCCGGCTGATCCAGCGAACATCCGGCCAGCACAAGCTCTCGGCCCCTTGGGAGGGGCCTTTCATCATCAACAAGGCCCTGGGCAATGACTCCTACTACCTCATCGACGCACAAAAGCCCAGGGCACGCAAGAGGGACAATTCTGGCAAAGAGATGGAGCGCCCATGGAACGCAAATCTTCTCCGCCCATTTTACAGTTGATGCAATGTATGTACCACGCTACCTTTTGTATTAAGCAAAGACAACAGGTCCCCCGAAGCACACTCGGGGGCTACCTTTTTATCTATATGATAAGCTTGCCTATGAATGTATTATTTCATTCTTTTGCCCTGTACCGGGTCCGGTCAGCCGGCCCGGGGGCTCGCCGCCTTGACCTAAGCTGGCACCACCGCAGTCAGCCAAGTAGTGTGCCGACATCTAAGCCCTCTCTTGCCTGAAGCCACAGCTCGCAGAGCGACTGTCCGGCTGGCAAGAGCTAAAGGCAGGAAATGATGTCCACATGAAAAACGACTAAGGAAGAACGCCATTATAGGCCAAGCCGGCTACTCGCCTCATCCGTCCGGCTGCCCAGAAGCCGGCCGGCCGGCTTCTAGCTTGACTAGCTACGCTCTAGATGACCGAAGTAACTTGCCCATCCTAAACGACCAAGTCCCTGACCTGGCCACAGACCGTAGAGCGGCTGTTCGGCTGGCAGGGCGGCAGCCAAAGGAAGGCGGCAAAGGAAAAAGCCAAACAGAGCAAAAAGCAAAACCAAGCTGGAACCCGGCAAGAGCACAAGCATGTGTGAATTAAGTTATTTACATAGCAAAAGGCCCTTGGCCAGCATTCAACGGAGTTTGAATTACACCCCCAGCGGGTGGAACTGCGCGTAATCAACTTGTTTGTTCAAAGCATAAGACAGAAAAAACTTGAAAGATAAGCGGCCGCCTAGGCCAAGGGCGCTGCAGGCGGCGTGGACAGGTCGGCAGAGGCAGTGGCGCCGGCTGGTGGAGCGTCCGACTAGCGGGTCTCGGCTTGGTCGGCGTCGGCAGCAGTCGATGCGGTCTCCCGCGGCTCGCTGGTCAAAGCCCGATCGGGCTGAGGCTGGCCGGTCGCTCCGCCATCTGGTGCGATGCCCTCGCCTTCGTCGTCTTCATCATCCTCGCCTTCATTGCTGGAAGCGATCCCCTTCGCCGAGTCCTCCCCCTCCGCCGGGTCCAGCCCGAACCAGGAAGGCGGCACCTCAGCGCCGTCCTCGTCCCGCTCCGAGATAAAGACGGTGGTGTCGGCGTACTCGGCAAGGGCCGCTGCGCGATTGACGAGCTCGTCGCGCACCGCATCTAGCTCGGGTCCGGCCTCCTGACGGAAGGTGGCCAGCTGGGCCAGCTCCACCCCCGGGTACCAGGCCTTGACGAACTCCAGCGCTGTCTGAGTGCCCGCTCGAGCCGCAGCGCCCTTCCAGGCCTCAAACCGTTCGACCGCCACCTCCGGCCAGTCGGCAGTCCGACTGTGAGTGCGAGGAACCTGAGCGTCCGGCCAAAGTACAGCCAGGACCTGCGACCCGGCGCGCTGAAGACGGCGAAGCAGACGGTGCGCTGGCTCAAGGCGCATCTTGATGGCCAAGAGCTGCTCGCCCAGGTTGCGGGGCGCATTCGGCGGAATGTCGGCACCCGTCCTCCTCCGCTGTTCGCGTCGCACCTCGATGGCCTGGCAGATGGCGACGGAGCGACCAGGAAGAAATTCTGTCCAAAAGAAGACCAAGAATTTAGAAGCCGGCCCGCCGAAGTAGTCGGCGACTAAGCAACAAAGAAGAAAGGACATTACCTTCAACCATGTCCTCAATCACTCTGTAGCCGTCCGACATCAGCTTCTCCCTCTCGACCCAGTCCGAGCGCTGAGTCTCGAACTCGGCCTTGAGGAGCGTTTCTCCATCCTTCAGTTGCTGGACCTCTGCCTTGAGCTTCTCCGCCTGGTCCGCCAGCTCCTTCGCAAGCCGGTCGCACTCCTTGGCGGCTTGGCTGCGCTCCTGCTCCTTGGCACGGAGCTCGGTCTCGAGCTCGCCCACGCGAGCCCGCAGCTCAGTGGCGGCCCCTGCCAAGACAAGAAAGAAGCATCAGCATCAACCAAAAACAAGAAGTTGCCGGAAGATCCGGCCCGACTGCTCAGCAGTCGGCCTGAATCTCGGGGACTACACCCAGCGGGTGCGGAAAGACGGCCGTACTCACCTCGGCTCTCGTTCAGGTCGGCAGTCCGCTTGGCCAGCAGCCTGTTCTGGGAGTTGAAGGCGGCCGCGCACAGATTGTGATAGTTCTGCAAGAAGAGAAACACTTCAACATACGCCTTGGAGTTCCAACCCGCCTGCTCAGCAGCCGGCTCAGAACTCGGGGGCTACACCCAGCAGGTGTGCTTGCGCGCCCCCACTGAAGACCGCAAAAAAGCAAAAAGGATAACTCAAGCACGTACCCGGACAGTTGCCTGCATCACCGTCAGCTCTTTCCCCGCCTGCAGAAGGGTGGCACCATGGGCCTTGAACGAGTCAAGGATGTCCTGCACCGCAACGTTGAGGACACCCGAGCCAGCCCCTGACGTCCAGTTAGGCGGAGCGGCGCTGGTGGCCTCGGCGTCGGGCGCCGACGAGCTCGCAGCCCCAATTTCCATCGGCCTCGGCGCGGAGACCGCCCGCGCTGGGCGCTGGCACGCAGGGACGCGGGTCGCCACCGCACGGCTCACCACCAGCTCAGCACTGGATGGCGGCACCTCCGGTGCTTCGGGCCGGCTGCCTTACTCGCCAGCAGTCGGCGCGCGTAGAGGCATGTCCATCTCCGGGATGACGGGGTCAGCCCTTCCCCTATCCAGTGCCGTCTGGTCGGCCCCAGCTCCTCCGGTTGGCGCCTGGCCCTCCACCACCGGCGGCTCCGTTTGCTGCGGATCGGTGGCCTCCGGAGCTCCGCTGCGCTTCGGCTCCTCCGCCCGCGCCTTGGCCGCCGCAACCGCCTGCTCCTTGGCCGCTGCGTCAGCCTGCGCCTTGGGAGCTGCGTCGGCCTCTGCCTACACCACGTCTGCTGCCTCCGCCTCTACCTGAGTCATGGCGTCCCGCTCCTGCTGCGCCTCCCGCACGTTCCTCTCCGTCGCCTCCCAAAGGGCGGCGGACGGGTCCACGCGGTGGGCATCTTCGGGGCCGCCTGCCGACCCAATCACCGAGGCGGACAGGGCCCGCGACACAGAAAGCGGAGCCCTACATAACACAACAAGTGAAGATAAGAAGTTTGGAAAGGAAAAACCAAGCGCAAGACAGAAATCCACAAGAGAAGAAAAACCAAGACAGAAAGGATCAAGACGAAAAGCGGCCAAAATACTTGCGCGGACACCATCGGACGCTGCTTCGTGCCCTTCCGGATGGCGGCCGCCTTCACGGCCTCTTACGCCTTGGTCGCGGCGACCGCGGACTTGGCCTTCTTGGACGGCCGGCTGCCGAACATCCTGACGTCGGCACGACGCTTCGACGCGCCGGGTGCTCCAGTCGGCGCTGTCGAGGAGCCGGCGCCTGGGGCCCGGCGGGGCTCATCGTCTTCCTCGTCATCGTCCGGCCATTCCCCTATGCCGCCACCTGCGGCCCCGCCTGCCACATCGCCGCCTCCAGCGGCATCATCCTTCTCCAACGCGGCCGCCCCCAGCTCGGGGTCATCCACGTCACTCTCCGCTCAGTCCGCCATGTACCGATGGCCTGGATCCAGCGTGTCGACCGCCGTCTGGCCTTGGAAGCGCTGCATCATAGCCTGGCGGTCAGGCGGCGCGAAGAACTTGGCACAAGCAAAGAAAAAGAATCAGAACTAACCGGAGGCGGCGGATTGGCGTGGCTGCACGGCTCTTTGCCGAACTGCCAGCTCTCCTCGTTGAGCTTGCAGTTGGAGAAGTAATTGACGAGCCAGACCACCTCCACAGTCGGCAGCGCCTTGGTGGACATCCGGCATGGGTCCCGGCGGCCGCTCATGCTAGCGATCAGATGAGGCCGGGCTTGGAGGGGCAGCACCCGGTGTTCGACGAAGGCGGCCAGCAGATCCGACGCCCTGAGGCCCTCCGACTCCATCATCTCTTGGAGCAGGGTGAGGGCGGTGGTGATGGCGGCCGACGGCGACTTCGGCCGAAATTTCCAGTTGCTCCGACGCTCGAGCGGCGGGCTGGCTACATAAGCCGACAGGTTGACGTAGTCCCTCGACTCGTGGATGTTTCGGACGTAGAAATACAACTTCTGCCAGAGTTTGGCCGACTCCAGCAGAGCGATGGCCGGGAAGCGGATCCCGGAGCCAGTGCGCCGCACCACCACGCAGGTAGAAGAGCTCCTCCCACAGCTCGAGCATGGGCAAGACGCCGAGGTACCCCTCGCAGAGGGTGACAAAGGCGGAGATTAGCACCACCGTATTCGGCGTGAGGTGGTGAGGTTGGAGATGGTAAAAGTCAAGAAAAGAGCGAAGAAAGCCGCTTGCCGGCAGGCCGAAGCCGCGGAGGAAGTGAGTCCAAAAGACGACGCGTGGGGATTAACTACGCCTGCGCCCCACACGACCTCACGTTTCTCGTGCCTTCAAAGCGCACATTCATTGCGCATGGGGAGGGCAACCGCCCACCTCGGCCGCAGCGAATCCGCGCGCTCCAAGGCCCTGTGGTGGCGGGCCCAGGCCTGCGGTGATGTCCCGTCGTGCGCGTGGGCTGGCAGGCCGGCCTGGCCTGCTGGTGCCGCGTGGCACGCGAGCAACGGGCGGCAGGCACGCCACCCGGTGCACGCGATGACTATTCGAATTCGATGGGCGCCTGGCCTAGCCTTGGCTGGCTCCTGGCAGACGGCTTCTACCAAACAGATGAAGCAGGAGATACAAGACCTCTCAGAGTAGGAAACTGCTTAGGCACTCCGGCTTGAGCCATGGCGCATCACCAGCTTCGGGGACTACTGTTGGAGGGATTGACCACGGGTAGCCTCACCAGCACCCCATATCATTTCAAGACAACAGGGCAAGCCAAGCCCCTTGCGCCTCCCGGACGTGTGGCCGGCTCCCTTGGGCCGGCTGGCCCAAGAGGCCGACTCCCAGATGGCGGTGTACCCTCAGAAGGCGGCTTCAGGGGAGGCCGGGTCCTAGCAAACGGCCTCTCCTCCCCTCGGAGTCTGCGCCCATTCAATACGATAAGATGGGGCGTGGCTACAGGGCCACCCGTACCCCCAAATCCCGGTGGGGCGTGGCTACCGGGCGGGCTGACCAAGCGGACACCCCTCTGCCAGGCGCGGCACTGTAGCCACGCGGCCCGTGACGCAGCCCTCGTCAGCGGGACCATGCTCCAACGACGGGCGGTCGGTACGGCCCGCAGGCGGCGGGCCCTACCCGTCCGTGAGCAACCGAAAGATGGCACACCTCAAGAAGGCGGCCTCAGCGACAGACCGGCTTCCAGTAGCCGGCCTCTCCCTCCACTCGGAGTCAACGCGTCGTTACTCCGATGAGACGGGGTGTGGCTACAGTGAACGCCCGCCAGGTGGCGGACTGTAGCCATGCCTCCCCTGACGAGGCCCTCGTCATCAAGGGCGAGGCTACAGCAAAAGGCAATTAGCGTGGCCCACAGGCGGCGGGCCCCACCTGTCGGCCGAATCCTAGGTAGCCGGCGGGACCCACCAAGCGGCGGGCCCCAGCAGCCGGCGGAGAACCCGGCGCCCATAGACGCTGACATCCGGGTCCTACACCCGGCCCAATTACCATTGTACCCCTGGGGGTAGGCCTATATAAACCCCCCAGGTTCGCCCATGCAAAGGGTTCAGCTCATCTTTCACGCCATTATACACACACATAGCTAGAGAAGTACTAGGGCTAGCCTTGCCCTTCTCCTTCCTCTAGCAAACAGCTCAAGGAGCAAGCTTGTAGCTATGAGATTGATCATAGTCATCATGCGGAAACCCCGCAGAGTAGGACTAGGGGTGTTATCTCCTTGGAGAGCCCCGAACCTGGGTAAGACTCGTGTTCGTTCGAGATCTCGCTCACTCCCACTTCCAGGGCCCGACGACGTACTCCTGTCCCCATCCATGATAAGCCACCCCCTGGCATATGTCGCGAGATTACCCTGACATTAGTCCAATTTATATTCATGAGGACTAATGCATGTCCTCATACATGTCTAGCTACTCCTCACGAAGGATATCATCATGATCAAGATTGATATCATCATCATCGCCCTTGGGAGTAGTGCCGAGATGGATCGACATCCATGGATGAAGCTCCAGTATCGGCATCTAGGGGTGCCTGAGTAAAGTGAGCTTCTACCAAGCACCCTGCTTGGTAGAGTGAATTGAGCTTTTGCATGCTTGCACTTCTTCCACTCCTGATATATATCAATCAGATGTGGTTCTGCCCTACAAGTGTGAGACCAGTGTTTCATGGATCCACAATGTCTGCAACCTTGATTCGGGTGCTTGGCTTGTTCCACATTGTGTTTGAGGCCTTTCTGGGCTTTTCCTTTCCCATTATACTTTGGACAGCTTTGTGGTTTCTTGAAACCCCCTCTTGTTGGTCCTAGCTTGCTACCATGTTGTTGGCCCTTGTTTCTAAAAGGGGCCTTGCCGTTATTAATAAGGAAACTGGCATGTGCTTTTGGCACTCCTTGTAAGTCAACAGGGGCCTATTGTATTTTTTTATTAGTAACTCAGTTTGTGTTTCAGCAGCAAGTAGAATTTGGAAACTCATAGTGTAATTCTTGTACTTGTTGTTGCGGTACTACTGCTGGAGTGCCATGTTTCAGGGGTGGAATTGTTGGGAAACATAGTAGAAAACAAAAAAACGCCCTACGATCAACCAGGAACACTATCAAGATGCAATAACGGTTTGGATCGGATCGTTATCAACTCCGAGTTGCAGCAAAAGAAGATGAGTTGGTGTAGATCGTACTTGAAGTTCCTCGAACCGTCGATGAACGATCCCTCGAACAAAAGACCGAAAGCACGACCTCTCTACGGATAGCAAGCGTACGATCTTCATGATCCAGCAGCACTTCGCCGTCCAGAGTTAATCGTCGCCAGAGAATTAGAGGGAGGAGATTAGAACCATACTAGGCTTCTAATTATGAGGATTAAAGGATCTAGGTCTAGCTCTAATTAGATCAACTAGGATCTGGAACTAGAGAACTATTGGAGGCTCCAAAACTTATGTGTCCAAAGACCAAAATCCTCTAGTATATATAGGTTGGAGGAGAGGGGAGGAGGCGCCACAATCTCCTTTGCACCGGCCAAGGAGGGGGAAACACCTTCCAATTCGGCCTCCCCCCCTTCCTTCTCCATTAAGGAAGCGAGCTCCTCCCTATTGGGCCCAATTGGCCCAAGTAATGTTCCATCACTTGGCCTTTTTAGGCCCGTTGATATTTAAATAAATATAAAAGCCTCCTAATCGAGCCTTTTAATATTAATTTAATATCAATGGAAACTATTTCCACCCATATATAATTTATCGGTATTACCCGATAAACCCCGAAACCCTTCTGTTGACCCCCAACGCTTCTGATTCCTCTCGAAACTATTTTGAATATTAATGAAACTATTTTATAAATATTTTCTCATTACTCATTTCCTACTAACACTCAACATATCATGATTACCTTACGCTTGTGACCCTATAGGTTCGGTAAAACATAGACATGAACAAAACCCTTTTGTTGAATGACCGATAGCGGAACCATGGACGTTCATATTGATCCCTATGAGTACACAAATGACATTCGAGTGAACATTTGGTTATCATGTGTTATTCCCTTTGCTTCGCGATACTTTACGAAACCCTAGGTGAGATATATCGGTATCCTCTTGAGTCATACACATGCTCACTATGCCGTTCTCCTCATTACTGCTTTTGTTCTTATTTCTCCTTGACATGATCCGGCATCCCTGTGACATAGTCATTTGTGTCTGGCCAGACGATAACGGATGCCGTCACACCGATAAGGCCCTAAGAATATATCTCCATCATCAGAGGAGCAAATCCCACTCTCGAGGTATCTAGTCCCTTGTCAAACTTTCTGATGAACCTGTAATTTGTCGTTATGATCACCATGTTACAGATGACGTTTGAGCAACCCCAAAGTTCATCAGACGGTAAGACTACAATACTCTCATGGTCTAAGGAACTAAATCATGTATTAACTCTCCATGTTATAACAATAGACTTCTTACAATATTATCTCAAAGTATAACAAACAAGTTTGGGTCAATTCAATATAATCGTTCTTCTAACTTTTTAGTCTCAATGCTATTTTAGGACTATCCTTACACATCATGATATCCTAAGATCCGAAAAACATGATCATCAACAACACTTGAGCTAGTCTTAGAGGTGAGACTAGGAATCTTATTTTACCGTTTATTATTCCACACGCATGTGTATGAGTTTTTCACTGAATCACGTATTCCAGGATCATAGCAGTTATAGCATAGAATATAAACTTTTAGTTATGAACATAGAAATATAATAATACAATATTATTGCCTCTAGGGCATATTTCCAGCTAGAATTTATCAAGAATCTTAACAATGTTGATTTTGTGACTCTCTGTTGGTAGAAACAAAGTTGATCAACGATGCGGTGAAGCTAGTGTTATATGCCTCCACCGACTTAAAATCGAGGAAGCGGAGTTGACCCCAATCACGTCGAGCCTGGGAAAGAACCACTTCTTTCTGTTTGCCAAATTGTTCGTGAAGCGCCAACCAAAGTGTAAGTGAGTCACAGACTTCATTGTACTTCATTGTACTCCAAATTCAGGTCTGGCGGATGGTGCCTCAAAAAGATTGACGCCTTTGCAACTTCATGCAATGGGATCTCAGCAACACCCGCAATATGTGTAGCGATTGTGTGTGACAGGTCCATCAACTCAATATGGAACTCATAATCCACTACTCGCATTTTTTTGAATTTTTTATTTACTGTTCACTATGTGGGTGCATCGAAGTTGGGTGCAGCCACTACTTTCCCTTCCTTGGAATGTATGCCATTTTATTTACCCGTTGTGTCCAAAACATGAATACAAGGTCAAAATATAGACTTGGAGTACAAGGGCAGTCCAGTCAACCCTTTTCTGTCGTTGTTATCCCAACTTTATCAAGGGGATCATCTCTGTTCTATGGGAAATTACCATATCTATTACCTGAGTTACCACGTCGGCTCAGCCCAATCATCTCCTTTCACCTTCCATCATTTCCATGGCCCTTTGTTCCTATCCGTATGAGGCCAACACTGAAATGAATGGGATAACAACAACATGCCTAATTAATTATATTCCATGCCCGCCGTTTGCGAGTGATGCTCTTGGCAACTCGTCATGGATGGCACCAAGGACATTATATCATATTGACGCAATCTGTAAGTTCTGAATCAATGCCGGGGGTGAAGAGGGCCGCTTGGTGCACCTCGTTCAGCAGCATCCATTTTCACAGCACTAGCACGTATCTGACGTCTTCCCTTAGTTATCACATCGGCGAACTGTTGTGCGGTCGGAACATGGAGAACCCGAATGCGTCCCAGGGCTACCTGTTCGCGCACAAAGTGAATGTCCAGCTCGATGTGCTTGGTCCGGCGATGATGAACGGGGTTGGCGGAAAGATACACCGCAGAGACATTGTCACAGTAGACAACCGTGGCCTGGGAGATATCGTGATGCAACACCTGGAGTAGCTGTCGTAGCCAGGTGCACTCGGCAACTGCGTTAGCCACTGCTCGGTACTCGGCCTCCGCGCTGGAGCGCAAAACTATGGGTTGTCTCTTGGACGACCACGAGACAAGGGAGGGACCGAGGTAGACGCAGTAGCCAGAAGTGGAGTGAAGTGTGTCAGGGCAGCCAGCCCAATCAGCATCGGAATAAGCCACCATATCCAGAGAGGTGGACACCGTGAGAGTGAGTCCAAGGGACATCGTTCCATGGATGTATCAGACAATCCGTTTGACGAGTGTCCAATGAGAGTCACGAGGGACGTGCATATGGAGACACACCTGCTGAATAGCATACTGCAGATCTAGTCGGGTGAGTGTCAGATACTGAAGAGCACCAACGATGGACCGGTAGAATGGAGCATCCGACGCGGGCGAGCCCTCGAGAGAAGAAACCTTGGCCTTCGTGTCAACAGGAGTAGCGATAGGATGAAAGTTGAGCATGCCGGCATGCTCAAGTAGCTCATGCGCATACTTCTGTTGATGAAGAAAGAAACCGTTGGGTTGCTGAACGACCTCAATGCCAAGGAAATAATGGAGAGCGCCCAAATCCTTGATGGCAAACTCGTCACGCAGCTAGAGAGTGATCTGCTGAATAAGGGCTGCGGAGGAGGCCGTCAGGATGATGTCGTCGACATAGAGCAGCAAATAAGTAGTCGTGTCGCCGCGGTGATAGACAAACAACGAGGCATCTGAGCGTGTGACGTAGAAACCCAGTGTCTGAAGAAAACTGGCGATATGCTGGTACCAGGCGCGAGGTGCTTGCTTGAGGCCGTAGAGAGACCGGGACAGCAAGCACACATGGCCAGGATGAGAGGCATCCACGAAACCGGTGGGCTGCTCACAGTAAACCTGCTCATCAAGATGTCCATGAAGAAAGGCGTTGGAGACATCCATCTAATGAACTGGCCAGCCACGGGAGACCGCCAGCTGAAGGACGGTGCAGATCGTGCCTGGTTTGACAACCGGTGCAAACGTCTCGGTGAAGTCAACTCCAGCACGCTGCCAAAACCCACGGACCACCCAGCGAGCCTTGTAGCGCTCAAGCGTGCCATCCGAGCAGGTCTTATGATGAAAAAAACACTTTTTGCTGATGACGTTGGCGCGAGGAGGCCGGGGAACCAGTGTCCAGGTACAGTTCCGCTGAAGAGCGTCGAACTCTTCCTGCATCGCAGCAAGCTAGTGAGGATCATGTAAGGCTGCTCTGGCGGACGCAGGAATTGACGGGGAACATTGCATGGAAAAACAAAAAAAATCTACGCACACGCAATGATCTATCCATGGAGATGCATAGCAATGAGGGGGAGAGTGTGTCTACGTACCCTCGTAGACCGTAAGCGGAAGCGTTTTGTGATGACCCCGGCTTAATCGTGCACTAACCATACACGCAAATGCACATGATCAAACCTAAGGACTCACTTGAAGATATCACAACACAACTCTAAAAGATAAATAAAGTCATACAAGCTTTATATTACAAGCCAGGGCCTCGAGGGCTCGAATACATAGCTCGATGGCATACAAGCGTCAGCGGAAGCATCAGATATCTGAGTACAGATATAACAGAATTACAGATAGGCCTTTAGAAAGGCGGGGCAAAATAAAATACTACGATCGAAAGGCGTAGGCCTCCTGCCTAGGACCCTCCGAACCTACTCCTGGTCGTCAGTCAGCTCCTCGTAGTAGTACTCGCCGGGAGGGTAGTAGTAGTAGTAACCATCGGCGGGGACATCGGTCTCAGGGGCTCCATCGTCTAGAAGCACCAAAAGGGATATGGGGAGAAAAAGAAAGCAAAGCAAACGTGAGTACTCATCCGAAGTACTCAGCAAGCAAGGATCTACACTACATATGCAACATTATCAAAGGGAGGCTGTATATGTGGACTGGGCTGCAGAAATGCCAGAATAGAGGGGGAAAGCCTAGTCCTATCGAAGACTAGCATCTTCAGCATCTTCAACGGTCTTGCAGCATTAGAAGAGTGCAGATTAGCATAATGTAAAGTAGTAATAGTGTTATCAACCTCGCCCAGAGATCCTTCCTCGACTCCCTGCGAGAAAGCGATCCCAGAGCCATACTATCCAGTATCATCTCAAGTCACCAGTTCTAGTTGTACCGATCGGGATACAACTCCGAGTGTCCGTTACCGTAGGATAGGCTATCGATAGATTAGTTCTTCCCTGCAGGGGTGCACCAACTTACCCACCACGCTCGATTAACTCCGGCCAGACACACTTTACTGGGTCATGCCCGGCCTCGGCCAAACGATACGCTGCAACCCGACCTAGGCTTAAAAGAGAGGTCAGCACGCCGGACTAACCTATACCCCCAGGGGTCTTGGGCCATCGCCCCGGACGCTCCTGCACGCTGCGTACACCGCCGGTGAGCAGACCTAGCAACCCCTTAATACAAGCGCGGTTGCGTTACCAGTCCAACCCAGCGTGTGCTGCTCAGTTGCTGACGTCTATTAAGCTTCGACTGAAGTATACGACGCAGAACGCCCATACTATGCCCATGTGATGGTTAGTGCTATCAGGCCAGAGGCCCCTCGGATCAAATATCCAAACCGTTAGTGCGTTGGTAGTATGGTAACGAGCAAAGACTCACGAAAGATGTGACCCCGTCGCCCCGTCTCGAGGACTTGCGGCAAGGACTAGGAATGCCCGGCCACGCCTCGTGTTCAACTCTCGGGCACCCTCTAGGTACACCCGATTCCACATCACTCGCAATTAAGCTCGCGCGGGTACCCCTCAGGGCCGACCCGTCTTTAGTAACATGGTACAGTGTAAAGTCATAGTAACCATAGTATCCGTGTGTCTAACACCAAGAGGAACCCTGAGGAATCACCCTCGATGGAATTCCACTTGATGTTATCATCAAGGTGAACGAAGGAGGAATCACCCTCGAGGTGCACTCTTGAGGAGTTGCGCGACGGTGTCGTTATCGGAGGTGGTGTAGGAGGAATCACCCTCGCTGACCACGTCCGATTTACTAACCTACAAGGTTATCATCAGAAGTGCTGACGAGGTATCACCCTCGGTACTCGATAGTAACCCAGTAGTGTCGAGCAACTAAGGGGAAGTGATGTGCGGTGCCGGGGTCTGGTCTTCAGTTCCGTTAAATGGGTCTTCTGAAGATCCAGCGGGGCAGTCGGGGTAAAGTGGGGTCTCTGCTGGGTCTCTACCCAACCTATACTAAACAGTTTAGGATAAGCAGGTAGGTAAAAATAGCAGGTTACAATAAACAGGCTATGCAGCAGAAATAGGATAACAGCAGCAGCAGTAACTTCTAATGCAAGCATAAGAGGGAAGAGAGTGGGCGATATCGGAATGCTCAAAAGGGGGTGCTTGCCTGGAAGCTCGGCGGCAAGGGTCTGATTGTCAGGAGCGTAGTTGACCTCCGGAGCTGCGTCGGTCTCAGGACTACGTCGATGTCGGGGTCTACCGAGAGAGAAGAGGGGGAAGAAACATATAAATACACAGCAAACAATGCAATACAGGGCATGCCATGCCTAGGATGCAGTGCAGGGTTGCCTAAAGATGCATCTAGGTCATTTTAGTTTTTTTAGGATTAAAGTTGGATTTATTAATCGGTAAGTATGCACTATTCATCTACCGAAAACGGGCTCAAAGTTACAAGTTCACCTATGTAGGGGGTTCCGACATAGAAACAGACGACACAATCAGATTCGTCTCGTCGTTCTGATCAACTTTTATGCAGAAAGTTTTTTGATCTGAGCTACGGTTTAAAAGTTATGAATTTTTAAAGATTTAAATAATTTTCTAGAATTATTTTTATTAATAGAAAAGGAAATATGACATCAGCATTGCGTAGAAGTGACGTCAGTAGTCAGCAGAGCTGACCAGAGTCAAACCTGACATGTGGGCCCCACATGTCAGCCTCTGTTGGTTAACAGAGTTTAAACTTAAACTAAATAGTGTTTATTAGGAAGCTGGCCCCACATGTCATGGACTAATTAATTTATTTTTATTTATAAAATGTTTTAGTTAATTAAAAGGGCGGTGGGGCCCGCGTGTCAGTGGCACAGTGGGCGCCCAGTCAGCAGTTGACTGGGTCAACCCAGTCAACTGGGACCCACGGGACCCATTGTCAGTGTCTCAGGGGTGGGTCCCGCCTGTGCCATGTCAGCGGCGTCGCCGGAGTTCCGGCGACCAAAATTGCGGCGGCCGATCGCCGGACTTGGCCGGAAATGCTCTACAGGGGGTTATTCGACGCGGGGTTGGGCTGGTTCGAACGAGCATCCAATGCCACGTCTAGTGGTGGTGGTGGTTTCGCCGGAACCGGCCGGAATCGTCGTCGGCGTCGAGCAAAAGCGGCGCCGGAGTTCGGTCTTCGACGGATCCAGCGCTAGGGAGTACGGGAGAGCGCGTGCGCGGGCGCGTTCGGCTCCTGGGGGCAGCAGGAGCACGATGCCGTGCTCAGACGAGCACGACAGAGGCCATGGCCACGGCAGCAAAGCGAACTGCGGCGGCCAGAGCTCGGGGTCGATGTCGAGCTACTACGGCGCGATCTAGAGGACCTAGAGGACAGAGGAGGAAGGCATGCTCACCTAGCGGCGCGCACGTATGGCCGTTGGTGGATTAGTAGCTGCAGAACGTCGCCGGCGAGGAGGAAGATCACCGGCGGCCGAGGAAGAAAATGAGGTCGATGCGCTCGGTGCAGGGGGTCCTGGCTCCTCCAAGTGACACCAATCGACGCAGCAGTCGACGGCGGAGATGATGGACACGGCGGAGCGGTGAACGGGGCTCGGTGGCCGCGAGGAGGTGCGAGGCGCGGCGGCGACCGCGTCGGCCTCGACGGATCTGAAGGGGGAGAAGGGCAGAGCGAGCGAGGGAGAGAGGGGAAGAGTGAACGGGGAGGCCAGGGGGATGCTCGAGACCTCAGCCTTATCCCCTCGACGGCAGGACGTCGGTGGCCATCGTCGTGTCATCGCGCAGCCGGCGCGCGCGCGCAGCCATGGCAGTGGCGACACGACGAAGGAGAGAGAGGGAGATGGGCCAGGTGGGCTGGTTTCGGGGCACTGTGCACTTAGGCCCAGTGCACAGTGCCTCGTTTCTTTTTATTTCTATTTTAAAATAAACAACAGGTTTTGCATTTTTGTGAGCTATCAGATGAGTTTGCAAAAATGTGAAACTAGCTCACACCAGTGAATTGCAATATCCAGCACGGCCACAAAAGTTTGGGCATTTTTGGAAACCCTTTGAATTTATTCAAAAATGAATAGGGCATTTTAAGTGTTGTTTTAGCTCTGTTAAAATGCATAGACCCATTTAGAATTGATGATGATGTTGTGTTCCTTAACAGCAAGTAGTTTTTGATTATTTGCTATAAGGTGAACATTTTTCCCACAAGTTTTGAGCAACTTCATATTTCACTTTTGAATTTGAGTTGATTTCCAGAATAGAAGTTGGATTGTTTTGATTGACCACTTTGACTAGGCACTGCAAATGAAGTGACTTGGCATTATTGGCAGATGAACACAGTGGCTATTACACAGGGGTGTTACACGTTTCACAACGCGGTTGATCTAGTCGAACTTCTTCGCGCTTCAACCGATCAAGTACCGAACGCACGGCACCTCCGCATTCTGCACACGTTTAGCTCGGTTATGTGCCTCGCCTTCTTGATCCAGCAATACATCAAGGTAGTAGATGAGTTCCGTTAGCACGATGGTGTAGTGACGGTGATGGTGAAGTGATCTTCGCAGGGTTTTGCCTAAGCACTACGAAAATATGACCGGGGGTGTAAACGGTGGAGGGGGGCGCCGCACACGGCTAGGCAATTGTCTGGTATGTGCTAGGTGCCCCCCTCCCGCATATATATATAGGTGGGAGGGGGAGGGGAGAGGCCAGGGCGCGCCCTAGGGCTGGCCGCCGGCCCCCTAGGGGCATGCCTTGCCCTGCGCCCCCCTTGCCATGTTTGTCGGAGGGGGAAGGAAAGAGGGGGGAGAGAGAAGGAAGTGGGAATCCTAATCCACACTTGCCTTTCCCCCTTCCCCTTTCCTTCTCCACCTTGGCCGGCCCATATGGGGGGCGCACTAGCCCCTTGTGGCTGGTGCGTTTCCCCTCTTGGCCCATAAGGCCCATATCTTTTGCCGGGGGTGCCCGGAACCCCTTCCGGTGACCCGATATGTACCCGGTACCCTCTGGAACACTTCTGGTGTCCGAATACCATCGTCCTATATATCAATCTTTACCTCTCGACCATTTTGAGATTCCTTGTCATGTCTGTGATCTCATCTGGGACTCCGAACAACATTCGGTCACCAAATCACATAACTCATAAAATACTATATCGTCATCAAACGTTAAGCGTGCGGACCCTACGGGTTCGAGAACTATGTAGACATGACCGAGACACCTCTCTGGTCAATAACCAATAGCAGAACCTGGATGCCCATATTGGCTCCTACATATTCTACGAAGATCTTTATTGGTCGAACCATTATGACAACATACGTAATTCCCTTTGTCCGTCCACTACTAGGGAAAAGCTTATAGGCATACGCTTACTTGTAGCGCGGGTTTATACCCCTCGCTACTGCTACTTACTAGTAGCGTGGGTTTTTACCCCTCGCTACTGCTAAGTTGATAGTAGTAGCGCGGGTTTTTACCCCTCGCTACTACTAAGCGGTCTCTACCCTTCCCCCCCAGGACATGCCATAGTAGTAGCGAGGGGTATAAAACCGCGCTACTACTAAGTTGATAGTAGTAGCGCGGTTTTATACCCCTCGCTACTACTAAGTACGAGGTAGGTGAAGTCCCCATATCCTCGGCCGAATCCCTCCTCTCTCCCTCACTCTCCCCCTCTCTCCATAGGCTCTCCCATGGTGCTCCTGCCCAAGCACATCTCCTCCTCCATGGCGCCCAACGAGTCCGCCTCCTCGCGTCGCTGGCGTCCAGGAGCTCGCCCGTCTTCCCCCTCGCCTTCATGCCACCACGACGGAGCACCTCACCACCGATGACCAGCCCTGATGCGCCCTCCATCTCCTTCCTTTCTCCCTTGTTTCTCTTTTTCCTTGTCCCTCTCTCTCTTCCTTCGGTTTTACTCACCTCCCATGCCCATGCATGCGCAGGTCGTCGACATGGCCAACTAGGAGCTCTCCTCCTTGACCGCAAAGAGGATCCTCACACCGTCGTCTTGCTCTACACTGGATCCGGTCCCTCTCCAACAGCCGTCGCCGGATCTGGTCTGCCGCTACCCGTCCGCACCTCCGGCGACCCCTTTCGTCGCTGGATCGAACCATTGACACCATTGACAGCATGCACGGGGTCAAGATTTTTTTTTTGGTTTTTGAAATTAATAGTAGTAGCGCGGGTCACAGACACGCGCTATAGATAGTTAGTAGTAGCACGTGTGGAATCCGTGCTACTACTAACACACGTACTAGTAGTGCAGGATGCACCGCGCTACAACTACCAGTTAGTTGTAGCGCCGTAGTAGTAGCGCGGGCACCCGCGCTACTACTAGCTGTTTAACCCGCGCTACTACTAGGCTTTTTCCTAGTAGTGGTCAGTATGTTACTTGCCCGAGATTCGATCGTCGGTATCTTCATACCTAGTTCAATCTCGTTACCGGCAAGTCTCTTTACTCGTTTTGTAATACATCACCTCGTGACTAACTCCTTAGTCGTTTGCTTGCAAGCTTATGATGTGTATTACCGAGAGGGCCCAGAGATACCTCTCCGATACTCGGAGTGACAAATCCTAATATCGATCTATGCCAACTCAACAAACACCTTCGGAGATACCTCTAGAGCATCTTTATAATCACCCAGTTACGTTGTGACGTTTGATAGCACACAAGGCATTCCTCCGGTATCCGGGAGTTGCATAATCTCATAGTCGAAGGAATATGTATTTGACATGAAGAAAGCAATAGCAATAAAACTGAACGATCATTATGCTAAGCTAATGGATGGGTCTTGAATGATCTCGTTATCAAATGACAACTCATGTCCATGGTTAGGAAACCATAACCATCTTTGATCAACGAGCTAGTCAAGTAGAGGTTCACTAGGGACACGATGTTTGTTTATGTATTCACACATGTATTTAGGTTTCCGATCAATACAATTCTAGCATGAATAATAAACCTTTATCATGAATAAGTAAATATAAAATAACAACTTTATTATTGCCTCTAGGGCATATTTCCTTCAGTCTCCCACTTGCACTAGAGTCAATAATCTAGTTCACATCGCCATGTGATTAACACCCATAGTTCACATCGCCATGTGACCAACACCCAAAGAGTTTACTAGAGCCAATAATCTAGTTCACATCGCCATGTGATTAATACCCAAAGAGTACTAAGGTGTGATCATGTTTTGCTTGTGAGAGAAGTTTAGTCAATGGGTCTGTCACATTCAGATCCGTGTGTATTTTGCAAATTTCTATGTCTACAATGCTCTGCATGGAGCTACTCTAGCTAATTGCTCCCACTTTCAATATGTATCTAGATTGATACTCATAGTCATCCGAATCAGTGTCAAAGCTTGCATCGACGTAACTCTTTACGAAGAACTCTTTATCACCTCCATAACTGAGAAAATATTTCCTTAGTTCTCTAAGGATAATTTTGACCATTGTCCGGTGATCTACTCCTGGATCACTATTGTACCCCCTTGCCAAACTCATGGCAAGGTACACAATAGGTCTGGTACACAGCATGGCATACTTTATAGAACCTATGGCTGAGGCATAGGGAATGACTTTCATTCTCTCTCTATCTTCTGCCGTGGTCGGGCTTTGAGTCTTACTCAACTTCACACCTTGTAACACAGACAAGACCTCTTTCTTAGACTGATCTATTTTGAACTTCTTCAAAAAACTTTGCCAAGGTACGTACTTTGTGAAAGTCCTATTAAGCGTCTCGATCTATCCCTATAGATCTTAATGCCCAATATATAAGCAGCTTCACCGAGGTCTTTCATTGAAAAAAAATCTTATCCAAGTATCCTTTTATGCTATCCAGAAATTCTATATCATTTCCGATCAACAATATGTCATCCACATATAATATAAGAAATGCTACAGAGCTCCCACTCACTTTCTTGTAAATACAGGCTTCACTTTAAGTCTGTATAAAACCATATGCTTTGATCACCTCATCAAAGCTTATATTCCAACTCCGAGATGCTTGCACCAGTCCATAGATGGATCAGTGGAGCTTGCACACTTTGTTAGCACCTTTAGGATCGACAAAACCTTCTGGTTGCATCATATACAACTCTTCTTTAAGAAATCCATTAAGGAATGCAGTTTTGACATCCATTTGCCAAATTTCATAATTATAAAATGCGGCAATTGCTAACATGATTCGGACTGAATTAAGCATCGCTACGGGTGAGAAGGTCTCATCGTAGTCAACCCCTTGAACTTGTCGAAAACCTTTTGCGACAAGTCAAGCTTTGTAGATGGTGACATTACCATCAGCGTCTGTCTTCTTCTTGAAGATCCATTTATTCTCAATGGCTTGCCGATCATCGGGCATGTCCACCAAAGTCCACACTTTGTTCTCATACATGGATCCTATCTCAGATTTCATGGCCTCAAGCCATTTTTCGGAATCTGGGCTCATCATAGCTTCTTCATAGTTCGTAGGTTCATCATGGTCTAGTAACATGACTTCCAGGACAAGATTACCATACCACTCTAGTGCGGAACATGCTCTGTTCGACCTACGAGGTCCAGTAGTAACTTGATCTGAAGTTTCATGATCATCATCATTAACTTCCTCTCTAGTTGGTGTAGGCATCACGGGAACGGATTTCTCTGATGTGCTACTTTCCAAATTGAGAGAAGGTACAATTACCTCATCAAGTTCTACTTTCCTCCCACTCACTTCTTTCGAGAGAAACTCCTTCTCTAGAAAGGTTCCATTCTTGGCAACAAGGATCTTGCCTTCGGATCTGTAGTAGAAGGTGTACCCAATTGTTTCCTTAGGGTATCCTATGAAGACGCACTTCTCCGATTTGGGTTCGAGCTTATTAGGCTGAAGCCTTTTAACATAAGTGTCCCAACCCCAAACTTTAAGAAACGACAGCTTAGGTTTCTTGCCAAACCACAGTTCATACGGTGTCATCTCAATGGATTTAGACGGTGCCCTATTTAACGTGAATGTGGCTGTCTCTAATGCATAACCCCAAAATGATAAAGGCAAATCGGTAAGAGACATCATAGAACGCACCATATCTAATAAAGTACGGTTATGATGTTCGGACACACCATTATGCTGTGGTGTTCCAGGTGGCGTGAGTTGTGAAACAATTCCACATTGTTTTAAATGAAGGCCAAACTCATAACTCAAATATTCGCCTCCGCGATCGGATCGTAGAAACTTTATTTTCTTGTTACGATGATTCTCAACTTCACTCTGAAATTCTTTGAACATTTCAAATGTTTCAGACTTGTGTTTCATCAAGTAGATATACCCATATCCACTCAAATTATCAATGAAGGCGAGAAAATAATGATACTAGCCACGTGCTTCAACACTCATCGGACCGCATACAATGATATGTATTATATCCAATAAGTCATCAGCTCGCTCCATTGTTCCGGAGAATGGAGTTTTAGTCATCTTGCCCATGAGGCATGGTTTGCAAGTATCAAATGATTCATAACCAAGTGATTCCAAAAGCCCATCTGCATGGAGTTTCTTCATGCGCTTTACACCAATATGACCTAAACGGTAGTGCCACAAGTATGTTGCACTATCATTATCAACTTTGCATCTTTTGGCATCAATATTATGAATATGTGTATCACTACGATCGAGATTCAATGAACCATTGAGTGTATGACCATAGAAGGTTTTATTCATGTAAATAGAACAATGATTATTCTTTGACTTAAATGAATAACCGTATTGCAATAAACATGATCCAATCATATTCATGCTCAACGCAAACACCAAATAACATTTATTTAGGTTCAACACTAATCCCGAAGGTAAAGGGAGTATGCAATGGTGATCTTATCAACCTTGGAATCACTTCCAACACACATCCCGAAGGTAAAGCGAGTGTGCGATGGTGATCTTATCAACCTTGGAATCACTTCCAACACACATCGTCACCTCGCCCATAACTAGTCTCTGTTCATCTTGCAACTCCTGTTTCGAGTTACTAATCATAGCAACTGAACCGGTATCAAATACCTAGGGGCTACTATGAACACTAGTAAAGTACACGTCAATAACATGTATATCAAATATACCTTTGTTCACTTTGCCATCCTTCTTATCCGCCAAGTTTTTGGGGCAGTTCCGCTTCCAGTGACCATTTCTTTGGGCTTCTTCATGGGAGCGGCAACTTGTTTGTTGTTCTTCTTGAAGTTCCCTTTCTATCCCTTGCCCGTTTTCTTGAAACTAGTGGTTTTGTTAACCATCAACATTTGATGCTCTTTCTTGATTTCTACCTTTGCCGATTTCAACATCGCAAAGAGCTCGGGAATTGTTTTCGTCATCCCATGCATATTATAGTTCATCACGAAGTTCTAGTAGCTTGGTGATAGTGACTAGAGAACTCTGTCAATCACTATCTTATCTGGAAGATTAACTCCCACTTGATTCAAGTGATTGTAGTACCCAGACATTCTGAGTACATGCTCACTGGCTGAGCTATTCTCCTTCATCTTGTAGGCAAAGTACTTGTCAGAGGTCTCATACCTCTTAACACGGGCATAAGTCTGAAATACCAATTTCAGCTCTTGGAACATCTCATATGCTCCATGGCGTTCAAAACGTTTTTGAAGTCCCGGTTCTAAGCCGTAAAGCATGGCGCACTAAACTATCAAGTAGTTATCATATCGAGCTTGCCAAATGTTCATAATGTCTGCATCTGCTCCTGCAACAGGTCTGTCACCTAGCGGTGCATTAAGGACATTATTCTTCTGTGCAGCAATGAGGATAATCCTCAGATCACGGACCCAGTCCGCATTATTGCTACTATCATCTTTCAACTTAGTTTTCTCTAGGAACATATCAAAAATATAGGGGAGCTATATCGCGGGCTATTGATCTACAACATAGATATGCAAATACTATCAGGACTAAGTTCATGATAAATTAAGTTCAATTAATCAAATTACTTAAGAAGTCCCACTTAAATAGACATCCCTCAAGTCATCTAAGTGATACGTGATCCAAATCAACTAACCCATGTCCGATCATCACGTGAGATGGGGTAGTCATCAATGGTGAACATCTATATGTTGATCATATCTACTATATGATTCACGTTCGATCTTTCGATCTCCAGTGTTCCGAGGCCATGTTTGTACATGCTAGGCTCGTCAAGTTTAACCCAAGTATTCTGCATGTGCAAAACTGTCTTACACCCATTGTATGTGAACGTAGAGTCTATCACACCCGATCATCACGTGGTGTCTCAACACGACGAACTGTAGCAACGGTGCATACTCAGGGAGAACACTTTTACCTTGAAATTTAGTGAAGGGATCATCTTATAATGCTACCGCCGTACTAAGCAAAATAAGATGCATAAAAGATAAACATCACATGCAATCAAAATATGTGACATGATATGGCCATCATCATCTCGTGCTTTTGATCTCCATCTCCAAAGCATCGTCATGATCTCCATCGTCACCGGCTCGACACCTTGATCACCATCGTTGCGTCGTGGTCGTCTCGCCAACTATTGCTTCTACAACTATTGCTAACTCATAGCAATAAAGTAAAGCAATTACATGGTGTTTGCATTTCATAAAATAAAGAGACAACCATAAGGCTCCTGCCGGTTGCCTGATATCTTACAAAACATGATCATCTCATACAATAACGTATATCACATCATGTCTTGACCATATCACATCACAACATGCCCTGCAAAAACAAGTTAGACGTCCTCTACTTTGTTGTTGCAAGTTTTACGTGGCTGCTACGGGTTTCTAGCAAGAACCGTTCTTACCTATAGCAAAAACCACAACGGTGAATTATCAAGTTTGCTGTTTTAACCTTCTTCAAGGACCGGCCGCAGTCAAATTCGATTCAACTAAAGTAGGAGAAACAGACACCCACCAGCCACCTTTATGCAAAACTAGTTGCATGTCAGTCGGTGGAACCGGTCTCATGTACGTGGACATGTAAGGTTGGTCCGGGCCGCTTCATCCCACAATGCCGCCGAATCAAAATAAGACATTGGTGGTAAGCAGTATGAACATCACCGCCCACAACTTCTTTGTGTTCTACTCGTGCATATCATCTATGCATAGACCTGGCTCATGATGCCACTGACGGGGAACGTTCCATGGAAAAATAAAAATTTCTACGCACATGCAATGATCTATCCATGGAGATGCATAGCAACAAGGGGGGAGAGTGTGTCTACGTACCCTCGTAGACCGTAAGCGGAAGCGTTTCACAATGCGGTTGATGTAGTCGAACTTCTTCGAGCTTCAACTGATCAAGTACCGAACGCATGGCACCTCCGCGTTCTGCACACGTTCAGCTCGGTGACGTCCCTCGCCTTCTTGATCCAGCAAGACGTCGAGGTAGTAGATGAGTTCCGTCAGCACGACGGTGATGGTGAAGTGATCTCCGCAGGGCTTTGCCTAAGCACTACGAAAATATGACCGGGGGTGTAAACGGTGGAGGGGGGCGCCGCACACGGCTAGGCAATTGTCTGGTATGTGCTAGGCGCCCCCTCCCACATATATACAGGTGGGAGGGGGAGGGAAGAGGCCAGGGCATGCCCTAGGGCTGGCCGTCAGCCCCCTAGGGGCATGCCTTGCCCTGCGCCCCCCCCTCCCCCTGCCATGTTTGTCGGAGGGGGAAGGAAAGAGGTGGGAGAGAGAAGGAAGTGGGAATCCTAATCCACACTTGCCTTTCCCCCTTCCCCTTTCCTTCTCCACCTTGGCCGGCCCATATGGGGGGCGCACCAGCCCCTTGTGGCTGGTGTGTTTCCCCTCTTGGCCCATAAGGCCCATATCTTTTGCCGGGGGTGCCCGGAACCCCTTCCGGTGACCCGATATGTACCCTGTACCCTCCGAAACACTTCCGGTGTCCGAATACCATCGTCCTATATATCAATCTTTACCTCTCGACCATTTCGAGACTCCTCGTCATGTCTGTGATCTCATCCGGGACTCCGAACAACATTCGGTCATCAAATCACATAACTCATAAAATACTATATCGTCATCGAACGTTAAGCGTGCGGACCCTACGGGTTCGAGAACTATGTAGACATGACCGAGACACCTCTCCGGTCAATAACCAATAGCGGAACCTGGATGCCCATATTGGCTCCTACATATTCTACGAAGATCTTTATCGGTCGAACTGTTATGACAACATACGTAATTCCCTTTGTCCGTCGGTATGTTACTTGCCCGAGATTCGATCGTCGGTATCTTCATACCAAGTTCAATCTCGTTACCGGCAAGTCTCTTTACTCGTTCCGTAATACATCACCTCGTGACTAACTCCTTAGTCGTTTTCTTGCAAGCTTATGATGTGTATTACCGAGAGGGCCCAGAGATACCTCTCCGATACTCGGAGTGACAAATCCTAATCTCGATCTATGCCAACTCAACAAACACCTTCGGAGATACCTGTAGAGCATCTTTATAATCACCCAGTTACGTTGTGACGTTTGATAGCACACAAAGCATTCCTCCGGTACCCGGGAGTTGCATAATCTCATAGTCGAAGGAATATGTATTTGACATGAAGAAAGCAATAGCAATAAAACTGAACGATCATTATGCTAAGCTAACGGATGGGTCTTGTCCATCACATCATTCTCCTAATGATGTGATCCCGTTATCAAATGACAACTCATGTCCATGGCTAGGAAACCATAACCATCTTTGATTCAACGAGCTAGTCAAGTAGAGGCTCACTAGGGACACGGTGTTTGTTTATGTATTCACACATGTATTTAGGTTTCCGATCAATACAATTCTAGCATGAATAATAAACCTTTATCATGAATAAGGAAATATAAAATAACAACTTATTATTGTCTCTAGGGCATATTTCCTTCAGGAATCGGTGACGGCTCGGTGGTGAAGGCAGCGAGGAGATACTCGTCGCTGGAGTTCCGCAGGCTCGGGCGGTGGACGCCGGCCCTGGCCCGAGTGAGAGGGCGAGACGGCAACTCCAGGACCGCGGCGGGCGTGGGTGGTGAAGCGCCAACCGCGTCCGAGGCCGAGGCCGAGGCGGAGCCCGAGGGGGCGGCCCCTCCCGAGGAGGACTTCGTGCCCGAGGCAGCTGGTGAAGGGAGCGCCGGCGAGGCGGCCGGCAAAGTCGCCGGCGACGGGGCCACGCCCGAGGCAGCCGGGGAAGGAGCCGGCAGTGACGAGGCAGCCGGCGAGGGTGAAGGTGCCGGCTACGAAGCGGCTGGCGAGGTCGGCGTGGGGGCACGAGGTGCAGCTCATCCCACGGCGCGAGGACCGCCGAAGCCCGGAGGCGGTCCAAGAACCGAGCAGGGCCGTCCACCTGACGGGGTCGCCGGAGGGCCGGCGGTGGCCGGCCGCGATGGGGTGATGGGAGGTACCTGCTGCTGAAAGGGAGACACCTTCTCATCAAAGTAAATGTGTCGGGAGGTGAATACACGATGTGAGACAGGGTCGTTGCAGCGGTAGCCTTTAGTGTTAGGTGGGTAGCCGAGGAAGATGCAAGCGACGGAGCGAGGTGCAAGCTTATGAGGCGCAGTGGCGGCGATGCTAGGATAGCAGAGACAGCCGAAGATGCGAAGCTCATCATAAGAGGGTGGTGCACCGAAGAGAAGATGATGGGGTGCAAAGTTCCCGCGAGTACGATAGGGGCGGATGTTAATGAGGAGTGATGCGGTGGCGAGAGCATCAGGCCAAAAGCGCGGAGGCACATTGGCATGAAAGAGAAGCGTACGAACGCAGTCATTAAGAGTGCGAAGAACGCGCTCAGCACGACCGTTTTGTTGCGAAGTGTACGGGCATGTGAGACGAAAAGTTGTGCCATGTGTGGTGAGGAGAGTGCGAACAGCTAAGTTGTCGAACTCCTTCCCGTTGTCTGTTTGAAATGCAAGGATGGGATGACCAAACTGCGTGAAAACATAGGAGTAGAAGGCAGCGAGAGTGGAGATAACATCGGACTTACGCCGCAACGGGAAGGTCCACACATAGTGTGAAAAATCATCAAGAATAACAAGATAATAAAGATAGCCCGTATTACTCGCAACTGGAGAGGTCCAAACATCACTATGAATTAACTCAAACGGGTATGATGCAACATGAGAAGACTCCCTAAAAGGAAGACGAGCATGTTTGCCGAGGCGACAAGCATGACAAGAGTGATCGTCGATCTTATTACACGTGAATGAAAAACTCCGAAGTATATGACGAAGGGTGGCGGGGTTGGGATGACCCAAGCGAGCATGCCAAAGATCCACACTGGTGGCGAGGGCAACAGGAGCGGCGGAGGTGGTGGAGGCGGTGGAGTGGACCGGGTAGAGCTCGTCGGGGCTGTCACATCAGTGGAGTACCATCCGGGTACGAGTGTCCTTAACAGAAAAACCACACTCGTCAAACTCAACGGTAACAGGATTTTCACGTGTAGAAGAACGAACAGAGACAAGATTTTTAATAAGATCAGGAGAAACTAAGATGTTAGATAATGACAGTGGTGTAGATGTAGACGAAAAAGATGCATGTCCTATGTGAGTAATGGGAAGTGAGGAACCGTCACCGACGGTGATGCGAGCGGAAGTGTGGACGGGATAGGAGGTGTGGAGGTTACCGGGATGAGCAGCCATATGCGCGGTAGCTCCAGTGTCCATATACCAGTCACCACCGTCGGTGTAGGTGGACAGAGAGGGGAGCGAAGTGTAGGGCCCCCAAGAGCGTCGGGTCCCAAGGCGCAGGTGGGAGCGCTGGGACCGATGACTGGGGCGGGGCCATCAGGGGCAGCAGCGGCAGCCCTCCTGGCTGCGGCGGCTGGCCGTAGGAGAGAGGCCCGTAGGGCGCCGCACAGCGCTGCGGCGCGGCATAGAACGCCTGATGCGAGGGAGGCCTCGCGCCGAGGATGCCTGGTGCAGAAGCGCGGGGAAGGCATGGAATAAGCATGCACAACACCGGTCCACGGGTTCTGGCCGGCATACCATGGAGCCGGCTAGAACTGCTGCTGGGGACGGGCGGCTCCTCCCTGAGCCCCGTTGCCCTGCTGGTGCTTGCGGCCACCTCGGCGGCCCCCGCGGCGACCCCCGTTAGCGGCCGGCGGGGGCGGCGGGAAGGGGGCGGCCGGCACCTGTGGGAAGGCCGGCGGGGGCAGGAGGGCCGGCGCAGGACGCGGCGGTGGTGGCACCAAACCCCCACGAGTTCCGGCGGTTAGAGAGGTGTGGGTCGCCCGGGTCCGGGCCATCTTCATCCGCCTCTCCTCCAGCTTGAGATACGCCACCACCTTGGCAAAGGTAGGCTCCGGGATGAGGGTAAGGTTGGAGGCGACGTTCCCAAAGTCCTTGTTGAGATCGGCGGTGAGGGTGCTGATGAGGAGCTCGTCGCCGACCGTCTCACCGAGATCACAGAGCTCGTCGGCGAGCTTCTTGAGGCGCATGCAAAAGTCGTCAATGGACGAGTCAAGCTGCTGGCACCCATAAAACTCGCTTAGGAGGAGGACCTTGCGCTGAAGCTTGTTGTCGGTGAAGAGACCGTTGAGCTTGGTCCAGACGGCGTAAGCGTCATCGTCATCGTCCACCACCGTGTGGAAGAGGTCCTTGGAGATGGTGAGGTAGAACCAGCGGATGATGGTGGCGTCGAGGATCATCCACTCCTCGTCGTTCACCATGAGGCTGGAGTCCACGGTGCCATCAACGTGGCCATGGAGCAGGTACTCGCGGAACACCAAGGAAAAATACCGCTTCCAAGCGGAGTAGGAGGCGGTGGATTGATCAAGGACCACCGGGACACGCTCGTGGATGTTCAGATCATGAATGAGAGTCACGTCCGGACCGGCGAAGGGATTGGTGGCGGTGGAGGATCACGTGGAGCTCATGGTTAGGGTTGCGGCGCGGCTAGGGTGGGGTGGGTGAGAGGGAGGTGCGGCTAGGGTGGGGTGGCGGAAGCGGGAAGGGTGGCGGCGGCAACCTGCGGTGGCGGCGGCGGGTGGAGAAGTTGGCGGCGGCGACCCGCAGTGGCAGCGGCTGGGGAGAGGCCGGCGGCGGTGGCGGGTGGCGGTGGCGGCGGCGGTGGAGGAGGTTGGCGGCGGCGACCAACGGCGGCGGCGGCTGGAGAGAGTCGCCGGCGGCGGCGGGTGGCGGCGGCGAGTGGAGGAAGCGGCAGCGGCGGCGGCGCGATGGAGGTGCGGCGGCGGCGGCTAGGGTAGGGTTAGGACTGACTTGCGATAGATACCATGTGGAAGACTAGGATTAGGATGTGCAACACAATTGCATTGATCGGTGCACTGGGCACGTATATATGATCTACAGGATGGGGGCCACAACCTCAACTATACAAGGAGACTAGGAAGTGGGCCCTAGACACAATATACATGCACAATATATTCAACAGGTACGGTACAAGCTGGGGTAACAGCTCAACAAGCCCACAAAGGTAAAGTGCATAATACAGCCTCGAGGGGGATAAGTGATCATGAGAAGTCTAGCCGCCACATCCTTGTGCTTCCTCATCAATCTGTCAATGGCCATCTTGTCCTGCCGCTTGGAGAGAGGCTTCCAAAGCTGCAAGAATCCACAGAGTTTGTAAATCGAGTATGTGGCCCTGGAAGGAAATATAAGTTCTATTACGAGCTTATTCCGACCACACCAAAGAGTCCAAGCCAAGGTTCCAAAATTGATCCACATCAATCTGCGAACCTGGCCAGTGCAATTATTCATCAACTGGTGCCATTTCGGGAAGGAGGTTGGGTACCAATCATTACCCCAGACTTCCTGAAAGCAGCTCCACATGAACTGGGCGGACACGCAATAAAAAAGAATGTGGTTCAGGTCTTCCGCCACTCCACTAAGCGGGCATTGCCCATCGCCAGGCCTGTTTCGATTTTGCACTTGGTCTGCAACCGGCCCCTAATGAGTTGCCACAGGAAGACCTTTATCTTGGATGGTAGCTTAGCTTTCCATAAGGCTTTCAATTCCTCCTGACCCTCTCCAACCGCAAGTCTATCGTACAGTGATTTGGTTGAAAACAGGCCGGAGGGGTCCAACTTCCACGATGTCTCATCCGGAGTTGTCGAGAGGTAACGCTAGCCACCAAGGAGGACAGCGCAAGCCACTCCGCAGCCTCAGGTGAGCCAAGGGACCTACGAAAAGTGAGGTTTCGTCCTTGATCCTACACGGCCATCGCCACCGAGATCGCTTGGTGCTCAGAGATGGCAAATAATAAAGGGAACTGCACCCTGAGGGGGTCATTCCCGGACCAACAATCCAACAAGAATAAAGTGTCCGTGCCTCTATTGACCGCGACAACCGCCCCCATGCGGAAGATCGGTTTGAGAGACTGGATTGTCTGCCAGAACTGAGAGCCTCTGGCAGTGGAGCAGCATGACAAGGATTGGCCCCTCAAGTATTTAGCTCGTATCAAGTCAAGCCAGAGGTCGCCGTCCCCTCAAACGATGCGCCAAATCCATTTGGTCATTAGGCATAGATTCATACGTCTGGTGGAAGTGATGCCCAGACCCCGGATACGTCTGGTAGGCTACCAGTTAGGGTGTTGGTCCACCCAAGTAGTAAGTATACCCCAGATACGTCTACGATACGAATCAAAGAAAATGTTGCATTCTCATTATACGCAGAGTAGCAGGCACCGCGTCCCGAATCTTGAAGCATGCTCCACCGTCAATAACCTTGAAGCAACTGCAACCATGTGCAGCCGCGCATTTCTCAAGATATGGTGGGATGTTTCCAGAGACTAGTAAGCGTGCACGTGCAACGCACGTCTCGACTAACATTACAACAATATATGGAAATCGACTTGTGTATGCAAAAGGATAATTTGATGGTAGTAGTAAAGAAATATTTCAAATGAATTGTTGTGTTGATAAGGTTCAGTTTTCACATAAAACTTATTGCATTCTTGTTTCAAACACTTAGTAGCCTTCTTATTTCTATGAATTTTGAAGGCACATTTAAGTACTCATGTACATCCACTGTTAATCCATTCTTGTAATATGATTATTTTCTTACAAGTCCTACTTTCCATAACCTTCTTTATGTTTCGACGCCGTCGTTTCAACAAACTCCGTTGAATGCCACAAATCTATGGAGTAGGGGAACAATTGCTCTAAATTAATGTCATCATTTTAATCCTAATTAGCAAGAATATATTTAAACAGAATCAACTAAAAAATTAGTGTGTGTACAAAATATTTATGGCCCCGTTACAAACTAGGGAAATTATCTAGTAATATAAAAAATCAATTGAGAGGTCCATTAATGCACCCAAAAAAATCCATGTAACTTGCATTCAAAATGTAGGTGAACATATTTATCATCTTGAGCACTCGTGTTGGTATCTTTTTCTAGCTAGAAAAAAAAATAAATCAAAGCTTGCCAATGGAGCAGTGTCCATGTCCTTCTAGTTAGATATAATCCAAACTTGCCAATCAATTGTTATCGTCAGGCAAATCATGTATGCTCAATGCACACCTGAAGTAATGAACAAAGATTTACAGTCAAATCCTGTTGGACAGAATGCACGCACCCTAATACAATTCACGCAAGCATCAACACCAAGACAAACTCTTGTTCTCTGATCTCATTTTTATGGACGTCGATATGACGACATCTTCACCTCCCCCGGCAATAGTCAACATGAGTTTATTCAGTGACCATGAGCCGATGTTTTTTTACAACAAAAAAACATAGAAGCAACTTTAATGGAAATGTATATGTTTTATATACAACATGGGCAAGTTTACTGAACACTGTTAAGAAAAAAGGGGGAGAAAAAAAATTAAATTAAAAAATATGTATGTTGATGCTTGTATCCACGATAATTCAACAAGTGTTTGATGCTTGTATCCACGATAATTCAGCAAGTGTGGAATCAGCTACATCTGCTCTGTTTATGATACGAAACCTAACCAGCTTCAAGGTTTGAACATACGCAATGGCGAGCTGTTTGCCTGTTTCAGTTTTAAGAAAGACGAACAAAATAAAGTTTCAGCAGGCTCCCTCACCTGCTAATGAAATATACTGATCAAGAAAACAGTGACATAAATGTGCACCAAGTTCCAGCAGGCTCCCTCACCTATGCAAACCCAATGCCACCTTGGTAGTATACACTACTGATATACATGTTTGCAATATTATGCTTCTTGCCATCATCAGTGTACTTTTTCTGTGTGGCACAATAGCAGAGTACTTTTTCTGTGTGACACAATAGCAGTACCATCAGATGAAACAGTTACCGTCAGTAAACAAATACATGGGTTAATATGAATACGAAGTTCAAGACCTTCGCGGATCTGATTATATCGCATAAGCGGTGTGCTCAGCTACATATCTGATGTTGTGTTTTGAAAAGCAAACATGTAATCCATGGCTCTATCCTTATTTATAGATAATCTTAGTTTTCTGGCCAGTTTACTTCGAACTATGCTTGTATTTCTTAGACCTGGTCATAGGAGGCATGCGTACTATTCTATGCAACTTTTTTTATAAGTGCAGACATCATGCCGCACTGTCCTCAAAACCCATTTCGTTCATCTGCAACCTCTATGGTTGTGATCAACGGATAAACATTGTACAGAAACACAAATTGTCAAACAAGTCCGATTACTTTTGTCATGGTCATACATAAAGTACATGGTTAGAGAACTGAAGTTGTACCTTGCTGCACCTTCAAGTGCAGTTTGGATCACTTTCACAGGGTCGATGATACCATCCTTGATCATACATACTCCTCTACAGTAACCAAAATGCAAGAGTTAAGTACCGAACCTCAAAAGATTATTACTCTGTTGGAGGAATATTAAACATGACAATTTTTAGTGCACTTCAAAATGAACAGCTAAAACATGATTTAAAAGCACAGACCTATTGCTGCATCATAGCCCAAACTAAGATTGACTTGTTCTAGTAGCTTCCAAATAAATATGGTGATCAGGGGAGCCTGCAGAAATTCAGGAACAATTAATATATGGATTAATAGGCCTGAGATATTAATGGAAGAGCACAAACAACATATAATCAGGCTGCAAATAAAGTAACAAGAATGAAGTGGAGAAATATCTTTAAGATGCTAAAGGAAATTTTGATGTAGAACAGAGTATACACAATAGGAAAATGATCACAATATCCTGCAATGTAACAACAGTGCATACACATCTATTCCTCCCAAATCACCGTACCTTAATTTCAGAAAGTAATGACCAGTCCAAAAAGACATACAAATTATCAGAAAGTCGTCACCAGACTGGCAATCAGATAGAAGAGAGAAACCAATTGGTCAAGCAGCAGACCCTCATTGGAGAAAAGAATATACAACACAGTGGGATATGATTATGATGCAAAGAAAACATACATGAGAGGAAAAGCTATCGAGAATCATTTTGCGGCGAACATAGTTTGAAATAAAGTGACGACCAAGCAAGATTATGTACCCACACTGTACCTTCCCGATTCCCTATGACGAGTGTCGCGTTGGTACTCCTCTGTCGAGCTGCTCGTTGTTCTGCAGTGCACACTAGTAGAAAACAGGGCTTTGGTCACAGCTCAATATACACATTAGTCCCGGTTGCATTACGAACCGGGACTAATGTGAGCATTAGTCCCAGTTCAAATGAGACCTTTAGTTCCGGTTTGAGATACGAACCGGGACTAAAGTGCCCTTTAGTCCCGGTTTGTATCAAACCGGGACTAAAGATTAGACCTTGAGTCCCGGTTTGAGACACGAACCGGGACTAAAGGGCATCGCACCCTTTAGTCCCGGTTCGTGTCTCAAACCGGGACTACCCTTTAGTCCCGGTTCGTGTCTCAAACCGGGACTAAAGGGGTTCGTGTCTCAAACCCCGCCCCCCCCCCCCCCCCCCCGCGCGTGTATCGCCATTTCAGTTTTGAAAAAAACAAAAGAAAATGATAAAAACTTCAAAAAATAAAATCCTTTGAGATGTAGTTATATTACTACATCTAATAGTTAGGAAAATTAAAAAATTTAAATTTGGACATGTTTTGCAAAAAAGTGTTATGAAAAAGTAAAACGGCTATAACTTTTGCATACGATGTCGGAAAAAAACATATAATATATCAAAATGTTCAGCACGAAAATCCGCATCAGATTTTGACCGCCGTAGGCCGTTTTGCAATTTTTTAGAATCCTAAAATTCTAAAAGGAAAAAAAGTTATGCTCAAATTTCAGTTTTTTTGAATTTTGGTTAAATCTGGTCAAACTACTTATTCAAGAAATATTAGTGTTACTAAATAATTATTCAAGAATATTAGTGTTACTAAATAATTATTTTAGTTTTTTTGAATTTTGGTCAAATTTAGTCAAATCTAGTCAAACTATGGTCAAACTACTTAGTCAAGAAATATTAGTGTTACTAAATAATTATTGGTTTTAAGAATAATAGTTTCAAACTCAAACGGTGTAACGTGTGACTTCATGCTCAACTTCAACTCCTAAGGGTTAATAGGATTGACAGCTTACTATTGTCAGGAAAACAACAAGTGCAGATTTGGAAACAAGGGGGAATAGAACTCGAAAGTTAAGTGTGCTCAGGCTGGAGTAGTGAGAGGATGGGTGACCAACCGGGACTAAAGGTCGAGCTCCAGACAGCGGCCACGTGGAGGGCCTTTAGTCCCGGTTCGTAACACAACCGGGACTAGGGGGGGGGCTTTAGTCCCGACCCTTTAGTCCCGGCTTTAGTCCCGGTTCCAGAACCGGGACTAAAGGCCCTCTAGAACCGGGACTAAAGGCCCGTTTTCTACTAGTGGCAGCGTGTGGTCGTCTACTTGCGCCTGACCATGATGAAGCGCTTTTGTGGCCACGTGCGCTTGGATGGCGTATCGAGACAATCGGCCAGGGGCACACAACAGGGTGATGCGAGGAGGACGTCGGGATTATGGCCGGATAACGATGGTCGGCGGCGGCTGCGTGTACCGATGGTGCGAGCAGAAAGGATGATGACCTATGTTTCATTGCTGGACTAAACAGCTCCGAAACTAAAAATATATTCAAAATTAAATTCGTTCCAGGCCTTGCAATGCATCACAGGATCTAGTGTAGGTGTAGCAGGAATTGATCATCACAGGAAACAATGCATATGTAGCAGGTATTGATCTTCACAAGAAACATTGTCATTGCTACCGGTTTTTATTGTGTGTGTGCTCAAATTAGGATCCCGAAGATCAAATAGTTAGGTTGTACTACAGATAATTGAACACAAATTAAATGTCAGTTACAATACAGTGATAGATGAAAGTTCTTTTGAGCAATTTGCACCAACACACCTCCTCTAACTTCCAAGTGATTTCTAGCATTGCCCACCAGTCAACTCGAAGCATATATGATTCTTTCAGAACAAGAAAAAAAACCATACATACACACAAAAAACAGTACAGAGATGGGTGCTTCAAACGACCATGTATTAAAAATGGATCTAGAAGTTTCGATGTATGCTAATGCGAGAACAGACTATTATTCTCAAACAAAGGGTAAATTGGCAATCCAACCCATACATATATATTCTCTAGGCCAATAAACAAGTATCCAAACGGAATATGATATAAAAATTTCACTCGGCAAGAGATATAGATGCACTGCGTGTTCGTGCTTGGTGGTTATCATAAGGAAATAACAGTGCTTCCATGTTCAAATTAGAATTAGAATTCTTGTGCCACCGAATTTCCAAAAAGTCAAATTGGCAATGGATGTCAGACTGCAAGTAGATTAGAGATAGGAGAAACCATCTTATTCTTACGACAGAGGTTGCGGTGGAATTTTTCGCTACCGTGTGCGCCCACGTCCCTGACGGCGGCCACGCCTGCGTGCGTCCACGTCCCCTGCGGCGGGGCGACGGAGGCCACGGCCGAGTGCGTCCACGTCGGGCAGCAGGCCGGCGGAGGCCACGCCCGCGGCGGCGGCAACGGCCACGACCGCGTGCGTCCACGTCGGGCGGCGACAGCCACGGCCGTGTGCGTCCACATCGGGCGGCGGTGGCAACGACCACGGCTGCGTGCGTCCACATTGGGCGGCGGGGCGACGGAGGCCACGTGCCCGGCGACGGCGACGGCCGCGTGCGTCCACGTCAGGCGGCAGGGCAACGGAGCCCACGTGCCCGGTGGCGGCGGCAACTCCCGCGTGCGCCTGCGAGAATGAAGGGATGCGAGGGGCGGTTGGGTTGAAGACAGACGTGCGCGGGGCAGGACGTGCGGCGGCAGAACATTCAATCTGGGCCATCGAATTGGTTGGCAGACCATGGAAGCGAAATTGACCCTTAGATATCATTAACTGGAATAGATCCTATGGTATTGATTGTCCTGTGTACACTAATCTGGGTGGCTTTAGGATAATTTAAGTTTGTTTTTTTAATAGTAGTGTAGAAGAGGTGAGGTGGAGAAATCCAAAGCAGCTAGGCGTGCACAAATATAAGGCAATCTTAGAGCATCTCTAGTGGCTTGTGCAAATGGTGGTCTATGCCAAATTTAGACTACCACATGCCAAAAAACGTCTTCAGTGGCTTGTCTATTGTGTCGTCTAAAATTTAGACAATGTCTAAACTAGCTACCCGTCGTCCACATTTGGACAACCAAGCCACAATGTCCAAACCAAAAATGCTGGCTCATGAGCTCGTCCATGCACAAATTCGGAGCAATTGGAGGACGTCGGCTGGGAGGCGGCCACGCCGGCGCTGGTCTCGGAGGCTGTTGCGCCTGGACCGCCGCCTCATCAGGGCTGAACCTGTTGCTATTGTTTATTTCTCGTAAATTATATAGGGTGTTGCTAGTGCTGAACCTAAAATAATTTCGCGGCTGGTTTATTTTCTCCTTTGTATGTCTTGCAGATGAAAAAAATAAATGAGAACAACTCAGAAATGACCAACATAAGATTTTTAGAAAATATAGCTGCTATAAGATACTATTAAAATATATGAGAGAGAATATAGACATCATGTATATAGACAAACCACTGAAAAACTTAGGTTGTCTAAAAGAGAATCTTTTTACACCATTGTGTATATGTAGATATAGACTATCAAATTTAGACAAGCCACTAGAGATCCTCTTAGCGATCTTTTTCCATGTGGAGAGAACGCCGCCACCTGCAACGAATCATTTGCATCCTCTTGTCCCCGTCCTTTGTCTCATCACAGCTGATAACCAAAAACTTCTACAACCATCAATTGTTCATTCCAAAAATATATAAGATGTACCATCATATTATTCTACAATCATCATACATAGTTAGCCTTTTACGGTAGAATTAGTATCCCAAGTGTTTTACAGACTACAGGAGAAACCAATAAAATGTAACAAGAGCTTAAGGCCTCCTTTGGTTCAGAAGATTCAAAAAACACAGAAAAGGAAAAAAAGAAGAAGCAGAAATTGGATTGGAATGCACATGTAAAACAAAGGATGGAAAAACATAGGAATTTTATACAGGAATACTAATAAATATAGTCAAATCAGAGTAAAACCACATGGAAAGGTATAATTAGCATGTTATTATGCCAGTAAGGATCTCAATCCCGTTCTTCATGCGTAAGAAATTAAAAGAGGTCCAAGTGATTTGTAAAATTCCTGCATTTTTCCTCTGAAACTGAAACCAAAGAAAAATCTCCTCTCTTTTTCCCGTGTTTGCTCCACTATTCTTTTGAACCGAAAGAGGCCTAAATATATGAAAAATTTACAGCCATAATAGACTACAAAGAAATAATTAGTAAAAGCTCACAAAGGTTGTACTCCCAAGGACGAGATACTACATCAAATTATATATGCTCGTATGGAAATAACAGAGGTCATTCCTGGGGTGAACAAAGTAATTTCTAGGGTTGCACGTGCCATATTACTAGTTATGTATAAGCACCGTAATTTAACACCTCAATTTGTTCCCAACATATGCATAAGCACTGTAGTTTAACACCTCAGTTCGTTCACAACATATATATTTCCCCGTTAAACGGTTCAGGTATCAACTAACTTCGATGCAGTCCGGTCACCCTCTATTTCTTTTCATCGCCTCCAAACTCGGTAGAATTCCCATTCCAGAAGACATTTCTATTATCAGAAGGATCTTGTTCTTCACTGCTTAGAGTGTGAATGTTGCCACCGAACTGTCGGGGCCGCCTTCTCAAGGTATTTCCAGAGCTATGAGTAGTCGTTTGTTGACTTCCATCACCACGAAGAGGTTGGGATTCAGAGCTTGGTCCTGCCAGAGAAGTAATCATAATTTCAGTAGTCAGAAGTGGGATTTTTTTCAAAAATACTACTCTGCAATCACGATCAATCCAAATAACAGACCTACAAAGAAATATCAGCAGAAGAATCTAAATAAGAAAACATACTGTACTGCTGCGAGCCTTCATTTCCCAGTTGATCAGGATTTGATGGGGTGGGATTTCCTCTCAAGTAGGACAATGGATTCACGTATGATAACGCTGCCCCAAGAAGGCCCCAACCACCCGACTTGTCTGAATCCCCGGTGCGATCTAGATCACTGGATGGCAATGACGATTGGTGCGTTGCCACTTTAACAGATTGACGATTCGGAACGACAACAAGGGCCTGGCGGGTTTCAATACCCAGCTCATACAATGTGGTTTCCATATCTGAACAAGAATTTGACGATCAGTTAGACCCAACAATTCAACAGTATGATCCAAAGTTGGTACAATGATGTAATGTGCTTCCAAATAGAAAGTCTTGTATAAAATCACAACATGGATGTTTGAAAAAAAAAAAGTGATGCAATCTCAGCACACAAGTAAAACACAATGGGACCATACCCGACCGAAACACCTTATTCAAGTTTACATCATTACAGTCAAATGCCCAGGAAGTTGAAGTTAACCTCAAGAGTTCAAGAATTCACATGCAGAATTTTATTTTGAAGTCTATTTGAAAAGATTACTTGTCTGAACTAATAGCAAGAAAGAGTTCAAGCATACATGACCAGCTTATGGACCAAATGAAAGCCTTACTTCATACTATCATTCATACCAAGTAGATGGTGCATTAGAATGTGTGGCCGTGTGCAACCAAACGTTAAGCAAATAAATGGTTTAACACTCTATGCCTATATAGTGCAAGTCCTGGTAATTCATCAGGAAAGTCCTGGAGAAGCAAAACTTCAAGCCAACCTGTGGTGTATATTTAAGCCAAAAAGACACTCGCATAGATCTTCAAAATGGTACACAAAATATTTAGATATTTCACATGCAAATGATAATAGTATATTTTCACCAAGAATCACTCTGTTCCTATAAGCAAGACGTGATTTTTTTTTTCCGTGTAATTTCTGTAAAACATGGTTCAACCTCAATTCTTCCATCTGTTTCCTGATTTTACCCCTCCAACGGCCCACACCAACTCATCCACCTATGTACCCCTTCGACTGCGACGTCTCCTTTTTCTTTCCTTGCCTCCCCTATCCCTTCACCTTCTCCTTCTTTTCTCTTCACAGCGAGGTTCTTCCTCTTTTCTTTTCTCAATGGCAGACCCAAAAATCCACAGCAATGAGGAGAGATGAAGTCATGAGTGTAGACAGGTGAAAAAAAAAAAAAAAAAAAAAAAAAACACCAAAAAAAAAAAAAAAAAAAAAAAAAAAAACAAAAAAAAAAGAAATAAAAAAAACAAAAGAAAAACCCCCCCCCAACCCCCCCCCCCACCCCCCACACCCCCCCCCCCCCCCCCCACCCCCCCCCCCCCCCCCCCACACACACACACCACCACCACACACACAGAGTGGGCCGTGCGTCGCCCTGGCCGGCATGCTCGAGCTGTGCTTTCCTGCAGCCGACGACGCTGAGAACTCATTCCCCGCGGACGGCATATGCTCAAGCCGTGCGTTGGTGTGGCTGGTGACGCCAAGAACACCATTCCCGCGGCTGGCGTGTTTGTGCGAGCCCCAGCTCGAGCCGCGCGTGAAGTTGGCACATTCAACGAGCATGAGCTGTGCATTCCCATGACCGGCCAACCGTGCCAGCACAAGCTCGAGCCAGCCGTGAAATTGCCGCATCCCGCGAACCCGAGTTGGGTGTTACCGTGGACGGCAAGCAGGAGCCTGCCGTTTCCCAGACCAAGATGCCGGAACTTGCATGCGTGTAGCCAGCCTGTTGGTGATGCCAAGCTCGAGCCAAGCATGAAGCTCCCATGTCCAGCCAACCCATCGTCACCCACACTTGCATGCCCAACATTGGCATCGTCTCCTTCTCATTCTGTTCATGCAGAATGAAGACGCAGTAGCTAGCACCATCAAAAGGAATCAAAAACTGTGGAAGAAAATATCAAGGGTAGAGCAAACCTTAGTCGCTATCCCTCTCCAAATCATAACTCAAGTCAACATCACCCTTGAACTCTTCTATGTCATCCCAGTTTATCAGTGGTTATAATCGAAATTAGCCATAGTAGATTAAAGAAGAGAAAGGAGTGGTGGCTGTGGTGTTTGAACATGACACAATACTTATACCCTAATCAAGAGCAGGAGGTTCGCTTCCAAAATCTGGCACCATGATCAATTTGTAAAGTCTGGGAAACTCGAACAATGAAGAGTTAGGAGTGATTCATGGCTACACGCCAGCGCCAATGGACTACATCAAGGCTGCTTCAGATTGGCCTGTGTACGCTTGCATGTGCCATGCAGCACGTGGGCTTGATGCGAGAAGCAGGTGGGTTGCATGCGTGGAGTGGATAGCAGATATCACGCGGATTCTGTGCGGCCATTTGCATGCACAGATATGAAGCAAAGACAACGAAGATATGGCAACTGGCAATGCTCAGGATATCGGTAACTGGTACCATATCGGTTGGGTTGCTTAGTAGGGATTAATCAGCGAATCGGCCATTTAACTGAATTTATCGGTAACCCATTTATCGGGAGGTTAACTACGGCCATATCTATATATCCTAGGCTATATAGCAACATGCAATGTACTAAGTGTCTAAATATCCCAGGCTACATAGCAACAAGGAAAACTGGAAAAGTGTTGCCTTGATGTTCTGATGATGTTGCAACCGATCTGGAAGACCATAAACCTGCACATTGAAAAGTAGGGAGGGAACAGGCCAGTTTTGGCCAAAAAAGATGCCTAGCAGTTAATTGGCTCAGCCGATAATTCGGCCTGACAGTTGGTAAATCAGCTTGTCAGACAAATTAACTGGACCTACCAGTTAATGGCTCGAATAGCACGTTCTTGTATCGGGAGGGGTCCGAATAGCAGTTAACTGACCATATCGGCAGTTAACTGATCGATATTTGGAGCAGTGGCAACTGGTGAGAAGATTGCGTGTGGGCTTATAACTGGAGGGGCAAAATCGTCCAAGCCACAGCAAAATTTGTGCTGCACGTCGCTGCTTTGGTCTTAGCAAAGGAAGATTTGCGCCTTCCTTTATGGATCGGAAGGAATGGTTAAGATAAGTAATGGTGAAGTGTAGAGGCATAGGGGAAGAATACCTGATAGTACAAAAATCTATCTACAAAATTTATTACCGCATATATTTTACAAGTTATTTCTCATAAAATTAACTAGCCTTAAGTCTTACTAACTCCATACCATTTATAAAGCATGCGAGCATTTCAATTTTTCTTCCTATTATGAAGTGTGCCTTGTGAATTTAATGCTAGCTTCTCTCTGCCCTAGTTTATTTACTCTCTTTGCTGGGTATTTATACACAGCTATCAATGATACACATCATTTATCATCATTTCAAAGAAAATACAATGGCACACTACAAATAATTTCCCCCGCTGGTAGTAGGAAGCACGTTTTGTGCAACATGCAAGCACACTTTTTTATATTATTATAAAGAAGCTTATCATAGATTTCAATCCAGGAGGCAAGGTATTGCTCATTTGCAGCTAATTAACGACTAATAACAATGAACAAGCCCTCGTCCATGCAAAAACTGAAGACTGTGGGTTAAGTCCCTTGAAGTAGAGAACTGAATGGGATTGGTCTCTGGTCAAGATGCAGGATAAAACAAAGCTTTATATTCAAGATATGTCCATAGGTGCAGGGTGAAGATTCAGTACCTTGTTCCGTGAACACTTTTCTAGGATAAAGCATTGCAAGATTATATGATCCAATCCCACTACCTTGGTTTTCATCCACAAAAATCTTCACCTTCCTTAAAACATCTTCTTTTGTCAGTTTAATCTGCAGGCTAGGTCCATCAGGCATACGAATGGCCAGCTGAATATCATCTTTCTTTGCAGAATCTGTGGTCGCTTCAATAGCTCTGCTAGTAGTTGCCTTATCTTGTTCCACAGGCAACGGTGGAGTACTCCTAGTTGGTATGCTAGAAGCTGGCTTGGAGGGAACTTTAGTGCTATTCCCATCCACCTTATTCTTACTTTTTGGCGAAGGTGTACTGCCTGTCTGATTTGGATCTGTGGAACTGTCCATATTTGAGCTTGCTGGAAAATCTGGCAACAGAGCCTGACATGCTGAATCTAGCTTTTCCTCAGCGGTTATGTTGCATGGAGCTGAATCTGATTTTGGGATTTCACTTGTCTTGAGAAGTTCCTGGTGCATATGCAAAGCAGTGAGTTATCCCTTCTCTTTCTCATGCACTACATCGAACAAAACTTCATTCAACTGAAAGGTCGCAGACTATGGACAGACAAACTTACAGCATGGCTTGTACTACTAGGTGGTTGTGCTACCAAATCAGTAGAATTAGCAAACCCACGGACTGCAGAAGACTCTGAGGATTGACCTGATGAATTGGAATGATTTTCTGAAGTAGATGAACCGTCTTCACCAGGCATAGTTGTCGAAGCAGTATTTGCAGGTTCAGACATTCTTGAAGCAAGTGATGCAGTTAACAGGGTTGCCGCTGTCTCCTAAAAAGATCCAAAGTAGCTCGTATTTAGCAAATCTATAGCACTACTGCACTAGTGTGAAAGTGTGAAGAATAACCCAACATAGATCATACAGTAACAACTAACAAAATTATAAGATTTCCTATGGTTCCTATGGAGAGGAAGACCACTCTTATTTTCTTTTCTCAAACATACTTTTTCCTGTAGTTCAATCAGGAAAGCAGATTTGATGTAACAGTACACAAGTAAAAATCTTAAACAATACAAGAATGACGCTTTGCCACTGTTGTTGTGGAACCAAAACATCTCAAGCGGAATCTAAGGAGGTCAGATCACTCATGAGTATATTACTGAATTTTAATAAAAGAGTCGCCTATCTTCTTAGATTGAGTAATATACTTTCTCTGACCCATGCACATGAATATTAATAATACTCCAGATTTGTACCACATATTTTTATTTATAGTGATATGATTATAAAGTCATATCATTTGGCATGTGGCAGAATTTAATTGAACTTACGAACTCAACAATTAATTGACCAAAACAAAAGAGACAAGAGGCAGTATTCATATTATACCCTCACCGACATAGTTCTATTTGTTGGTACCAAATAGTGCTTTAAATAGCACATTATGCTATACAGCAGCTTATCGCTTTGTGCAGCTGTAGCACCTTTAAGAGTTCACTATGGCCCGCACGAACCTACTACAGCCCCTATATCATGCAGTGTGTATAATTGCAACCCTGGTCTTTCAATCATTACCCCAAGATTTGACACAGGGACAATACCAATTATAGTTCTTCAAGTAAGTAATTTGCTTAGAGATTGACTGGTTAACATCATATAATTGCAATTATACCTAGGCAAGCTGCACCTACCATTTCTCCAGTATCTTATCTACTAGAACTTTCCTGCCATTTGAACTCTGCCACTCAAAGTGATAAAAAAAGTGCAAGTATAGAAATGAATGCAACTGAAAATAACTACGGAACAGGCTTGCAATAAACTTTAACAACTAATCTATATTTTACAGTTTATATATACCTGCAGATGAAGTGCAGCCCAAGCTTTCTCAATGCTTTCCTTAAGATCTTCTGGGTTAATATACCCCTCTGCCAGAAGACTCAATTAAGCACTGGTCCAAACTGTCACTTAAGGAAAGATAGTTTCCACAAAGAAAATTGGAAGCATAGTTGTATTCATACCATGATTCCATAGCATAGCACCATTCAGTCCAACGACAGATATACTTGGGACAGACTTCTGTGGATCTGATTGAGAAAAAGTCAAGGATGAAACTGCACAACCAAAGTAGAACATTGTGATTATAGACATGAATAAACAAACGGATTCTTCATTAGCTGCAAGACCAGTTCCATGGTTGCTAAGATGAGATACATCATACAAGTACCAAAATAGCTGCACTAAAAAATGCATGAAATATACTGAAGCTATGACAAGTACGAAGGCAGGTATAGACGTATAGCACCCACATTATAACTATAGCAGTGAATAAGCAAATCCAACATGATCAGTAGGACTCTGGGATGGGAACATTAGATGGTTCGTTTTTGTGTTGGCAAGACCAGCATCGTGGGATTGTACTACTGTATGATGTTGGTAGGTCATAGATCGAACAATGTGGTCTCAAAACCATATGAGTCTAGCTAAAACATATGTATCAACATAAATTAGATACTATGTAGGATTGGGAATGGAAAGGTTCCAATGGATTTGGATCATTTGGCATGGACACATCTCGACAACCCTAAATGGATTGTACGATATATGTCCGATAATCAATTAGAAGATCAGATGTGACCAAAAAAAAGGATGATTCATTTCTTCAAACCTCACTAACAAAGTGCCAAAGGCGTAACCACCAAAGTGTAGTAGTACTGCTGGGTTAGTCCGACTAGATATAATGCTTGAATTAGGGAATCAAAACAGAGTAACTGAAGACTGGTCATTTTGGGCAAAACAAGAACGATACCCCAAGAGGGCAATGTGTAGATCCATCGCACATGAGGATTAGTCTTTACGCGAATTTTGTTTGTGGTGTTACATAAATATGATACCAACATAAATTTATGACAGCAAACCATTTCTCTGTTTTCGCCATGGAAATTTTGAAGAACTACTTCAGTTTGTGATAAATTATTTTAGGTTTTTCTATCAAATCACTAACTCTCCATGATGTCAGTATGATGTGACTAACATGTTTCACGATCGAAAAGAATTGTGAACTAAGGCTTATAGATGAAGAATGTCAAATAATTGATCTAGAGCTGTAAATCAATAGCATGCTGTCAATCCAGCAGCTAATCCAGAGCAATCATCACCACAGTATCATAACAAATATGTGTGTGGAAGGATACAGATAGCTGAAAATTGAAGCGCATCAACATCGCCTTGTTTTAGTTGCAAGAATATGCAACATCTGCTTATCAGTGCAGCCACCTGCGAATACCAAACATAAGTGGATGCATGAAGCAATTTGCTAATTCAATATGTAACTACCACAACAGAAAATAATCTTCTGTACAAGGAAGGAAGTTCAAGGGAACCCACATGTTCATCAACCAATGTAGACTGTTCCAAACTACTTGAGGTTTCATCTTGACCTGAAACGAAACAATAGATGTCCTGTCAATAGACTGGACTACATTCAAATAGTAGAATATCAGTCCAGACAGGATTGTACTGGATAGTATATTTTCCTTATGCAGAACAATCATGGATATTGCCTATCATTGTCAGGCTACCAAAAAGGATGACATAGATAGCATAGCTACAAGATGTTGAATTCAACAACAAACTCACCTGATATGTAAATTACAAAGAGTTTTTTCTCCCTTCTTGATTGATTAATTGCATCTGGAATTGAACCTTTGTACGTCAAGGAATTAATTGTGATTTCCATCTACAGCTAGAGAAAAAGAAAGAGTATGATGACATGGACACAGGATCATGTCTAAATACCAAGAATAGATTAAGAAATGAGAGTTGGCCACATTAATTATCAAAGGATATTTTCGTTACAAATTGTCTCTTAGAGATAATGAAGTCAACATAATTAGATATTTTGCACAACCTTTTTTCTCCCTTTCCTTTTTCTATATTGGTTAGGAACTATAAGGTCTTTCACAATTATGTTACTATGCATAGGGCAATTCACTAGTTGGTCAACAAAAGTTTTCACATGTAACTAAAAGAATCTCCAACAAAAAATATATATACATTTCATTCTAGTAACCAAACACGAGTCAAAATCGCTAGATTTATTACAAGGGGCACGAAAAGGGGTCGAATCATGTTCACGCGGCCCATGCCTCCTAACTGTTCATTTCCACCCTATTAAATGATACATACAAACAAAACAGAGGTGGCAAAGAACATCACAAACTCGTTAAACTTAATTAAAATGTCGGGGCCAGGCAGGAATATGTGCAGTAATCTAATCGAGGCAAAGCACAGAGGGAGCCAGCAACAACTAAACCCGGACCAGAAAGATAGCACAAGAATTCAGCGGAACACTGACACCTAGTCAACCAGGGATTACCAAGAAATATAGGCAGACGGTATTAGAAAGATCGCTCGGGGACAGGGTGGAACTCCAACGATCGACCCTGGACAGAAGGTAGGCGCGTCAAGCACATCACAATTCATCAGAATCGCATGACAGTTGTTGCAAATTCGCGGTTATTCGAATAGACTAACAGAACGGAACTGCGCTCTACCACCAAGAACAGGTCGCTGAAAACTTTTGGAAAGATTGGTCAAGAATTCAGCGAGCACTGACCAGTTGAAGACTTACAGGGGGGGGGGGGGGGGGGGGGGGGGATCCGATCCTGAATCCGGAGGGAGGGGGGTTGGAAGGGCGAGTGGGGCGGCGGAGTAGCCGACGAGCAGGCGGCTTCTTGGACCGGCGATGGTGGGCAGCCGACTGAGACGAGTCTCTCAGCCTCAGGAGAGGGGAGAGGATGAGGCTGTTGCGCTGGCCCGAGACGACGAACCCGATGACTCGAACTGGGCCGGCCCTGATTTCATCTGAAAGCTGAGATTAGTTCGCGGCCCGGCCTGCGGAGCTATTATTCACTGTCGTTGACCCGCTGAACCGCGTACGAGCCACACGCCCAGGCGACCACCTTACCCACTCCCGAATGTCCCCGCCGAGGCGCCTCGCCGTGCTCTGCTCCCACCTCCGGCCCGACGGCGCGGAGCCTCCAGCCGAGAATGAGCGGCCGGCCGGGCAGCAAACGGTGATATCTACCTCTCCGTGCGCCGACGACGGCCGCGGCGCGGCGGCCGGTCGCGTGGGGGATCGGGAGGCGGAGAGCTGCGTCTTCTGCCGGATCATACACGACGAGGCGCCGGCGTTCAAGGTGCGTCGGGCCCTTCCTCCGTCTTCCCACTTGTTGGTTGCTGCCGCCACCGCGCTCGCGAGTCCTTTCTGCTGCACGGTTGCCTCAAAGAGGGATTACATGGCAGCTTCGTTCGCTTATCCTAATCGTAATGTCTCACAGCATAAACCCGAAGCTTGCTCTCTGAGAATGCGTAATCGAAGAAACCTGTAACTCTGTGTCGCCATAATAAACAGTAGATATTCGTAGTTAAGGTGCTTGTACATGAATTTAATAACGGCCATAATTGGATGGATTCATTAAGCATCCATTTTTCCATTACCTATTTATTAGTGAGAGACGACCGGTTCATTGCTTTGAACAGCTTTGTCTGTGTAATTTGCAGCTGTACGAAGATGATGTATGCATTTGCATATTGGATTCCCATCCATTGGCTCTTGGGTAAGTTGATCCCTTTTTTCCCCCATATTTGTCAATTCATATGGTTGGAAGTTTTTGACAACCAATATCTTGGAGGATTATAGAGCATTTCCAGCTTGTGGTATAAATGTTTGTCTTTGCTTGGAAGAATTTTCTATCTCCTTGATTTTAAGAATTACATGAGTATGTAATGTTGATTGATTTATGCCTTCGCTCAAAACTGGCAAAATGAGTGCAGTTCAACTTTTGCTAGTATTTAGTACTTTTTGGGCATCGCTTAGGCCATTTGATTTTGTTGAGTATGAACACAAGAATCTCATCTGGCAATCTTTTCTTGAATCTATTGAATTTTATGCACCAACCAATAGAACCAAAAGTTTAAACTAATGGAGAAGGTTGGACAATCCACAAAAACTTCAATACTAGAATCGACCTGCAGAACCAAGTTTGTAAGTTCAGATTGCAGCCCTATACATAATGCATAAAGTATTTTCATCCATCAAAGATCATAAAGTTTTATGGCAAGTATCTGAACTTTCTATCCGGCAGCATTCATCTTAGTTGTCTTGCTATGCATAGTTAAAAAAATTACCTGGTTAAATGAGTGTTAACCTGTACTTGTTTGTGCATTTTATTTTCAATTTCGTAAGTGATATTGTCTCCTTGTCATTTTCACATCTTCAGGCATTCATTGATAATTCCAAAACGCCATTTTTCATCAATGGAGGCCACTCCACCTCATGTAAGTGTTTTATTACTATAATATACTGATATGGTTTCTAGGAAATTATTGTTTCTCGATTTGAAGTGGAACCTCAGCAATAAATAACCATGTTTGGTATTGATATTTTCTCTGCAAGTAATATGTAGTTAGGTCAATAACATCCATTCTGTCATCTTGACTTTGCATTTAAGTGGGCTCATTGATTGGAAAAATGTCTCCTGCTTCCGAAATAGAATGGAACAAATAGTATCATATGCCACACCCAAATAGTTTTTCTTCTTAGGCGCCAAACGAATCAAAATGCTGCAGTATTTATTCCATGACCTGATTACCAATTTACCCTTGCATTAGTTTTTCGCAAATCTCATAGTTTGTTATATGAAAGCTTAATTTTAGATTCAAAACTATATTTGAGCACAAAAACTTCGAGATACCACATCCGAATCTTTGTAGCGGATTGAAGCCAAAACAGGTGACATGCAACCTTTTTTTTGTTATTTGCCATTTATGGAAGCTACTTAACTAACCAAATAGTCATGCCTAGACCTGACATTACTAAGGGAAATCTGATGATCAACTGGTGGATTCATTTCGTAACTACTATTGGAGCATTCCTTCACACGCCTCCGGACCTGTTGGTTCCTTCTGGTCGCGTGACATTTTTATACTGTCTCTTAAATTCAGACAAATTGCTTCCTCTCCATTGCTAGAAGCGCCACTGCCCTTTTTTGGAGTGATCACTGGTCTGATCAACTCTTGCGTAGAAGATTTCTGAGGCTGCATTCTATTGCCCTCGATAATCTGTCACCAGTCCATGATATCCTTACCACCCAAGACCCTTTGGATTCAGACAAAGGCTTTGTGTGGCTCCTTCTGAATGATAAACTTAACATTTTTACAACATTACTCCTAGGAGGCCCTCTTGGTTGTTTAGCTTCAAGAGGGATCACTTCCTTCTTTCTTACAGAATGAAGGAGGAGCTTGCTGCTTCCCTCAGGCCCTGGCTGGATTGGCTCGACTCTAGCACTATCCTTGTTGTTTACTTTTCCCTCTTATGTGCTGCCCCTCCCCCTTCTCCTCTCCTGCCTCTCTTGTACATAATTTATATGTTCTATATTAATAAAATTTACTGTGGGGTCTCCCTTACAGTTTCCATTCGGAAAAAAGAACTAATATTGGAGCATTACTTTAATGTAACATATATTAGTTCATATCGTGTAGTTTATCTTTGTCTCTTTTGTTTAGTCTTTTCTGAGTGAGCTGCTAGTGTAGCTATTTTATTGAATTGAGATACATTGTTGCATGTGCTACTATTGTCAGGAAACTATTTAATCCTCGTCACGTCATGCTAATCATCTCAAATTGTATCCTTATGTTCATCATACTCCTGAGTTTATTTTATCTGTTAGTTAAACTATGCGTGCTTTTCCCACCAAAATGGTTGGTGTTCAACTGTTCCTTGGCGGATCTGCGTGGAGACAAGGGTTGATGTGCAATCCGAATTTTATTTTTATTCATATATTCTTTTAATGAAATTTATTTACTTTAGTAATGTTTTCACTTTTAAGGGATGCATTTTAATCTGGCGAAAAGCATCTCAATGAAATAAGTTTAAAAAATGCACAAAGCAAGCTAGAAATTTTGCACCCCCATTGCTCAGTTTCTAGATCATCTACCAGATTAATCACATAAGAACGTCTTCTGATGTTGATACCTTGTCTTTGAGCCAGGTCATAGCAGCCATGTGTTCCAAAGTACCTTTTCTGAGCAATGCAATTATGAAGGCTACTGACTGCGGTAGGTAGACTACAAAATATTTTCTATTCGTTTTTGGCATAAGTAAATTATATATTTTCTCGTAGTAGAACTGTCTGTATAAACTGAAGACGTGCAGCAGAACTATTCATCGCTTGTGTATAACCCAATGAAATACTTTTTCATGACTTATGATCAGTCTTGCACATAATTTTGTCCAAATATTGTTGTTTGGACTAAACTTAAAAGAATCAACACAGGTTGTTGAGTTCTCCAAAAGGACTTCTCAATTTGTTTTCTACATTAATCCCAAACATGCATATGATTAGGAATGCCTGAATGCCTTCAATACCAGATTATGTGTTGACTAGCTAAAATGCACGTTTTCTGTGACATTAGCTTCACATTACATAAATTTACAGAAGTATGAGAACACTGTCCTGAGATTGAAGTACTTTGCTTCAAAACCGTAATAGAAACCCAAAATGAGAAAATGATCCCTACATTGTATGCATTGCACATAAAGTCGATTTATTTGCTGGTTCCAACTAAATGTGAAGCTAATGTCACAGAAAAAACCGCATGTACCATTCAACACTCAAACTGAGGTAATGTTGAGTTTGACACTATTAATAATAAGCTTGTGCATCAGTAGGTTAGAAACAAAAATAGGTGTGCCATTTCAAGATTAGCAGTGTTTCAATCTGGTACTCCCACAGTTTCTTCCATATGTATAACGTATCTGCACTTGTCAGCATGCACTATGTAGATGACTTAATCTCCAGAGTCCATGTATTTTTTCAATGAATTTTCAAGAAATCTTTCCGCACTCTGCAATATATTTGCCATTTTCAGTGTGTTAAAAAGGATACAATGGATTGTGTAATATGACTAGTTTTTGCAGTCTGGTATTTTGTATTACGTGCATCTATACAAAACCAATACAATGTATGTGTTATTACCGAAAAAGGCTTTCGCCCTGCTTTATAAATAAAGCAAACCGCCACAAGCCAGCAAGTACCACAATAGGACCACAGACACAGACACCCCCAGGTCTCACAACAAATAGTACAGGGGGTTCTGCTGAGGGCACAACTCAACAAGCCCTAAGAAACAAAAAAAGCCGGTGAAACCGGAGAGCCAAGGAGGCGCTAATCAGACTCAGGGGGCGGCGGAGGACGCGGCGGCGCCAGTCGGAGAGCCATCGCACGGAGGTCGGCAATGATGATGTTGATGGCGTCCCGATCCTGAAGGCGGCTAAGAGGCCGCCAGAGTTGCAAGAAACCACAAAGTTTGAACACTGCATCAGTCGCACGTCGAAGGGGAATCCGCTGGATGACTAGCTTATTCCGGACCATCCAGAGCGTCCAGGCAAGGGCACCGATGGTCAGCCACCTAATGTGGCGACACGCAGGGGGCGAGGCCTGAATTTCAGCGAAGAGGTCCGGGAAGTTGGTGTGGCACCAACTGCCACCGAACATCTCGCGTACGCAACTCCAAAGGAACTGGACCGATACACACGAGAAGAAGATGTGGTTCGAATCCTCAGTCGTCCCACACAGAGGGCACAACCCATCGCCAGGGCCGTTACGTTTTAGCACCTCGACGCCAGATGGGAGACGACCGCGGATCCATTGCCACAGGAAGATTCTGATCTTCAGAGGCAGACGGATCGCCCAGATAACCTCGAAGGGGACTGGGGCGGGGGTTGCCATGATGGCACGGTAGAGGGACTTCGTGGAGAATCGGCCCGAGGGCTCTAGGCGCCAGGACACACGGTCACGCGTCGACTCGAGGTCCGGTTCGTGGAGTGCAATGACGTCTAGGAGGTTGTGCCATGATGCAATTTCCGCGGGCCCAAAAGGGCGACGGAACGCGAGACGCCCTAAGTCAATAAGGGCCGTCTCAACAGAGACCCGAGGGTCAATCGCAATGGAGAATAGGTCCGGGAAGCGAGCCGCGAATGGAGAATCGCCAGCCCACCTATCGTACCAGAATAGGGTGTCAGTCCCCGATCCCATCGAGATGGAGGTCCCAATGCGAAGAACAGGCAACAACTGGATGACGGATTGCCAAAACTGGGAGCCACCGGACCGCTGGCAGAACGCTAGGGGCCGGCCACCGAGGTATTTGTTTCGAATGATGTGGAGCCATAGGCCACCATCCCCATTAGCTATGCGCCACAACCACCGGGTCAAAAGGGCAATGTTCATCCGCTTGGATGACATGATGCCCAGCCCGCCCTGGTCCTTAGGCTTGCAGATCTCCGTCCATCGCACCATGTGGTATTTCTGCTTGTCTCCCTCGCCCGCCCAAAAGAAGCGAGCTTGGACCGTGCCGATCTCATGGTGAAGCGTCTCGGGCAGGCTATAGAAGCTCATGATGAATAAGAGGAGGCTGGACAGGGAGGAGTTAATCAGGATAGTGCGTGCCGCTTTGGACAGCCATCTACCCTGCCAGGGCTCAATGCGGTGACGGAGTTTCCCCACAGACGGCCTCAAGTCAGTGACGGAGAGCCGGGAGTCGCTAATTGGGATCCCCAAATAAGAGGTGGGAAAGGAGCCAAGCTGACAGTTAAGTCGGTTGGCAATATCCTGGCTCTCAGATGGGGAATAGCCCATCACCATGACTTCGCTTTTTGCAAAGTTGGATCTTGAGGCCTGACATCTCCTGGAAGCAGAGGAGGAGGAATTTGATGTCCATGATATCATCCCTAGATCCCTCAACCATGATGATGGTATCGTCGGCGTACTGGAGGAGGGAAACGCCATTCCCTCCTACCAGATGAGGGACTAGTCCTCTAATGTGCCCCGCCGCCTTTGCCTTGTCGAGAATAGTAGCCAAGGCATCAACCACCATGTTGAATAGGAACGGGGAGGAAGGGTCGCCTTGTCTAACCCCACAGAGAGTGGGGAAGTATGGGCCAATCTCGCCGTTGATATTAACCGCGGTCTGACCCAAGGACACCATCTGCATGACCCTGGTGACCCAACGGTCGTCAAACCCCTTCCGCAGAAGGACTTCCCGAAGGAAGGGCCAGCTAACCGTGTCATAAGCTTTGTGGAAGTCGGTTTTCAGGAAGACTGCCTGCTGGCGCTTTATGCGGACTTCATGACCAAGACGCCATCCAGGATGTAGCGGCCCTGGATGAAGGCCGACTGGTCCGGGTGGGTGATGCGGTTGGCTAAAAGGGTCGCCCTATTGGCGTACCCCTTTGCCAAGATGCGGAAGATCACATTGATCACCGTGATCGGCCGAAACTGCCGGATGTCAGTTGCGCCGGGGACCTTGGGGATTAGGGAAATGATCCCGAAGTTGAGCCGGCGAAGATCGATGGACCCGACATAAAATTCCTCGAAGAGGGCCATGATTTCGGGTTTAACTACACTCCAGAAGGTCTGGAAGAACTTCACCGGGAGACCGTCTGGGCCCGGGGCGGAGGATGGATTCATGCCGCTGATGGCCGTCCATACCTCCGCCTCCGAGAAGGGGGCCGTTAAGGCAGCATTCTCCGCGGCAGACACGCACTGGGGACCCGACCAAAAATCCGTCGCGAGGGCTAGGCCTCCCCGTGGAGAGGGGGAAAAGAGGTCGTGGTAGAATCCATCAACATGGGTGTATGTGTTATTTGCCGCAACATGATTAGTCAATTAGACTTATATCTTAATCTTTCAGAAACGTAGCTCGGCAATTGTGCTGATTTGTTGTGATGCGTCTAAGGATGCCATTTGTTATCTAACATTTGCTGATTTGCATATTAATTTGATCTGATTGTCTTGGAACTCAGATGCATTCAACTTGGTCGTCAATAATGGAGAAGCTGCAGGACAAGTTATTTTCCATGTGAGTAATAATATCTCAAACTTAAAGTGCATAGGCTCTATTTTGTATGTCATGGTTTTCTATTATTACAGCGTGCTCACTTCCATATGATTCCTCTGCATTTGTTTATAATCAACTTTAGAATTATTTACTTTTCCTTATTGTGCTTTCAACTATCTACAGACCCACTTCCACATAATTCCTCGTAGATCTGGTGACAAGTTGTGGCCTACAGAGGTATATTGTCTTCCACATTTCTATATTTCCATTTTCATAACCTTTAGCCTTAAGTTGGGGCTGTTGGTAGCAAAATAACTTGTCTTATCACCTACTGACATTCTTCATCACAATCACAACTAAAAAATTACAGAGCTTTAGGAGGAGCTCTATTGAGCCAAATGAAACCTCGAGCCTTATTAGCTGCATCAAGAAGCAACTTGATTCTTCAAAAGACTGAAGCTCTTTACCGCATAAGGTGCGATAGAAAGCTGCTTCAGTTGTCCAGTCAAGTACATAATCTGCCTCGGTTGCATAGCTGAAGTAATCCATGAATTTAACAAATTCGATAATACAATGGCACTGTAACTACTGTATAATATCTGACAATAAGAGCTAAATAAGGTGGAGTTATGTCCACTGCTCAACCGCATGGAGGGGGAGAGCGAGAGTGTTTGTGTGAGTTATGCTAGTGTTTGAAAATATGGCTGCCTACGCGGTTTGTAGGTGCTCGATGGCCAGCTCTTATTGCCAACTGAGATGACGAACTATATACGGAGCCTCCTTCGCATAGATGATTATATCTTATGGAAAAAATCTAATGAAACTAATTTGGTGTTGTAAATGTTAATATATTTTTTTATAACCTTGTGCTCGCCCTATATACTCCCTCAGTTTCAAGATAATTAAAGTTCTAGTTTTGTCCTAAGTCAAATTTCTTGAAGTTTAAGCAAACATATAGATAAATATGCTAATGTCTACAACATCAATGCATATAGTATGAAAATATATCCTATGGAAAAATCTAATGAAACTAATTTGGTGTTGTAGATGTTAAAATATTTTTTGATAAACTTGGTTAAATAAAAAGAGGTTGACTTGGGACAAACTAGAACTACAAATAATTTGGAATAGAGGGAATTTTTTTTGTGTGAAACGGAATAGAGGGAATATAAATGTACTGCAACCAATTAAGCCTGATAGCTAGTTTGGTAAAGGCTACGTACAGTTTTGCAGGCGTTTTTTTTCTTTCTTATATGTTTTGTATTGTTAAACATGTATTAAAAAGTTCCTTGGGTATTTAAAAAATATTCATCCTGTATTAATTATCGCGTATTAAGAATATGTTCGTGGTCTGTTTTAATAAAATGTCCGTCGTGTATTAAAAAATATTTATGGTGTATAAATTCCATTGTGTATTTAAAAATTCATAGTGTGAAATCAAAAGGAAATATCATGTACTGAAAATTCTTCCACGTGCATTTGAAAAATTATTCATCTAGTTAAAATATGCTCATGCATTTAAAAATATTTATGTAATTTTAGAAAGTGTTCACACATTTTAATACATATGTTGAGCATTCAATTATTTAAAAAATATGTTTTATTTTTAAAACAAAAACAGAAAAAATGACCCACAACCACAAAAAAAAAAAGGAATGACAAATTTCGGAAAACGGAAAAATAAAAAAGGTGAGCATGAAAGAAAATAGCGTTGGAAAACACAAAAGCACATTGAACATTTTTTTAATACATGGTAAACATTTTTTTAACACACTGAACATTTTTCATAAATGCCATGAACATTGATTTTAAACCGTGTGAATATTTGTGAAGTGATAGAACATATCTGTAATGTCATGAACATTTTATTTAGGTACCAAACATTTTTTTAATAATGTAAACTTTTTAAAATATTATATGAACATTTTATAAAAATATCATGAACGTATTTTTGAAACATGTGAACATTTTTGTGATGGTATGAAACATGTTTCTGAATTTAAGCGAAGATGTTTTTACATTGTATAAACATTTTTTTAATTTTCACGAAAATATTGTTGAACCGCGTGAACGATCTTCTTAAATGCCATGAACTTTTTTTTTAATGGTACCAAATAAAAAATTACGAACTACACAGACTTTTTTTTGCATTGTATAATCTTTTCTTTTAAGTGTCACAAACATGTTTTTGAAATGCATGGACATTTTTCAAATGTCACAATTTTTTTTTAATGGTACAAACATTTTTTTAAAATTGCACAAAACACAGCATGATTTTTTTTTTACTTTGTGATGAACACTTTTGAAAATGTAAGTAAAGCATTTTTTGAAATATATTATTTCGAAGATATTGAAATATAGACAAAAGTGAAAACAAGGACAAACAAAAAAAACATAAAGAAAAACACATACGTCTTCGGACACCTCGTCAACCTGGCTGGCTGCCACGTGGCTGAAAAAAAGAAGCAACTGGTTAAGGGGTGGCCTAGGAAAATACATGTGCATGTCATTCTCAGTGAAGTGGGAGACGCACAGTGGAAGACAAGTTACTGGTTTATGATGGGAGCACAGTTTAGTTCACCTTGGAGCACATATTAGTCCTAGTTAAGAACATACGTTGGAAGCACAGGCCAGGTCTACTTGGAAATACAATTTGCACTTGAAAAAAGTTTCATGGAAATCTATTGACATGGGATCTTGTTTCAAACATGCTGATGAGAGGAACACAGAGGTCAAACACACAACAAAACTCTCTGATGGCGACCAGTGGCAGTTAACTCTTCCTTCATTCAGTATACTTCTTCCTCCACTTCTGGTCACCTTCTTACTTTGACTCTGATGCCATGGTCCAACCGTCAGGCCCCGCCACCCATGGCCGGCGTCGTGTTGTTGCGCCCCCTCACGCCCCGTTCTCTCTGAACCGCTTCCTCCGCCAAGTTGTCGTCTTCCCGACCATCCCTTTATACCGCGCGCTCTTCGGCGTCGACAAACACCTCCGCACCCACACCCATACCATCAACCCTAGAACTCGCTTCCTCTAGCGACTTTGTGGCCGGCTGTGCCTTCCCTGTCACTTACTCGTTCCCTGCTCAGCCCCGCCGGCAACGCTAGGGCTACCCCGGCTCCGCCTTGGTGCTTTGCTTCTTATCTCCAGAATCGATTGAACTGGTTGCCTAAGGAATAGGAAATGTGTTTTCTTTTTTCTATGACAAAAGAGATGGACAAATGCGCAAACACATACCTTGAATATTTTATTGCCAGCACTTTGGCTACAATAACATTGCAACAGAGCAGGAATGCATTTTCTTGCGTCGTTGAAAAAGAAGCGCATACATACAAAATCTTCTCACGTGCATGCTAAGGTGCTAACCATGCATGGCATGGAGGTGTATCTTTCTCTCACGATCTTAAACTCAAAAAGGAAAAAAATTTGAAGGTTGCATACATATGTACAAATTTAACTAGACTACATTCACATGTGACATACGGACAACGGGACTGCAGCTTAAGGAAAACGGAGAAAAGACAGAATCATGCAGAAGGTTTATGAGCCTAGCAAGGCTATTGGCATTGCATATGTCCAGTCTCTTGTTCTTTACCTGCTGTCACCGTTTGTATTTTTATCGCCGCATAGGGACAAAGTTATCTCGGAAGTAATGACAATCAGTCTACTTTGTTCTCTTCCCAAATGTCAACAGAGGAATCTGAATGCCCTTGCAATTGGACTCATGCACTGGTATATGCGAGACTTGGAAGCAAAAATGCTACTCGTACGCACTACTTCTACATAAAACTTACGTACATGAGAGAGACAATAACTGTCCAGAGAAAAATAAGGGAATAACCGTCAACGATTTGAACTAGCGCGCAAGATTTTTGTGAAATCAGCACTAAAGCATTGCTCGACTTGAAAGAGACGCGCATACACACACCTAAGGCTGCGTTTGGCTGCTCGGTATTTTTGGAGTTTTAGGAGAATACCATGGGTTTTTTAGAAACCCCGGTTTTAAATACTTTGATGTGTTTGGCTTCCACAATTACTGCAGTTTTATATACCATAGTATATCTAAAACCATGTTATTTTTGCTGTATATGAAAAAGAAGTCCCAACCTCTTTTTTCTAAACTGAGAAACGCTCACTCAAGTCCATCTTCTTTCTGGCCGTTGAACTCTTCAATCATTGACTATTGTTCTAGCGGGCAGCCTGTAGATTAGATTGTGCTAGACGTTTGATCCTATTGGATGGCGCATATACAAATGCCATGATTTAGCGTCGACTTAGCACATCCGCATGCGCGGAGGTTTAGATCATGGAGTAGATTGATTGATACTTGAGCATAGTTGTACAGAGCAGGCTAAGCTAGCTAGCCGATCGATTCCATGCGGCCAGAGGTTAGAGGTACAAGATAACTCTAATACAGATCCTAGCGTCTCAGAGATAGGACTACATGCAAGAGGCGGCTGTTAATTCACATAGGCTGATCACGTAATTGTATAACACTTGAATGTAGCTCAGTTTGGTTCAGCTAGCTATCTTCGGGATTATCTAGTAGTCAAAAGTCAAAACCAGAAAACTGAGAAAAACTGTAGTTGCCAAACACGTTGGTAGTTTCGCCAAAACAGAGAAAAAATTGTGGTTTTTGGAAACCGTAGTATTCATTTCCCACACATTGAAATACTGAGGTTTTCAATTACTATGCTTTTAGAAAAACTGTGTTGCCAAACTAGGTAAGTCTTTTAGCACCTTACATACAGTGCCTTCAAATCAACATTGAACGTTCATATTTCTGTATATATCCAACGATCAAGGATTGATCAACACAATTGTTTATTTCTTTTCAAAAGCGAAGGAAAAAAGATCTGTCTGGTTATAATTAACACCAAACTTGTTACCGGATAACTAGAGAAAAATGGGATAAAAACCAACATTGTGAAATGTAAAGAATTTAACAAACATGCAAAGGACAACAATATACGAAAAAAGCCATGGCACCGCAAGCAAACACTCTACAAACACGGATGAAGAACCATGGCTATCGACGCTACCCATGAGCATCATCGTCATCATCCCACACTCACGACCTGATGATTCCGGCTTTGATGAAAGTCTCGACACGGACACCACATAATACACACGAAGCCGGCACATGACAACCAATCCCGTTTGCGATGGCCCTTGACACACCTTAGCTCTGACTTCTCCACAATAATAATTCTAGTTTGAAGCCAGTACATAATCTTATTCAAATGTATTACGACCGGTATATTTATACTACATTTTGTATGTGCATTGCTGGTGTCTTTGGTGGCAACCGCCATCTTCAAATGGATCCTCGTAGACTTATGGAATCGATGTCTTCTAGATATTTATCACATATAATTGAGGGTGGTTTTAGAGAATATGGTTGATTCCCTGGCGGGAACTGGGAAATGTGTTAGCAATCGTCATGTGATCGGTAGCACCCAAGGAACTGGTCCTATCCCCTTGGTACATCTTTTGGCGATATATTTGCGGAACTATGTCCAACATCCATGATAGGTGGCCCTCTGAATTTCAAGGTAAGCGGTACCTGCTATTAAAAAAGGAATTTGTAAAAATAATTGTTGTTGAATAATGCCAAATCAAATCTAAAAAAAATATCAAAAATCCAAAACTAAAAAGAAAATGAAGTAATTAGTCCAATAAGAGAAGAAAGGGGACCGATACTTAGTTTTCGTGCCCAAGCGAATCTCATTCAATCATTTACTCATGGTATCCATCGGTTCAAAGGTTTATATCGATCTTGTAATCGAGAGCCATGGACCAACTTTCACAACTTGCCAACGATAATCGTTGTCTGCTACTTACAACCGTTATGTTTCTAGTGTTTTCTCTACTTAATATAATTGTATAGACATATGTTCTATTAAACAATGTTCACACCAGGTTTAGATGGGATATAACACAATGACTCATGTTCATGCACACACATTTTGATTAGGATCGTATCCTATGGTTACGATTCTACCAGATATGTCTTTTGAATCCATCAAAAGACTATTTTAAGGTATAGGCGCTTATCACCTCCCTCTCTATGCCTTGCGGTAATGACTCCTCTGGAATTACAACCTTCATCACAACGGTGTCGTCCATTTTTTCGAAAAGGAGGATTATCCCCAGCCTCTGCATCGAGCGATGTACACAACCATCTTTATTGCATTATTCAACAAGGCCTTACAAAATAAATACATAGATCGACCCAAAGACACATTCTTGGCAAAAATTGTCGCCCTACCTACAAGATTGATGATGTGCCCTGACCTCGTGCCACGCACACCAAGAAATATGGTGACCTCACCAAGCCGCCCGCCGGCTAGCCGGGAGCACCAACCGGTCTAGTAGACCCTCAGAGTGCACCGCATGCGCACGCTGTAGAATCCGCCGTCGTCTTCTTCCGCAGTCCCATCTTTAGGAGCAATCAATGCACTGACCTTGCCAGACCCTTCTGCCATCGATGGATCAAATTATTTCGTGGATTGGATTCCACTTGACTGTCTATGGTTACCTTGTGTGTGCTTGGGATACGGTTCGGTATAAATGTTTCGTCGTATTATTATGTATTCTCCTTTAGTTTTTGTATATGTATAGAAGTGGAATGGAATAACCCGGTTGAAGGGTAATGATCATACGCCTATAATGCACTATATAGTACTTCCTCCGGTCCTTTTTAGTCTGCATATAAGTTTTGTCTGAAGTCAAAAATCTCTACTTTGACCAAATTTATAGAAAAAAGGATCAACATTCACAATGTCAAATCAATATTGTTAGATTTATTACGAAATGTAGTTTCATAGAATACATATTTGATATTGCAAATGTTGATATTTTTTAATATAAATTTGGTTAAACTTTGCACGGTTTGAGTTGACACAAATCTAATACGCAGAGTAAAAAGGAATGGAGAGAGTAGGCTATTGCATAGTATTCTTTTCCACTTAAATGATTATTTTAATTCATAGATATTGCAATTTGAATATTGTAATAATTTATATTAAAAATATGATAACCAATTTACTTGCTAATTTGAATCCGACTATACAAATCGTCAAATTCTTATTGTTGAAGTCCAAAGTTCAAGTCTCTTAGCTCTTCTCACGCTTTCTGGCAAATGGGTTAAAATATATTATTATTTTCTATTATATTAGAGTTTTTTCTTTTTTGGATGTCAATGAATATTCTAATGGGAATGGAATTTCATAGTATTATTATTTTTACAGAAGAATTTCATAGTATTGAAAGAGAATAGGTCGCAATTCGGAATGCAAATTACATGAAGTCCATCAAGGCCCGGAACCTTTAAAGCACCAATATCAAATAGAGCCATACGAACATCCTTGGCAAAATAAGGGGCTAGGAGAGCGTTGTTTCTTTCGTTGGAAACCCTCCTACGAACAAGGGATAAGACATCCTGATTTTGATTCCAATTCAAAACTCCTTAGTGTATCTCTCTATTCCAGTATCCCCGCGACTAACACCTTAGTCACTATACCTACCAGACGATGGTGGATACCATAATATCGAGTGGACCCAGAGTGCATCTCTCTATCGCCAAAGGGTCAAATCTCAGTCTTGACATATCATGTACCACCGAATACTTCAATTCCACCTCCGGTGAGGTAGCTATCTAAGTCGAGCGGGAGTCGGAGCTAAAAGGCCATCCACTCGCATCGATCAAGTTTCTTCCCTGTCTCTACTGGCGACACGGCATCACCGTTTCGGGCGTAGTCTTAGCAAGGCCATGCCGAGGGGCGAGGACGCCATGGCCATTTTACAGCTATATAATTTTTTTTCAGGCAACTTATAAATTTCGAACAGAAATTTCGTGTTTGGATAGGTATTTAGATTGACAAGGATGCAAAGCAACGCATTCATGTAGAGCGAACAACTAGCTAGCCTTAATTATCTCAGTTAACTGAGGCCACGGAACGGATATGCCCATTCCATGGAAACACCACCCAGCACGCAAGTTACATATCTCAATTCATGATCTACGCACCCAATTAATTAAAAACCTACTAAATCCACTCCTAAAGGAAAGAACAACGCGTGCACGGGTGCAACATCACATATTCCACTTTATAACATGCATGCGAAGGTGAGATTGTTCTTGCCGATGGGTAACTAGCAGCAGCGTATCATATCATAGCATAATGGCATGGCAGTAGTATAATACTCCCTCCGTTCCAAAATGTAGTGCGTATAGATTTTCTGAAAAGTCAAACTTTGCAAACTTTGACCAAGTTTATAGAGAGAACTACTTATATCTACAATATCAAATATATAAAATATGAAACTATGTCTTATGACGAATCTAATGATATATGTTTGGCCTTCTAGATGTAAATGTTTTTCTCTACAAACTAGGTCAAAGTTGATGAGGTTTGGCTTTTAAAAAAATCTATAGGCACTACATTATGGAACGGAGTAGCAGTACGTCACACGCAACCCATGTCGATGACACGCGCCTCGCTCCCATTGGCCAGGGGCGCCTATTTAGGCGACCACTGCCTCGACCCATCCGTTCACGTGCCCCCCTTCCCCCCTGCGGCTCCTAGCTAACTCGTCTCGCCATGGCCGTGCTGTCCCACCACGACGACGGCATGGTGTTACAGAGGCTGCTTCTGCTGCTGACGGCATCGTCGTCGTTGCTGGGGGTGGTGGTGCCGGCCCTCGCCGCCGACCCGCCCTTCTCCTGCGGGCCGTCGTCCGCCGCGACGCAGGGGTACGCCTTCTGCGACGCGACGCTCCCGGTGGCGCAGCGGGCGGCGGACCTGGTGGCGCGGCTTACGCCGGCGGAGAAGGTGGCGCAGCTGGGCGACGAGGCCGCGGGCGTCCCGCGGCTGGGCGTGCCGCCCTACAAGTGGTGGAACGAGGCGCTGCACGGGCTGGCCACCTCCGGCAAGGGCCTCCACTTCAACGGCGCCGTCCGCAGCGCCACCAGCTTCCCGCAGGTCAGCCTCACCGCCGCCACCTTCGACGACGACCTCTGGTTCCGCATCGGCCAGGTACGTATACGTACGCATAAGCTATCGGTACTGGCGCTCGCCGGCTCGTCCGTGAGGCCGGCCGGCCGACTGCTGGCGGTTTTCCTTTCGCTTTTTCTCGCGTAATGGCGTGCGGCAGTTTCATTATGGAATGTTGCGTTGGATCGCTGTCTCGGGCAGTTAGTTGTTCGGGTTGGGTTAGGGTCGATCGGGCCCAGGCATGCGCGCGTGCATGCGTCCATGCCATGCCATGCATCATGCACCACCCATTTTCTTTCATTTCACCGCGGGGGAGGGTTCCTTTTCTTGATCCGTGATTTGGGAACAGACAAAGAGCGCGGTTGTTTGTACAGTATGGATGCTCGTGGGCTAAGGATTTGTTACTCTAGATGCTAGCTTTGTCTAAAAAAAATGCGCTCCGTTTGTTTTTCAGTTTTAATCTTATTAGTACTATATATTACCCTCTTTTCGGGAAAAAAAAGTACAGTATATATTACCCTCTTGTCAGGTAAGATGATTTTTCATCATTCTGTAGGGCTATTATGGGCTTTTTACTTGTACTACAAACTAGGAAAGAAATGATACTGTCCTCAAATCTTCCAAGGTAAATAAGGAAAGATGTAAAACTTCTAATTAATCCTTACAGATATTTAACAAAAATCACATGAGATTTTCTTCCAATACCGAAGGACGTGGCAAGAAGAAGAAAAGGCATACTTCCAGATATAATTTGAACAAATGTGATACTCCATACTCAGAGTATATATATATATATTGTCTTTTCTGCAAAAAGAGCATACTATATCTTACTTTGAACGAGTAAGATAGGATCTAATCTGTTGAAGTTTTCCATTTGTTCTTACTGTATCTTGGTAGTCGAATTTGCCTTGATCGACCACGGCTAGGATTTAATAATCATCCTATTAGAGGTAAAGTGGTCGGAGCGTCTTAAAATTAAACTAATGAGTGAAGTACGTCCAAATTATCAAATTCCTTTCGTGTTTTCCTCCCTAGAAACCATAGGACAAACTGCCGTGTACATCAACACCCGGAGGGCACCTAGAAAAGAGCTATAAAGGGACGGCACGTGAGTACACCTAGTGCGGTTAGTGCCAACGACAGGGAGAAGAATGTTTGCGCGGGAAAGAAAAGTGGCGCCTTTTTGGTTGTGGGAAGCCGGCCACATGTGAGCTGAGCCACACACAGATCTGACACGAATAGATCGGGCCTTTTCCATCGTACCCAACCTTTTGGTCCTTGTTGTCCGTGGGTATGGACTATGGAGCGTGCCCACAATACCACAAGTTCATGCCTCACGGTACACAACCCGTGCCTCTTGTTAGCAGGAGCTAGCTGGATCCATATGCATGTGGTTGGATTCTGGCACGACTAATTAAAGATGGATTGCCGCTGGGTTGAGTATTGTTAAATCCATGTTGGGGTTCTACCATATGTTAGGCCGTATCATCTGTGCAAAAATAACTAATTGTTAGGTTTGTTCAGTTCTAGAGCACTCCTTTTTGAGGCATTTTTTTCCCCGCAAAAAGAATGGGCATGGCATTTTCCATTTGTAAACCAAATCACCCGAGTGTGGTGGCTAGCATACTTTGTTTATGACTAAAATTCGTTAGCTTACCGATCAGAGATGAGCAGCTTCATACAAGTGCTGAAGTACCAGCATAGCTTGGTGGCCACCATGCAATGCAAGTTTGTGTTGCAAGCATGTCTTGATTATTGTCTAGTACTATGCGTGTATCCATATCTTCTCCTTTTCACATTACCTTTAGGGCATCCACGATGTATGCCAAATAGCATTGCCAAATTGGTTTTTGGCTTTTGGCACCACATGTACACATTGTGGATACTAGTGCCATAGCCAAATGAATGGGAACCGATGCTTCTTCGGGCTTCAATGCCAAACTTCTCTAGGTAATAAAATAATCAGTTTTGCTAAGTCTCAATCGACTAAGACTTCGTTATGTCTCAGTCGATGCTATATTTCTTTGATCTTGCATGGAGATTCGTACTAAAATTTTCTTTTCACCTTTTTCTTTTTTCTCCTTATTACATACTATATCACTTGACTTAGACTTGGTTAAGTCTCAGTCGACTGAGACCTAGACAAACCCTAAAATAATATATGAATCTCGGCAAACTGGTGCAAGCAATGTGGGGTGGGCATGCATGTAGCAATTTTCTAACCCATTCTATTCTGCAGTGGGGTCTACTGTACATAATATGAGAGCCATGTACATTGTGGAGAAATGAGCTATTTGACGTAGATGCCAAAGTTCTGACAGCATCACAAATTTGGCATCATCACATTGTGGATGCCCTTATTGTTCACTGCCCATTGCCTGACACGTACACGTCGGCGTGCATGCGTGTAGGCGATCGGCAGGGAGGCTCGGGCGCTGTACAACCTGGGGCAGGCGGAGGGGCTGACGATGTGGTCCCCGAACGTGAACATCTACCGGGACCCGCGGTGGGGCCGCGGGCAGGAGACCCCCGGCGAGGACCCGACGACGGCGAGCCGCTACGGCGTGGCGTTCGTCAAGGGCCTGCAGGGGAACTCGACGTCGCTGCTGCAGACGTCGGCCTGCTGCAAGCACGCGACGGCGTACGACCTGGAGGACTGGAACGGCGTGGCCCGGTACAACTTCGACGCCAGGGTGACCGCCCAGGACCTGGAGGACACGTACAACCCGCCGTTCCGGAGCTGCGTGGTGGACGGCAGGGCCAGCTGCGTCATGTGCGCCTACACCGGCATCAACGGCGTCCCCGCCTGCGCCAACTCCGACCTCCTCACCAAGACCGTCAGGGGGGACTGGGGCCTCGACGGGTGGGTGCCCGCTCCCATTGCATGCGATTTGTTTGTTTGTTTCGAGTCGAAGTCACATGCGTGCGGTCGTCTTCACGCGCTACTGATGCCGCCATGGTCTACTCTTTTGGTTGCTTGCGTGCGTGCGTGCAGGTACGTCGCCTCCGACTGCGACGCCGTGGCCATCATGCGTGACGCGCAGCGGTATGCGCCCACGCCGGAGGACGCGGTTGCACTCGCGCTCAAGGCCGGTAAGCATCACTAAACTACTTTGCATGGATTTGCATTATACTCAGTGAACACACGACTCAAACTCGTCCACTTTCCTGACCTGTCAATTCTACTCTGGCTTCTACGTACAAGATACTACTGGAGCAGTTCACTAGTTGGAGTATTGGACCCCGGTTTGACTTAAAAACGATAGTGATCTGACAGATTTTTTTTGTGCGTCTCAGGATTGGACATAGACTGCGGGACCTACATGCAGCAGCACGCGGCGGCCGCGGTGCAGCAGGGCAAGATCACGGAGGACGACATCGACAAGGCGCTCAAGAACCTCTTCGCCGTCCGGATGCGCCTGGGCCACTTCGACGGCGACCCCAGGGCCAACATCTACGGCGCCCTCAACGCCGCCGACATCTGCACCCCGGACCACAGGAGCCTCGCCCTGGACGCCGCGCAGGACGGCATCGTCCTCCTCAAGAACGACGCCGGCGTCCTCCCGCTCGACCGGGCCGCCGTCGCCTCCGCGGCCATCATCGGCCCCAACGCCAACAACCCCGGCTTGCTCATCGGCAACTACTTCGGCCCGCCGTGCGAGTCCGTCACGCCGCTCAAGGGGGTCCAGGGCTACGTCAAGGACGCCAGGTTCCTGGCCGGGTGCGCCTCCGCGGCCTGCGACGTGGCCGACACGGACCAGGCGGCCGCGCTGGCGGGCTCGTCGGACTACGTGCTCCTCTTCATGGGACTGAGCCAGCAGCAGGAGAGCGAAGGGCGCGACAGGACCAGCCTGCTGCTCCCCGGGCAGCAGCAGAGCCTCATCACCGCCATCGCCGATGCCGCCAAGAGGCCCGTCATCCTGGTGCTCCTCACGGGCGGGCCGGTGGACGTGACGTTCGCCAAGACCAACCCCAAGATCGGCGCCATCCTGTGGGCCGGATACCCCGGCCAGGCCGGCGGGCTCGCCATCGCCAGGGTGCTCTTCGGCGACCACAACCCCGGCGGGAGGCTGCCGGTGACCTGGTACCCGGAGGAGTTCACCAAGGTGCCCATGACCGACATGCGGATGCGCGCCGACCCGGCCACCGGTTACCCCGGCCGGAGCTACCGCTTCTACCAGGGAGAGACTGTCTACAAGTTTGGCTACGGCCTCAGCTATTCCAGCTACTCCCGCCGGCTAGTCTCATCCGGCACACCCAACACGGACTTGCTCGCAGGCCTGAGCACAATGCCAATGGCGGAAGAAGGCGTCGCCAGCTACCATGTCGAACATATTGGCGCCCAAGGGTGCGAGCAGCTCAAGTTCCCGGCCGTGGTCGAGGTGGAAAACCACGGCCCCATGGACGGCAAGCACTCGGTGCTCGTGTACCTCCGGTGGGCCAACACAACCGCCGGCCGGCCGGCGAAGCAGCTCATCGGGTTCAGGAGACAGCACCTCAAGGCAGGAGAGAAGACCAGCCTCACATTTGACATCAGCCCGTGTGAGCATTTTAGCAGGGTGAGGGAGGATGGCAACAAGGTGGTAGACACAGGGTCTCATTTCCTCATGGTTGACAAGCATGAGATGGAGATTAGGTTCGAGGTTTGATCTCTAGATTGATTAAATTGCAGGGAAGGGGTAGAGGTGGATACATAGAGTGTAATTCCCCCATTCTAGTATAATTTATACTTGCATTGGTGTGAGTACCCTTGGAAACTAGGCTGTTGTAAGGGATGATGAGTTCGCCGCTTCTTCAAATGAAGATAAGATCAATCTAGTCCAACAAAAAGACATCGTCTTTTTTTTTCCAATATCATCAAGATGGAGAATGCCATGCACATGTCAAGTTTGATAATTGATTGTATCACTTCACAAACAAAATATAATCAGGCTTTGTACCAAACTAATAGTCAGATAAGCACCTAGTTGACCATTCTAGTTTGTAAAATACAGAACTGTACAGCCTAGGGAGGGCAAAACACCAATTGCTGTATTATGCTAAGTATATAACATAGAGAAACAGAGTTGATGCAAACTAGTGCAAATGCCAACTCTTGATTGTTCATCACCAAGCTCATGCAAGCACATCTCCATATCCTCCTGCAGTGCATCCCTTGTGATCATTCATGTTGCGGAAAAACGAAAAAAATGAATAAGGAATGCAAGCTGGCTCAAGCATACCCTTTTTGCTTACCATGAACAGTTTATTCTTTAGGTCTGGCTGCGTGGATATGTATGCAGAGGATGTGGGGATGAAACTCTTCCATTATCTAAAAAAACCATTACATATGTTGAGAATGTGTGCTTCTTGTGATTATACATCCTTGAAAAGAAGTTGGAATCTGGGTATCCTCTCTGGTGGAAGTGGGCAAGACACTATCAGTTTGCCTTTCATCGCGCCCCTGAATACTGCCTGCCATCAATACATCACAAAGAGGTGAAATGAAAAACACTTGTCTAGCACTGGTGTACAGAAGAACCTGTGACACACAATGCCAATCATCACAGATGAATTCTTCTGCCTTGAATCAACAATTGCATACCAAAAATCTCAGATAAAAGCAGTGTTAACAATTAAGAAACAAGCCCAATGGACCACCATCCCTCATGGACTTAGGTCACCCCCCTCCTCCATGGACCAAGTGCATGGACCAAATAAACTAGTTTGTCCTTGTTGTTTTTCTTATTGAAGGGTATTTTGGACTTTTCAAGAATACTGCCTCCATGCTTGGAAAGAAGGCCTACAAGTTTTGTCTGAAGTCAAAGATGCAAGTTTGACCAAGTTTACAGGAAAACCTATTAATACATACAATACTAGATAGGTATAATATAAAATACATTTTATTATGTATTTAGTCATACCAAATTGGTATTGTAGTCTCCTAGTTTTTTTATAAACTTGGTCAAACTTTGCATCGTTTGACTTTAATCAAAATTTGCAGTCCTTCTTTTCAAGCACAGAGGGAGTAGATTACAAAGGCTCTGTGTTTCCCTTCCCACCAAGGGTTTGGTGATCATTTGTACATGGCCAATGGCCTATAAAAGGCACCCCATGGACCGTTTGTAAGCCATCTCTCAAATGGAACAAGAGCTCTCCTTAAAGGTGTGGCCCATAACTTCTTTGAGATGATCCATTTGGACAACTAGAGGTTCAAGTGAATTTCCTCTGAACATTGGTCTTGGACAGAAGGGACCAATAAAGAAATCGTTTCGTGTCGATGGACTGGCCGCCAGCACGTCTCCGGATTGACATCTCATACCCACGGCTACAACCTTTAACGGAACTATGCCACGCTCAACTGGGAGTCGTGGTCGAAACTGGTTAAAAAATATCATGTGCGACAAGACATCTGACAAGTCTCCATGTTGGTAGTTGGACCCTTGTTGAGAAGGTTGATTTATATCATACCATTTTGTTTCCATCAAAAGGAAACAGGGTACTTCCATTATTAAAAAGTATACCTTTTGAGAAGTTTATAGTATGCCTTTGGGTTCTTATGTGGTCTTCTCCAATTTTGAAAATAGGTTCCAGTAGAGGACCAATATCCACAGATTAAAAAATACCATTTTTATCCAGCTTTCTTTTGTTATCCAAGCATGTATTGCAAGAGATTACAGCAAAATGTATAGGATATCAGCCCAATCATAAAGCACTTGTCTGTTCTCTTCACATATATTCTTGGCCATGTGGATTCTGAACAACAATTCACACATGCATGAACAAATATCTATAATCTGTACTTACGTATAATCTGCAGCTAACTATAATCAGTTCTCCTTTTTAGTTTTCACCGATTAACATTAATGGATTCCATGTACAGATTTAATATTAAAACTGTATCATGATAATCTGCATTTACCATGAAAGTAAAAGAATTATGTTGTTCACATGGTTAACTTGCCATTGTCAATAGTAAAACCTGATAACTGAAAGACTTGGAGAAAGTACATGACTTTTTGCCCACTCACCTCAACTACATCAATGAAGTCTTGCTTGCTGCTGAAAGAGCCTATCCATTTTGTGTGATCAGGTGTCCTGTACATATACATTATAACAAGTTCACCATTTATTTTGCAGCTAGATTATGCCATCAAATGTAACTAGTATGATATCCATGTTGGTGCATACAATTCAGTATCAACTTAACAAACTCTATGAAGTTCGGATCATAGCCAGAGATACATTTACACAAATGTTTGAAAGTTTATTTACAAATCTTTCATGTAATCTATCTACTTGAAATTCCAAATGAGACATTTTAATCTTTTGTAGATCTTCCGTGTAGTGGTTAATATAAACTCGGTTGTCAGTAGTTTCAGAGGAAAATGGATATCTCTTAGTATATCAGCTAACCAGGCAATTATTTGAAATACATCAGAGATCGTAATAACTTTAGGTCGGTGTCATTCAGATACACACAGCTCATTTCAAACTTTGAAGGAAAAGGCTTGAGCGGTATCAACATGAATTCATATATAAGTATAAAAAGTGAGACAGACATCTAAACAGCATCATAGCAAAGAAGTTAACAGAGAAAGAACAATAACATACCCTGAATCCATTTTCATGTGATGAGCATTGAAGAAAAAAATGATTGCTGGGACCAAGGTGATATCAAAATAGTCAATGTACACTTGAATCTCCTCAGAATCCATGTCAACTAATGCTACCGTTGCAAATTTGGATATGTCCCAAGAAGCTTTTGCGAGCTGTTGAAACAGCAAGAACAGGATAAAATTAAGAAAATGGGATACATACTACAGAACTCATAAAATTTGATACAGAAAAGGACGTGAATGAAAAGCTTGCCATCAATAAGTTCAATTAATTTACAAACTATCCTATCAAACAAATGAGGTGGAAGCCACCAGGAATTAGGCAGGATCACCTAGGACTGTCCAAGCACTCTTTTCCCTTGCTCCTATTTTGTTCATGTCGCGTCACTGTAAGACATGTATATGAACAATCTAGCTTTTACCATGATTGGCAGATTCTGCTTAGAATATACTCAGTAATCCAGTTTAAAGTTAAATCATTTGAATATCAGGATTTGCTCTTAACCCTACCCTGCTCAAGCGACCAAGTTTGTAATCGCAGAAACCAGGCTTGTCATTTCATTCCCACCGGGAAAATTATACTACTGAGTATTTGTGAACAGACAACAGTGCAATCACTCTTAAGAGTAAAGGAAATGACTACCTCGCTATAACCTGACAGTAAAAAGGCCCTCCAAGAACTTAATCAGACTGAACCAACTGTTCCCAGCTATAATAAGATTGGACTCGCCTACCGATCCAATCACATCGGCGCAGAAGAAAATAAGGAACCCCGAATGGAGTATTCATGGACAGACTTGAAGAGAACCGGTGGAATCAGACGGTAGCTACGGGGGAGAGGAGAAGGGAGAGGCGCGGCGGTGGCGATGTGCTGCGCACTTACGACGTCGTCGAGCTGGAGGCAGGCGGCGTCGGAGGCGCGGCCGAATCGGAGGACAAGGACCTTGTCGAGGGTGTCGCGGATGGCGGTGTCGACCTCCCGCTTCCGCCGCAGCGTCGGCAATACCACCGACCCCATCTCGCCCTCTCTCTCCTCGCCGGACTTTTTTTTTTTTTTTTGAGAATTCCCTCGCCGGACTGCTGCAAGGAAGGAATCAATTTTTTTTTTGAGTGGTAGGAAGGAATCAACTGATTCCCCCCACCTATCCTTCCGCAGACAGGCCTGCTGTAGCCTGCCCTTGAAGCGGCCCAGAAACGAATATGCGCCTGTTTCGGCCCTCGATTAGTCTTCAGCCCAGGTTAACAGCCCACACATCATTTTTCATTTTAGAGAAATAATTATTTGCTGCTTTGTTTTTTTGGAAAAATCATCGTGGCTATTTTTTTTTTACGAAAATGATCAGATCTATTATGAAAGTTCATGGAAATACAAAGCATCTCAAACATAATAAAAATTACATCGAGATTTCGAGACCACCAAACGACCACTACTGCCACCAGAACGAGCCGCTGTCACCGCTCCCCTACCGAAGCCGGCTTAACCTTGTCGATGACAGCCGGGAAGTCTTCATGCACGTGCCCTAAGGACTAGCGCCCTAGAGCCGTAGTTGTCGTCATTGAACCCATGCATAGATCTGAAACACCAGACACCAAATTTCGCCACATGACGGGAAACCCTAACCTCACCGCTCCAAGACGGCTGGAATCTACGCCAGAGCTCCGTCGACTACATCCAGACGGACGAACTCGAGGAGGATCGAAGTCCGAAAGACAAACTCGAAGAAGAAGCGCCGCTATCTGCCCGAGCAATGCGCCCGCGAGGACTAAAAAACCGTAAACTAAACTACTAACAAGGAGCGGAGGCATCGGAATTCCCCTCCCCGCCACCGGCCGCCAGAGCGGGAGGCAAAGGGAAGACGAATCCACAGGCTCGTCAGTGAAGCGTGGATGATGGAAGGAGAATCAATAGTCCACTAGACAATTTGTTCTCCTAGTGATTTGTTTCCCACACCCTAACACAAGCATGCCCAGAATTGCAGCCGAATCCTACCAATATGACCTGACAGAGTTATTTCTTTCCGTGGCTACTATGAAGCCAGGTCTCAAGGGAATCACTTTGGGGTCTCATATGACAAGATATGATTACGTGATGTTCTCCTACTTCCAGCCATCATGGAGGGGGGTTCTGAGATGAAAGAAATAGCAATATCCATATATTTCAATTTGCGTGCAACATTCTTTTCTTGTCACGGGTGAAAGATTCCACATGAGCATATATGCATATGTCGCAAGGAAAAAAAAATATGTTATGACTTTGCCACACAATAAGGAATTTAACATTCTATAACTTGTTAGTCAACTTATTATACTTCACAATCAAGGCAATATGGAAAAGAAAAGGAGGAATTTCTCTGAAGATTTGCGTTAAAGTTATTACGAAAGTGAAGAATTTTTGTAAAATGGCCCATTTTCATTACGGGGAGCCATAAATTAAAGTGTTCAAAATGCCCTACTGAAAGATCCTACTAATATGACTTGGGAGAGTTATTTCTTTTTCATGGCTACTATGAAGCCAGGTTTAAGAGGAATCACATCGGGGTCTCACGTGACAAGACATGATATCAGGATGTTGCCCTACTTCCAACCATCATGGAAGGGATTCTAAGATGAAAGACATAGCAATATCAATATATTCCAATAGCGCGTGCAACATTCTTTTCTTGTAATGGGGAATGCTTCCACATGAGCATATATGCATGTGTGGCAAGAAAAAAATGTTACCCCGCAAAATAAGGCAAAGTAAGGGAATATGGATGAGAGCAATATCCATATATTCCATTATGTATGAGTATATTTTTTCCGCAAAATAAGGAATTTAACTTCTATCACATGTTTTGCAACACTTGCTAGTTACTTATTATAGACTTAAAAAACAAGGCAAAATAGAAAGGAATATGAGGAATTCCTCTTAAGATTTATATTAAAGTTAATACAAAAGGTGAAGGACTTTTGTAAAATGGCGCGTTTTCATTCCAGGAACCATAAATTAAAGTGTTCAAAACACCCTACTGGAAAATCCTTCAAGTTTTCCTTACACCGCAGAGTGTATGAATCTTTACCAATCAAAGAATTAACATGATTCAGTGTGGAAAAAAAGAATTAACATGATTAGCTTGCATTTCCAATGAAGCAAATTTATAACGTATACATAAGCTAATTTTTTTTTACCAAGAAATCATAATACAAAAAAATTCAAGAAATAAATAACACTATATGTATTTATGGATTTAAGATCTTGTTTTGACATGACCATAAGTGCCTAAATGAGGAAATTGCACTGCGGGCCCATGAACGTGGTGCAAGGGTACAATTTAGTCCACAAAGCCTCGCGTGAACAACTACGATGACCGCAATACAATGATCATGAACCGCCCTCAGAGGATGTGCACCTCAGCTACCATCGAGCTTGCATACATGTGATTGTGCACAAACGCATGCATCAGCCTAGGTTCTTGTTCGTATGACATGGTAAGTTTGATGGTGGCAATGACGACGGGGACGTTGAAGTAGGTGGCAACGAAGTGGCCTGAGGCGGCAAGGTGGACCTCGAGGAAGAGCAAGAGTTGTGGGGCCAGACATCGTCATGGATGACACAATTAACGAGAACGACGACACAATGGAGTAGCTCAAGGATGCAGAAGCCGAGTCGGTGGATGGTTAGCACGACAGACTTGTCGTGCACGGTGGCCAAGTCCCTGAGCATATTGATGACGCGTTGTGCAAAGCTGGAGACAAGGCCAGAGTTGGCCTCATCCAACAACAACACAGTTAGGTCTTACACGAGGCCGACGCCGATGGACATTCCTCCGCTCGTGACCTTGGAGCAGGCAATTTGAAAACATATCATATCTGATATTCATCAAGGAAAACAAAATACCAGTACAAAGAAAAGATAACATGAAACAAAACAACCAGTAAAGATATATATAGATCAAGGGGAGCTTCCCAAAAAGATCTCACCCGATTTTGCTAAACAAAGTAACTCTCTGAATTTGTTTCAAAGGCCACGTCAACTGCTAGTGTGCGCTAGCGTGTCGGATGTAGGCATGTACGGTACCAATATGATTTGGATCAAATGTAGGCGACTAGGTCCGGTGCTAGGGGCTTGGTGTTGCGGGACAGGAATGGAAACTTCTTGAGAGCTCAAGCTTAGTATGAGAGAGCGGCAAATCCTCTAACCATGGAGGCCCTAGAGATCCGTGATGGGGTTAGGATGGCACTAGAGAGAGCCCTACAACATGTTCACATCGAAATAGACACGCAAACAGTGTCAAGTTGTGGGAGATCAACAAATTTGAATGATCAGAAGTTGGAGGCATTCTACATGAGATCAAGGAGTTATGCGGAAACTTCTCTAGTTTCCTTTTGAGTTTTATAGGGAGAGATGGTAAGAGCATCTACAACCGGGTGCCTCAAACCATCTCTCATATACCCGCGGACGCGCCCGGTCAGTGATCGGACAGGAGAGAGAAGGAGAAACGTGACTCAACCGGACCCCTCATATCATCCCCTATACGTTCAGGCTGTCCGCGAACCCTCATATCCATCTCAAATGTAGGGAGGATATGAGAACTCGCGAACGCGCCCGGTCATTGCGGGTATTTAAGGGGTCATATTTGTTATGTCTGGCTTGTAGAAGCTCTAATGTAGCAGCTCATCTTGATGTAAAAAGAACGAGTGAGTCTAGGTATAGATGCTTATGGCTTAATTACATCCTTCCATTCATTGCTGATACTCTTCAGCAAGTTGTAATCCTGATAATTGATCAATGAAGCTCACTGATTCGCAAAAAGAAAAGTTTATTGAATAGTTTTAAACTTTGTAGAATAAATTATACCCTCGCACCAAATTCATCAGCCCGCAATGCAATTTTCTCCACTAAAGAGGAACACTGTAACAAAACAAGCTAATTGAATTAAGCACGCACTACAAGAAATATGTCAACTTGCGACCATCACTATTGGTCGCTGAAAGGTCATTGTTTTTCATATATGACCTTTTTTTGACCAAAAACAGATGGTCAAAAGCTGACGGTCGTAAACTGAAATTAACGACCTTCTCTGTGAGAAGGTCGTGGAAGGCAACGACCAAAACAAAAGGTCATTGAACCCATGACCTTTTGTTTTGGTCACTGGCTGTCTGCCCAGGCCACGTCGGATCCGACGTGGCAATCTGACGTGGCAAAATTGCGACCAATTGAAAAGGTCGTTGATAAGATTCAGCCCGGTCCAATTCGACGCTTTACATGGGCCGAGCCCAACAATTCAGCCTTTTTATATATTTTTTCTGTCAATTTTTGATCGGCTTCATGGGCCAGGCCCAACATTTTAGCATTTTTATTTTTGGGTTGTGGCCTTTTTGTCTCAACAGTTTCATTTTTCTTTTTTATAAAATGGGTCCCCGTTTTCAGGTTCTGGTAACTGGGTCCTAGCTGTCAGGGTCATATTCTTCATTTTTTTCAATTTAACATAAATAAATACCCAGTATGGCAGAGTCGTCGGACAAAACAATTCTACAAGTAACACTTCAAATATTATCAGCCAGATTCAATACAAAGCTCCTGTTGTACAAATAACACGTAATAAGCTCTAACATACACTTTGCAAGCTCTGCAAGTGTAATAACAGTATGCCAGTCACAGCTACAAGCTCCACAAGTTCAATAATGAGATACAGTATTTTACAAGCTCTACAAGTGTTATGTTCTTCAGCATGGAGCTCCTTCGACAGCTTTACTGGATGACCTGTTACATGAATCAACAGAAAAGAATCAAAAAAAACTAGAGCCAATATACTATGAGCAGACCTTTCAAAAAAGGACAGTTATTAAGAATGCCAACACAAATTCAGCTAGTACCATGCTTTTTGTTCTCCAGCTAGTTAAAATGAGATACTCATTCATACAAGAAAACAGAGACACAATATGAAAATTCATTGCACAAGTGCAGGTCATGCAAAATATTTCACTGCAACACATTGCACCTAAACTTTGCAGAAGATATAATTATAAAATTCAGTTTGCTGCTACTGACATTGAAAAACTGCTGTGGGTTTGTTTTTATCACAGAAGATATAACTGATAACATTAGTTTGCTGCAACTCTGTCGTGGATTTGTTTTAATCGCGGAAGATAGAATTGTTAAAATTCAGTTTGCTCTACTGCCATTCAATAACTGCATCTGCAGCGGAGACAAGTTCTCTTACCCAGAGAGCCGACGTGCATGGACTTGCGCATCAGATGACAGAGTCGCCGGACTATCATCAATATCAAACCAGAGAAGTAACAGCCAACTGAAAAGGTATATGAAGACAAGGAGTGAGCATAAACAGCGATTTTATTTACTTTTACTTGTTAGTTAAGGGGTGATACACAAGGAGTCGCAACTATCTGAAAAACTGACACACGTGAGCTAGGAAGCAAGCATTGGATCAAAATTGGAAAGCGTACGTGACTACATACAACATCTGATTATATAAGCAAATGTACAACGCAGCTATGTGCTAATTGCATGCCCCGTTTGGATGCAAAGTATTTTCAAAATATTACTAGAATACCATAGTTTTTGAAAAACTGTAGTTTTGAATACTTTGAGGCGTTTGGCTATACCAAAAACTGCAGTTTCATAAACAGTGGTATTGTTGTTACTGTGGTTTTCTTGGAGTATTAAAAAAAGTGGTCTGGACTTCTTTTTCTCAAACTGAGGAAAAGTCGCTCGTGTCATCTGCTGGTTGACTACCGTGCAGCTTGGTTCACAAGCATAACTAACCACATGTCAGTATCCTTTCAATGGCATGCACCACACTAATTAAAATAGGATACTGATTTCTATTCTTTGTAATTAGCTACTGCCGATCACGTCTGCAACTTCCTAGCTCAGCGGTCAGAAGATCATACAGCGTTGCATGCAGCCGGCCGGCACACTGATTCGTAGCAAATCAGATTGAACTTTCATAGAATGATTAGTACAACTAGACCACTTTAGTTTAGGATGACATAAAAGACTAATCTTAACCCACTGGTAGCAGTCTAACACTAGCAACTAGTGAGCACTGAAGAAACAGCAAGAAACAGCACAATGAAATAGCTCACCCTGATGGTGTGAGCGTAGTTCCATCCGACCTCTGGTGATTAACAAGTACAATTGCCACAAGTGATTAACAACATACTGAATCTCGTAAAGTAACCAGAAACACAGTTCCTAATTCCTGATAGTACATGGGATGAATAAGGGGTTTATACACATCACGCATTGAATCTCGGGAGTAAAAACAGGGGAACACAATTCACGAAACAAATCAATATCATAGTTTCTGGAAGTTAAAACTTGGCCCTGTGCTGCAAATGTTGTGAACCAACGAACAAATAACTATGTGTAGCCAGTAGTGTGCAAATTTACCTGTGACCACAAGGCGTGGTACTTGGCTGATAGCAGATATCCAAGCAAATCTGTGCAAAATCAAACACTAATCATACTCTACTCAGGGATAATCACATATGCAATGAAAAGAATGAAACCAAGGATATCGATCTGTGAGACGCCCTTACAGCGCAAGACAGCTCCTCCCTTAGCCGATCCATACACGGCAGCTCGCCACTCGCCACTGCTTCTCCTTCCTTGGCAGATCCGGACTTCTCCTTCCCATCCACCACAGAAACCTTCTCCTTCTCCTCCTCCGCCTGCCTTACCTCCTTCTTGCCACCTGCAAAGATTTCAAATTAACACCAGATCGACAATTCCCCAAATAGATACAACCCGAAACGCTCAACAGATCGGGGCAAGGAAGAACGCAAGGGGGCACAGCCTCAAAACGGACGGGAGCAGCAAGTAGAGCAGATCGGGCAGGTAGGGTGGGGTGGGATGGGGTGGCTGACCGACCTCACTGTCCGACGGTGAGGGTGTTGTTGTTGTTCCAGACGGGCGCACTGGAGTTGGTGGTCCAGTAGCCAGAGTTGGCCTCGCTCGTCGGCCGGTGCTGCAAACAACACAAGAAATCAAGAAAACCGAGCATCAGATCACCGGATCGTGGGGCGATAGAGACAGACGCTGGCGGAGCCGGATCAGGGGGGAAGAAGGGGGGTACGTACCTTGTAGGGATCCATGGCCGGGGCCGGCGACCGGGCGCTGGCGCTGGATCGAGCGGGGAGGCGCTGGCGATCTGGCCTTGTTCCGGTGGGATCCTGTGCTGCACCCGTCTCCTCACGCACGGGCGGGCCGGCCGTCGTGGTTCTAGCGACCTCCGACGGAGAGGAGGGCGTCGGCATCCTCGGAGCGGAAGCAGCGGAGGCCGGTGGCGGGGTCGGAGATGAGGACGAACTCGTTGCTAGGGTTGGACAGGTGGTGCTGGAGGAAGGAGGAGGCGGCGGCAAGAGGGTGGTGGCGGCGCTCGGTGCATGAGGATGAGAGGGTGGTGGCGTCGATCTGGATCAGGGAGACGGCGGCGGCGCGAGGAGGCGCGGATCCAGCTCGTCGACGGCGCGGATCCGGAAGGCCCGCTTGAGGACAGGGAGGCGTGGGGATTCGGGCTCCTCGCCGTCGACGGCCATGCTGCGGGGGCGGGGGGCGGCGGCGGCTAGGGTTTGGCGAGCGGGTGCGGGTGCGGGAGAGAAGGGTTGGAATGGTGGGGCGTGGGGCTGCGTGGGTGAGGGGGTGAGAGGGCTACGAGGGTGAGGGGATGAGGTCCGCCGTTGGATCTGGGAGCATCCGACGGTGTCTGATGCATGATCCGCGTGATATGCCTATGGACCAATCAGAACGCAACAAACAATTTGAAGACCTTATGACCTTCTAAATAGGTCACGAAAAAATCATTTTTCATTTTTTAGTGCTCAAAACGAGTTATTTTTTGTAAAAAACCTACCAAATATTTGTTCAAATGATACATACTCTGCAAAAGTTTACATCTTGGATTGGTAAACATTATCGACAAAGGGATTTTTTATTTTCTTTGCATAAAAAATTAATTTTCCATTTTTTGAGTGCCCAAAATAAGTTTTTTTTGAAGGACCTACCATATATTTGTTGCAAAATTGGATCAAATCAATTTTCTAAAATACTAGGCCATATTTAATGCACAATTGACCAAATGGTTGGGTGTCAAAAGTTTTGATCCACCTCTGGTGAAAAAGACAAATTTCCGCCGATTCAGTAGTAAGCGGGTAAAATTTGAACTGCGGCTGCCTCATAGTTTGCTCTTTATTTTTTTCAAAAATCTTTTCTAGGTACAAAAGTATCTATTTAATCAGATAAACACCAAAAAAATTCCAAGATTCAACCACTAGCTAGGAACGGTCATTCCCACCGTTTTGACCGCATTTTGAAACGGGCATAAAAAATTCAAAAAATTGGAAAACCTTCGCATTGTGTCATTATATGTGACCAAGTTATCAGGAATAATAATAAACTTGTAATACGGCAATTCTTTTAAAAAAGTGTTCTCATAAATGAACTATCATGTGTGAAGATTTATGGCTTTCAACCCAAATGATCAATCTTATGGCCACATTCATGGCATAGTTTGTTCAAATGATCTCATATTGTGCACAAGGGTGCATATTGGAATGGCAAACAATGTTGCCTAAGGAAGTTTTCATTTTCTTTGGACGAAAAAATCATTTTTCATTTTTCGAGTGCCCAAAATGAGGTTTTTTTGTGAAGAACCTACCAAATAATTGTTGAAAAATTGGACCAAATCAATTTTATAAAATACTAGGCCATATTTAATGCACAATTGACCAAATAGTTGGGTGTCAAAAGTTTTGATCCACCTCTCGTGAAAAAGACAAATTTTCGCCGATTCAGTAGGAAGCGGGTAAAATTTGAACTGCAGCTGCCTCATAGTTTGCTCTTTATTTTTTCCAAAAATAATTTCTAGGTACATAAGTATCTATTTAATCAGAGAAACACAAATTTTTTTCCAAGATTCAACCACTAGCTAGGAACGGTCATGCCCGCCGTTTTGACCGCATTTTGAAACGGGCATAAAAAATTAAGAAAAAATCAAAAAATTGGGAAACCGTCGCATTGTGTAATTATATGTGACCAAGTTACCAAGAAAAATAATAAACTTGTAATACGGTAATTATTTTTAAAAAGTGTTCTCAGAAACGAGTTATCATGCGTGAAGATGCATGGCTTTGAAGCCAAATGATCAATCTTATGGCCACATTCATGTCATAGTTTGTTTAAATGATCTCATATTGTGCACAAGGGTGCATCTTGGGATGGCAAACAATGTTGCCTAAGGAAGTTTTCATTTTCTTTGGACGAAAAATTCATTTTCTATTTTTCGAGTGCTCAAAATGAGTTTTTTTTGTGAAGGACCTACCATATATTTGTTGCAATATTGGACCAAATTATTTTTATAAAATACTAGGCCATATATAATGCACAATTGACCAAATGGTTGGGTGTCAAAAGTTTCGATCCACCTCTCGTGAAAAAGACAAATTTCCGCCGTTTTAGTAGAAAGCGGGTAAAATTTGAACTGCAGCTGCCTCATAGTTTGCTCTTAATTTTTCCAAAAATCATTTCTAGGTACATAAGTATCTATTTAATCAGAGAAACATAAATTTTTTTCCAAGATTCAACCACTAGCTAGGAACGGTCATGGCCGCCGTTTTGACCGCATTTTAAAACGGGCATAAAAAATAAATAAAAAATTGGAAAATTGGAAAACCTTCGCATTGTATAATTATATGTGACCAAGTTACCAGAAAAAATAATAAACTTGTAATACTGTAATTATTTTTAAAAAGTGTTCTCAGAAACGAGCTATCATACGTGAAGATGCACGGCTTTCAAGCTAAATGATCAATCTTATGGTCACATTCATGATATAGTTTGTTCAAATGATCTCATATTGTGCACAAGGGTGCATCTTGGGATGACAAACAATGTTGCCTAAGGAAGTTTTCATTTTCTTTGGACGAAAAATTCATTTTCTATTTTTCGAGTGCCCAAAATGAGTTTTTTTTAAGGACCTATCATATATTTGTTGCAATATTGGACCAAATCATTTTTATAAAATAATAGGCATATTTAATGCACAATTGACAAAATGGTTGGGCGTTAAAAGATTTGATCCACCTCTCGTGAAAAAGACAAATTTCCGCCGATTCAGTAGGAAGCGGGTAAAATTTGAACTGCAGCTGCCTCATAGTTTACTCTTTATTTTTTCCAAAAATCATTTCTAGGTACATAAGTATCTATTTAATTAGAATTACATGGTTTGGTGGCGATACGTTGAGGTTTGAATGGTGGCCGAGGGCCGCAACTCCAGAGCGCGTAAACTCGCATGCCCGCCGCATGGTCACCGCATGACCGTGGTGTTGCCACGCGTTCCGGGCGACCTAGGCATGTCTAATGGGTTGGGCACTCCCCCGATAGTTGTCAGGAAGAAGAAGGCAATAGAAGAATCTCACGAGGAGATTGAACTGAGCTCAAACATGAATTAGCACCCAAGTGTTTGATTAGTGGTGGGGAAAATGCACATGGCCAATGGGCCTGAGTTTTGGCCGAGGATGATCATCTACTAAGGACACTATCTTGGAAAATTTGCAGCTCAAATGAAGGAGCCTAGGTGTCACTTGCTTTGCAACGTACCACACTGGACAGAAATATGAACGTTGAAGTTAGACTCAAATGAATGAATGGATTGATCTGAAATTTGGAGAAGGATGATAATTTGGGCATATGAAGGCACTTTAAAATTTTCATACCATTTGGATAAATAAAAATGGTACTTCCTTCACAGTGCTCTCCACTGAACAGAAAATTGGGAAAAATGCTGAGGGAAATTGGCTAGAATAAATAAGCTAAAATTTAGGGGAGGGAGGTTCTATGGGCACAGTCATGTCGTGGTAAACTTTCAACAATTATAAATTAACATAAAATATAGTTGCTTCACAAACTGAAAATATCACTAGAAACAAAGATTGGATGCTGAGCTCACATGTATTGTTAGATGGGGCTCAAATTTGGTGGAGAGCTATGATTTAGGAATATAGAAGATGTGGCAAAAATTCAGCTCATTAGGATATGCCTAACTAGTACTTCCTTCACAACAGTTCGAGCTGAACAAAAACTTTGAAAATTTGCCGAGGAAGATTACCAGGCAAATGGAGTTGAATATTGTCATGAGGCAATGATTTGGATAGTAAAGAATGCCCATTTTTTTGGAAATTTTGGGAATGACAGAAATATAGGTTACTTCACAACCTAGGGTAAAAATTGACACATGGACATGACACATAGGCAAAACTGATGAGGTGGCGCCTAGTCATAGCAATCCACCATAATTTACAAGGTTATGACCATTTATATTGGTCGTGATTAGTTAGAAATAAGGCAGCGGACCAGTGCTGTCTGCTTCATGACCATTTCGTGTAAGGAAATTATGACCTTTCTGACCAAAATGGTCGTTATAGTTTAGGGTTTGAAGCCCCCCGAACAGCTTTTGACCAATTGGTCTCAAATGGTCGTAGATTTATGACCAATTCTTTCAGGGTCACTGACAGAAGGTCACAAGTTGACATATTTCTTGTAGTGACGACACTAGCAGCCTCCAGGCAGTGAGGAAGATACGGCGGATAAGGAATCGCGAAATCTACGTACATATCCATCGCGCGGCCACGGTCGTTTTCATCCACGATCCACCCACCCATGTGTTAAGCGCCAGCCATCGGCAAATTCCTGCGGCGAAGCATATTTGTCTGGTGGCATGGATGGACCAGATCCGAATTAAGCGAACGATGACGTGACGATGAACATTGGACCGCTTGCATTGGGTGCCAATTACCGTGTCCCACGCACTCCATCTTCAAGTGGGACGAGGGTGGTGGCTTCCGGACCGTGTGCCACATTCTCGGAACAAATCGGGCACCACCTAGCATCTTGCTCGTTGGCTCGATCGGAGGAATCCGAATCCGACTCCACTGGCATCTGCAGTGCTATCGCAGGGCTTGCCACGCCGCCTCCAAATCCAATTCACCTGGATGACACACGCGACCAGTGCAGGGAGAGGTTCCGGCATTCCGATAGTTTTACGTATCTTAATTCCCATGTTCGTCACGCGGTTGCTGACCATGTCACTCGGACACTCACTCGGTAACCAGAACTGAATAATCGACTCAGCTCAAAAAGAAGAGAACATATCTAAACGGAGAATCCTAATTAGACGAGTTGGAACGATTGTATCTATCTTTCCAACAGCTGGACTAAATTTTCCATCAGTCATTAGAATTTGCTAGCTCCAAGATTCCATCTTCCTTCTCCATCTCGAGCCTTGATCAAGAAACTGCTATAAATAGGCTCGAGCACAACGTCGTTTTTAACAAGGCGAGTATAGTACCACATTCAGCTATACACTAATCCACACGTATAGATAACACCTTCTCCTGACTACTACCGGAAGCAGAAATGGCGAGTTGGTGGTGCCAGTTGCTGTGCCCGCAGCCTAAGCAGGTGGCGAGCGAGAGCGTGCACGGCGCTCGGCTCGCGGCGCAGCAGCTGAGCAGGGGCCGCGATGCCTGCGACGTCGAAGCAGGCAAGCCGTTTCAGGAGGAGACGGCAGCTGCCGGCGGGGGGAGGGTCGCGGCCGTGGCAGTGGCAGTGACCAGTCAGCAGCACCACAGCAAGCCTACCAGCACGTTTGCCCAGTCGGTCATCAACATGGTTGGCATGCTCATAGGTAAAAAGGCTTACGCGACGTACTATAAGCTTTTATTTCTAATCTGGGCGAATATTGTATCTTTTACTAAATCACTGATCTATTTTGGACTCAACTATAAATCTGATGTCCGATTTTTTGCCATGGCAAATGAAACGTTTTTATGGCAATTTATGTTTCCCGAGTATGATAATTTTAGTTGGCAAGTATGACAAATCTGCCTCGGTTCATTCTTTTGCCAGAAAATTACCGTGTTTGCAAATTAAATTTATCATCCTCGCGCCAACATAAATTACAATAAAAACATTTGATTTGCAATGCTTAAAAGTCAAACGTCAAATTTTGAACATTACTGTTTTTTTTTTCAGGACTTGGACAGCTCTCCACTCCCTATGCCTTGGAAAACGGCGGCTGGGCCTCTATTTTCCTCCTGGTCGGCCTCGGCATCATGTGCGCCTATACCGCACACATCATCGGCAGGTGCCTAGACGAGGAGCCCGGCTCCAAGACGTACCAGGATATTGGCCAACAGGCGTTCGGCTCCAAGGGCCGGCTGATCGCATCTGCATTCATCTACCTCGAGATCTTCTTCGCCCTCGTCTCCTACACCATCTCCCTCAGCGACAACATCCCGCTCGTCTTCGCTGGTGTCCACCTCCACCTACCATGGCTGCGCCTCAGCACCACGCAGCTGCTCACTGTCATCGCCGTGTTGGTGGCTCTTCCCAGCCTTTGGCTAAGGAACCTATCCTCCATCTCCTTCCTCTCCTTCGCCGGCATCCTCATGTCGATGGTCATCTTCGTAACCATCCTCTGCACCGCGACCTTCAGCAATGTCGGCCTGGGCAAGCACATCCCAGTCCTGAGGCTTGACAAGATCCCGACGGTGTCTGGCCTATACATGTTCAGCTACGCCGGCCACATCGTCTTCCCCAACATCTACACAGCCATGAAGGCCACAGTGCTCACACCAGTCACCAAATACGCGCTCGAGTTCGCGCCCTTCGCCATTCAGCTCGAGCACCACCTGCCGGCGACCATGGGGCCTCGTTCCCGGATAATCATCCGTGGCAGCATCGGCTCGGCGGGGCTTCTCCTCATCCTGGCGCTGGCGCTGTCGGTTCCATATTTCCAGTACGTGCTCAGCCTCACCGGCTCGCTCATCAGCGTGGCCATCTCGGTCATATTCCCATGCGTGTTTTACCTCAAGATCCGATGGGGCCGGTTATCGCGTCCTGTCGTCGCGCTGAATGCGGCGATGATCGCCGTTGGTTTTGTTCTCGCGGTGGTGGGGACCGCTTCGTCGGCTAAGCTGCTGGTGAAAAGTATACAGAATGGACATGTGGCGTAGTTAGTATTATACTCGAATTTGTAGCTCCTATGTGCATCGAAAGTGTCATTATATTAGGCTCGTACATACGCCACGTGAAATAAGAAATAAGTACAGTATGCTTGGGTTGTATATTTAGTTTTCTAGAACTGTATACTTTAGTTGAAGAATGGTAATGTACATGGCACGCACCTGCAATGGATTTTAAAGTGCAATGAGAAACATCATGTATCACATAAAGGTCTCGTTGGCTGTGTGCATGAGAGGCAAGAGGTACAAACCTTAGAAGAAGAAAAAACCATAAAGACCCATATCTGATGACCCCCTTTAAGATGGGCCCCATAACTCGAAGAGGGCAGCTAAGGTTCAGTCGACTGAGACTTTCTTATATGTTTCAGTCAGCTGACATCATGTCATACTTTCTTCGCGCATTTTTTTTTGAGATATCACCTGGGGAGGAGTCCCTCCACCTGAATATATTACTTAAAGTGGCGCATTAAAATTGAGTCACTAGCACAACTTTTTTTAGCATACGCGCACAAGTTTGTTTCTTAGAAATAATCGCTAGCTTTGGTCAGACCGCCATGAGTAGCTAGGTACGTGATCATTCCAAGAGTCATGATTCAGCCCATTCTGTACTGTTTTCATCCGCTTGCTTTGGTCAGACCGTCGCTTGCTGCTCTCTTACTATCCCCCATCGTTATGCAACTGCTATGTATCGCTCTCTGCGAGCGATACCATAGGGATCGCTAATGTGGCATTTAAACCGCCCTAGCGCATACATGCGAGACATGAACCATCAGCTAGTTTTAGGAACCTTTGCTAAAAAAGGCTAGTTTTAGGAACCTTCCATCTTGTTTTGTCAAGGTTCTAGAAGGTAATTTTGCACCGTTTTTTCAGGTTTTATCATTTTCTGTTTTTTTTTTCTGTTATTGCGTTTTTTTTTTCTGTTTTAAAAATACGCAATGAATGCACAAATTCGTGAATATTTTTTTGAATTCGTGAATATTAATCAAGTATATATATATTTTTTGAATTCATGAACATTTTTTAAAATACATGAACAATTTTCAAATTCACAACCATTTTTTTGAATCTGTGATTATTTTTCTGAATTTTACTTCGTAAAAAAATTATGAATTCACAAACATCTTTGAATTCGCAAACATTTTTTCAACTCACTAAAATTTTATGAATTTGCAAACATTTTTAAATACGTGAACATTTCACAAAAATTGTTCTGTATATGTTTAAAAGAAAGTTCAGTCGATTTTAAAAAAAAGTGCACCGTAGGTTTTCAAAAAAATGTTTAGTGTGTATTAAAATATATTCATCATATAAATAAAAAGTTCAGTGCACATTAATTTTTTTAAATCTATATTAAATAAATTTTCAGTGCGTATTAAAAATGTTTCAATATGTACAATTAAAACATTTCATCATATGTAAAAAGTTTACCGCATATTGAAAAGTGTTCGAGTGTACTTCCTCCATTCCTAAATATATGGCTTTTTAGAGATTTGAATATGGACTACATACGGATGGATATAGACGTATTTTAGAGTGTAGATTCACTCATTTTGCTCCATATGTAGTCCATATTAGAATCTCTAAAAAAGACTTATATTTAGGAACGGAGGGAGCATTTTATAAAAATATTTAGTGTGTATTCAACAAATGTTCATCATATATTAAAGAATTATTCACTGTGTATTAAAAATGTATTTACCATGTACTAAAATATAAAAAGAAAGAAAAGGAAAGGTCACGGCGCTAGATGGTACTGTTACTGGTGCCTGTGGAATTCCCTAACAGACGCTCATTGCGCCGAACTATCCCTGTTTCGCACAGATATATGGAGATCGATCGGCTTGAGCCGGCCCCTTTAATCGTTTCCGCGATCCTGGTTTTGCAAACCTTCTAGAGGTTTCCGGCCGGGTTTATTTTTGAGCTTATGAACCTTCTAGAAGGTTCCTGAAATGGTTTTCTTGTTACATTTTTTTTCCGAGTTTTCTTTTTTCCTGTTTCTTTTTTCTCCTTTTTCCTCTTTTCTGTTTAATTTTCTTTACATTTTTTCATTATCTTTCCATTTTTATTTTATTTCATTTTCTTTTTCCAAGTTTATTTTCTTTTTTTCTTTATGTTCCTTTTTTATTTTCTCCCTTTTTTCTTTATGTTCCTTGTTTTCAAAATTTGTTCCATAATGGAAACTGTTCGTGATCTCTGAAAATATTCAGGAATTTCAAAAATGTTTGCATTTTTAGTAATTCGATCGTTTTGTCAGAAAATGATCAATTTTTGAAGAAATTATGCCATTTTAGAAAAATGTTTGGGATTTGCAAAAAAAATCCCTGTTTTGAAAATAATCAGAATGACAGAAAATGTTTGGAATATAAAAAAATCAGCATTTCAAAACCGTTCGGATTTTTCAAGAAATGTTTATAAAATGTTTTCCAAATCTCAACCCCTACTGTGTGTTGTTATAGGATTTTGTGCTTTATGTCCAGTAGCTGTCTTCCGGTGTATGGGCTAACAACTCATGGTTAGGAGCCCGCGTTGTGCGAGGTCTCGGTATCAAATCATGCCTGTCTCGGTTTTTGTGTGTGTCGCACGATAGGAAACAACAAGCGACATGTCGGTGGGCCGGCCCAGGCGAAGGAATGCCTGTGCGAAGCCCCACCATTCTGTCGTAGAATGCGGCAGGTAGGAGTTCCCAGTGTGTGTGCCCTCGCTTGCTGGAGCTGATGGAGAACGAAGCATGAAAATCAAAAAAATTCCTACGGACACCCAAGATCTATCTAGAAGAAACATAGCAACGAGAGGGGAGAGTGTGTCTATGTACCCTCGTAGACTGAAAGCGGAAGCATATATAACGCGGTTGATATAGTTGTACTCTTCGCGATCTGTTCACGATCCAACCGATCTAGTGTCGAACGGACGACACCTCCGAGTTTAGCACACGTGCGGCTCGATGACGTCTCCTCCTCCTTGATCCAGCAAGAGAAGCGGAGAAGTAGATGGGATCACAACCAGCACGACGGTGTGGTGGTGATGGTGGTGGTAGAGCTAGTTCAGCAGGGCTTCGCCAAGCGCTACTAGAACGAGGACGGAGGAACTACGGAGTAACGGGGGAGAGAGGGGCGCCAAGGGCTTGGTGTGTGCTCTTGGGGCGCCCCCTCCCCTCTATATATAGGTGGTGGGGCGCGGGGAACAGCCCCTCCAAGCCCTAGGGCGCAGCCAAGGGGGAGAGGACTTGGACTCCAAGTCCAATCCTATTCTTATTAGGACTCCCCTTTTTTTCCTTCCCTAACCACATGGGCTTTTGAGGACTTGGTGCGCCTAGCCCAACAAGGCTAGGGCTCCTCCCCTCAGCCCATGCCAGCCCTTGGGTCGTGGTGGACCTACTTGTGGACTTCCGGACCCCTCCGGAATCCTTCGGAACCTTCTAGAAGATTCACGGTACAATAACGAATAGCGGGACCTGGATGCCCATATTGATTCCTACATATTCCACAAAGGTCTTTTATCGGTTGAACCACAATGTCAAGGATTCGGTTAATCCCGTATGCAATTCCCTTTGTCCGGCGATATGTTACTTGCCCGAGATTCGATCGTCGGTATCTCCATACCTAGTTCAATCTTGTTACCAACAAGTCTCTTTACTCGTTCCGTAATACAAGATCCCGTGACTAACTCATTAGTCACATTGCTTGCAAACTCTTTAAGATGTTGTATTAGTGAGAGGGCCCAGAGATATCTCTCCATCATACGGAGTGATAAATCCCAGTCTCGATCCATGCCAACCCAACAGACACCTTCGGAGATACCTGTAGAGCACCTTTGTAACACCCCATGTCATTAGCCACAGTAACCTCCCACTGTTAATGCCATGTCAGCATGATTAACAGTGCTTGATCATTATTGCATCATATCACATTTCAAATTCCTAATTCAAACTTCAATTTAAATTAAAGTGAAAATAAAAGTTGTTCAAATCCAGGAACTAAAATGTTCATGATGTTGCAAGTATTCCCAAAGCAATTATAAAAGTAAGATCAATATAAATTGAATTAGTTATGTGACCCTAGCATCAAGAAACAGTTCCAAATCAGCACCCCTTTAATCCATTTCATTTAAACTAAAATTCAAATGAAACCACTTTGGCTCCAAACCATTTTCTGGCAGTGGTGAATATTACATTGTAATTATTGAACCAAGTCTCATGTTTTACAAAATTCAAATAGTGTCCAAACAATTCACAAATCAGAGTAAAAGAAAAGACAGAAAAAAAAAACAGAAATGGAAAAGGGCCTACCTGCCACTTACCTGGCAGGCCGAGCCGGCCCAGCCCATCTCCACCAACTCTCCCCTCCGTGTCGTCGTCTCCATGGACGACGGCGCTCCGCCAGCCGCAGCGCACCACCGCGATGGGAAGCAGGAGCGCGAGGGGATAAGGACCTGCCGAGCCCTCCCCCCTGGTCGCCTCGCTCACTCTCCCCTCTCCCTCACTGGCGCTTGGTCGCCTCTCTCTCTCTCTCTCTTCTTCCCGTACGCGCTCGCCGCCGCCCGCTGTCACAGCCACGGCCACCGTGCCTTCCTCGCCTCTCCGAGCCGTGCCTTCCCCGACCAAGCGTTCGAGCCATAGTCCACCAAATTGCCCAGATCGAGCCGACGTTCACCTTGGGACCCCGCAGCTCGTCGGCGATGGTCTGCTCCTCTGCTGCTACTAATCCTACGCCGGACCTCCTTGCGTCCCCTAGGTGAGCTCCGCTTTCTTCCCCTTCTCCGTTTGGCTCGGGTTCAAGCCGTAGTTAGCCGCCGCCGTGCCCGAGCTCCGCCGTGCCCGAGCTCCGCCGTCCGCCATTGCTACCGCGCACGAGCTCCCGAGCTTTTCTTGCTCCGTCTAGTCCCAGGAGCGCGCTTCTGGTAAGCTGCTGCTCCGCCCAGCCGCTCAGCACGCTCGAAAACGAGCCGCAGCCACGAGCCCGTGCGGTCACCAAACTCCGGCGCCGCTTCCGAGCTCACCGCCGACGCCGTAGTGCCCCCTGGCCGCGCCACCCCCGTAGATCTACGCGGCGTGGGATGGCCGCTCGAACGCGACTAGCCGCACCCCTTCCCGTGCCTTGTAGCCGTTTTCCGGCCATCGCCGGTGAGCTTCCGCCGCGGAAATGGTCGCCGGCGTGGTTCCGGCTACGTCACCGACGTGGCACCCGCGTGGCACCGCCTGGGCCACTGACTGGTGGGCCCAGGGGCCCCACTTTGACCAGTTAACCTCGGTCAATGCTGACTGGTACGTGTTTAAGTTTAGTTTAAATTAAACATAATTAATTAGTTAGTATAGCCACTGACAAGTGGGGCCCAGATGCTAATTAACTCAGATTAGTTAGATTTAACCCTCTGTTAGCCTCTGTCACTGACATGTGGGTCCCACTGGACCCAGAGGTCAGGTTTGACTCTGGTCAACCGGCTGTTGACTGCTGACGTCATAGTGACGTCAGGCTGACGCAACATCTCTTTTTCTGATAATTTAATAAATCCAGAAAATACTTAAAACTTTAGAAAATCATAGAAAATAAACTGTAGCTCGGATCGAAAAACTTAAAACATGAAAGTTGATCAGAACAACGAGACGAATCAGAATACGCTCTCCGTTTATCTGTCACATGCCTCTAACTACCTGAACATGTAACCTTCCCCTCTGATTCATCTGTCTGACAGATGCCCAGAGCTGGAAAAATATCCCAGATATTTTCCCGCTTCACCTACGACGTGTATCGCTGCGTTAGGTCACCCCTAACACCGCGTAGTGCCATGTCTTGTTTTGTGATTACTTTCGTTGCCGTGTATTTATTTGTTTCTTCTCCCCCTTTTCTCTTGATAGACCCCGAGACCGACGATGACCCGAAGATCATCTACCTCGTTGAAGACCAGATGGTGTTTGCAAAGCAATCAGGCAAGCACCCCCCTTTTGAGCATTCCGATATCGCCCATTCTCTTCTCTCTTATGCTTGCATTAGAATCTGCTGCTGTTATCCTATTTCTGCTGCATAGCCTGATTATTGTAACCTGCTATTGTTACCTGCCATTTTATCCTAAACTGTTTAGTATAGTTTGGGTAGAGACCCCGCAGAGACCCCACATTATCCCGACTGCCCCGCTGGATCATCAGAAGACCCGATCAACGGGATCGAAGACCAGGCCCCGACCCCGCACGTCACTTCCCCTTAGTTGCTCGACACTACTGGGTTACTATCGAGTGCCGAGGGTGATACCTCATCAGCACTTCTGATGATAACCTTGTAGGTTAGTTAATCGGGCGTGGTCAGCGAGGGTGATTCCTCCTACACCACCCCCGATAACGACGACGTCGTGCAACCTCTCAAGTGTGGACCTCAAGGGTGATTCCTCCTTCGTTCACCTTGACGGTAACATCAAAGGGAATTCCATCGAGGGTGATTCCTCAGGGTTCCCCTTGGTGTTAGACACACAGTTACCATTGTTACTGTGACTTTACATTGAAATATGTTACTAAAGACGGGTCGGCCCTGAGGGGTACCCGCGCGAGGTTAATTGCGAGTGATGTGGAATCGGGTGGACCTGGATGGTGCCCGAGAGTTGAACACGAGGCGTGGCCGGGCATTCTTAGCCCTTGCCGCAAGTCCTCGAGACGGGGTCACATCTTTCGTGAGTCTCTGCTCGTTACCGTGCGCTCCTAATCCACTAACGGTTTGGATATTTGATCCGAGGGGCCTCTGGCCTGATAGCACTAACCATCACGTGGGCATAGTATGGGCGTTCTGCGTCGTATACTTCAGCCGAAGCTTAATAGACGTCAGCAACTGAGCGGCACACGCTGGGTTGGACTGGTAACGCAACCGTGCTTGTATTAAGGGGTTGCTAGGTCTGCTCACCGGCGGTGTACGCAATGTGCAGGAGCGTCCGGGGCGATGGCCCAAGACCCCTGGGGTCATAGGTTAGCCCGACGTGCTGACCTCTCTGTTAAGTATTTGGTCGGGTTACGGCGTATCGTTTGGCCGAGGCCGGGCATGACCCAGAAAAGTGTGTCCGGCCGGAGTTAAGCGAGCGTGGTGGGTAAGTTGGTGCACCCCTGCAGGGAAGAAAACATCTATTGATAGCCTGTCCTACGGTAACGGACACTCGGAGTTGTATCCCGATCGGTACAACTAGAACTGGAGACTTGAGATGAAATGGATAGTATGGCTCTGGGATTGCTTTCTCGCATGGAGTCGAGGAAGAATCTCTGGGCGAGGTTGATGACACTACTACTACTTTACATTATGTTAATCTGCACTCTTCTAATGCTGCAAGACCGATGAAGATTCTTGAAGATGCTAGTCTTCGATCGGACTAGGCTCTCCCATCTATTCTGGCATTTCTGCAACCCAATCCACATATACAGCCTCCTTTGAAAATGTTGCATATGTAGTGTAGATCCTTGCTTGCTGAGTACTTCGGATGAGTACTCACGTTTGCTTTACTTTCTTTTTCTCCCCATACCCGATTGTCGCCGCCAGATGACGGAGCCCCGGAGACAGTTGCTCATGCCGACGACTACTAGTACCACCTCGAGGGTGGTTACTTCTACGAGCTGACCGACGACCAGGAGTAGGATAGGAGGGTCCCAGGCAGGAGGCCTGCGCCTTTCGATCATAGTGTTTTATTTTGCCCCGCCTTTCTAAAGGCCTTTCTGATTCTCTTTTATATCTGTACTCAGATATCTGATGCTTCCGCTGACGCTTGTATGCATCGAGCTATGTATTCGAGCCCTCGAGGCCCTGGCTTGTAATATAAAGCTTGTATGATTTTATTTATGTTTTAGAGTTGTGTTGTGATATCTTCAAGTGAGTCCTTAGGCTTGATCGTGTGCATTTGCGTGTATGATTAGTGCACGATTAAGCCGGGGTCGTCACAACCTTTATGATCACCTAGTTACGAAGTAAAGTTTGGATACACACTAAGTATTCCTCCGATGTGAGTGAGTTACACGACCTCATGGTCTAAGGAACAAATACTTGACATGAAGAAATCTATAGCAAATAAACTAAATGATCTGATGCTAAGCTTACGGTTGGGTCTTGTCCATCACATCATTCTCCTAATGATGTGATCCCATTATCAAATGACAACTCATGTCTATCGTTAGGAAACCTTAACCATCTTTGATCAACATAGTCTAGTAGAGGCTCACTAGGGACACTGTGTTGTCTACGTATTCACACATGTATTTAAGTTTCCGGTCAATACAATTCTAGCATGAATAATAAACATTTATCATGAACAAGGAAATATGATAATAACCAATTTATTATTGCCTCTAGGGCATATTTCCAACAGTCTCCCACTTGCACTAGAGTCAATAATCTAGTTTACATAGCTATGAATCTAACACCCATGGAGTCTTGGTGCTGATCATGTTTTGCCAGCGGAAGAGGTTTAGTCAACGGGTCTACCACATTCAGATCCGTATATAGTTTGCAAAGTTCTATGTCTCGATCCTTAACATAATTACGAATGGAGTTGAAGCGGCGCTTGATGTGCTTGGTTCTCTTGTGAAACCTGGGCTCCTTGGCAATGGCAATAGCTCCAGTGTTGTCACAAAATATAGTCATTGGATCCGATGCACTAGGTATTACACCCAGATCGGATATGAACTCCTTCATGTAGACTCCTTCTTGCGCTGCTTCCGAAGCAACTATATACTCCGCTTCACATGTCGATCCCGCCACGACGCTCTGGTTGGAACTGCACCAACTGACCGATCCACCATTTAATATAAATACATATCCGGTTTGAGACTTAGAGTCATCCAGATCTGTGTCGAAACTAGCATCGTCGTAACCCTTTACGACAAGCTCTTTGTCACCTCCATAAACGAGAAACATGTCCTTAGTCCTTTTTAGGTACTTCAGGATATTCTTGTCCATTGTCTAGTGATCTACTCCTGGATCACTTTGGTACCTCCCTGCCAGACTTATGGAAAGGCACACATCAGGTCTGGTACACAACATGGCATACATTATAGAGCCTATGGCTGAGGCATAAGGAATGACTTTCATCCTTTCTCTTTCTTCTGCCGTGGTCGGGCTTTGAGTCTTACTCAACTTCACACCTTGCAATACATGCAAGAACCCTTTCTTTGACTGGTCCATTTTGAACTTCTTCAAAACTTTGTCAAGGTATGTACTTTGTGAAAGTCCTATTAGGCGTCTTGATCTATCTCTATAGATTTTGATGCCCAATATGTAAGCAGCTTCACCGAGGTCTTTCATTAAAAAACTCTTATTCAAATATCCTTTTATGCTTTTCAAAAAATTCTATATAATTTCCAATCAACAATATGTCATCCACATATAATATCAGAAATGCTACAGAGCTCCCACTCACTTTCTTGTAAATACAAGTTTCTCCGTAAGTTTGTATAAAACCAAAAGCTTTGATCACTTCATCAAAGCGAATATTCCAACTCCGAGATGCTTGCACCAGTCCATAGATGGATCGCTGGAGCTTGCATACTTTGTTAGCATCCTTAGGATCGGCAAAACCTTCTGGTTGCATCATATACAACTCTTCCTTAAGAAACCCATTAAGGAATGCCGTTTTGACGTCCATTTGCCAGATCTCATAATCATAAAATGTGGTAATAGCTAACATAATTCTAAAAGACTTAAGCATCGTTACGGGTGAGAAAATCTCATCGTAGTCAACCCCTTGAACTTGCCGGAAACCTTTTGCGACAAGTCGAGCTTTATAGATGGTGACATACCATCAACGTCTGTCTTCTTCTTAAAGATCCATTTATTCTCAATGGCTTTCCGATCATCGGGCAAGTCCACCAAAGTCCATACTTTGTTCTCATACATGGATCCTATCTCAGATTTCATGGCCTCAAGCCATTTGTTGGAATTCGGGCTTATCATAGCTTCTTCATAGTTCATAGGTTCGCTGTTGTCTAACAACATGACTTCCAGGACTGGATTACCATACTACTCTGGTGTGAAACGTACCCTTGTCAACCTACGAGGTTCAGTAGTAACTTGATCCGAAGTTTCATGATCATCATCATTAGCTTCCTCTTCAGTTAGTGTAAGTATCACGGGAACTGCTTTCTGTGATGTGCTACTTTCCAATTCGAGAGAAGGTATGATTACCTCATCAAGTTCTACTTTCCTCCCACTCACTTCTTTCGAGAGAAATTTCTTCTCTAGAAAGGACCCGTTCTTGGCAACAAAGATCTTGCCCTCGGATCTGTGGTAGAAGGTATACCCAATGGTCTCTTTAGGGTATACTATGAAGATGCACTTCTCCGCTTTGGGTTCGAGATTATCAGGCTGAAGCCTCTTGACATAAGCGTCGCATCCCCAAACATTAAGAAACGACAACTTAGGTTTCTTGCCAAATCACAACTCATACGGTGTCATCTCAACGGATTTACACGGTGCCCTATTGAAAGCACAAGTGCTCCCTGGGTGATTTTGGTAATTAATGTCAACATATTTCTTGTTGAACTAATAGTTTTATCTAGTGTATCTCAGACAAGTTCAACAATGGCATGGCAAGGACAAGAGGATGTGGAACCCCTTCAAAATGCTAAGGACAAAGATTGGCAAAAACTCAAGACTCTTCATTTCTATTTTAGTGATCCAAGATCACATTGAGTCCATAGGAAAGCCAATACTATTAAGAGGGGATGAGGTGTTGCTTAATGGCTTAGTTGCTCAAGTGCTTAGTGATATTTCTCCAAAAACCCTCAGCCACTTTCTCCATCCAAATATGTCCAAACCCTAAACTCCAACTCGGCCCCACTGATACTTCCTATCCGGAGCCACCGAGTTCATATGACATAGCCACAGCCAGAAACCCTAACAGTTCGGTCTCACTGATACGGATCTCGGTCTCACCGAGATGGCCTTGCCAACTCTCTATTATTAGTTGCAATTATTTCGGTCTCACCCAAAAAGCAATCGGTCTCACCGAGGTGGCTTGAGCAACTCTCTGTTGCCTTATTGCTTCACTTCGGTCTCACCGAGTTGATGCAATCGGTGCTACCCAGACGAGGTTTGCCCCAAGCCCTAGCATATCGGTCCCACCGAGTTGTTTCAGTCGGTCCCACTGAGATTCCTAACGTTCACATTTTTGAACTGATCGATGCCACCGAGTTTAACTATTCGGTCTCATCGAGATGAGTCAAATGTGTGTAATGGTTGGATTTTGTGTGGAGGCTATATATACCCCTCCACTCCTTCTCCATTTGTGAGAGAGCCATCAGAACGTGCCTACACTTCCACCATTCATTTTCTGAGAGAGAACCACCTACTCAAGTGTTGAGATCAAGAGATTCCATTCCTACCATTTGAACATTGATTTCTAGCCTTCCCCAAGTTGCTTTCCACTCAAATCTTTCTTCACCATAGCCAAACCTGAGAGAGAGAGAGAGAGTTGAGTGTTGGGGAGACTATCATTTGAAGCACAAGAGCAAGGAGTTCATCATCAACACACCGTCTATTACCTTTTGGAGAGTGGTGTCTCCTAGATTGGTTAGGTATCGCTTGGGAGCCTCCGTCGTGATGTGGAGTTGAACCAAGAAGTTTGTAAGGGCAAGGAGATCGCCTACTTCGTGAAGATCTACCCAAGTGAGGCAAGTCCTTTGTTGGCGATGGCATGGTGGGATAGACAAGGTTGCTTCTTCATGGACCCTTCATGGGTGGATCCCTCCGTGGACTCGCGCAGCCGTTACCCTTAGTGGGTTGAAGTCTCCATCAACGTGGACGTATGATAGCACCACCTATTGGAACCACGCCAAAATTCTCCGCATCTCCATTGCGTTTGCACACTCCAATCCCATCCCTTTACTTTGTTGCAACTTGCATGGTTTACTCTTTCCGCTGCATATACTCTTGTCATGCTTGCTTGAAATGTATTGTGAGTGCTTTAACATATGCTAAACTCAACCTTAACATGGAGAAACTAAAAACTGCGACTTTTGCTTGTGAAGGGTCTAATCACCCCCCTCTAGACCCCTCTTCATGATCTTTTCAATTGGTATCAGAGCTTTGGTCTCCATTGCTTTGGTTTAATCACCATTGGAGGAAGATGGATGAGTCTACGTTCGGGAGTATTAGACATAGAGTGCCTATTCTTAATGGGAAGTATTATGGTTCATAGAAAAATGAGATGCTTGAGATTTTCAATGAATATAATTTGAACAAGTATGTTCTTAGCCCTTATGTGCCTCCTATTGATCCTATGCACCCTACCCCCGATGATTATCTTGACATGGTTCGCAATCTTAGGACTATTGATCTTATCATTAGTGGATTGCCTAGAAATTTGCTTGTGTGCTTGCCTACTTTTGAATGTGCATATACTATATGGAATTATCTTAAGGAACGCTTTCCGGATTACTCCTTGAAAAAATCTAGATGAGATTCTTCAAAAGTCTATTGCTTTCCATAAAATGAAGCCTAGTGATCCCAAGTTTGATGAATGTCTATTTGAGCTATGTGATCTTATGCGTGCTAAAGGAAATGTTGGAGTCATTAGTAGCATCATTTCACAAACAATTAGAATTCATAAACTTGAACATTGTCATGATCATAAATCTAATGAATCACTTGCTCTAGGTGATGATCACACACATGATGATGATGACATTGAGCATGGCTATTATGGTGAAGACGAAGAAAGTGATATTCACTATGAGGAGACTATGATAAATCTTAGTCTCATGGCCAACTTTCGTGACTACATGGCCGGAGGGAAAGAGTGGATTCTCGATAGTGGATGTACTGATCATATGACCAGAGATAAAGATATGTTCCGTGAGCTTGCTAAAAACGACGGCCCACGCAAGTATGTAACTTTTGGAGATAACTCCAAGGGTAAGGTACTTGGCCTTGGTAAGGTGGCCATATCCAACGATAGCTCTATTCAAAATGTTATGCTCGTTGAATCTCTTGGTTACAATCTCCTTTCCGAATCTAGACTAGCCGACTTTGGTTTCAATGTTCTATTTACCGAATTAGATTGCCAAGTGTTTCGTAGAGATAATCATAATATGGTCTTTACCGGTATTCGTAGAGGTGATCTATACATTGTTGATTTCACTAAGAGAGCCCAACCTCATACTTGCTTAATTGCTAAATCTTCTAAAGGATGGTTATGGCATAGAAGGTTAGGTCATGTGGGCATGCGAAATCTTGATAAGCTTATTAAAGGTGATCATATCCTTGGTGTTAAAGATGTTATATTTGACAAGGATGGACTTTGCAATGCTTGTCAAGCAGGAAAACAAGTTGGAGGAAGTCATCCCGTGAAGAACATCATGACCACGAGAAGACCACTTGAGCTACTTCACATGGATCTCTTCAGTCCCAATGCTTATAAGAGCCTTGGTGGTAACTCTTTCGGTTTGGTCATTGTTGATGACTTTTCAAGATTTACGTGGGTGTTCTTTCTTGATGACAAATCGCAGGTCCAAAAGATCTTCAAGAACTTCGCCAATAAGGCCCAAAACCAATTTGAAGTGAAGATCAAGAAGGTTCGAAGTGATAACGGAACGGAGTTCAAGAACGCCAATTTGGATACCTTTCTTGACGAAGAAGGGATTTCACATGAGTTCTCGGCTACGTACACGCCTCAACAAAATGGAGTTGTTGAGAGGAAGAACCGGACACTTATCGAGATGGCAAGAATGATGCTTGATGGATACAAGACGCCAAGACACTTTTGGGCGGAAGCGATTGAGACATCTTGTCATGCTACGAATCGACTATATCTTCACAAGCTTCTCGGCAAAATGGCATACGAGCTACTCACCGGTAACAAACCCCAATTTGGATACTTTTGAGTATTTGGCTCAAAGTGCTACATTCTTGATAAGCATCATCGTTCGAAATTTGCTTGTGACGCCCCCGACTCAATCATGCACTAATCATACACGCAAACATGCACGATCAAGTACAGGGACTCACGAGAAGATATCACAACACAACTCTAACACAAATAAATGGAAAACCACAATATTACAGACCAGGGATCACGAGGATCCGAATACATAAGTCAGTCATACAAATAATATCTGAGTACAGACATAGTTAGACAGGTTTTGCCTTAAGAAGGCTAGCACAAACAACGACTCTAGATCGAAAGGCGAAGGCCTCCTGCCTGGGAGCCTCCGATCCTACTCCTGGTCAGCTGGCTCGATCCAGTAGTACGTGTCGTCTGGACCCTCCTAGTAGTAAGCTCCTGTGGTGGCATCTGGCTCCGGGGCTCCATCGTCTAATGTATCATCAAAGTGGGGTATGGGGAAAAAGAAGTAACAAAGCAACCGTGAGTACTCATCCGAAGTACTCAGCAAGCAAGGATCTACACTACATATGCAACATTATCAAAGGAGACAGGCTGTATATGTGGACTGGGCTGCAGAAATGCCAGAATAGAGAGAAGGCCTAGTCCTATCGAAGACTAGCATCTTCAAACATCTTCGCGAAGCCACCATCTTGCAGCAATAGAAGAGAGTAGAATAGCATTTTATTAAGCAAACATGTTGAAGCAAAGCCTAGAGATCCTTCCTCGACTACCTGCGAGGAAGCGATCCCGAAGCTTCAATTAATTAAACAAGTATCCATTTCAAGTAATAGATCGGGATATACAAACTGAGCGTCCTTTACCGTAGGACCGGCTATCGATAGATTATTCATCCCTGCAGGTGTGCACTACTATTACCCAACACGCTCGATCAACTCCTTTCGGACACACTTGCTGGGTAATGCCCGGCCTCGGAAGATCAACACGAAGCAGCGCCCTACCTAGGCTCAGCAGAGAGGTCAGCACGCCGGACTAACCTATGCACCCAGAGGTCTTGGGCCATCGCCCTGGGCACCCTGCGCGTTGCGAGACTGGCCGGGGTGTACGCGCGACACTGAACTCGTCAGTGAAGTATCCAGCCCATTCCCGACAATCAGCCCGCACGGTGAACCGTGACGTCTGAAGAGCTTTCGGGAGAAACATACGACGTAGAGGGCCCCATAAACCATAATCCTGCGTGGTGGTAGTGCGTATAGGGAACGTCGACCCACTCAGATCAAATACCCAAATCCAATAGGCTCATTTAATAACACGCGGAGACGATCAGAGTTTCTGAAGCTCCACCACAATATCACACTCGAGTGCCCTTCCGGCACACCCGACATCATAGATCCCCTGCGGGTACCCATCAGGGTCGACTCGCCTGTAACAAAGGTCAAAGTAACCATGTGGTCGTAACATCAAGGGGGAAACCCCGAGGAATCACCCTCGGTGTATTCCACTCGATGAAATCATCAGGGTGAACGTATGAGGCATCACCCTCGAGGTTCACACTGAGGGGTTGCACGACAGAGTCGTATCGGAAGTGGAGAAGAAGGAATCACCCTCGATGACCAAGACCGAACAGCTACACTGCAGAGTATTCATCAGGAGTGTGTTACGAGGTATCACCCTCGACACTCGATAGTAACTATGCAGAGTCGTACAACTAAGGGGGTGAAGTGATGTGTCGGTCTCTAGTCGACGATCACACTGGTCGAGTCGTCGATGATCAAGCAGGGGCAACAAGGGTAAGGTGGTGGGGGTCACTGATGGTTCACTACCAACCTATACTAAGCAGTTTAACATAGGCAGGTAAGGTAACAATAAACAGGTTACAAAAGTAGGCTATGCATCAGAATAGGAGCAAACATTAACAGTAGCAAAATCTAATGCAAGCAGGAGAAATGGAATGGGCGATATCTGGATGCTCAAGGGGGGGGGGGCTTGCCTGGTTGCTCTGGCAAGAAAGAGGGGTCGTCAACGGGCTGCTCGTCTGTAGCGTAGTCGTACTCAGCTGTAACGGCGTCGGTCTCGGCGTCTATCAAGAGAGAAGGAGGGGGAGAGCAACAATAAATTCATGGCAAAAATGCAAACAATATGTATGAGATGCCTAAATGAAATGCAGAGGTGTTCTATTGCCTAACTAAATGATTTAGGTAAATTAGGAATTTATTTGGATTTATTTAATTAAAGTTGAGCACTATTCATTTACTGAAATCGGTCTAAAAGTTCCATGTTCATCTAGCTAGGGGCATCTGACAGGAATACGGAGGGCGTATTCAGATTCGTATCGAAATTCTGAGCAACTTTCATATATAAATTATTTTCATCGGAATTACGGTTTATTTTATATGATTTTCTAAAGTTTTAATTGATTTTCTGAATTTAAATATTTATTTAATCCTAACATTATCCAGAACAGTTCCAGATGACGTCAGCATGACATCACCATGATGTCAGCAGGTCAAACCCGGCTGACCAGGGTCAAACCTGACAGGTGGGTCCAGTGGGACCCACATGTCAGTGACAGAGCTAATTAAACAGAGTTATATTAAACTAAATATGATTAATTAGTGTGTGGGGCCTACTGTCAGTGTCTGTTAATTTAACTAATTAACTAATTAGGTTAATTAACTAATTATCTATTTATTTTAAGCAGCTAATGGAGTGGGGCCCGCATGTCATAGACACAGGCGTGGCCACGTTAGCGCTGACCGAGGTCAACGGGGCCCAGTGGGGCCCAGTGGCAGTGGCACAGGGGCGGGCCCCAGCTGGCCACGTCGACGCCGGCCAGAGACGCGCCGGAGTTGGCTCCGGCGAGCCAAACGCGGCGGCGCGGCTCGGGAGGTGTTCGGGTTTCGTCCACAGGGGGTCTAAGGGGCTGGGGTTGGGTGCGTTCGACGCGGCTCGGCGTCGCGCGTCGAATGGCGGCGGTGCGAGGTGCTAGGACAGCCGGAGTCGAGCGTCATGAGCTCACCGGCGGCGGGGCAATTCGGGCGTGCGACGGAATCGGGGCTACGGTGTGCAAATGAACGAGGCGAGACGCTGGGGTGGCTCTACGCGGCACGGCGAGCAGGATGGACAGCAGCAGGGGACCAAATGGTCGCCGGACGGTCGCCGGCGATGAGGTCTGCGGCGGTGAGCTCGGGTACCTCCAATGCGGTTGCTACGATGACGGGATCGAGCAGAAAAGGGAGGGGGAGAGCGGCGACTGCTCACCGGGCCCTGTAGGTGTGCGAGAGCGGGCTCGGGGAGGGCTCGAGGCGGTGTGCAGCGGCGATCCAAGGAGGAAGAAGAGCTCGGGGAGGCGCTACGGCGGCTCCTGGCTCCGGGTCGTTGGCGTGGTCAAAGCAGGCGACGACAGCGAGCACGGTGGGCACGTTCGCGAGGCGGGGCGGTGACGGTGGCCGCCCAGCTCAGCCGCGGCCGAACATGGCGGCGCTCGGGTGTGGCAGAAGTGGGCGAGGGAGAGGGAGTGAGGCGGCTAGGGTTCTCCAGGAGGGGTGCGGGGAGCTGCTCTTATCCCCAGCGCGCGCGGCGACGCGCTGTCGAGCGGCGACCGAGGGGGGGTCGGGTACGCGCACGCGTGCTGGCGCGAGGTGTTCGACAGCGAGGCAGGGGTGAGAAGTGAGAGGTGGGGGAAGGGCTGCGCGGGCTGGGCCGGCGCTGTGCACTCGAGGCCCAGGCGCAGTGGGCCTCTTTCTTTTTCTTTTCTTCTTTTCTCTTTTCTCTTTTCTGTTTCTGTTTTCTTTTCTTACTTCTATTTTGTCAATTGTTTAGGCACTAAATGAATTTTGTAAAAAGTGTGACCTAGTTCATAAATCACAACGCATTATATCCTAACACCAAAAACTAGTTTGGGCAAAACATAATTTCACATTTAATTTAGATTAAATAAAAGGTTAATAAATATTGTCTTTAGTCACTGTTTGAGGATGTTTGAGTCACTTACCCAATTCCAATAATGTTGGTTTCAATTTTAGAATCGTCTCTGATTTACTTGCTATTTAATGAACAATTTAGTTTATGACTTGAACAACTTTTATTTTCCACTTTAATTTAATTTGAATTTTAAGTTAGGAGTTGAAATGCAATATGATGCAAATGATGATTAGGCTCTATTAACCTTGATGGCATGGCATTAACTAAGGTGATCACTGTTGCTAAGTACATGGGGTGTTACAATTCTCCCCCACTAACAGGAATTCTCGTCCCGAGAATTAAGAGGAAGGCTGAAAGAAAGAGGGGTATTCTTCGCGAAGACGATCCTCGCGTTCCCAAGTGGCTTCATCTTCAGAATAATTCGACCACTGAACCTTGAGGAATTTGATTGACTTTTGACGTGTCCTGTGACGACCCCGGCTTAATCGTGCACTAATCATACACGCAAATGCACACGATCAAGCCTAAGGACTCACTTGAAGATATCACAACACAACTCTAAAACATAAATAAATTCATACAAGCTTAATATTACAAGCCAGGGCCTCGAGGGCTCGAATACATAGCTCGATGGCATACAAGTGTCAGCGGAAGCGTCAGATATCTGGATACAGATATATTACAGAACAGAGAGGTAAGCCTTCACAGAGGCGGGGCAAAATAAAACTACGATCGAAAAGGCGTGGGCCTCCTGCCCTGGACCCTCCGATCCTACTCCTGGTCGTCAGACGGCTCCTCGTAGTAGTAGTACTCTCCGGGCTGGTAGTAGAAGTGGTCGTCGAACGAGACAACTGGCTCTGGGGTTCCGTCGTCTGGATGCGACAAAGGAACAAAGGGGGAAAAAGGAAAATAAAGCAAACGTGAGTACTCATCCGAAGTACTCAGCAAGCAAGGATCTACACTACATATGCAACATTTTCAAAGAATGGCTGTGTATGTGGACTGGGCTGCAGAAATGCCAGAATAGAGGGGGAAAGCCTAGTCCTATCGAAGACTAGCATCTTCAGCATCTTGAACGGTCTCGCAGCATTAGAAGAGAGTAGAAAAACATAATGTAAATTATAGCAGTAATGCCATCAACCTCGGCCAGAGATTCTTCCTCGACTCCCCGCGAGAAAGCAATCCCAGAGCCGTACTGTCCAGTTCTCATCTCATGTCATGTTCTAGTTGTACCGATCGGGATACAACTCCGAGTGTCCGTTACCATAGGACAGGCTATCGATAGAAGTTTCTTCCCTGCAGGGGTGCACCAACTTACCCACCACGCTCGCTTAACTCCGGCCGGACACACTTTTCTGGGTCATGCCCGGCCTCGGCTAAGCAACACGCTGCAACCCGACCAAATACTTAACAGAGAGGTCAGCACGCCGGACTAAACCTATGCCCCCAGGGGTCTTGGGCCTTCGCCCCGGGAACTACTGCGCGTTGCGTGGGCGGCCGGAAGCAGACCTAGCAACTCCTTAATACAAGCGCGGTTGCGTAACCAGTCCAATCCAGCGCGCGCCGCTCAGTCACTGACGTCTATTAAGCTTCGGCTGAAGTATACGACGCAGAACGCCCATACTAGGCCCACGTGATGGTTAGTGCTATCGGGCCAGAGGCCCCTCGGATCAAATATCCAAACAGTTAGTGGATTAGGAGCGCGCGGAAACGAGCAGAGACTCACGATCGATGTGACCCCGTCGCCCCGTCTCGAGGACTTGCGGTAGTACCCCTCAGGGCCGACCCGTCTTTAGTATCATGGTTCATAGTCAAGTCATAATATCCAAGGTAGCTGTGTGTCTGACACCGAAGGGAACCCTGAGGAATCACCCTCGATGGAATTCCCGCTCGATGTTAACTCGCGCGGGTACCCCTCAGGGCCGACCCATCTTTAGTATCATGGTTCATAGTCAAGTCATAATATCCAAGGTAGCTGTGTGTCTGACACCGAAGGGAACCCTGAGGAATCACCCTCGATGGAATTCTCGCTCGATGTTAACATCAAGGTGAACGAAGGAGGATTCACCCTCGAGGTCCACACTTGAGAGGTTGCGCGACGGCGTCGGTATCAGGGGTGGTGTAGGAGGAATCACCCTCGCTTACCACGACCAATTAACTAACCTACAAGGTTATCATCAGAAGTGCTGACGAGGTATCACCCTCGGCACTCGATAGTAACCCAGCAGTGTCGAGCAACATAGGGGGAAGTGACGTGCGGTGCCCGGGTCTGATCTTCGATCCCGTTGCTCGGGTCTTCTGAGAGTCCAGCGGGGCAGTCGGGACAAGTGGGTCTCTGATCAGGCTCTACCCATCCTATCTAAACAGTTTAGGATAACATGCAGGTATCAACAGTAGGCTACAATTAAACAGGCTATGCAACAGATATAGGATGGTAACGGCAGCAGTAACATCTAATGCAAGCATAAGAGGGAAGAGATTAGGTGATATCGGAATGCTCAAAATGGGGGTGCTTGCCTGTCTGCTCGACGGCAAGGGCAGAGTCATCGGGGACGTAGTCGTACTCCGGAGCGGCGTCTGCCTCAGGAGCTACGGCGACGTCGGGGTCTACCGAAAGAGAAGAGGGGGAGGAAACAAGTAAATATAATGCAAACAGATGCAACACAGTGCGTGCGATGCTATGATGCAATGCAGGGTTGCCTTAATTTGCCTCTAAGTCATTTTAGTTATTTTTAGAATTAATCTGGGATTTATTAGCCGGTGTGTGTGCACTATTCATCTACCGAAATCGGGCTCGGAGTTACGAGTTCTCCTACATAGGAGGTTCCGACAAGGAAACAGACGGCACGATCAGACTCGTCTCGTCGTTCTGAGCAACTTTCATGTTTTAACTTTTTCGATCTGAGCTACGGTTTAAAAGTTATTAATTTTCAAAGTTTAAATGATTTTCTGAAATTTATTTATTTTAACAGAAAAGGAATTATGATGTCAGCATGATGTCATGCTGACATCAGCAAGTCAACAGCGGCTGTACAGGCCAAACCTGACATGTGAGTCCAGTGGGACCCACATGTCAGCCTCTGTTACTTTAACAGTGAGTTAATCTAACTAACTGGATTAATTAGGGAGTGGGCCCCATCTGTCAGTGAGACAATTAGCATTTAGATTTATTTTTAATATCCTATTTAGTTAAATAGGCGCGCGGGCCCACTGGTCAGCGACTGGGCGCTGCCCAGTCAGCATTTGACTGGGTCAACGGGACCCAGGGGGCCCAGTGGCAGTGGCTGTGGGGAGGCCTACGTGTGCGGCCACGTCAGCGGCGCCGGAACGGCGCCGGAGTTGCCTTCGGCGACCATATTCAGCGGCGGCGCGCTCGGGAATGGCCGGAATTCATGGTCCGGCCACCGTTTTGCGCGCGTGAGGTGGCGTTCGAAAGAGGGGAGAGAGGCGCATCGCGTGGTGCTAACGGCTTCGCCGGAGATGGCCTAGAACGACGGCGGCGACGTCGAGTGCGGCAGCCGGAGTTCGGCCAACAGCGGTTTGGGAGATGTGGGGCACGGTAGGAGCCGTGGACGGTCGTGTTCGACTCGCGGGAGTGCGGTGAGTGCAACGGTGAGCTCGGACGCGAGCTTGCGCGGCCGTAGCCACGGTGGCGACATGGCCGGCGGTGGGGAGCTTCGGCCCTCATGGCGATGGGGGCTCGGTCACGAATACGCGAAGAAAAACAGAGGGGAATCAACCGCAAGCTCACCAGAGGAGCACATGGAGGCTCGGTTATTGCTTAGGAGCAGTAGAACGCCGGCAATCGTCGGAGAAGCTCGTCGGAGCCGATGAAGAAGATGACGGGGCAGGTGGTGATGCAGTGGTGCTCGACTCCGTCCAGTGGCACGGGAAGGAGCAGCGGACGGTGATGGAACCTTAGGGCATCAGAGTGAGGTGAGGGGTGGCCGGTGGCTGCGGGATCGACGGGCGACGGCGGCGACTGCGCTCTGGATGAGTCGGATCGAGAGAGAGGAGGGGAACGGGGAGGAGTGGAGCTAGGGTTCGGTCGAGGGGAAGGACGAGGGGGCTCGGGGTGACCTTATCCCCGTCGGGGCGCCGTGGATGATCGACAGCACGGCGCGGCGTCGGCGTGTCAGTGCGCGCGAGCGACAACAGCGGGAGGATGGAGATGAGTGCGATGGTGGGCTGGCCAGATGGGCTCGGCTGCAGCAGTGTGGATTCGGCCCAGGGCCAGGTAAGTTGCTCTGTTCCTTTCTTTTCTTTCTGTTTTCTCTTTTTATTTATTACCAGAGAGGGAAAAGTAATTAGTTGGGCATCCAATTGGTGTTGGGAAAATATGGAACTAGACCCAATAAATCCAACACAATTTTAGGCAGTGCCACAATTATTTTGGAGGCAAAAGGAATAGGTTAGGTATTATTAGGAATTGAAAAGACAAATTTAAATGCTGCTGGACTACTATTGTAAATGTCCAGGGGCATTCTGGGAATTTATCTGAAGTTGGTTTCAATTCTATAATTACCTTAGGATTATTTGCAGCATTATGAAAATTTTAGTTTCGCCATTTGAAGAAATATTTATTTGACCCCCATTTGTAATTTGAAATTGAAGTTGAAATATTTTCTAATGAAATTTTATTAGAGTGATCATGATGACATGGCAGGTTAAGTAGCTTAACCAGAGTGGGGTAACCTGGGAATGTTACAAGTCTCCTCCACTACAAGAAATCTCGTCCCGAGATTTAAGTGGGGAAATAAGGAGTAACTTTGAGAGAACTGATCCTTATAGGATTGATTAGCTGATGAACAATTCAGGGAATGCGGCAAAAGTTTCTCTCGAGTTGAAACTTAGGAAACATCGAGAGCAAAGTATGAAGGTTCAATAAGAAGTATTAATCGAATGGACATTCAATCGATACCTGAACAAAGTGTGAACAGGGGTTCAGGGTATCGAGGGTAGATCATCTCTCGAGGGGTGACTCGGGATAACACACATAGTCAAGATCAAAGATTACTTCGGAATCAAGAATATACAGGAGAGTCTGGTTCCGATCTTGTGGAACTGTTGTGGGGTGTCGATCAAAAGTAATAAGAACGGTGGCATCTTATCGTTCACAACAATAAGACATGTCAATGAAATAACTGTCAGCTTTGTCGGCAACAAATTCGGTACCAAGGGCGAGGGACGAAGAGAACCATTTTCCTACTCGTTGAAACGAGGCGGACCAATAGGCGAGGTTCTCGTCCATCGGGGGTTACCGGAATGTCTTCGACGATAGTAGCAGGGTCTCACTGACAGGGTTGTAGACCGATATGTTTTCATAAGCATAGAATTTGTTTCTGCCCAGACAATTTAGATTACAGGAAAGGTTAAACAAAACAATGGAAAGGAAAAATGTGTTTCCACACAAGATTTAGGGGTATATCCTGTCCAAGGAAAAGTGGAGCAAGATATACATGATGGGACAGCAATTTCAAAAGCTTTTAGGGAAAAGGGCGAGGGATGAATCATGATATTACCCATACAACGGTGTTTGGATAATTGATCAAGACACATTTGGCAATGTGTTTCCAACGTTCATGCTGGAGTTCGGAATAACACAGTCATGCTTTGAGGCAGCAATGATATGGTGTCAAGTAAAGATTGGGTTCGAAGATCTCAAGAGGTACCGAGAAACAATTACAAGGGTATCTCGGAATGTAAGGAATAACCGAACACAACCAGGTTTGTGTTGGTCGAAAGTCAAGGATGTCATCGATGATAACACAAATCATCGAAGAGCAAGGATGATAATTCTCACCATGAATTTAATCGATAACTTGGAACAAGTCAAATATGGGCGATGATCACATCACATTTGTCGGGAGGCTCTATGAAGATGCCATCGAAGGGTGACGACATCAACTGTAAGGAACGATGAGGCGAAAAGTTTATTGGAACCACGGATACGACACAAGCTCGAAATCAAACTTGTTGCTTGAGATGAAATGATAAGATGAAAAGGATCGACGTAAGCTTCGCTCATCATCGGAAGTTGCTCCGGGCATAAGGACCAGGTAGCACAGTTGAAAGTTGGCACGATAAAAATATAGCCGATCCAGCTAGGAATGTGGTGATGGGGTGTTAGACTTCCCCATTAACAAGTACTAGGGGTAGCACCGGAAGGTAAGTCGGAGCAGAGGTTGGACGGGGAAAATGATCTGCAGAGGACAAGTATTTTAACTTATCCGAGAAATGAACTCAAAGAGGAGATATGGTCGGAACCATGTTTGCAAAGGATCAACTCTTAGATACAAGATGAACTTGTACCAAGGGAATAAATTTTTTTTTTCGAGCAGCTTCCATGATAAGTTCTACATCGGGTCCATGGGCATGAACACAAAGGTTCAAGGTCGACTCCCACTTCTTCAATACATAACTTGTCATTCACTTCTCGTTTTTAGTGAAGTTGAAATGTTGAAAATTTATACGACGGAACGCGAGTAGATATAACCCGCATAACTTTCAGATTAGGGAAAGCATATGTTCAACCCATCGGGGCATCTTGGGAACATATACCACAAATTGCAGGAGTAATAATCTCAAACTCGGGAGCAGAGCATGGTTGACAAGAGCAGGGGATTCAACTTACCAAAGGAAATATGTATCAGGGAAGAGCGCTCAAGATTTTAAATATGAAGGGCACTGGCGGATATTAATCCATCAAAAGATCAGGTAAACGACAAAGGATCCGAGGTGAGTAGCGGCTCTGAACCAGAAGAAGAAAGAATGTAACGGCATCAGATTATAGTAACATCGGAACAATCCGACGTTTAATTTCAAAGAAGTTATGGTTCAGAAATGAGGGATCAGAAGCAAAAGCTCTTGTCAAAAGATGAGTAGGTCGAATGGAGATAGACGGGCAACTTTAGTGTTCCGTCTTGCAGAGATCTCCATCCATGGTTACGTGACATGTCCTGGTCAGTAGTCAGTCCCAGGTTAATATGGATAAGGAATGTACTACCTCTCCGTGCCATGCAAACTGGGCGGATATACAGTCGGCAAGAAGCAGGGAATGCTTCAGTGCCAGAGGCAATGTCAGCGGGGAAAGAACCGATAAGGTTCTTATAATAAAGAATAATCGGTCGGATAATTGTCCACAAAAGGAATCAAGTAATCCGTGAGAACTAACGGGGTAAGATTTTAACAACTGGTCCCACCTGATAGTCCTCCTGAGGAAGGACGGGATGAAACACATCGAATTAAGGAAGCACTTGAACAACCCAGGTTTAAAATTCGGAGGGTTCACGAATTCCAAAGTCAGGAGTGACAATTAGTTCACCTGGGCAGAGGGACGAGTGATTTGTACAAGCTTAGCTAGACAATCAACCAATACTTGATTGGCCGAAAACCAGCTCATGACCGAAATGGTGAATGAGCCGGAAGGACGAATTCTAGGAATTGACGGATGATAGAAAGCGTTCGCAGCAGATTGTATTAAGGGATGCAAATGGCATTGACAAGGAATGTCAACGAAGATTACTAGACATAGGAAACTAACCATAAGGTAAGCAGGTAAGAATTTTAAGGGCAATAGGCTGCAGAGAATTTTTCAGAAGATCGATGAACAATGAGAAAGATGTTGCGAAGCACGAGATTAACTAGGGATGAACGAATCCCTGATAAGTGCGATGAATTATCCGCAGTGCAAAAGAAGCTGCACGGCAGTAGGCTCAAGGGATTCCCGAATTATCGAGAAGTGTTACGGGGTATCTCGCACATAAAAGAGTAACTGGGAATGAAGATACAAATGACAAGGATGGTTATTTATCAACGAGGTTTGTCGGTGGTCAGGAATTGCAAAGCGGTGGCACAGGGTCTCGAAAACTTCGAGGAGTGTCTTCAGAATCTTCTGGCGAAGCAGGCGACCATCTGTGGTGAAGGGGCTCTCCGGAATGAAGTGGTTACGAGAACCTAATGTCAGAGTTAGTAAAATCATTTAACCCGAAAGGAAGAGAGATTAGAGTCCCAGAGTATAGGTCGAGGAGTAAAAGATCCTAATACCACCCAGTTGGCGACGTGGGGCCATAAGCCACACAGCCAAGTTAGTAAAACAGTTTTGGACTACTAGACTCAACTTCGGCCAAGGAGTTGGAAAGGGGGATACCTAGAGGCAGTCGGCTCTGATACCAACCTGTGACGACCCCGGCTTAATCGTGCACTAATGATACACGCAAATGCACATGATGAAGCCTAAGGACTCACTTGAAGATATCACAACACAACTCTAAAACATAAATAAATTCATACAAGCTTAATATTACAAGCCAGGGCCTCGAGGGCTCGAATACATAGCTCGATGGCATACAAGTGTCAGCGGAAGCGTCAGATATCTGGATACAGATATATTACAGAACAGAGAGATAAGCCTTCACAGAGGCGGGGCAAAATAAAACTACGATCGAAAAGGCGTGGTCCTCCTGCCCTGGACCCTCCGATCCTACTCCTGGTCATCAGACGGCTCCTCGTAGTAGTAGTACTCTCCGGGCTGGTAGTAGAAGTGGTCGTCGAACGGGACAACTGGCTCCGGGGTTCCGTCGTCTGGATGCGACAAAGGAACAAAGGGGGAAAAAGGAAAATAAAGCAAACGTGAGTACTCATCCGAAGTACTCAGCAAGCAAGGATCTACACTACATATGCAACATTTTCAAAGAATGGCTGTATATGTGGACTGGGCTGCAGAAATGCCAGAATAGAGGGGGAAAGCCTAGCCTATCGAAGACTAGCATCTTCAGCATCTTCAACGGTCTCGCAGCATTAGAAGAGAGTAGAAAAACATAATGTAAATTATAGCAGTAATGTCATCAACCTCGGCCAGAGATTCTTCCTCGACTCCCCGCAAGAAAGCAATCCCAGAGCCGTACTGTCCAGTTCTCATCTCATGTCATGTTCTAGTTGTACCGATCGGGATACAACTCCGAGTGTCCGTTACCGTAGGACAGGCTATCGATAGAAGTTTCTTCCCTGCAGGGGTGCACCAACTTACCCACCACGCTCGCTTAACTCCGGCCGGACACACTTTTCTGGGTCATGCCCGACCTCGGCTAAGCAACACACCGCAACCCGACCAAATACTTAACAGAGAGGTCAGCACGCCGGACTAAACCTATGCCCCCAGGGGTCTTGGGCCTTCGCCCCGGGAACTCCTGCGCGTTGCGTGGGCGGCCGGAAGCAGACCTAGCAACCCCTTAATACAAGCGCGGTTGCGTAACCATTCCAATCCAGCGCGCGCCGCTCAGTCACTGACGTCTATTAAGCTTCGGCTGAAGTATATGACGCAGAACGCCCATACTATGCCCATGTGATGGTTAGTGCTATTGGGCCAGAGGCCCCTCGGATCAAATGTCCAAACCGTTACTGGATTAGGAGCGCGCGGAAATGAGCAGAGACTCACGATCGATGTGACCCCATCGCCCCGTCTCGAGGACTTGCGGCAAGGGCTAAGAATGCCCGGCCACGCCTCGTAGTTATCTCGCGGGCACCTCTCAGGTCAACCCGACTCCACATCACTTCGCATTCATGCTCGCGCGGGTACCCCTCAGGGCCGACCCGTCTTTAGTATCATGGTTCATAGTCAAGTCATAATATCCAAGGTAGATGTGTGTCTGACACCGAAGGGAACCCTGAGGAATCACCCTCGATGGAATTCCCGCTCAATGTTAACATCAAGGTGAACGAAGGAGGATTCACCCTCGAGGTCCACACTTGAGAGGTTGCGCGACGGCGTCGGTATCGGGGGTGGTGTAGGAGGAATAACCCTCGCTTACCACGACCGATTAACTAACCTACAAGGTTATCATCAGAAGTGCTGAAGAGGTATCACCCTCGGCACTCGATAGTAACCCAGCAGTGTCGAGCAACATAGGGGGAAGTGACGTGCGGTGCCCGGGTCATATCTTCGATCCCGTTGCTCGGGTGTTCTGAGAGTCCAGCGGGGTAGTCGGGACAAGTGGGTCTCTGATCAGGCTCTACCCATCCTATCTAAACAGTTTAGGATAACAGGCAGGTATCAACAGTAGGCTACAATTAAACAGGCTATGCAACAGATATAGGATGGTAACAGCAGCAGTAACATCTAATGCAAGCATAAGAGGGAAGAGATTAGGTGATATCGGAATGCTCAAAATGGGGGTGCTTGCCTGTCTGCTCGACGGCAAGGGCAGGGTCGTCGGGGACGTAGTCGTACTCCGGAGCGGCGTCTGCCCCAGGAGCTACGGCAACGTCGGGGTCTACCGAAAGAGAAGAGGGGGAGGAAACAAGTAAATATAATGCAAACAGATGCAACACAGTGCGTGCGATGCTATGATGCAGTGCAGGGTTGCCTAAATATGCCTCTAAGTCATTTTAGTTATTTTTAGAATTAATCTGGGATTTATTAGCCGGTGTGTGTGCACTATTCATCTACCAAAATCGGGCTCGGAGTTACGAGTTCTCCTACGTAGGAGGTTCCGACAAGGAAACAGACGGCACGATCAGACTCGTCTCGTCGTTCTGAGCAACTTTCATGTTTTAACTTTTTCGATCTGAGCTACAGTTTAAAAGTTATTAATTTTCGAAGTTTAAATGATTTTCTAAAATTTATTTATTTTAATAGAAAAGGAATTATGATGTCAGCATGATGTCATGCTGACATCAGCAAGTCAACAGCGGCTGTACAGGTCAAACCTGACATGTGGGTCCAGTGGGACCCACATGTCAGCCTCTGTTACTTTAACAGTGAGTTAATCTAACTAACTGGATTAATTAGGGAGTGGGCCCCATCTGTTAGTGAGACAATTAGCATTTAGATTTATTTTTAATATCCTATTTAGTTAAATAGGCGCGCGGGCCCACTGGTCAGCGACTGGGCGCTGCCCAGTCAGCATTTGACTGGGTCAACGGGACCCAGGGGGCCCAGTGGCAGTGGCTGTGGCGAGGCCTACATGTGCGGCCATGTCAGCGGCGCCGGAACGGCGGCGGAGTTGCCTCCGGCGACCATATTCAGCGGCGGCGCGCTCGGGAATGGCCGGAATTCATGCTCCGGCCACCGTTTTGCGCGCACGAGGTGGCGTTCGAAAGAGGGGAGAGAGGCGCATCGCGTGGTGCTAACGGCTTCGCCGGAGATGGCCTAGAACGACGGCGGCGACGTCGAGTGCGGCAGCCGGAGTTCGGCCAACAGCGGTTTGTGAGATGCGGGGCACGGTAGGAGCCGTGGACGGTCGTGTTCGACTCGCGGGAGTGCGGTGAGTGCAACGGTGAGCTCGGACGCGAGCTTGCGCGGCCGTAGCCACAGTGGCGACATGACCGGCGGCGGGGAGCTTCGGCCCTCATGGCGATGGGGGCTCGGTCACGAATACGCGAAGAAAAACAGAGGGGAATCAACCGCAAGCTCACCAGAGGAGCACATGGAGACTCTGTGATTGCTTAGGAGTAGCAGAACGCCGGCAATCGTCGGAGAAGCTCGTCGGAGCCGATGAAGAAGACGACGGGGCAGGGAGTGATGCAGTGGTGCTCGACTCCGTCCAGTGGCACGGGAAGGAGCAGCGGACGGCGACGGAACCTTAGGGCATCAGAGTGAGGTGAGGGGTGGCCGGTGGCCGCGGGATCGACGGGCGACGGCGGCGACTGCGCTCGGGATGAGCCGGATCGAGAGAGAGGAGGGGAACGGGGAGGAGTGGAGCTTGGGTTTGGTCGAGGGGAAGGACGAGGGGGCTTGGGGCGACCTTATCCCCGTCGGGGCGCCGTGGATGATCGACAGCGCGGTGCGGCGTCGGCGTGTCAGTGCGCGCGAGCGACAACAGCGGGAGGACGGAGATGAGTGCGGTGGTGGGCTGGCCAGATGGGCTCGGCTGCAGCACTGTGGATTCGGCCTAGGGCTAGGTAAGTTGCTCTGTTCCTTTCTTTTCTTTCTGTTTTCTGTTTTTATTTATTACCAGAGAGGGAAAAGTAATTAGTTGGGCATCCAATTGGTGTTGGGAAAATATGGAACTAGACCCAATAAATCCAACACAATTTTAGGCAGTGCCACAATTATTTTGGAGGCAAAAGGAATAGGTTAGGTATTATTAGGAATTGAAAAGACAAATTTAAATGCTGCTGGACTACTGTTGTAAATGTCCAGGGGCATTCTGGGAATTTATCTGAAGTTGGTTTCAATTCTATAATTACCTTAGGATTATTTGCAGCATTATGGACATTTTAGTTTCACCATTTGAAGAAATATTTATTTGACCCCCATTTGTAATTTGAAATTGAAGTTGAAATATTTTCTAATGAAATTTTATTAGAGTGATCATGATGACATGGCAGGTTAAGTAGCTTAACCAGAGTGGGGTAACCTGGGGATGTTACATGTCCGGCGTTCAGCTTGATCTAGAATACGGATGGGATATTCTGTATAAGACAGATCTTCCCGCAATTCAAGCATTTCGTGATCCACAGCTCGAATAGGATCCTTGAAGCAGCGACGGAGTTGGGATACATGAAAAACATCATGCACTTGAGAAAGATTTGGCGGCAATTGCAATTGATATGCCACTTCTCCTCGATGGGCAAGAATACGGAACGGGCCAATGTAGCGAGGAGCTAACTTGCCTTTGATTCCGAACCGATGAGTGCCTTTCAACGGAGTGACGCGGAGGTAAGCTTGCTCGCCTGGTTGATAGACCATTTCCTGGTGCTTTCGGTCATAGTTGCTCTTCTGACGAGACTGAGAAGTTTTCAGATGTTCACGGACAATGCGGACTTGTTCTTTTGCTTGCTGAATAATGTCCGGTCCAACGAGTGAGCGTTCCCCAGTTTCTGACCAATTCAGAGGGGTTCGACACTTACGTCCGTCAAGAACTTCAAACGGTGCCATCTTCAGACTAGCTTGATAGCTATTGTTGTAAGAGAATTCAGCATACGGAAGAGATTCCTCCCATTTCTTACCGAAGGAGATGACGCAAGCTCGTAACATATCTTCGAGCACTTGATTACCTTGTTCGACTTGACCCTGTGACTGAGGGTGAAAAGCGGTACTGAAGGACAGGTGAGTTCTCATAGCTTCTTGGAAACTATTCCAGAATCTGGAGGTAAAGAGGCTGCCACGATCAGAACTGATCTCCAGGGGAACACCGTGGAGTGACACAATTCGGGAAACATTCAAGTCTGCTAACTGACTAGCAGTGATTGTCTCCTTAACTGGCAGAAAGTGAGCAACCTTTGAGAAGCGGTCAATGACGACAAAGATAGCATCATGACCCTTCTGAGATCTGGGAAAACCAGTAATGAAATCCATTTGGACCTTATCCCATTTCCATTCAGGAATATCAAGTGGTTGCAGAGTTCCAGCAGGCCTTTGATGTTCTGCTTTAATGCGGCAGCAAACGTCACACTCAGAAACATAACGAGCAGTATCTCGCTTCATATTAGGCCACCAGTATCTCTGTCAAATGTCACGGTACATCTTTGTGCTACCAGGATGAATTGACAGAGGAGTGTCATGAGCTTCTTTCATAACGTGTTCCCTCTCATCCTTGAACTTGTGTACGAAGAGACGGCGTTGGAAGAATAGGATCCCATCATTATCAAGATGGAATTCCGACGGCTTTCCTTTTTTGAGGTATCGCTTAATCCTTTCAACTTCAGAGTCATACCGGTGCATAGTCTTAATGCTGTGTTCTAAATCTGGTTCAACAACCAGGGTATTGAGATAACCCTGTGGAACAATGTGGAGGTTCAATTTGCGAAGCTCTTCATATAGGAGAGGTTGTGCTTCCTGAACCATAAGATTGTTGCAATAAGCTTTGCGACTCAAAGCATCGGCCGTTACATTAGCCTTGCCAGGGGTGTATGAGATATTCATATCATAATCGGCAATTGTCTCGAGCCATCTTTGTTGATGAAGGTTCAGATCTGGTTGAGTATATAAATACTTCAAACTCTGATGATCCGTGTATATCTCGCAACGATTACTGAGAAGGTAATGTCGCCATAGCTTCAGAGCATAAATAACCGCAGAAAGTTCGAGATCGTGCACTGGGTAATTTTCTTCATGAGGACGCAATTGTCGAGAGGCATAAGCAATCACTTTGCGCTCTTGCATTAGGACACAGCCTAATCCTTGACGAGATGCATCACAGTATATCACGAAATCCTTTTGGGAATCCGGGGGTGCTAGCACTGGGGCAGATGTTAACTTATCTTTTAGTGTCTAAAAGCTTTCTTGACATTTTTCTATCCACTCAAATTTAACACCTTTGTGGAGCAGATCAGTAAGTGGCTATGCAATCTTGGAAAAGTTCTCAACGAATCGACGGCAATAACTAGCGAGTCCGAGAAAACTCCTGACTTGCTTAACATTCTTCGGGGGAGTCCAGTCAAGAATAGCCTAAACTCGTTCGGGGTTAACAGCAATTCCATCCTTGGAAATCACATGACCAAGATAGGTCACTTCAGATAACCAGAACTCACACTTGGAGAATTTAGCATACAACTGATGTTCTCGTAGCTTCTCCGATACAAGCCGAAGATGTTCAGCATGTTCTTCTTCATTCTTGGAATATATAAGGATATCATCCAAATAAACCACGATGAATTTGTCGAGGTAATCCATGAAGATATAGTTCATCAACCGGGAGAAGGTTGCTGGAGCATTTGTTAAGCCAAATGACATGACGGTGTACTCATAAGAGCCATATCGAGTAACAAAGGCCGTCTTCGGAATATCCTCTTCGCGAACACGGATCTGATGATAACCCAACCTCAAGTTGAGTTTTGAGAAGACAGTGGATCCAGCAAGCTGATCATAAAGATCATTGATCCGGGGCAGTGGGTATTTATTCTGGATTGTGGCTTGGTTAATGGGCCGGTAATCCTGAACCAATCGGTTAGTTCCATCCTTCTTCTTAACGAAGAGTGAAGGTGCTCCCCAAGCAGAGGAACTGGGGCGGATGAAACCTTTCTTAAGTGACTTGTCGATTTCTTCCTTAAGTTCAAGGAGTTCATGCGGCGGCATCTTATAAGGACGCTTCGCAATTGGGGTAGTGCCAGGCTTCAAGTCGATGACGAACTCGACAGCTCTAACCGGGGGTATTCCTGGAAGTTCTTCCGGAAAGACGTCCGGAAAATCTCGAACGACAGGAACGTTCTCGATTCCTTCCAGAGGTGAGGCGTTCAAAGCATTCAGAGCATATATCTGAGCTTCAGCATCTCGAGTAATGCGGGCGGTATAATTCACTATCTCGTCGGAGGGGTGAAGAAGTTGGATGACTTTAGTGGCACAATTAATCGAAGCAATGTGAGCTTTCAACCAATCCATTCCGAGTATGAGGTCTATGGTGGAAGACTTCAAGACGATGGGTGAGGCAAGGAATTCCATCCCTTTAATTTCGACGGTAACGTCAGGTGCTATCACGTCAGCATGACAATGAGAAGTATAATACAACTCAGAGAGAAAGGTTAAACAAAACAATGGAAAAGAAAATGATTATCAGACTAATCAGATCAATGGCAAGGAGTTAACCATAGATATCCAGCTCTCCGGGTAGACGAGATTTACGAGGTCCTAAGTGTCGGCGTCAGTAAAATCATTTAACCCGAATAGAAGAGAGATCAGAGTCCCAGAGTATAGATGAGGAATAAAAGATCCTAATACCACCCAATTGGCAACGTGGGCCCGTAAGCCACACAACCAAGTTAGTAAATTAGTTTTTTGATGTCTAGACTCAACTTCGACCAAGGAATCGGAAAGGGGGCTTCCTACAGGCAATCGGCTCTGATACCAGCTTGTGGGTGCGGCAGAAGAGGGCGAGGGAGAGGGAGTGAGGCAGCTAGGGTTCACTAGGGGGGTGCGGGGAGCTGCTCTTATCCCCAGCGCGCACGGCGACGCGCTGTCGAGTGGCGACTGAGGGGGGGCCAGGTGCGCGCGCGCGTGCGGGCGCGAGGTGTTCGACAACGAGGCAGGGGTGAGCAGTGAGAGGTGGGGGAAGGGCCGCGCGGGCTGGGCCGGCGCTGTGCACTCGAGGCCCAGGCGCAGTGGGCCTCTTTCTTTTTCTTTTCTTCTTTTCTCTTTTCTGTTTCTGTTTTCTTTTCTTACTTCTGTTTTGTCAATTGTTTAGGCACTAAATGAATTCTGTAAAAAGTGTGACCTAGTTCATAAATCACAGCGCATTATATCCTAACACCAAAAACTAGTTTGGGCAAAACATAATTTCACATTTAATTTAGATTAAATAAAAGGTTAATAAATATTGTCTTTAGTCACTGTTTGAGGATGTTTGAGTCACTTACCCAATTCCAATAATGTTGGTTTCAATTTTAGAATCGTCTCTGATTTACTTGCTATTTAATGAACAATTTAGTTTCTGACTTGAACAACTTTTATTTTCCACTTTAATTTAATTTGAATTTTGAGTTAGGAGCTGAAATGCAATATGATGCAAATGATGATTAGGCTCTGTTAACCTTGATGACATGGCATTAACTAAGGTGATCACTGTTGCTAAGTACATGGGGTGTTACATTGCTCCTTAATCTCATGAAGGTTTCCTACTCGGTTATGGTGTAAACTCTCACACTTACCGTGTCTACAACAATTTCACCCGAAAGGTTGAAGAGACGGTAGATGTGAAGTTTGATGAATCTAACAGCTTATAAGTAGAGCAATTGCCAATTGATGTAGGAGACAAAGATCCATCGGAAGCAATCCAAGATTTGTCCATTGACAAAATTCGCCCAACGGAGGTGAAGGAGAGCACTTCGTCCATTCAAGTGGAAGCCTCAACTGCACATCAAGGTGAACCACAAGTTGACTTGGCGGCATCCACAAGTGGAACACGTGAAGACGAAGGAAATGAGGAAGTACAACAAGATGAACCAGCTCGACCTCCTTCTCCACCTCCACAAGTGAACGACAACGCCACCAACAATGAAGAAGAAGATGATGATGAGGATGTTGCACCCCAACCCAAACAAAAGCTCTCACGAGTTAGAGCAAGAGTTTCAAGAGATCATCCCGTCAAACAAATCTTTGATGACATTCAAACCGGGAGAATCACTCGCTCTAAAACTCGTTTGGCTAAATTTTGTGAACACTACTCATTCATTTCTAGTGTTGAACCTATGAAGGTAGAAGAAGCCCTTGAGGATCCGGATTGGATAAATGCTATGCACGAAGAGCTACACAACTTCGAGAGGAATCAAGTGTGGACATTGGTTGAAAAGCCGAACGATGATCATAATGTCATTGGAACCAATTGGGTGTTTCGGAATAAGCAAGATGAAGATGGACAAGTTGTACGCAACAAGGCCCGTCTCATCGCTCAAGGCTACACTCGAGTCGAAGGTATGGACTATGGTGAGACATATGCCCCCGTTGCTAGACTTGAGTCCATTCGCATTTTACTTGCTTATGCCAATCACCATGATATCTCTTTATACCAAATGGACATTAAAAGTGCTTTTTCTAAATGGTGAAATTGAGGAGGAAGTATATGTTAAACAACCTCCCGGCTTTGTTAATCCCAAGAAACCTAATCATGTCTACAAACTTCACAAAGCTCTTTATGGTCTTAAACAAGCTCCTAGAGCTTGGTATAAATGCTTAACTAAGTTTCTTATTGAAAAAGGCTTTGAAATTGGGAAAATTGATTCTACACTTTTTACTAAAAGGGTTAATGGTGAAATATTTGTGTGCCAAATTTATGTGGATGATATCATATTTGGTTCTACTAACCCCCATTTTAGTGAAAAGTTTGGAAGGCTCATGTCGGAGAAGTTTGAGATGTCTATGATGAGTGAACTCAAATTTTTCCTTGGTTTGCAAATAAAGCAAACTAAGGAAGGTACCTTTGTCTCACAAACAAAGTATACCAAGGATCTTTTCAAGAAGTTCAACATGCAAGAAAGCAAAGGTATGAAAACACCCATGCCTACTAGTGGACATCTTGACTTGAATAAGGATGGCAATCCGGTTGACCAAAAGGTTTACCATTCTATGATTGGTTCATTGTTATATCTATGTGCCTCCCATCCCGATATTATGCTAAGTGTGTGCATGTGTGCACGATATCAAGCGGCTCCTAAAGAATGTCATCTTAAGGCCATGAAAAGGATAGTGAGATATTTAATTCATACACCAAACTTTGGCATTTGGTATCCTAAGAGGTCATCTTTTAATATTGTTGGCTATTCCGACTCAGACTATGTTGGTGACAAGGTTGATAGGAAGTCCACTTTGGGTACTTGTCAATTTCTTGGTAGATCCCTTGTGTCTTGGTCCTCCAAGAAACAAAACTCGGTATCTTTATCCACCGCCGAAGCGGAATACATTGCCGCCGGATCATGTTGTGCTCAATTACTTTGGATGACCCAAACTCTTAAAGATTATGGGATACATGTGAAACATGTTCCATGCTTTGTGAAAATGTGAGTGCTATTAAGATTGCTCACAATCCCGTGCAACATTCTCGAACTAAGCATATTGAAGTTCGTTATCATTTCATTCGTGATCATGTTGCTAAAGGAGACATCAATCTTAAGCATGTTCGTACCGACAAGCAATTGGCGGATATATTCACTAAATCTCTTGATGAAAAGGTATTTTGCCGTTTGAGAGGTGAATTGAATATCATTGATGCCTCAAACTTGGAATAGAGATTCCATTTGGATACATGCAAGGCATGAGCCTTTGAGACTAATCCTTGATATTTCTCTTATGATGATGATCTTTTGTCTTGGATATATATTTGCACCCCTTGCATGTTATCTAACCCATGTAGGAACTTGGATGAGCCTAAATCTAGGAGATTGCAAGACAATCACATCTTGAGCAATTTCTACATCGGCAAGTATCTATGGTTTGGTTGTTGAATTCAAGGAAGCATGAACTCACTCAACATATCCTTTGACTATTTCAATATGTCAAATTTCATGACTGTCAATTTGGATACACAAGTGCTATTCCTTGCAAAAACTAACCCATGTAGGAAGATGAACTTCAACTTCAAAGGGTGCTCCCAACTATTAACGGACTACATCAACCATGAGCATCTGACACAAGTTCAACTACATGATCAAGATCAACACCATGACCCAAGGTATGTCATTCCATCTTAGAGAAGCTTTGCTCCAAGACATGAGTTAAAGCAACTCAACAAGATGTGAATACATCAAAATGCTTAAACGAAAAATGGCAACCCCATTTTGAGCTTAACGATGAGTATGACCTATGATCAAGTGATCTCACTTAACTCCTAAGTCAATATACTCTAACATAGGTGACTTTGTCGCCGACCACATCTAGATGAAGTTCTCTAGTGTTCTTGTGCATGTTGAATTTCCATTGCATGTTTTCTTACTAGTGTGTTTTCCTTCCAATCTTTAAAGAAAAACTTCATCTAGATCTCTTTTGTTTTCTACTTCTTGTGTCTCTGTACCTAAGTGTTAATTCATTGCAAATCCTTATGAAAATTCCTTGCAAATCCTTGTGAAATTTCATGTGCCAAGTGAGCTGAGCTGACAAATTTTTTCCTCTGCGTTGATCTCAGTCTCACCGATCCAAGCCCGTCGGCCAGACCAAAATACAAGGTTTCCTTGCACACAATTCATCGGTACAACCGACATGGACTAACTCGGTCTCACCGATGAGCACCTTCAGTGACTCCGCTCTCTCTCTCTCTCTCGGAGTCACCGATTGAAACCGATCGGTGTAACCGATTTCACTGCTGAGAAAACTTTTCTGCCATCTTATACTGCCTATTTCTTCAGCTCCACCCAATGATTCTTTTCCTCTATCAGCATCTTAAGCTACATGCTGCTTTGTAGTGTCTCTCAAGGACCACATCTACCTGACTCATATTCCTGAAGTTGCCCTTCTTGAAAATTGATGTCAAAGGGGGGGGGGAGAGCACATCAAAGCTTATCAAGAGACATAGAGCACATCTAAGCTCTTCTAGAGATGCATGTTAATAAGAGGAGAGAAGTCACATGTCTTTAAGAGGGGAAAGACATGTTAGTATAATTGTAATTGATTTATTTTTTTGCTCTGATTTTAATTGATTCATCTTTGCTCTGATTTTATCTCACCCTACCTTCTCCCATTATACAATATTAGATTCAGGGGGAGAAAGAGTACTTGTTTTAAGGGGAGAAAAATCCTTGGAACTTATTGCAAATCTTTAAATCTTTGGGGACATGTCTATATCTGAATGAAGTACTCACCATGTAGTACTCACCTATCACATGTCATCCCAGTCTTGGTATTCTTGTGGATCTTGGAATCTTTCTTATTTGGAGTGTTCTTATGTTATCTAACCCTGTTTTCTCAAGTTTACTCCTTCAAAAGTCAGCTCAAGACCACAAGGTAAGTATATGCATCACACTCATGGGCATGATGATCTCTTGCTTCTGCACATATTCTTTGCAAAAGGATTTCATAAACATGAAGATACATCTTTCAACTATATTGTTTGATCTGATGCATATAGCCAAGATACATGTAACTCATTGCCTACTCTATCATGCTATGCATTCACATGTTCTTCTATTCTATATTCACATGATTGCATACATGTAGGGGGAGCTTATGCATGGTACATGTTCCTCCAAAGCTTTGCTTACTACTCTTCATATCATTTACTTAAAGCTTTGATGTATGTTGTCATCAATTACCAAAAAGGGGGAGATTGAAAGCACAAGTGCTCCCTGGGTGATTTTCGTAATCAATGTAAACATATTTCTTGTCGGACTAATAGTTTTATCTAGTGTATCTCAGACAAGTTCAACAATGGCGTGTGATACGTCCATTTTACATCATGTTTTCCTACTGTTTTTTATAATGTTTTTATGCATAATAAATGCTTTTTGGAGTATTCCTAATGCCTTTTCTCTCATATTATGCAAGGTTTACACAAAGAGGGAGAATACCGGCAGCTGGAATTCTGGACCTGAAAAAGCTACGTCAGAGTTACCTATTCTGCACATCTCCAAATGAGCTGAAAATTTACGGAGAATTGTTTTGGAATATATGAAGAATATTGGAGCAAATAACTACCAGAGGGGGCATACCAGGTGGGCACAACCCACCTGGGTGCGCCAAGGAGCCCAGGTGCGCCCTGGTGGGTTGTGCCCTCCTCGGCCCACCTCTGGTGCCCCTCTTCTGGTATATAAGTCATTTTGACCTAAAAAAAATAAGGAGAGGACTTTCAGGACGAAGCGCCGCCGTCTCGAGGCGGAACTTGGGCAGGAGCACTTTTGCCCTCCGGCGGAGCGATTCCGTCGGGGGAACTTCCCTCCCGAAGGGGGAAATCATCGTTATCGTCATCATCAAGAACTCTCCCATCTTTGGGAGGGCCATCTCCATCAACATCTTCAACAGCACCATCTCCCTCAAACCCTAGTTCATCTCTTGTGTTCAATCTTTGTACCGGAACCTTAGATTGGTGCGTGTGGGTGACTAGTAGTGTTGATTACATCTTGTAGTTGATTACTATATGGTTTATTTGGTGGAAGATTATATGTTTAGATCCATTATGCTATTTAATACCCCTCTGATCTTGAGCATGATTATTATTTGTGAGTAGTTACTTTTGTTCTTGAGGTCACGGGAGAAGTCATGTTGCAAGTAATCATGTGAACTTGATATGTTTTCGATATTTCGATGATATGTATGTTGTGATTCCCTTAGTGGATGAAATTTGTGGATTATATGCAGGAGATGGAACTGAACATCCTGATATGCACTTGATATATGTGGATGAAATTTGTGGATTATTTAAGCTTGCAGGTTTGCCCGGAGATGAAGCTAAGAAGAAGGTTTTCCCTTTATTTTTGAAGGGAAAAGCATTGGCATGGTATAGGCTATGCAATGATATTGGATCTTGGAACTGGAATCGATTGAAATTGGAATTTCACCAAAAAAATTATCCTATGCATCTAGTTCATCGTGATCGGACTTATATATATAATTTTTGGCCTCGTGAAGGAGAAAGTATCGCTCTAGCTTGGGGGAGGCTTAAGTCAATGTTATATTCATTCCCCAATCATGATCTCTCAAGAGAAATTATTATTCAGAATTTTTATGCTCGGCTTTCTCATGATGATCGATCCATGCTCGATACTTCTTGTACTGGTTCTTTTATGAAGAAGACTATTGAATTCAGGTGGGATCTTTTAGAAAGAATTAAACGCAACTCTGAAGATTGGGAACTCGACGAAGGTAAAGAGTCAGGTATTAAGCTTGAATTTGATTGTGTTAAATCTTTTATGAACACAGATGCTTTTCACAAGTTCAGCACTAAATATGGACTTGACTCTGAGATAGTAGCCTCCTTTTGTGAATCATTTGCTACTCATGTTGATCTCCCTAAGGAGAAGTGGTTTAAATATCACCCACCTATCAAAGAATAAATTAAAGAACCCGACATAGCTAAAGATGAAACTATTATTTACAATGTTGATCCAGTTGTGCCTACTGCTTATATTAAAAAAACCACCTTTCCCTGTTAGGATAAAGGAGCATGCTAAGGTTTCAACTATGGTTCGCAAAAGTAATATTAGTGCAACTAAACCTGCTGAACAAATTAAAGTAGAACCTAGTGTTGCTATGGTTAAAGATCTCCTGGTAGAAAATATTGATGGGCATGTTATTTACTTCTGTGATGAAGCTGCTAGAATTGCCAAACCCGATGAAAAAGATAAACATAGACCTGTTGTTGGCGTGCATGTTGTCTTAGTTAAAATAGGAGATCATTGTTATCATGGTTTATGTGATTTAGGTGCTAGTGTGAGTGCTATTCCTTTTACCTTATACCAAGAAATTACGAATGACATAGCACCCGCTAAAATAGAAGACATAGATGTTACTATTAAACCTGCTAATAGAGACACCATCACACCACTTGGGATTTTTAGAGATGTTGAAGTCTTGTGTGGGAAAATAAAATACCCTACTGATTTTCTAGTTCTTGGTGCCCCACAAGATGACTTATGTCCCATTATCTTTGGTAGACCTTTCTTGAACACTGTCAATGCTAAAATAGATTGTGAAAAACAAACTGTCGGTGTTAGCTTTGGTGATGAGTCTCATGAGTTTAATTTTTCCAAGTTTAATAGACAACCTCATAAGAAAGAATTACCTAGTAAGGATGAAATAATTGGTCTTGCTTCTATTGCTGTGCCTCCTACCGATCCACTAGAACAATATTTGCTAGACCATGAAAATGTTATGCACATGCATGAAAGAAATGAGATAGATAAAATTTTCTTTGAACAACAACCTCTGCTCAAACATAATTTGCCTATTGAAACTCTAGGAGGTCCTCCTCCACCTAAAGGTGATCTTGTGTTTGAATTGAAACAATTGCCTGACACTTTGAAATATGCTTTTCTTGATGAGAAAAAATATATCCTGTTATTATTAGTGCTAACCTTTCAGAACATGAAGAAGAAAGATTATTGAAAATTCTGAAGAAGCACCGTGCTGCTATTGGATATACTCTAGATGATCTTAAGGGCATTAGTCCCACTCTCTGTCAGCACAAGATTAATATGGAACCTAATGCTAAGCCCGTTGTTGATCATCAACGACATTTGAATCCTAAGATGAAAGAAGTGGTAAGAACTGAAATATTAAAGCTCCTGGAAGCAAGTATAATCTATCCCATAGCTAATAGTAGATGGGTGAGTCCCGTTCATTGTGTCCCTAAGAAAGGAGGTATTGCCGTTGTTCCTAATGATAAAAATGAACTCATTCCACAAAGAATTGTTATTGGCTATAGAATGGTAATTGATTTTAGAAAATTAAATAAAGGTATGAGAAAAGATCATTACCCTTTGCCTTTTATTGATCAAATGCTAGAAAGATTATCAAAACACACACACTTTTGATTCCTAGATGGATATTCTGGTTTTTCTCAAATACCTGTTTCACAACCTGATCAAGAGAAAACCACCTTTACTTGCCCTTTCGGAACTTATGTTTATAGATGTATGCCTTTTGGTTTATGCAATGCACCTACTACCTTTCAAAGATATATGACTGCTATATTCTCTAATTTTTGTGAAAAGAATGTTGAGGTTTTTATGGATGATTTTTCTGTTTATGGAACTTCTTTTGATGATTGCTTGAGCAACCTTGATCGAGTTTTGCAGAAATGTGAGCAAACTAATCTTGTCTTGAATAGGGAGAAGTGCCACTTTATGGTTAATGAGGGTATTGTCTTGGGACATAAAATTTCTGAACGAGGTATTGAGGTGGATAAAGCTAAAGTTTATGCAATTGAGAAAATGCCATGTCCTAAAGATATTAAAGGTATTCGTAGTTTTCTCGGTCATGCTGGTTTCTATAAGAGGTTTATTAAAGACTTCTCCAAAATTTCTAGGCCTCTTACAAATCTTTTACAAAAGGATGTTCCATTTTTTTTGATGATGATTGTGTAGAAGCCTTAGAAACACTTAAGAAAGCCTTAACTTCTGTACCTATTGTTCAACCACATGATTGGAACTTGCCTTTTGAAATTATGTGTGATGCTAGTGATTATGCTGTTGGAGCTGTTCTAGGACAAAGAGTTGATAAGAAATTAAATGTTATCCATTATGCTAGCAAAACTCTAGACAGTGCCCAAAGAAATTATGCTACTACTGAAAAAGAATTTTTAGCAGTTGTGTTTGCTTGTGACAAATTCAGATCTTAAATTGTTGATTCTAAAGTTACTGTTCACACCGATCATGCTGCTATTAAATATCTTATGGAAAAGAAAGATGCTAAACCTAGACTCATTAGGTGGGTTCTCTTGCTACAAGAATTTGATTTACATATCACTGATAGAAAAGGAGCTGAGAACCCCGTAGCTGATAACTAATCTAGATTAGAAAATATCCTTGATGACCCACTACCAATTGATGATAGCTTTCCTGATGAACAACTAGCTGCAATAAATGTTTCTCATAATACTCCTTGGTTTGTGATACGTCTCCAACGTATCTATAATTTTTTTATTGTTCCATGCTGTTATATTATCATTCTTGGATGTTTTACAATCATTTTATAGCAACTTTATATCATTTTTTTGGGACTAACCTATTGACATAGTGCCCAGTGCCAGTTGCTGTTTTTTGCTTGTTTTTTACTTCGCAGAAAATCAATACCAAACGGAGTCTAAACGCAGCGAAACTTTTTGGTGATTTTTTTTGGACCAGAAGACACACGATGGGCCAAGAAAGTACCTGAGGGGGGGCTCCGAGGGGAGCACAACCCACCAGGGTGCGCCTGGGGGCCCAGGCGTGCCCAGGTGGGTTTTGCCCACCTCGGCTACCTCCCACACCGCCTCTTTGCTCTATAAATACCCTGGACGTCCAAAAACCCTAGGGGAGTCGACGAAAAACAATTCCAGCCGCCGTAAGTTCCAAAAACCACATATCCAATCTAGACACCATCACGAAGGGGTTCATCATCCTCATTGGTGCCTCTTCGAGGATGGGTGAGTAGTTCATTGTAGACCTTCGGGTTCGTAGTTAGTAGCTAGATGGCTTCCTCTCTCTCTTTCTTTTGATTCTCAATACAATGGTCTCTTGGATATCTATTTGATGTAACTCTTTTTGCGGTGTGTTTGTTAGGATCCGATGAACTTTGAGTTTATGATCAGATCTATCTTTTTATCCATGAAAGTTATTTCAGTCTTTTGATCTCTTATATGCATGATTACTTATAGCCTCGTATTTCTTCTTCGAATCTTTGGTTTAGTTAGGCTGACTAGATCGATTTTTCTTGCCATGGAAAGAGGTGCTTTGTGATGGGTTCGATCTTACGGTGTTCAATCCCAGTGACAGAAAGGGAAATGACACGTATGTATCGTTGCCATTAAGGATAACAAGATGGGGTCTAATTCCTACATGAATAGATCTTGTCTACGTCATGTCATCGTTCTTATTGCATTACTCTGTTTCTCCATGAACTTAATACACTAGATGCATGCTGGATAGCGGTCGATGTGTGGAGTAATAGTAGTAGATGCAGGCAGGAGTCGGTCTACTAATCTTGGACGTGATGCCTATATAATGATCATTGCCTGGATATCATCATGATTATTTGAAGTTCTATCAATTGCCCAACAGTAATTTGTTTACCCACCGTATGCTATTTTTCTCGAGAGAAGCCACTAGTGAAATCTACGGCCCCCGGGTCTATTTTCCCATCATATACTTTCAGATCTATATTGGTATTTGCCTTTTTATTTATTTGCATCTTTTATTTTCAGATATATATTATCAAAAACCCAAAAATACCTCGCTGAATTTTATTTGCTTTTATTCACATCTATCAATTTATTGCAACTTTCTCACGTCCATTTGCCAATTTCTGGCGCCGCCACCCGAAAGGGATTGACAACCCCTTTTACACGTCGGGTTGCAAGTATTTGTTCTTTATGTGCAGGTGCCGTTCACGTAGTGTTGTGTGGTTCTCCTACTGGTTCGATAACCTTGGTCTCATCACTGAGGGAAATACCTACCGTAGCTGTGCTGCATCATCCCTTCCTCTTTGGGGAAATACCGACGTAGTTCTAGCCGCAATCAAAAGGAATTTCTGGCGCCGTTGCCGGGGAGACATCATCAACATCTACCAGGTTCCTAATCACAAATCTCATTTCCTTGCAATTTACATTATTTGCCATTTGCCTCTCGTTTTCATCTCCCCCACTTCACCAAAATTTGCCGTTTTATTCGCCCTCTTTTTCGTTCGCCGTTTTCTCGTCAGATCTCTTAATTGCTTGAACTTGTCATCATGAGTGACTTTGGTATGGCATAAATAGATGATGGCCTAACTCCTAAAACTGGACGATCTGGCAATCTGGATGCTAAAACTTTTGTTCTGGGGCAAGGGAATGTTATAGGAAAAGAACGTATCCAAGAATTTTTCAATTGTGTTGGAAACTTAAGTCTTGACGATGTTCCTATACTTAAAAGAACTAAATCTTATGCGGAAGCTATATCAGCACTAGTTCTGAAACTTGAAAATAAATTTATCCGTACCCATCCTACCTTGCAAAGATTGTTTTTGGAATTACCCGTTATAAAGAATTCCAAAGCTAAAAAGTTGGCCACCCTTGTTCTTATGAACGAATTTGATCACATAGTACGGGAAGCTAGGGAAATTTTTGATCTCTATGGTATGAATCGTGAAAAACCGGTGATAGATGAAATCCTTTACAATAGTGATTATGTGCTAAGACATTTGCTTGGGGATAATCAAATCTTTGATGAGAACCTTAAAAAGGACGTCCCCGTTTTAGATATAATCCAACAAGTTTTCAATGATGTTAATCAGCACTATTCTTGGATTGTTGCCGGAAATCAAGGGGGATATTACGATAAGCAACTTGATAGTGCTAAAGTCTCTATGGATAAGGTGTTTTATGTTGTTTTTGCAAAACCTCCTGACAAAAACACCTCTAAGGAAAATAAACTAAAGAATACAACACTTAGATCTACGCATTATGCCTAGCTAAGGGCATAAAACGATAGCGCTTGTTGGGAGGCAACCCAATGAATAAAATTTATTTTTGTCTTTTTATTTCTGTTCTTGTTTATTTGCACAATTATGCTACTGTTATGATTGTGTTTTTTATATTTTCATTAGTGTTTGTGCCAAGCAAAGCCTTTGGGATCATGTTGGGTGATAGTTGATTTGATCTTGTTGGAAAACAGAAACTTTTGCGTCCAGTAAAATAGTTTTAAAAATTCACATAAGCTATGAAAAATTCTGAATTTTTTACGAAAGATTTATATACAAATTTCCTACATTTTCCTAATTTTTCAGAATTTTTGGGTTAGATAAGTATGATAACAATTCGTATGTTTACAGACTGCTCTGTTTTTGACAGATTCTGTTTTCTTTGCATTGTGTGCTTATTTTGATGAATCTATGGTTTGTATTGGAGGTTATAAGCCATGGTAAAGTTAGAATACATTAGATATAATGCAATAACAAAATTTGAATGGGTTTTCTACAGAACTTAAAGTAAAGATTAGTTTTCTTATACTAACGGATCTCACGAAGGTTTTGTTGAGTTTTGTGTGATTGAAGTTTTCAAGTTTTGGGTGAGATCACGATGGATGAAGGAATAAGGAGTAAGAAGAGCCTAAGCTTGGGGATGCCCCATGGCACCCCAAGTTATTATCCAAAAGAGGAACAAGAAACTAAGCTTGGGGATGCCCCGAGTGGCCTCCCCTCTTTCTTCTAACGACCATCGGTATTTTACTTGGAGCTATATTTTTATTCGTCACATATCATGAGTTTTGCTTGGAGCGTCTTGTATGATATGAGTCTTTGCTTGTTTTTCTTTTATTTTTAAGTCAAGTATCCTTGCTGGACACACCTATTTGAGAGAGCCAAAATTATGCTATGATTTGTTAGAATTGCTCTCTATGCTTCACTTAAATTTTTATGAGCTTTGGAATTGCTCTAGTGCTTCACTTATATCTTTTTTGAGCATGGTGTGCTTTAGTATTTTTGAAGAAATGCTCTCATGCTTCACTTAGATTTATTTGAGAGTTAGTAAAATCTTTTAAGAAACTCTCTTATGCTTCACTTAAATTATTTTGAGAGAAGAAAATTTTTATGCTCATGTTCTTCACTTAGATTTGTTTGAGCTATCAAAAGCAACATATAAATTAGTCCCAAAGTGATAGATATCCAAGAGGAATATAATAAAAACTTTCATGAAGATCATTGGACAAAATAAACTTGATTCCTTGTAATAGTTTTGCGATATGATGATATAATATGTGAGTCATGTTAATGAGTAATTATGGCTTAGTAAGAATATTGATGTTAAGGTTTCTGATTCCCTATGCAAGCACGAAAGTCAATAGTTATGCAATGAAATTATATCCTACTTGTGGTGCATTATTCGGTGTTAGTTATGCTTAATGCTTGCTTATGAGATTTTTCGTTTCTTGGTTGGATGCTTCTCAATCTTTTGCTAGCCTTCATTTGCACTAAGTATGATCACTACTTGTGCATCCAAAATCCTTAAACCCAGTTTTGCCATATGAGTCCACTATACCTACCTATATGCGGTATTCTTTTACCATTCTGAGCAAATTTGTATGTGCCATCTCTAATGTTCAAAATAAATTTCTCTTTTGTGTGCTCGTACCACTCATGAAGCGGCAGGGGGTGGCCAATATTTTCCATGCTAGATGTGTTATTCTCAAGATGAGTGTTTATTCACTTGTCATTGCATGAGAGTACGATAAAGGTATTAGGGATGCCCAGTCCCGAAATGAAAAATGAATTTACTTTATGTTGTCAAATAATAAATTCCTTGGAAAGTGTTGGTATGGACGGCACCCGTGGATTCGGTTAGCCGTGGAATGTGAAAGTATGGTGGAAAAATGAATAAACTTTATTTTCTGTTTGGGAACCGCCTATGATATATCTAGCATGGAAAGTGTTGGGAATTACTCGGTCATTTTCGTTGACAAGAAAAGCATGCCACCCAAAATGTTTTTATCTCTATCTTTTTCGCGTTGAGCTCTGGCACCTCTACAAATCCCTACTTCCCTCTGCGAAGGGCCTTTCTATTTACTTTATGCAATTTTTTTACTTGAGTCTCCATCTTCTCTTATAAAGCACCAACTAAGGGGCACTATGATCATACTTGAGCATTGGGTGTAGCTAATATGCGAGTGTGTTTCATGAATGGATCAATGATTGAGCATAATGGGCTAGGGATAACTTGCTTTAGTATTGGTATTTTGAAGGACATGGTTGCTTGTTGATATGCTTGAGTATTGAAATCTTCATGTCAAAACTAGATTATTGCTTTGAATCATATAAAAGTCCAAATGTCCATGCTATAAAGAAAAGACTATGTGATGAACATGTTAGGCAGCATTCCACATCAAAAATTCTGTTTTTATCATTTACCTACTTGAGGACGAGCAGGAATTAAGCTTGGGGATGCTGATACGTCTCCAACATATCTATAATTTTTTATTGTTCCATGCTGTTATATTATCATTCTTGGATGTTTTACAATCATTTTATAGCAACTTTATATCATTTTTTGGGACTAACCTATTGACATAGTGCCCAGTGCCAGTTGCTGTTTTTTGCTTCGCAGAAAATCAATACCAAACGGAGTCCAAACGCAGTGAAAATTTTGGTGATTTTTTCTGGACCAGAAGGCACACGATGGGCCAAGAAAGTACCTGAGGGCATTTCTGAGGGGACCACAACCCACCAGGGCGCGCCTGGGGGCCCAGGCGCGCCCAGGTGGGTTGTGCCCACCTCGGCCGCCTCCCGCACCGCCTCTTTGCTCTATAAATACCCTGGATGTCCAAAAACCCTAGGGGAGTCGACGAAAAACAATTCCAGCCGCCGCATGTTCCAGAAACCACAGATCCAATCTAGACACCATCACGGAGGGGTTCATCATCCTCACTGGTGCCTCTCCGATGATGCGTGAGTAGTTCATTGTAGACCTTCGGGTCCGTAGTTAGTAGCTAGATGGCTTCCTCTCTCTCTTTCTTTTGATTCTCAATACAATGGTCTCTTGGAGATCTATTTGATGTAACTCTTTTTGCGGCGTGTTTGTTGGGATCCGATGAACTTTGAGTTTATGATCAGATCTATCTTTTTATCCATGAAAGTTATTTGAGTCTTTTGATCTCTTATATGCATGATTACTTATAGCCTCGTATTTCTTCTTCGAATCTTTGGTTTAGTTAGGCCAACTAGATCAATTTTTCTTGCCATGGAAAGAGGTGCTTTGTGATGGGTTTGATATTACGGTGCTCAATCCCAGTGACAAAGGGAAATGACACGTATTTATCGTTGCCATTAAGGATAACAAGATGGGGTCTAATTCCTACATGAATAGATCTTGTCTACATCATGTCATCGTTCTTATTGCATTACTCCATTTCTCCATGAACTTAATACACTAGATGCATGCTGGATAGCGGTCAATGTGTGGAGTAATAGTAGTAGATGCAGGCAGGAGTCGGTCTACTAATCTTGGACGTGATGCCTATATAATGATCATTGCCTGGATATCATCATGATTATTTGAAGTTCTATCAATTGTCCAACAGTAATTCATTTACCCACCGTATGCTATTTTTCTCGAGAGAAGCCACTAGTGAAATCTACGGCCCCCGGGTCTATTTTCCCATCATATACTTTCAGATCTATATTGGTATTTGCCTTTTTATTTATTTGCATCTTTTATTTTCAGATCTATATTATCAAAAACCCAAAAATACCTCGCTGATTTTTATTTGCTTTTATTCGCATCTATCAATTTATTACAACTTTCTCACGTCCATTTGCCAATTTCTGGCGCCGCTACCCGAAAGGGATTGACAACCCCTTTTACACGTCGGGTTGCAAGTATTTGTTCTTTGTGTGCAGGTGTCGTTCACGTAGTGTTGCATGGTTCTCCTACTGGTTCGATAACCTTGGTCTCATCACTGAGGGAAATACCTACCGTAGCTGTGCTGCATCATCCCTTCCTCTTTGGGGAAATACCGACGTAGTTCTAGCCGCAATTAGTATACTGACTATGCTAATTACATTGTTGCTAAATACATACCACCTAGTTTCACATACCAACGAAAGAAAATGTTCTTCTATGATTTAAGACATTACTTTTGGGATGAGTCACATCTTTATAAAGAAGGAGTAGATGGTATTCTTAGACGTTGTGTACCTGATCATGAACAGTGACAAATCCTACGAAAATGTCACTTCGAAGCTTATGGAGGGCATCATGCGAGAGATAGAACTGCTCACAAGGTATTGCAATCTGGTTTTTATTAGCCTACTCTCTTCAAGGATGCCCGTAAGTTTGTTTTATCTTGTGATGAATGTCAACGAATTGGTAATATTGGTAAGCGTCAAGAAATGCCTATGAATTATTCACTTGCTGTTGAACCGTTTGATGTTTGGGGTTTTGATTATATAGGACCTTTTCCTTCCTCTAATGGGTATACACATATTTTGGTTGCTGTTGATTACATTACTAAGTGGGTAGAAGCTATTCCAACTAGTAGTGCTGATCATAACACTTCCATTAAAATGCTTAAAGAAGTTATTTTCCCAAGGTTCGGAGTCCCTAGATATTTAATGACTGATGGTGGTTCACACTTTATTCATGGTGCTTTCCGTAAAATGCTTGCTAAATATGATGTTAACCATAGAATTGCATCACCCTATCATCCTCAATCTAGTGGTCAAGTTGAACTTAGCAATAGAGAAATAAAATTAATATTACAGAAAACTATTAATAGGTCCCGAAAGAATTGGTCTAAGAAATTGGATGATGCACTTTGGGCCTACAGAACAACATATAAAAATCCTATGGGTATGTCTCCCTATAAAATGGTTTATGGAAAAGCTTGTCATTTGCCTCTTGAGTTAGAACATAAAGCATATTGGGCAATTAAAGAACTCAACTATGACTTCAAACTTGCCGGTGAAAAGAGGTTATTTGATATTAGCTCATTAGATGAATGGAGAACCCAAGCTTATGAAAATGCCAAGTTATTTAAAGAAAAAGTTAAAAGATGGCATGACAAGAGAATCCAAAGTTGGAGAATATGTTCTATTGTACAACTCTCGTTTCAGATTCTTTGCAGGAAAACTTCTCTCTAAATGGGAAGGACCTTATGTCATCGAAGAGGTTTACCGCTCTAGAGCTATCAAAATAAATAATGCCGAAGGTACTAATCCGAAGGTGGTCAATGGGCAAAGAATTAAACATTATATATCATGTACGCCTATTAATGTTGAAAGCAATATTATTCAAACTATGACACCTGAGGAACACATAAAAGAGACCTTCCGGAACACTCCAGAATAATTAAAAAAGAGGAGGTACGTGATACGGTAAGTAAACGGACTCCGAAAAATCCACAAAAATATTTTCTGTCAGTTTTAGAATATTTTAAAAATTAGGAAAATAAGAAACAACCAGGAAGGCACCCGAGGAGGGCACAAGACACCAGGGCACGCTATTGCCCCCTGGCGCGCCCAGGTGGGTTGTGCCCACCTCGGGAACCTTCCCGACTCCGTTTTCCTCCCGTTTGCTTGTTTCCCAAGATAAAAAATCTTTATATACCCCCCGAACGCATTGACCACCGTATCACGGAGAAATCTTCTGTTCTTCTTTCTTGCTGTTTTCTGGCAGATCTAAAAATATGTCATCTCAAGATTCGGAAGAAGATTGCCCAGTTTCTTATCAGCCTTTGGATAAAAATATCTTCAAGGACACCTATCCCTATATATGGTTCACTGAGGAGGCAGTCGAAGATGAGCCAGTCCCTCCTTGGTTCGAGCAAGAAAGCAAGGAGGCATTATGCAAGAGGATAATAAAGCTTGAGATGGAGAACGATGAGTTGAGGATAGATAATTTTACTCTCCGACGCAAGCTGGAGAAAAAGGATAAGATCGCTACTACCTCATCACCACCACCACCTTCTTCATCACCAAAGGAGACTTGAGTTCATGGTATGGACACTCCCCTTGGCTTGTGCCAAGCTTGGGGGAGGTGTCCTGGTATCGTATCACCACCACTATCTTTGCCTTTATCTATTTTAGTTTGATCTTTAGTTTCCTATAATTTAGTTGAATAAAAGTTTTAGTTCGATCCTTTCTTTTCGAGTGTTTGCCTAGTGATCTATCTATCGATGTAATCGTGTGCGAGATATATAATAAAGAGTAGTTTGAGTTTTGTTTCTTTACTTTTATGTCTCAATAAAAAGAAAAGAAAATAAATGAAAGAGATCATATGCTAATCTTATGGTAAGTAATGGCATCACATAAGGAAAAGTATAAGTGGTAAAATTTGTTGGAGATTGACAAACATAGCATTAGTCAATGATGCAACTCATGAAATAATTAATAAGGGAAGAGAAGATTCACATGCAAATATACGATCTTGGACATCTTTTATGATTGTGAGCCCCCATTAAATATTTTGTGTCAAAATAGTTGACGTTGGACAAGGAAGACAACGTAATGATTTATGTTTGTCCATATTCACATAGAAGTTATATTGTCATAGATCCTTTAACATGTGGTGCTTGCTCCATATCTTTCTAGCCAAAAATTCCGCACTAAGTAGAGATACTACTTGTGCATCCAAAAACCCTTTACCCAAATCTTATTTTGAGAGTCCACCATACCTACCTATGGATTGAGTAAGATCCTTCAAGTAAGTTGTCATCGGTGCAATAAGGTAATAAAAATTGCTTCTAAATGTGTTGGATCATTTAGTGTAAGAGAAAATTGAGCGTTGTACGAACTTGTGATGGCAAAGTAATAAAAGCGACAGACTGCATAATAAAGGTTGCTATCATAAGGGGCAATATAACGTGATGTTCTTTTGCATTAAGGGATTTGGCATACAAACAAATAAGCGCATGACAACCTCTGCTTCCCTCTGCGAAGGGCCTATCTTTTACTTTTATGCATTTACTTTTATGAAGAGTCAAAGTTTTCTTCCCTATTCCTTTTTATTTTCTCTTTTGCAAGCATCATGTGGTGAGGAAAGATCTAGGCACATATATCCAGTTGGATATGAGTAGGCATGAGTTATTATTGTTGACATCACCCTTGAGGTGAATACGTTGGGAGGCGAAACTATAAGCCCCTATCTTTCTATGTGTCCGGTTGAAACTTTTTATTCATGGGTACGCTGTGAGTGTTAGCAATCATAGAAGATTAAATGATGGTTGAGTATGTGGACTTGCCTAAAGGCTCCGATACGTGACCCTTCCTGAAAATATGATGAATTGTAGTTGCAAAGTTGACTGAGAACATAGTTTGTGGGTTTTCAATAAGGTTTATGCTTTATACTTCAATGTTGTGATGAATTGTTACTTGTCCATGAGAAGTTATATGATAAAAGTTACGTAATAAAAGTTATATGACAAAGTTTTATGTTAAAGTTCTTTGCTGTTATAATAATATGCATGATGCTTCTATGTCCGTATTTTGTTTTTATCGACACCTCTCTCTCTAAGCATGTGGGCATGTTTTTCGATTTCGGTTTTTGCTTGAGGACAAGCGAGGTCTAAGCTTGGGGGAGTTGATACGCCCATTTTGCATCATGTTTTCCTACTATTATTTATAATGTTTTTATGCATAATAAATGCTTTTGGAGTATTCCTAATGCCTTTTCTCTCATATTATGCAAGGTTTACACAAAGAGGGAGAATACCAGCAGCTGGAATTCTAGATCCAAAAAAGCTACATCATAGTTACCTATTCTGCACATCTCCAAATGAGCTGAAAATTTACGAAGAATTGTTTTGGAATATATGAAGAATATTGGAGCAAATAACTACCAGAGGGGCCCCACCAGGTGGGCACAACCCACCTGGGCGCGCCAGGGAGCCCAGACACGCCCTGGTGGGTTGTGCCCTCCTCGGCCCACCTCCGGTGCCCCTCTTCTGGTATATAAGTCATTTTGACCAAGAAAAAATAAGGAGAGGAGTTTCGGGACGAAGTGCCGCTGTCTCAAGGCGGAACTTGGGCAGGAGCACTTTTGCCCTCCAGCGGAGCGATTCTGCCAGGGGAACTTCCCTCCCGGAGGGGGAAATCATCGTCATCGTCATCACCAACAACTCTCCCATCTTTGGGAGGGCCATATCCATCAACATCTTCAACAACACCATCTCCTCTCAAACCCTAGTTCATCTCTTGTGTTCGGTCTTTGTACCGGAACCTTAGATTGGTGCTTGTGGGTGACTTGTAGTGTTGATTACATCTTGTAGTTGATTACTATATGGTTTATTTGGTGGAAGATTGTATGTTCAGATCCATTATGCTATTTAATACCCCTCTTATCTTGAGCATGATTATTATTTGTGAGTAGTTACTTTTGTTCTTGAGGTCACGGGAGAAGTCATGTTGCAAGTAATCATGTGAACTTGATATGTGTTTGATATTTTGATGATATGTATGTTGTGATTCCCTTAGTGGTGTCATGTGAACGTAGACTACATGGCACTTCACCATATTCGGGCCTAAGGGAATGCATTGTGGAGTAGTTATTAGATGATGGGTTGCTAGAGTGACAGAAGCTTAAACCCTAGTTTATGCGCTATTTCATAAGGGACTGATTTGGATCCAAAAATTTAATGCTATGGTTAGATTTTATCTTAATACTTTTCTCGTAGTTGCGGATGCTTGCGAGGGGGTTAATCATAAGTTGGAGGTTTGTTCAAGTAAGAACAGCACCTAAGCACCGGTCCACCCACATATCAAATTATCAAAGTAGCGAACACGAATCAAATCAACATGATGAAAGTGATATGATGAAATTCCCGTGTCCCCTCAAGAACGCTTTGCTTATCATAAGATACTGTTTTGGCATGTCCCTTGCCACAAAAGGATTGGGCTACCTTGCTGCACATTATTTACCGTTACCGTTACTTGCTCGTTACAAATTATCTTGCTATCAAACTATCTGTTACCGACTATTTCAGTCCTTGCAGAAAATACCTTGCTGAGAACCACTTGTCATTTCCTTCTGCTCCTCGTTGGGTTCGACACTCTTACTTATCGAAAGGACTATGATTGATCCCCTATACTTGTCGGTCATCAGTGTGGAAAGGACAAGAGGATGTGGAACCCCTTCAAAATGCTAAGGACAAAGATTGGCAAAAGCTCAAGACTCTTCATTTCTATTTTAGTGATCCAAGATCACATTGAGTCCATAGGAAAGCCAATACTATTAAGAGGGGATGAGGTGTTGCTTAATGGCTTACTTGCTCAAGTGCTTAGTGATATTGCTCCAAAAACCCTCAGCCACTTTCTCCATCCAAATATGTCCAAACCCTAAACTCCAACTTGGCCCGACAGATACTTCCTATCTGGAGCCACCGAGTTCATATGACATAGCCACAGCCAGAAACCCTAATAGTTCGATCTCAACGAGATGGCCTTGCCAACTCTCTATTATCAGTTGCAATTATTTCGGTCTCACCGAAATTGCAATCGGTCTCACCGAGATGGCTTGACCAACTCTCTGTTGCCTTATTGCTTCACTTTGGTCTCATCGAGTTGATGCAATCGGTGCCACCAAGACGAGGTTTGCCCTAAGCCCTAGCACATCGATCCCACCGAGTTGTTCCAGTCAGTCCCATCGAGATTCCTAACGCTCACATTTTTGAACTGATCGGTGCCACCGAGTTTAACTATTCGGTCTCATCGAGATGAGTCAAATGTGTGTAACGGTTGGATTTTGTGTGGAGGCTCTATATACACCTCCACCCCCTTCTCCATTTGTGAGAGAGCCATCAGAACGTGCCTACGCTTCCACCTTTCATTTTCTGAGAGAGAACTACCTACTCATTGGTACGTCTCCAACGTATCTATAATTTATGAAGTATTCATGCCATATTTACAACAATTTTATATGGTTTTGGTATGATTTGATTAGAACTAACCCGGACTAACGCTGTTTTCGGCAGAACTACCGTGGTGTCATTTTTTGTGCAGAAATAAAAGTTCTCAGAATGGGCTGAAAATTTACGGTGATTTTTATGGACCAAAAGAGACCCCCGAAGCACCGGAGCTGGGCCAAGAAGTGGACGAGGTGGTCACAAGCCGCCAGGGCGCGCCCTGGGGGGTAGGGCGCACCCCTACGGCTTGTGGGCCCCTCGGGCACCCCTTGACATGAGACCAACGCCAAAATTCTTATAAATACCCATACCTCCTAAAAGAACCCTAGATCGGAAGTTCCGTCACTGCAAGCCTCTGTAGCCATGAAAAATCAATCTAGGCCCTCTCCGGCACCCTGCCGGAGGGGGCCATCATCACCGGAGGCCATGGAGGAGGAAGCTGGTGGGGGCTATCATTACCATGGAGGCCAAGGACCAGCGGGAGAACCTCTCCCCATCTAGGGGGGAGGCCATGGAGGTGGAAGCACAAGGGGGAGACTCTCTCTCCCTCTCTCTCTCTCGGTGGCGCCGGAGTGCCGCCGGGGGAACCATTGCCGCGGTGATCGTCTTCATCAACATCACCTTCTTCATCACCCTCCTCATCTCTTTTAAGCGGTCCACTCTCCCGCACCCCGCTGTAATCCCCTACTTGAACATGGTGCTTTATGCCACATATTATTATCCAGTTATGTGTTGCCATTCTATGATGTTTTGAGTAGATTTCTTTTGTCTTTTGGGTTGATTGATGATCTAGATTGGTTTGCGGTGTATGTTTTATTTTGGTGCTGTCCTATGGTGCCCTCTGTGCCGCGCACATGTGAGGGATTCCCGCTGTAGGGTTTGCAATATGTTCATGATTCGCTTATAGTGGGTTGCTAGAGTGACAAAAGCTTAAACCCGAGTAAGGGGGTTGTTTGCATATGGGAGTAAAGAGGACTTGATACTTTAATGCTATGGTTGGGTTTTACCTTAATGATCGTTAGTAGTTGCGGATGCTTGCTAGAGTTCCAATCATAAGTGCATATGAGCCAAGTAGAGAAAGTATGTTAGCTTATGCCTCTCCCTCACATAAAATTGCAATAATGATTACCGATCTTGTTAACGATTGCCTAGGACAATTCTGTACACCGTTCCATCATTATTCCACACTTGCTATTTGTAATATATTATAATATATTCTAACTTTATGTTAACAGCACCTATTTTTATATTTTAGCTCTCCGATATCATGCAAAGCTATCCTCTTTATACCCACAACGTAGTTTTATTTCTCGTTTCTAAATGAAAGCAAACGCTCGGTGTACGTAGAGTTGTATCAGTGGCAGATAGGACTTGAGAGAATATTGATTTTAGTTTAGCTCCTTGTGGGTTCGACACTCCATACTTATCACTTCCATCTTTGGAAATTGCTATGATGATTCCTTGCACTTGGGGATTATCAAGCTCTTTTCTGGCACCGTTGCCGGGGAGCAATAGCGCGGGGTTGATATTCTCGTGTGTGCTTGTTTGCTTTCTTCACTAAGTAGATTTTGTTTTTGTTTTCTTTAGTTGTGGGTGAAACAAACAATTTTTTTTAAAGAATGCAAAATACAAAAAAAATTACTTGCCTCTTATGCCTAAAATCTTTTTCAAAAAAAGAGAAGTGATTGGAAGGTTATGCATTGGATAAGTGAGGGTCGACCTTGAACACTTGTGTTCATGCTCATGGAAACAATGTAGAATTTTTCATGGAAGTTTCTAAAAAATAATTATCCCCTTGTATATATCCATTGTATTATAAAAATAATGTGCCAAGATTTGGCTTTAGGATGATTAGATTGCTTGTTTGCTATGTGCGGTGCAAAAATAAAAACTTTGTATGTAGTGCGTGAATTTACATTTTTTACTGGAATGTCAAAAGTTTCTAAAATTTCTACACAGTACTGATATACAATTTTTTTATTTTTTTTCCTATTTTTTCAGAATTTTTGGAGTTACATAAGTATGGTAAATGTTCAGATTGCTACAGACTGTCCTGTTTTGGATAGATTATGTTTTTCTATATGTTGTTCGCTTATTTTGATGAATCTATGGGTTGTATCGGGGGGTATGAACCATGGTGAAATTGGAATAAAGTAGATATAATGCTAATATTAAATTGGAATGAGTTTACAACAGTACCTAAAGGTAGTGATTTGCCTTATTATACTAACGGATCTCACAAGGGTTTTTGTTAAAGTTTTGTGTGGATGAAGTGTTCAAAGATCAAGGAGGTATCGATATAAGAAGAATACAGAGAGACAAGAGTTCAAGCTTGGGGATGCCCAAGGCACCACAAGTAAATATTTCAAGGAGACTCAAGCATCTAAGCTTGGGAATGCCCAGGAAGGCATCCCATCTTTATTCTTCAACAATTATTGGTATACCTCGGTTTTTGTTTTGATCACATGATATGCGTATTTTGTGTTTTCCTTTTCCTTTTTTCACAATGCTAGTATGAGTAGTCCTTCTTTGATTTATATAATGCTTCATGCACTTCACTTAAATCTTTTGAGTATGGCTTTATAGAATGCTCTTTGTGCTTCACTTAAATCTTTTGAGTATGGCTTTATAGAATGCTCTTTGTGCTTCACTTAAATCTTTTGAGTATGGCTTTATAGAATGTTTCGTGTGCTTCACTTATATATTTTGAGCTTGGATATTGGTCAATATATATTAATTGTAGAATGCTTTATGAACTTCACTTATATCTTTTAGAGTATGAATAAAATTATCATCGAAATTGGGCTTGCAAGAGTATCATTAAAATATCACTACTTAGCTAAAAAGATTTAAAGAAAAGTTCTTGTTTAGAGACAACCTAATATTTATCCTTACTGTTTTTGTGTGTTCACATGATTAATATACTGTATGAATCATGTTTTATAGTTTTTGTTTCAATAAAGTGCCAAGTAAAGCCTTTGGGATAGTGTGGTTGATAGTTGATTTGATTCTGTGCAAAAACAGAAACTTTTGCGTCAAGTAAAAGAATTTTTAAAATTCACTGGAACGTGGAAAAACTCTAAATTTTTTACACAAGATTTATATATAAATTTTCTACTTTTTTATAATTTTTTATTAGTTTTGGAGTAACAGAAGTATGAGCATAATTCAGATCTTTACAGACTTTTCTGTTTTTGACAGATTCTGTTTTCGATGCATAGTTTGCTTGTTTTCTAGTTTCTATGGCTTATATCGCTTAATATAAATTGTGGAAATTATAGAGTACAGTAGGAATTATGTGGAAACAATTATGAATCTTGTATTTGACAGTACCAAAGTGAATGATTGGTTTCATCATACTAACCCATCTCACGAAGTTCCGTTAAGTTTTGTGTGATTGAAGTTTTCAAGTTTTGGGTGAGATATCGATATGAGAAGAATGAAGAGTGTCAAGAACCTAAGCTTGGGGATGCCCAAGGCACCCCAAGGTAATATTCAAGGAAGACTCAAGCAACTAATCTTGGGGATGCCCCGGAAGGCATCCCCTCTTTCGTCTCCAAAACTATCGGTATACATTACTTGGAGCTATATTTTTATTCGTCACATGATATGTGTTTTGCTTCGAGCGTATTTTCATTTTACTAGCTGTTTGAATAAAATCATTGGATCTGAAATCTTGAATGAGAGAGAGTCCTCACATGTCTATTTAACTATTTGACTACGCATTGATCTTCACTTATATCTTTTTGGAGTAGTTTTGTCATTTACTCTCGTGCTTCACTTATATCCTATGAGTAAATGGTTGAATGAATTGAATATCATAAATATGAAATTATGTATGTTTCATATGCTTATTCCATGGGTAGTAATGAATTCACATATAAGAAGTATAGGTGGTAAAATTCATTGAAAGTTAGCAAACTCAACATTGGTCACTTGAACAATTCATGAAAGAATATTGAAGGAAGAGAGATTTCACATATAAATATACTATCTTGGACATCTTCTATGATTGTGAGCCCCATTAATTATTTTCAAACTTGAGCAAATTAGTTGAAGTTGGACAAGGAAGACAACGTAATGAGTTATGTTTGGGTATATTTGTATAGAAGTTATGTTGTTATGGATCCTCCAACATATGGTGCTTGCTTAGGATCTTTTGCTAGCCAAAAATTTGTACTAAGTAGAGATACTACTTGTGCATCCAAAAACCCGTAAACCCTGTTTCTTGCCATGAGTGTCCACCATATCTACCTATGGATTGAATAAGATCCTTCAAGTAAGTTGTCATCGGTGCAAAAAGCAATAAAAATTGCTCCTAAATATGTATGATCTTTTATTGTAAGGGAAAATAAGCGTTGTACGAACTTGTGATGGTAAAGAAATAAAAGCGACGAACTGCATAATAAAGGTTGCTATCACAAAGGGCAATACAACATGACGTTCCTTTGCATTAAGGGTTTGCACATCCAAAATTAAAAAGTGCATGACAACCTCTGCTTCTCTCTGCGAAGGGCCTATCTTTTACTTTCATGTATTTACTTTTATGCAAGAGTCAACAATATTCCTTCTTATTTCAACCTCAATTATTCTTTAGTTGGCAAGCATCATATGGTGGGGAAAGATCCAAGCATATATGGCCTTTCAAATATATTTTATCATGAATTATTATTGTTGACAATTATCTATATGGTAAATAAGTTGGGAGGCGAAACATTAAGCCCCTATCTTTCTCTGTGTTCGACGGATGCTATTTGTTCTAAAAATATGCTTTGAGTGTTAGCAATCATGGAAGACTATATGATAGCTGAGTATGTGGAATTTGCTAAATCAAAGCTCTTACATAGACCCTTCCTGAAAGTAAGATGAATTGCAATTGTTTGGCGACTGAGAACATAGTTTGTTAGTTTTCAAGAAACTTTATGGTCTATACTTTAACATGTGAATAGCTTGTTACCTGATCATGAGAAGTCTTATGAGATGAGCTACTGTTTATGATACATAATGATGATAGAAAAAGTGTTTGGAACTATCATTGATCAAATTTATGTACTATGCTAGCATTCACACTTCATAAATTATTTCTTTTATCATTTACCTACTCGAGGACGAGCAAGAATTAAGCTTGGGGATGCTGATACGTCTCCAACGTATCTATAATTTATGAAGTTTCATGCCATCTTTACAACAATTTTATATGGTTTTGGTATGATTTGATTAGAACTAACCCGGACTGACGCTGTTTTCAGCAGAACTACCGTGGTGTCGTTTTTTGTGCAGAAATAAAAGTTCTCGGAATGGGCTGAAAATTTACGGTCCTTTTTTATGGACCAAAAGAGACCCCTGAAGCACCGGAGCTGGGCCAGGAAGTGGACGAGGTGGCCACAAGCCGCCAGGGCGCGCCCTGGGGGGTAGGGCGCGCCCCTACAGCTTGTGGGGCCCTCAGGCACCCCCTTGATGTGAGACCGACGCCAATTTTTTTTATAAATACCCAAACCTCTGAAAAGAACCCTAGATCAGAAGTTCCGCCATCGCAAGCCTCTGTAGCCATGAAAGATCAATCTAGGCCCTCTCCGGCACCCTGCCAGATGGGGCCATCATCACCGGAGGCCATGGAGGAGGAAGCCGGAGGGGGCCATCATCACCGGAGGCCATGGAGGAGGAAGCCGGAGGGGGCCATCATCACCATGGAGGCCAAGGACCAGAGGGAGAACCTCTCCCCATCTAGGGGGGAGGCCATGGAGGAGGATGCACAAGGGGAAGACTCTCCCCCCCTCTCTCTCGGTGGCGTCGGAGTGCCACCGGGGGAACCATCGCCGAGGTGATCGTCTTCATCAACATCACCTTCTTCATCATCGTCCTCATCTCTTTTAAGCAGTCCACTCTCCCGCACCCCGCTGTAATCCCCTACTTGAACATGGTGCTTTATGCCACATATTATGATCCAATGATGTGTTGCCATCCTATGATGTTTTGAGTATATTTCTTTTGTCTTTTGTTTTATTTTTTTGCTTTCCTATGGTGCCCTCCGTGCCGCACACACGTGATGGATTCCTGCTGTAGGGTTTGCAATATGTTCATAATTCGCTTAGAGTGGGTTGCTAGAGTGACAAAAGCTTAAACCCGAGTAAGGGGGTTGTTTGCGTATGGGAGTAAAGAGGACTTGATACTTTAATGCTATGGTTGGGTTTTACCTTAATGATCTTTAGTAGTTGCGGATGCTTGCTAGAGTTCCAATCATAAGTGCATTTGATCCAAGTAGAAAAAGTATGTTAGCTTATGCCTCTCCCTCATATAAAATTGCAATAATGATTACCGATCTTGTTAACGATTGCCTAGGACAATTCTGCACACCGTTCCATCATTATTCCACACTCGCTATTTGTAATATATTATAATATATGCTAACTTTATGTTAACAGCACCTATTTTTATATTTTAGCTCTCCGATATCATGCAAAGCTATCCTCTTTATACCCACAACATAGTTTTATTTCTCGTTTCTAAATGAAAGCAAACGCTCGGTGTACGTAGAGTTGTATCGGTGGCAGATAGGACTTGAGAGAATATTGATCTTACCTTCAGCTCCTTGTGGGTTCGACACTCCATGCTTATCACTTCCATCTTTGGAAATTGCGACGATGATTCCTTGCACTTGGGGATTATCACTCATGTGTTGAGATCAAGAGATTTCATTCCTACCATTTGAACCTTGATTTCTAGCCTTCCCCAAGTTGCTTTCCACTCAAATCTTTCTTCCACCATAGCCAAACCTGAGAGAGAGAGAGTTGAGTGTTGGGGAGATTATCATTTGAAGCACAAGAGCAAGGAGTTCATCATCAACACACCGTCTATTACCTTTTGGAGAGTGGTGTCTCCTAGATTGGTTAGGTGTCGCTTGGGAGCCTCCGTCGTGATGTGGAGTTGAACCAAGAAGTTTGTAAGGGCAAGGAGATCGCCTACTTGGTGAAGATCTACCCAAGTGAGGCAAGTCCTTCGTGGGTGATGGCCATGGTGGGATAGACAATGTTGCTTCTTCTTGGACCCTTCGTGGGTGGAGCCCTCCGTGGACTCGCGCAACCGTTACCCTTAGTGGGTTGAAGTCTCCATCAACGTGGACGTACGATAGCACCACCTATCGAAACCACGCCAAAATTCTCCCCATCTCCATTGCGTTTGCACACTCCAATCCCATCCCTTTACTTTCTTGCAACTTGCATGGTTTACTCTTTCTGTTGCATATACTCTTGTCATGCTTGCTTGAAATGTATTGTGAGTGCTTTAACATATGCTAAACTCAACCTTAACTTGAAGAAACTAAAAACTGCCACTTTTGCTTGTTAAGGGTGTAATCACCCCCCTCTAGATCCCTCTTCACGATCCTTTCACCTATTTAAAGTGATTGCGGCTGTCTCTAATGCATAACCCCAAAATGAAAGTGGCATATCGGTAAGAGACATCATAGAACACACCATATCCAATAGAGTACGATTACGACGTTCGGACACACCATTACGCTGTGGTGTTCCAGGTGGCATGTGTTGTGAAACAATTCACATTGTGTTAAATGCATACCAAACTCGTAACTCAAATATTCACCTCCACGATCAGATCGTAGAAACTTTATTTTCTTGTTATGATGATTTTCCACTTCACACTAAAATTCCTTGAACTTTTTGAATGTTTCAGACTTGTGTTTCATTAATTAAATATACCCGTATCTACTCAAATCATCTCTGAATGTAAGAAAATAATGATATCCATCGCGTGCTTCAACACTCATCGGACCGCATACATCAGTATGTATTATTCCAATAAGTCACTAGCTCGCTCCATTGTTCCAGAGAACGGAGTTTTAGTCATCTTGCCCATGAGGCATGGTTCACATGTCTCAAATGATTCATAATCAAGAGATTCCAAAAGTCCATCGGCATGGAGTTTCTTCATGCGCTTTACACCAATATGACCTAAGCGGCAGTGCCACAAATATGTGGTACCATCATTATTAACTTAGCATGTTTTGGCATCAATATTATGAATATGTGTATCACTATGATCGAGAATCAACAAGAATAAACCATTCACAAGAGGTGCATGACCATAAAAGATATTACTCATATAAATAGAACAACCATTATTCTCTGACTTAAATGAATAACCGTCTCGCAATAAACAAGATCCAGATATAATGTTCATGCTCAACGTAGGCACCAAATAACAATTATTTAGGTTTAAAACTAATCCCGAAGGTAGATGTAGAGGTAGCCTGCCGACGGCGATCACATCAACCTTGGAACCATTTCTGACGCGCATCGTCACCTCGTCCTTAGCCAGTCTTTGTTTATTCCGCAGCTCCTATTTCGAGTTACAAATATGAGCAACCGAACCAGTATCAAATACCCAGGTGCTACTACAAGCACTAGTAAGGTACACATCAATAACATGTATATCAAATATACCTTTGTTGACGTTGCTGGCCTTCTTATCTGCCAAGTACTTGGGGCGGTTCCGCTTCCAGTGACCATTCCCCTTGTAGTAGAAGCACTCAGTCTCAGGTTTGGGTCCAGCCTTGGGTTTCTTCACGGGAGCAGCAACTGCTTTACCGTTCTTCTTGAAGTTCCCTTTCCTTTCTTGAAACTAGTGGTCTTTTTAACCATCAACACTTGATGCTCCTTCTTGATTTCTACCTCCGCGGACTTAAGCATCGCGAAGAGCTCGGGAAGTGTTTTCTCCATCCCTTGCATAATATAGTTCATCACAAAGCCCTTATAGCTTGGTGGCAGTGATTGGAGAATTCTGTTAATAACCGAGTCATCTGGAAGATTAACTCCCAACTGAGTCAAGCGGTTGTGCAACCCAGACATCCTGACTATATGCTCACTAACAGAACTGTTCTCCTCCATTTTACAGCTAAAGAACTTGTCGGAGATGTCATACCTCTCGACCCGAGCATGAGCTTGAAATACCAATTTCAGCTCCTGGAACATATCATATGCTCAGTGGTGCTTAAAACATCTTTGGAGCCCAGGTTCTAAGCCGTAAAGCATGGCGCACTGAACTATTGAGTAGTCATTAGAACATGCCTGCCAGATGTTGATACGTCTCCAACGTATCTATAATTTTTGCTTGTTCCATGCTGTTATATTATCATTCTTGGATGTTTTATATTCATTTTATAGCAACTTAATATCATTTTTTGGGACTAACCTATTGACATAGTGCCCAGTGCTAGTTGTTGTTTTTTGCTTTTTTTTTACTTCGCAGAATATCAGTACCAAACGGAGACCAAATGCAGCAAAACTTTTTGCAGATTTTTTCTGGACCAGAAGACACCTTATGGGACAAGAAAGCACCAAAGGGGAGGCCCGTGGGGAGCACAACCCACCAGGGCGTGCCTAGGAGCCCAGGCGCACCCAGGGGGGGTAGGTTGTGCCCCCCATGGAGACCTCCTACACTGCCTCTTCGCCCTATAAATTCTCAAATATTCCAGAAACCCTGGGGGAGTCGACGAAACACAATTCCAGCTTCCGAAGTTCCAAAACCACGAGATCCAATCTAGACACCATCACGAAGAGGTTCATCATCCTCATTGGTGCCTCTCCGATGATGCGTGAGTAGTCCACCATAGACCTACGGGTCCGTAGGCAGTAGCTAGATGTCTTCCTCTCTCTCTTTTGATTCGCAATACAATGGTCTCTTGGAGATCTATTTGATGTAACTCTTTTTGCAGTGTGTTTGTTGGGATCCGATGAACTTTGAGTTTATGATCAGATCTATATCCATGAATATTATTTGAGTTTTCTTTGATCTCTTATATGCATGATTATTTATAGCCTCGTATTTCTTCTTCGAATCTTTGGTTTAGTTAGGCCAACTAGGTCAATTTTTCTTGCCATGGGAAGAGGTGCTTTGTGATGGGTTCGATCTTGCGGTGTTCTTTCCTAGTGACAGAATGGGCAGCAAGACACGCATGTATCGTTGCTATTAAGGATAACAAGATGGGGGCTATTCCTACATGAATAGATCTCGTCTACATCATGTCATCGTTCTTATTGCATTACTCTGTTTCTCCATGAACTTAATACACTAGATGCATGCTGGATAGCGGTCGATGTGTGGAGTAATAGTAGTAGATGTAGGCAGGAGTCGGTCTACTAATCTTGGACGTGATGCCTATATATTGATCATTGCCTTGGATATCATCATAATTATTCGATCTTCTATCAATTGCCCAATAGTAATTTGTTTACCCACCGTGTGCTATTTCTTGAGAGAAGCCACTAGTGAAATCTACGGCCCTCGGGTCTATTCTTATCATATTTGCTTTGAGATCTATTTTTATTCGCTTTTATTTTCAGTTCTATTATTCCAAAAACCCAAAAATACCTTGCTGCACTTTTTTATTACTTATTTTATTTCGCGTTTTATCGAGAGCTATTTATCCAATCTACCACAAATTTATCTATCTTTTTACCATGGAGGGATTGACAACCCCTCTTACGCGTCGGCTTGCAAGTATTTGTTCTTTGTGTGCAGGTACCGTTTACATAGTGTTGCTTGGTTCTCCTACTGGATTGATACCTTGGTTTCACAACTGAGGGAAATACCTACCGTAGCTGTACTGCATCATCCCTTCCTCTTTGGGGCAATACCGATGCAGTTTCAAGCGACATCAAAAGGAATTTTTGGCGCCGTTGCCGGGGAGGATCAAGTCAAAATAGTCTCCCATCAACTTGCCAATTTCTGGCGCCGTTGCCGAGGAGGATCAAGTCAAGATAGTCTCCCGTCAACTTCCCAATTTCTGGCGCTATTGTCGGGGAGACATCATCAACATCTATCAGGCTCCTAATCACAAATCTCATCTCCCTACAATTTACATGATTTGCCATTTTCCTCTTGTTTTCATCTCCCCCACTTCACAAAAAATTGTCATTTTATTCGTCCTCTTTTTCGTTCGCCGTTTTCTTGTCTGGTCCATCTTTTTGTTTGCAATCTTGGTTGCCACTTTGTCGTTATGGCTAGTTCTTCCTCTATTGCATGTACCCCGGAGAACGAGGTTCTTAATTTCAAACAAAGGGGAGGGGAGAATCTAAAAGATGCTTGGTATAGGATTTGAAATGCTCATAATAGATATGTTTGTAAGCAATCTACCGTTGTTCTTCTTTGCAGTTTTTATGTGGGCATCACCACTTGGTATAGATTCGTCCTTGATACGATTACCGGTGGAAATTTCTTGATGTGTCTATCTTTGGATGCTTTTAATGCCCTGGGAGATCCAGTAGGTGCACCACCTATCATTATTAATGAAATAATCTTAACTCTTGAGCATGTTATGCAAAGATTAGATGCTATTGAAAAGAAGATGGTCACCTTAGAGCAAATTGAAAACTTGGATACAAAGATGCAGAATCTTGCTAATAAATTTGGGTCAAAAGCAGGCGATGTTTTCAAATTACTAAGGGAAAAGGAAACCATAATTAACGAAAGAATTGGAGAGAGTCCTTCTCGGATTGATAAGTTGGAAGAAATTTTTAGTAATTTAAGCTCGGCTTTTGCTTCTGCTAAAACTATTGAAAAAACTCCCGTAAAAATTGGCAAGACTACTCAAGTCACTAAGAACAAGGGTGCAACTTCTAATAATAACAAAGAAGATCTTAAGATGATTAGTATTCACCCCGACTTTGTTGAAGTTGTAAGAAACCCTACTTGCAATAATGAATTCTTCAATCTTATTCCTAGAAGTATTATTATCGAAAATATGCATGCTAAATCTTTGAAGAATATTGGTTGTGTGACTGAGGAATTGGAAACTAAAGATGACAATACTTGAATCTATGGATTATGCCTAGCTAGGGGCATAAAACGATAGTGCTTGTTGGGAGGCAACCCAATGAATAAAATTGATTTTTGCCTTTTTCTTTCTGTTCTTTTGTGTTTGCACAATTATGCCTCTGTTATGATTGTGTTTTTTATGTTTTAATTAGTATTTTGCCAAGTAAAGCCTTTGTGATAGCTTTGGTGATAGTTGATTTGATCCTGTTGAAAAACAGAAACTTTTGCGTCCAATAACATAATTGTTTAAATTCACAGAAGCGACTAAATATTATGAATTTTTTACACAAGATTGATATACAAATTTCCTCTGTTGTCCTAATGTTTAAGAACTTTTGGAGTTACAGAAGATGAGTACAATTCGCATCTTTACAGACTGTTGTGTTTTTGACAGATTCTATTTTCTTTGCACTGTGTGCTTATTGATGAATCTATGGATTGTATTGGGGGGTATAAGCCATGGAAAAGTTATAATACAGTAGATATAATGCAATAACAAAATTTGAATGGGTTTGCAATAGTACTTAAAGTAAAGATTGGTTTTCTTATACTAACGGATCTCACGAAGGTTTTGTTAAGTTTTGTGTGATTGAAGTTTTCAAGTTTTGGGTGAGATCGCGATGGATGAAGGAATAAGGAGTGAAAAGAGCCTAAGATTGGGGATGCCCATGGCACCCCAAGTTCATATTCAAGGAGAACCAAGCAACTAAGCTTGGGGATGCCCCGGACGGCATCCCCTCTTTCTTCTAACGACCTTCGGTATTTTACTTGGAGCTATATTTTTATTCGTCACACATCATGAGTTTTGCTTGGAGTGTCTTGTATTATACAAGTCTTTGCTTGTTTTGCTTTTTAGTTTGTCATAAGTATCCTTGCTGGACACACCTATTTGATAGAGCCAAAATTATGCTATGATTTGTTACAATTGCTCTTTATGCTTCTCTTAAATTTTTTGAGCTATGGAATTGCTCTAGTGCTTCACTTATATCTTTTTGAGCACGATGTGCTTTAATATTTTTGAAGAAATACTTTCATGCTTCACTTAGATTAATTTGAGAGTTAGTAAATTTTTGAAGAAATTCTCTCATGCTTCACTTATATTATTTTGAGAGACAAAAAATTTTATGCTCATGTTCTTCACTTATATTTATTTGAGCTTGTCAAAAGCAATTGCAATATAGGAAATTAGTCCCAAAGTGATAGATATTCAAGAGGGATATAATAAAAAACTTTCATGAAGATCATTGGACAAAATATTTGTAATAGTTTTGAGATATGATGATAGTGATATGTGAGTCATGTTGGTGAGTAATTATGCTTTAGTAAGAATATTGGTGCTAAGGTTTGTGATTCCCTATGCAAGCACGAAAGTCAATAGTTATGCAATGAAATTACATCCTACTTATGGTGCATTATTCAGTGTTAGTTATGCTTAATGCTCGCTTATGTGAATTTTTGTTTCTTGGTTGGTTGCTTCTCAATCTTTTTGCTAGCCTCCACTTGTACTAAGTAGAAATACTACTTGTGCATCGAAAATCTTTAAACCCAGTTTTGCCATATGAGTGCACCATACCTACCTATATGCAGTATTTCCATGCCGTTCTAAGAAAATTTGTATGTGCCATCTCTAATTTTCAAAATGAATTTCCTTTTTGTGTGCTCGTACCGCTCATGAAGCGACAGGGGGTGGCCAATATTTTCCATGCTAGATGTGTTATTCTCAAGATGAGTGTTTATTCACTTGTCATTGCATGACAGTGAGGCGGTAATAGGGATGCCCAGTCCCGAAATGAAAAAGAAATTTACTTTATGTTGTTAAATAATAAATTCCTTGGAAAGTGTTGGTACAGAAGGCACCCATGGATATGGCTAGCCATGGATTGTGAAAGAATGGTGGAAAAAGGAATAAACTTTATTTTATGTTTGGGAACCGCCTATGATATATCTAGCATGGAAAGTGTTGGGAATTACTCGGTCGTTTTCGTTACCGGGAAAAGTATGCCTCTCAAAAATTTTATCTCTCAATTTAAGCTTTGAGCTCTGGCACCTCTACAAATACCTACTTCCCTCTGCGAAAGGCCTATCTATTTACTTTATGCATTTTTTATTTTTTATTTGAGTCTCCATCTTCTTTTATAAAGCACCAACTAGGGAGTACTATGATCATACTTGAGCATTGGATGTAGCTAATATGCGAGTGTGTTTCATGAATGGATCAATGATTGAGCATGATGGACTAGGGATAACTTTCTTTATTGTTTGAAATGCTACCTAACATATTTATCAATGCAATTTTCTTTATTGTGGCATTAATATTTATCAAAAAAAAAGTTTAATATTGACATAAAAACAATAATACTTCAAGCATACTAATAAAGCAATCATGTCTTCTCAAAATAACATGTCCAAAGAAAGTTATCCCTACAAAATCATATAGTCTGGCTATGCTCTATCTTCATCACACAAAATATTTCATCATGCACAACCCCGATGACAAGCCAAGCAACTGTTTCATACTTTTAATATTATCAAGCTTTTTCAACTTTCACGCAATACATGAGCGTGAGCCATGGATATAACACTATAGGTGGAATAGAATATGGTGGAGGTTGTTAGGAGAAGACAAAAAGGAGAAAGTCTCACATCAACTAGGCAAATTAATGGGCTATGGAGATGCCCATCAATTGTTATCGATGCAAGTGAGTAGGGATTGTCATGCAACGGGTGCACTAGAGCTATAAGTGTATGAAAGCTAAAAAAGAAACTAAGTGGGTGTGCATCCAACTTGCTTGCTCACGAAGACCTAGGGCAATTTGAGGAAGACCATCATTGAAATATACAAGCCAAGTTATATAATGAAAAATTCCCACTAGTATATGAAAGTGATACAATAGGAGACTCTCTATCATGAAGAACATGGTGCTACTTTGAAGCACAAGTGTGGAAAAAGGATAGTAACATTGTCCCTTCTCTCTTTTCTCTCATTTTTTTGTTTGGGCTATTTGGCCTCTATTTTTTTGGCTATTTGGCCTCTTTTTATTTTTTTAAGTCCGGAGTCTCATCCCAACTTGTGAGGGAATCATAGCCTCCATCATCCTTTCCTCACATGGGACAATGCTCTAAGTATGATGATCATCACACTTTTATTTACTTACAACTCAAGAATTACAACTCGATACTAGAACAAAATATGACTCTATATGAATGCCTCCGACGGTGTACCGGGATGTGCAATGATCAAGAGTGACATGTATAATACGAACGGTGGCCAAGACACAAATACTATGCCAACTACATGATCATGCAAAGCAATATGACAATGATGATATGTGTCATAATAAACGGAACAGTGGAAGTTGCATGGCAATATATCTCGGAATGGCTATGGAAATGCCATAATAGGTAGGTATGGTGGCTATTTTTAGGAAGGGTATATGGTGGGTTTAATGCACCGGCAAAAGTTGCGCGGTACTAGAGAGGCTAGCAATGGTGGAAGGGTGAGAGTGCGTATAATCCATGGACTCAACATTAGTCATAAAGAACTCACATACTTATTGCAAAAATTTATTAGCCATCAAAGCAAAGTACTAATGCGCATGCTCCTAGGGGGATAGTTTGGTAGGAAAAGACCATCGCTCGTCCCCGACCGCCACTCATAAGGAAGACAATAAAAAAATAAATCATGCTCCGACTTCATCACATAACGGTTCACCATACGTGCATGCTTCGGGAATCACAAACTTTAACACAAGTATTTCTACCAATCCACAATTACTCACTGGCATGACTCTAATATCACCATCTTTATATCTCAAAACAAATGCAAGGAATCAAACTTCTCATATTATTCAATGCTCTTTATATGAAAGTTTTTATTATATCCCTATTGGATGCCCATCATATTAGGACTACATTCATAACCTAAGCAAATTACCATGATGTTTAGAGACTCTCAAAATAATATAAGTGAATCATGAGATTTCATAAATTTCTATAAAATAAAACCACTGTCGTGCTCTAAAAAGATATAAGTGAAGCACTAGAGCAACTACCTAGCTCAAAAGATATAAGTGAAGCACATAGAGTATTCTAATAAATTCACGACTAATGTGTGTCCCTCTCAAAAGGTGTGTACATCAAGGATGATTGTGGGAAACTAAAAAGCAAAGACTCATATCATACAAGACGCTCCAAGCAAAACACATATCATGTGGTGAATAAAAATATAGCCTCAAGTAAATTTATCAATGGATTGAAGACAAAAGAGGGGATGCCATCCGGGGCATCCCCAAGATTAGATGCTTGGTTGTCCTTGAATATTACCTTGGGTTGCCTTGGGCATCCCCAAGCTTAGGCTCTTTCCACTCCTTATTCCGTTGTCCATCAAAACTTTACCCAAAACTTGAAAACTTCACAACACAAAACTCAACAGAAAACTCGTAAGATCCGTTAGTAATATAAAATAAATCACCACTTTAGGTACTGTTGTGAACTCATTATAAATTTATATTGGTGTTATATCTACTGTATTCCAACTTCTCCATTGTTCATACCCCCCGATACTACCCATAGATTCATCAAAATAAGCAAACAACACATAGAAAACAGAATCTGTCAAAAACAGAACAGTCTGTAGTAACCAGAATATTAGTTATACTTCTGTAACTCCAAAAATTCTGAAAAATTAGGAAAACATAGTAAATTCATATATCAATCTTGTATAAACAATTCAGAATTTTTCCACGTTTCAGTGAATTTAAACAAATCTGTTACTGGATGCAAAAGTTTCTGTTTTTCAGCAAAACCAAATCAACGATATACCAAAGCATCCCAAAGGTCTTGCTTGGCTCAAACACTAATTTAAACACTAAAACACAATTAATACAGAGTTAATAATGTGTATTTTCATAAAAACATAAAATAAAAAGATTGGGTTGTCTCCCAATAAGCGCTTTTCTTTAACGCCTTTTAGCTAGGCGCTGATAATTTTAATGATGCTCACATACAAAATAGCAATTGAAACACGAAGAGAGCATCATGTAGCATGTGAAAAACAAGTTTAAGTCTAACATACTTCCTATGCATAGGCATTTTATAGGGAAAATATTTATCAAGACAAGCAAAAACTAGCATATGCAAGGAAGAAGAAAGAAACAATAGCAATCTCAACATAACGAGAGGTAATTTAGTAACATGCAAATTTATACAACCATATTTTCCTCTCTCATAATAATTACATGTAGGATCATAATCAAATTCAACAATATAACTATCACATAAAATATTCTCTTCATGATCCACACGCATGCAAAGTTGACACTCTTCCAAAATAGTGGGATTATCATCAAATAAAGTCATGACTTCTCCAAGCCCACTTTTATCAAAAAATTCATAAGATTGATCATACTCCAAAGTAGTGGGATCATTATTACCTAGAGTTGACACTCTTCCAAACCCACTATCAATATTATTTCAAATATATTTATCATGAGGCTTAAACAAATTTTCAAGATCATAAGAAGAATCACCCCAATCATGATCATTGCAATAAGTAGTGGACATATCAAAATTAGCTTCCCCAAGCTTAGGGTTTTGTATATTATTAACACAATTGGCATTAATAGAATTTATAATAACATCATGGCAATCATGCTTTTCATTCAAGGAGCTATCGTGAATCACTTCATAAATTTCATCACAATTTTTAGATTCACGAATTTCAAGCAAAACTTCATAAAGATAATCTAGTGCACTCAACTCACAAGCAATTGGTTCATCATAGTTGAATCTTTTAAAGAGATTAGCAAGTGGACGAGGATCCATAAACTTTTTGTTTTTGATTTCCAATAAACACACAATTATACCAAGCAAACGAGTGAACAAATCAAGTAAGACATAAAGGCAAACGAAAAGACGAACAGAAAGAAGGCGAATAAAAAGGCAAATATTTTTGTGTTTTTCTGAAAAAGTTTTAGAAGTGGGCGAGAGGAAAATGAGAGGCAAATGGCAAATAATGTAAGTGCAAGAGATGAGAGTTTATGATGGGTAGTTGGTAGGCTTGATGTAGAACCTCCCCGGGAACGGCGCCATAAATTCTTCCTGCTACTTCTTGAGCTTGTGTTGATTTTTCCCTTGAAGAGGAAAGGGTGATGCAGCAAAGTAGAGATAAGTATTTCCCTCAGTTAAGAACCAAGGTATCAATCCAGTAGGAGGCATAAGCAAGTCCCCAATATACGCACCTGCACAAACTAACAAACACTTGCACACAACGCGAAAAAGGGGTTGTCAATCCCTTCACGGTCACGAACAAGAGTGAGATCTAATAGAGATAGATATAAAAGATAAATAAAAGAGCAAACTAAAGTAAATATAAGTAAATTGTAGCAAGGTATTTTTGGGTTTTTTGGTTTATAGATCTGAAAATATATGATGGAAAATAGACCCGGGGGCCATAGGTTTCACTAGAGCCTTCTCTCTTGAAGAAAACATACGGTGTGTAAACAAATTACTGTTGAGCAATTGATAGAAAAGCGAATAATTATGAAGACATCTAAGGCAATGATCATGAATATAGGCATCATGTCCGTGACAAGTAGACCGACTCCTGCCTGCATCTACTACTATTACTCCACACATCAACCGCTATCCAGCATGCATCTAGTGAATTAAGTTAACAAGAAAGGAGTAACGCCTTAAGCAAGATGACATGATGTAGAGGGATAAACTCAAGCAATATGATATAAACCCCATCTTTTTATCCTTAATGGTAACAATACAATACGTGCCTCACTACCCCTTCTGTCACTGGGTGAGGACATCGCAAGATTGAACCGATCACAAAGCACCTCTCCCATTGCAAGAAAAACCAATCTAGTTAGCCAAACCAAATCGATAGATCAGAGAGAAATACAAAGCTATCTCAATCATGCATAAAAGAGTTCAGAGAAGACTCAAATAATATTCATAGATAATCTGATCATAAATCCACAATTCATCGGATCTCAATAAACGCACCGCAAAAGAAGATTGCATCGAATAGATCTCAAAGAACATCGAGGATAACATTGTATTGAAGATCAAAGAGAGAGAAGAAGCCATCTAGCTACTAGCTATGGACCCGTAGGTCTGTAGTAAACTACTCACACATCATCGAAAGGGCAGCAAGGTTGGTGTAGAGGTCCTTCGTGATCGAATCCCCCTCCGGCGGAGTGCCAAAAAAGGCCCCAAGATGGGATTTCACGGGAACAGAGGCTTGTGGCGGCGGAAAAGTATTTTTGGTGTGCCCTCTGGTATAGGGGGAATATTTGAGAATATATAGTGGAAAAATTAGGGTTGGAAGGTCTCCGGGGGGGACCACAAGCCCTGGGGGTGCCCCCCCTAGGGCGCGCCCCTACGGCTTGTGGCCTCCTCGTATGGCTTCTGGCCTCAAGTCTTGTGGGTTTCTTGTGGTCCAAGAAAAATCACCGTAAAGTTTTATTCCGTTTGGACTCCGTTTGTTATTCCTTTACTGTAAAAGTCAAAAACAAGGAAAAACAGAAACTGACACTGGGCACTAGGTTAATAAGTTAGTCCCAAAAATAATATAAAATAGCATATTAATGCATATAAAACATCCAAAATAGATAATATAATAACATGGAACAATAAAAAATTATAGATACGTTGGAGACGTATCAAGGGGCTTATAGTTTCGCCTCCCAACTTATTCACCTCAAGGGTGATGTCAACAATAATAATTCATGATCACTCACATCCAACTGGATATATGTGCCTAGACCTTTCCCCACCACATGATGCTTGCAAAAGAGAAAAATAAAAAGGAATAGAGGAGAACGCTTTTACTCTTGCATAAAAAGTAAATACATAAAAGTAAAAGATAGGCCCTTCGCAGAGGGAAGCAGAGGTTGTCATGAGCTTTTTGGTTTTGTATGCACAATCTCTTAATTGATTCCTACATATTACACGAAGATCTTTTATCGGTTGAACCATGATGTCAAGGATTCAGTTAATCCCGTATGCAATTCCCTTTGTCTGGCTATATGTTACTTGCCCGAGATTCGATCGTCGGTATCTCCATACCTAGTTCAATCTCGTTACCGACAAGTCTCTTTACTCATTCTGTAATACAAGATCCCATGACTAACTCATTAGTCACATTGCTTGCAAGCTCTTTAAGATGTTGTATTACCGAGAGGGCCCAGAGATATCTCTCCATCATACGGAGTGACAAATCCTAGTCTCGATCCATGCCAACCCAACAGACACCTTCGGAGGTACCTGTAGAGCACCTTTATGATCACCCAATTATGAAGCGACATTTGGATACACACTAAGTATTCCTCCGATGTCAGGGAGTTACACGATCTCATGGTCTAAGGAACAGATACTTGACATGAAGAAAGCTATAGAAAATAAACTAAACGGTCTGATGCTAAGCTTATGGTTGGGTCTTGTCCATTAGATCATTCTCCTAATGATGTGATCCCATTATAAAATGACAACTCATGTCTATGGTTAGAAAACCTTAACCATCTTTGATCAACAAACTAGTCTAGTAGAGGCTCACTAGGGACACTGTGTTGTCTATGCATTCACACATGTATTTAAGTTTCCGGTCAATACAATTCTAGCATGAATAATAAACATTTATCATGAACAAAGAGATATGATAATAACCAATTTATTATTGCCTCTAGGGCATATTTCCAACAGGAGCTGTTCCACTTGATTGGCCAGGCCCATATAAGCTGTGTGCGGGAGATGGTTGGGATACAAATCTCTATAAGCAATATATATCACCGCACCCTTTCTTTAATCTTCTTTTTTACAACTACAAAAAAATCTTTATATTTATTTCATGTTTAATTATTTTCTTGTAACAAAGAATTGAAAAGGAAACAAAAGCATTCAAAAAAATAGTCTTAAGAAGAAAATTGACAAGATGTCAAAAGAAAAGAAAAACTTTAACAATTGCACGCAGAAGAAAAAAAGGAAAAAAAGATTTCTGTGGGAAAAACTTACAATAAAAAAATATTATGCTGCCAAAAAGTAAAAAACAATTAAGAAACCTATTGTTGGAGTCGCGTTTTACACTTCGGAGGGTTGCGACTTTTCCAGTTGCAACTCTAGTGATGGGTATGCAACTGGCAAATATCCCTTCCCCTTAGTTGCAGTCATGTTGTGCCCCTTGTAGTCGCAGGTGAGTTGTGACACATGTACTTGCAACTCTAGTGGTAGACATGCAACTGGCCAACATCACTCCCCTCGGCTACAATCACGCTGCCTGTCTTGCAGTTGCAGTTCAACTCTAGTGGTGGACAAGCAACTGGCTAACATCCCCCCTCAACTGTAGTCGCGTTATACGCCTAGTAGTTGCAGGCGGGTTATGATGTCTACTACGCAACTTTATTCTTGTAGACTCGTGTTGGGCCTCCAAGCGTAGAGTTTTGTGGGACAGTAGCAATTTTCCCTCAAGTGGATGACCTAAGGTTTATCAATCTGTGGGAGGCGTAGGATGAAGATGGTCTCTCTCAAACAACTCTGCAACAAAATACAAGAAATCTCTTGTGTCCCCAACACACCCAATACAATGGCAAATTGTATAGGTGCACTAGTTCAGCGAAGAGATGGTGATAAAAGTGTAATATGGATGGTAGAAATATATTTTTATAATCTGAATAAATAAAAACAGCAAGGTAGCAAGTGACAAAAGTGAGCACAAATGGTATTGCAATGCTTGAAAACAAGGCATAGGGTTCGTACTTTCGCTAGTGCAATCTCTCAACAAAGCTAATATAATTGGATCATATAACCATCCCTCAACATGCGATGAAGAATCACTCCAAAGTTCCTGTCTAGTGGAGAACATAAGAATAAATTGTTTGTAGGGTACGAAACCACCTCAAAGCTATTCTTTCCGACCGATCTATCCAAGAGTTCGTACTAAAATAACACCAAAGCAAATTCAGATTCGTAATGCTCAATCCAACACAAAGAAGCTCAAAGAGTGCCCCAAGATTTCTACCGGAGAAACAAAGACAAGAACATGCATCAACCCCTATGCATAGATTACCCCAATGTCACCTCGGGAATCCGTGAGTTGAGTGCCAAAACATATATCAAGTGAATCAATATAATATCCCATTGTCACCACGGGTATTAGTATGCAAGACATATATCAAGTGCTCTCAAATCCATAAAAGTATTCAATCTGATAAAACAAAATCTCAAAGGGAAAACTCAATTCATCACAACAAGATAGAGAGGGGAAAACACCATATGATCCGACTATATTAACAAAGCCCGCGATACATCAAGATTGTGCATCTCAAGAACATGAGAGAGAGAGATTAAACACATAGCTACTGGTACAAACCCTCAGCCCCGAGGGTAGACTACTCCCTCCTCATCATGGTGGCCGCCGGGATGATGAAGATGGCCACCGGTGATGATTTCCCCCTCCGACAGGGTGCCGGAACGGGGTCTAGATTGGATCTCGTGGATACAGAGGCCTTGCGGCGGCGGAACTTCTGATCTAGGGTCTCTGCGAGGGTTTTTGGAATATTTGGCAATTTATAGGGCGAAGAGGCGGTGCGGGAGGCCACCGAGGTGGGCACAACCCACCGGGGCGCGCCCTGGTGGGTTGTGCCCCCCTCGAGGCACCCCCCAGGTGCTGCTCTGACCCATTGGATGTCTTCTGGTCCATAAAAAATCCACAAAAAGTTTCACTGCATTTGGACTCCGTTTGATATTGATTTTCTGCGATGTAAAAAACAAGCAAAAACAGCAACTGGCACTGGGCACTATGTCAATTGGTTAGTCCCAAAAAATGATATAAAGTTGCTATAAAATGATTGTAAAACATCCAAGAATGATAATATAGCAGCATGAATACTTCATAAATTATAGATACATTGGAGACGTATCAGCATCCCCAAGCTTAATTCCTACTCGTCCTCAAGTAGGTAAATGATAAAAGAAATAATTTATGAAGTGTGAATGCTAGCAAAGTGCATAAGTTTGATCAATAGTAATTTCAATCACTTTTCCTAGCATCATAACAGCAACTCTTTCTCATAAAACTCATCATATTAAAGTAGCAACCAATTCACATGTTAAGGTTCAAACAATGATTTCTCTTGAAACTCAATAACCTATATTCTTAGTCACCAAACAATTGCAATTCAACTTATTCAACAGAGTCTAAGTAAGAGCTCCACATACTCAACCATCATATAGTCTTCTATGATTGCTAACACTCATAGCGACAATAACCTTCTGAACCTTCATAGCGACCACCAGAGAATGTGAACGGATTGGACTTTCGAAAAACCCACCCACGCGAACCTGCGCTCCCACGCCGGCGGCCACTCCGACCTCGGCGTCGGCCACTCCGACGGCGCCACACAGCTCGCCGCCATGGCTTCCTCCCCTTCCCACTCCGCCGTCGGGCGTTCCCGCGAGGACCGGTGGCTCGAGTCCAGCCCCTCCTTCGAGGGATCCCCGCTCTCCTACCGCCAGGCACTCTGCCACTTGCCTGCGACATCTCCGGCGCCCCTTTGCTCATCCCCTACGTCGGCTCCGAGATCTGCCGGGTGCCGATGAGCGGGGACGGCGCGCATGATGCGTGGGAGGTTGCGCGGGGCCACAAACGCCCTCGCCCGCGCGAGCCCCGCCGCCGGCGTCGCGGTGCCGAGGCTCGGCCTCGCCCTCGCCCCTCCTGGCTGCGAGATGGAGACTGCCCGCGCTGCCTCGACGCCGGTCACCCGCTCTCTGAGTGCCGAAAAGACGTCCGCTGCGCGCGTTGCAGATTTTTCGGCCACATCGCCAAGCACTGCTAGCTCCCCCGTGCCGCCCCTTCCTCCTCCGACGGGCGCTTCCCTCCTCCGCTCCGGCGCCGTGTCCCCCCCCCCCTCCTCGACTGCGGTCGACGGCCGCCCCGCGTCGGCTGGCTCGGCGGCAACCACCCGCTACTCGTCCGGGCTGCTCACGCCTGCGTCCTCCGGGCATGCATGTGCCGTCGGGCAGCGTCTCTCGCCGCCTTCCCCCGCGTCCTCCGGGTGGACCGCGACGGGCCTTGGTGCGGATCCGTCGCCGGTGTCCTCGGCGCCCGTGGCATCCTCGCGCCCCTCCTCGCCGGCTTCGGTCGGCTCCTCCGTCGCCACCCCGCTCTCTGGCCACCCAGCTTGCCGCCCCGCCGCGGCCGTCTGTTACCTGCCCCGCTCCCAGGAGGTCATCGACGCTGAGCGCGCTCTGGAGCGCGTGCTGCTGGTCATCGTTGCTGGTCGACGCACTGGTGTTTTCTGTGAAGAGATTGCTGACGCCCTTCACTCCCAGTGCGACCTCACCGACGGCGACTTCTCTGTCCACCGGCACGCACTGGAGGACTTCCTCGTCCGCTTCGCCAACCCTGCGCTCCGCGCCCGTGTCGCTACAAGCCAGGTGCGCACGCCTCGCTTCCGGCTTATCTTCCATCCTTGGGGCCGGGCGGCAGGCTCTGAGCCGGTGAAGGCTCTGTTCCTCGTCTCGCTGGAGTTGTTCGGTGTTCCGGATCACACCTGGCACCGTTCTGCCGCCGAGACCTTGCTTTCCCCGTTCTGCAAGATCGAGCACCTCGCGCCTGAAACCCGGAACATGTCCGACATGTCTGTCTTCAAGCTTATGGCATGGACTATCAACCCCGAGGCGATCCCGCGCTCCTCCGAGCTGCTCGTGCAGGACGATGACGTGGTGGACCTCGACGCCGACCTGGATCGTGCAGAGCACTTCACACTCGGGCTTGCACGCTTCCTTGTCCGAATCCATGTCGCCTCCTGCCTCGACTACCGCCGCCCGTCTCCGCCACCGCCGCCTCCGCCGCCCGCCGCTGGCGATGCCGGCTCGGGGCCGAGCTCCCCCCCGCTCCCCCCACGTTGGCCTCAACAACATGATTTCCCCCCTGCCCGCCCGGATGGCGCGCGCTCTCCTTCTCGCCGGGACAGTCGCTGGCGTGGTCGCTGTAGGACACACGCGCCTCCGTCGTGCCACGTGTGGGCTAGGATCCTGGGGCCCCACCCAGGGAATCTTCCGTCTTTTGACTGGGTCCCCGCGCGTCAAAGGCTGGGTTCCCCCGTGATCTCGATGCAGGCCGGGCCCCAGGGGCGCCAGGTCATCCCCTCGCTTGCAATAGAGGCCCACCCGTCCACTCCTGTGCAATCCTGCGGGACCCAGGTGACCAGGGACGCGCGTGATTCAAACGCACCAATCGATGATGCGCCTTCTCCGCCAAGGAACGACGACAGAGCCGTTGTGCCCCTCCCGACCGCGCCTGTCACCGGCTGCTCTCCCACCCCACCCTCAGATCCTGCGGCGGACCTGCACACAGTGAATTGGCTGGTCGGCTCGGCCTTGGATGCCCAGCCCGACGTGGCCCCCTCTTCGGGCCCTGCTGTTGACGCGATTCGGGTCCCTGGGAGTGACGTGCATGATTCTGTCACATCCCCCGGGCCCGCAACCACCCCACCGCTGCATGGCGCGGATCCCGCCTCATCGCGCCCCCTGCCCTGCATGGCGATCGTCCCATCGCCCGCAGCCACCCAATCCAACTCCGCCCCATCTCCTGCTTTTGAGGCGCAACCGCCCAACCCAGCCCCAGCTGCGGATGAGATCGACAGGCTGGCCATGCAGCCCATGCAAATGGCCATGAATGACGCTCCCCTTGCCTCCTTTGTGGACGCGATTTCCGTCGGGGCCTCCTCCCTGCTACCTGCTCCTAAGCCACGGCGTAGGTGGAGGGAGCTGCCGGCAAACTTCACGCCACGGCGCAGTTTTTGAATCGCTCGCGCCGATCTTGGCCTTAGTTCAGAGATGAAGGCCAAACGGGTTCTTCCTCGGCGCCTTGGCCTCATTGAAGATGATGATTCCCCAATCTCCAATGATGTTCTCAACAAGTATGCCCTCCTCTTCGAACAGCCGCTGGCTGTGGACGTCCTGCAGGCCTTTGCGGACTTCTTTGGATGGCAACTGCCCGCAACTCTGCCTACGACCACCCGCGCGACGAGCGCGTAACTCATCGAGGCTTAATTCCGATGGGCTTGTACCACCAACATCTATAGCTTCTTATCCATGGAATGCAACTTTAAGGCTATTTTCTGGAACGTTCGTGGTCTTAACTCCGGCGCCAAACGAACGACTGTTCGCAGCGTGATCGCCGCTGCCGCTCCTTCCATCGTATGTCTACAAGAGACTAAACTAGCGCTCGTCACCGATTCCATCGTGCTTGACACGCTTGGTCCACTCTTCGAGGACTACTTCTTCCTCCCCGCAACCGGCACCCGTGGGGGCATCTTGCTTGCCTGGCGGCGTTCGGACCTCTCCCTCTCGAATCCACTTGTTGGCACGCACCATGTCACGGCCCTTGTTACGCCTTTGGCTGGTGTTGGACATTGGTGGATCACCGGGGTCTACGGGCCACAAGATGATGAGGCCAAGCTCGAGTTCCTGGCCGAGCTACATGATGTGCGTGAATCCCGCATAGGCCCATGGCTCCTTGGCGGCGACTTCAACATGATCGTCTCGGCTGTCGAGAAGAGCAATGCAAATCTCAACCATTGCGTCATGGGTAGATTTCGATGTTTCATTGCTGACGAGGAGCTCCGTGATTTGTACATGCACGGCCGTAGCTACACCTGGTCTAACGAGCGTGACACCCCGACCTTGGTCCGCAACGACCGCATCCTCTGCACATCTGGTTGGGAAGTTGCTCACCCGCACTGCCTCCTACAATGCCTCTCTTCTGCAACTTCGGATCACTGCCCGCTACTGGTTGACTGCGTGGCACAGCCACCCGGGGCAAGACGCTTCCATTTCGAGAGATTTTGGCCGAAACTTGAGGGCTTCCATGATGTGGTTTCAGAGGCTTGGACATCCGTTCTGCCTGACACCGACCCTTTCAGAAGGATCGTGACACGTCTCAAGGCTACGGCAAGACAACTTCAACGTTGGAGTGCGCGAATGATCGGTAATGTTTCCTTGCAGCTCAAGGTAGCACGGGAGCTCATCGCACGCCTCGACGCGGCACAAGATTCCAGGCCACTCTCTCACCTCGAGACTTGGCTCCGGCGAAAGCTCAAGGCTTCGTACCTCAGCCTCGCTTCCCTCGAGAGGTCCATCGCGCGGCAGCGTGTGCGCCTTTCCTGGCTACGCAGCAACAACACAGCGCTCTCCTACTACAAAATCCATGCGGCTCACCGTAAGCAGCGCAACCTCATGACGAGCCTCCTGGTTGGCTCTAACGTGGTCACCGATCATGATGCCATGGTCGACGCCGCCTTCGACCACTTCTCCGAGGTCCTTGGCACCGCTGCCGAGCACGATATCACACTTGATCTTCAGGCTCTCCAGGTGTCGCGGTTTGACTTGCTCGAGCTTGATGCGCCCTTCACCGACGATGAGATTTGGTGCGCTGTCAAAAGCCTGCCGGCCGGCAAGGCGCCCGGCCCCGATGGCTTTACCTCCGAGTTCCTTGTTGCCTGCTGGGACACAATCAAGCACGACTTCCGCGAGGCTTTCGACAAGCTATACTCCATGAACGGCAGAAGCTTTCAAAAACTAAACGAGGCACTCCTCAGTTTGCTCCCAAAGCGTGCGGACGCGAGATCACTCTATGACTACCGGCCGATTAGTCTCATCCACATCTTCGCCAAGCTTGCCGCAAAGTTGCTCTCCCTTCGACTGGCACCTCGTCTGGGATCCATGGTTTCTGCAAACAAAGTGCATTCATTGAAGGACGGTGCATCCATGACAACTACATGCTTGTGCAACAGACGGCCCGTCTCCTCCACAACCTCAAGGCGCCGCGCATGCTCCTCAAGCTTGATATTGCACGGGCCTTCGACAGCGTGTCCTGGCCCTTCCTCCTCCAAGTCTTGCGTCACCTCGGCTTTGGACCACGGTGGCGTGAGTGGATCTCTATCCTTCTATCTACAGCCTTGACGAAGGTGCTCATCAACGGACATCCAGGCCCCCTGATTGATCATGCACACGGCTTGCGACAGGGTGACCCGGTCTCTCCCATGCTCTTCACGCTGGTGATCGACGTCCTCAACACCATGCTGCTACACGTGGTGGACCTCGGCCTCCTCCATCGCCTTACTACTCGGCATGCGGCTTCGAGCATATCACTTTTTGCGGACGACGTCGTCGTCTTCTGCCACCCGGACAGCCATGACATCTTTGCCGTGCGCACTCTCCTCCATGTCTTCGGCAAGGCATCCGGGCTTCACACCAACTTCAACAAATGATCGGCAACCCCGATCCAGTGCACTGACGATCACATCGCCATGATCGCCTCCGAGATGCAGTGCCCCGTGGCCCACTTCCCTATCACTTATCTTGGGTTGCCCCTCGCCGTCCACAAGGCCAACTCGACGAGCTTGGAGCTGATCATTGACAAGCTCGGCCGCAAGTTATCCACTTGGCGTGCTTCCATGCTCTCTAGGGGAGATCGCCTTGCCCTTGTGCGCCACGTCCTCTGCGCCATCCCCACGCATTTCCTCACGGCCATCGCCTTCAACAAAACAGCCATCAAGAAGGTGAACCAGATCATCCGCGGATTCCTTTGGGCTGGCCACAAGGAGGCCAATGGGGGCCAACGCCATGTCAACTGGCAGCGTGTGTCCCGCCCCATCTCCCTCAGCGGGCTTGGCATCCGAGACATCTATCGGGCGGGCATATCTCTGCGCGTCCGTTGGCTTTGGCTCCAACGCACGGACCCCTCGCGGCCATGGAGCCACCTTCCCATACCTCATGACGCCGATGCGAGTGCCATCTTCCGCGCCTCCACAAGCTGGCAGCTTGGCTCGGGCGACACTTGCAGATTCTGGACCGACCACTGGATCAATGGCAGATCCGCGGCCGAGATCGCCCCCCTCGTCTACGCACTAGTCCCGCGCCGCCATCGCAAGGATCGCACCATGCGCGATGGTCTTCATCTACGTTCTTGGGTCCAAGACATTCGAGGCGCACTTGGCCCGGCGGCCATGGTGCAATATGTCGACCTCTGGCGCCAAGTGCACCACACGCCGCTTTCCACCACACCAGATGTGCTCACATGGCGCTGGACCACTTCCGCCACGTACTCGGCGAGCTCCTGCTACAAGGCGCTATTCATTGGCGCGTGCGAGGATCCCCATTGGCGTCTCACCTGGCGGCCATGGGCGCCTCTTCGTGTCAAGTTCTTCCTCTAGCTGGCCATGCAAGATCGTTGCTGGACCGCGGAACGACTCGCCCGCCACGGCTTGCCACATGAGGACACATGTGCGCTATGCGATCAAGAATCCGAGTCCATGCACCACCTCCTCGCCGCTTGCTCGTTCTCCCGCCAGGTTTGGCATGAGATCCTTGGGTGGGCTCGCATGGCCATCGACCTACCTAACGCTGACAACCCCTTCCAAACCTGGTGGTGCTCCTGCCTGGACCACTCGCCGGCCCCCATGCGCAAAGGCCTATCCTCCCTCATCATACTCACGGCGTGGTGGCTCTGGAAGCACCGCAATGCATGTGTCTTTGATGGAGCCACTCCTTCGCTCACACTCATCACCGACACCATCAAAGAGCGCCTATGGGCCAAGGCAGGCGCCAAAGGGTTACTAAACATCATCCCCGGCGCGTAGTTGCTAATCTAGGCACTTAGGGCTGAGCAGACCCCTTGTTCTAGTTTGCTCCTACGCTTGTACACCATGCCTAGTGCGTACATGGCCTCGTAAGCGTTGTAACCTCTTGCTATATTCTCCTTCTATCAATACAAAGATACGCAGCTTGCGTATTCGCGAAAAAAAGATTGCTAACACTCACCGCATACACATGAGCAAAACGTTTCAACCAGACACATAGAAAGATAGGGGCTTATAATTTTTCCTCCCAACGTATTCACCTCAAGGGTGATGTCAACAATAATAACTCATGCTACCCATATCCAACTGGATATATGTGCCTAGATCTTTTCTCACCACATGATGCTTGCCAAAAGAGAAAACTAAAAAGGAATAGAGAGAAAAACTTTGACTCTTGCATGAAAGTAAATACATAAAAGTAAAAGGTAGGCCCTTCGCAGAGGGAAGCCGAGGTTGCCATGCGCTTTTTGTTTGTATGCTCAACCCCTTAGTGCAAAAGAACGTCATGTTATATTGCCCCTTATGATAGCAACCTTTATTATGCAATCTGTCGCTTTTATTCTTTGCTATCACAAGTTCGTACAATGCTCAATTTTCTCTTACACTAAATGATCTAACACTTTTAGAAGCAATTTTGATTGCCTTATTGCACCGATGACAACTTACTTGAAGGATCTTACTCAATCCTTAGGTAGGTATGGTGGACTCTTGAAAATAAGATTTGGGTTTAAGGGTTTTTGGATGCACAAGTAGTATTTCTACTTGGCGCGGAATTTTGGCTAGCAACGATGGGGGGCAAGCACAACATGTTGAAGGATCTATGACAATATAACTTCTATGTGAATATGAACAAACATAAATCATTACGTTGTCTTCCTTGTCCAACGTCAATAATTTTGGCATATAATATTTTAATGGGGGGTCACAATCACAAAAGATTTCCAAGATAGTGTATTTGCATGTGAAAGTTCTCTTCCTTCTATTAATCATTCATGAATTGCTTGTATGACCAATATTGTGATTGTCAAGCTTCAAAAGATTTCACTTTCTAAACCCAATGTGAAGCTACCACTAGGCATGATATGAACATATAATTTCAACTTCATTATATTCAATTTATTCAACAATTTACTCATAGGATATAAGTGAAGCACAAGAGTAAATGACAAGCTACTCCAAAAAGATATAAGTGAAGATCAAACGAGTAGTTAAGTAAATGAGTAGCAATTTGAGGACTCTCTCTTATTTAAAAACTTTCAGATCTAAGTATTTTATTAAAACAGCAAGCAAAACAAGACAAAATGACATTCCAAGAATAGTACTACTCATGTGAAGAAGCAAAAACTTAGCCTCAACCGATACTAACCGATAATTGTTGATGAAGAAAGGTGGGATGCCTACCGGGGCATCCCCAAGCTTAGATGCTTGAGACTTCTTGAAATATTATCTTGGGATGCCTTGGGCATCCCCAAGCTTGAGCTTTTCAGTCTCCTTAATTCCTTTTATATCACGATTTCCCTAAATCTTAAAAACTTCATCCACACAAAACTCAACAAGAACTCGTGAGATAAGTTAGTATAAACCAATGCAAAAACCTTATCATTCTCTACTGTAGCAAATCACTAAAATTATTATTCAACATTGCATACTAAATGCCTCTGCATATTTAATACTCCTATCCTCAAATAGAATCATTAAACAAGCAAACATATGCAAACAATGCAAACATAACAGCAATCTGCCAAAACAGCACAGTCTGTAAAGAATGCAATAGTATCAATACTTCTTAAACTCTAAAAATTATGAAAATTTACCACACTGTAGAAAATTTATCAGATCTTATTTTGCAAAAAGTTTCAAAATTTTATCACATTCTTACTTTTCTAGAGAATTTTTGCAACAGTGATAAACTTTCTGTTTTCAAACAGTAACATGTAGACTTGCAAAATAAGCATGGTAAACGCTATCCTTGACATTTTTATTGAAAATAAAGATGCAAAACATTATTATAAATATCAGCAAGCAAATCAAAACAAAATAAAATGACGCTCCAAGAAAAAATCATATCATGTGACGAATGAAAATATAGCTCCAAGTGAGGTTACCGATAATGTTGGAGACGAAAGAGGGGATGCCTTCCAGGGCATCCCCAAGCTTAGTTGCTCAGATCTTCCTTGAATATTACCTTGGGGGTGCCTTGGGCATCCCCAATCTTAGGTTCTTGTCACTCCTTATTCTCCTCATATTGACATCTCACCCAAAACTTGAAAACTTCAATCACACAAAACTTAACGGAACTTTGTGAGATAGGTTAGTATGATAAAGAGCAAACCATTTCACTTTGGTACTGTCAAATACAAGATTCATAATTGTTTCCACACAATTACTACTTTATCATACCATTTCCACAATTTATATTGAGCAATATAAGCCATAGAAACTAGGAAACAAGCAAACTATGCATTGAAAACAGAATCTGTCAAAAACAGAACAGTCTGTAATAATCTATACTCCAACCATACTTATGATACTCCAAAAATTCTGAAAAATTAGGACAACGTAGGTAATTTGTATATATATCACATTTAAAAATTTCAGATCAAAATCACATTCCAGTGAATTTTCAAAATTCCTTGACTGAGCACAAAATTTTCTACTTTTGCACAGAATCAAGTCAACTATCATCCACACTATCCCAAAGGCTTTACTTGGCACTTTATTGAAATAAAATCTATAAAACATGATTACTACAGTAGCATAATCATGTTAACACACAAAAACAGTAGGTAAAAGTGTTGGGTTGTCTCCCAACAAGCGCTTTTCTTTAATGCCTTTTAGCTAGGCATGATGAGTTCAACGATGCTCGCATAAATGATAAGGATTGAAACATAACAAGAGCATCATGAATCATAAGTTCCTCTCTCATAATAATTTTCAGTAGCATCATGAATAGATTCATAAATATAACCATCACATAAAGCATTCTTTTCATGATCCAAAAGCATAGAAAATTTATTACTCTCCATATAAGCCATTTTATTTTCATTCACAATACTGGGGGTATCATATGAAACTCGAATACTAAAAATTGTTTCCACATTAAAAGAGTAATGTTTAGAAAAATGATAATCAAAATTATGACAATAATTATCACTACTTTTTATAACATAAGTGTCATCACAATAATCATCATAAGTAGCAACTTCGTTCTCATCATAGATAGGAGGCAAGCAATCATCATAGCAAATTTGATCATTCAAAGTAGGGGGACTAAAAAGATCATCTTCGTTAAGCATATCATCCCCAAGCTTGGGACAAACATTAATTACAGCAAATAAATTCTCAAACATGTCATTCTCATCAAAAATAGCATCCCCAAGCTTGTGGCTTGGCATATCATAAACATAATCACTCTCATCATTAAAAGTTTGAATAGCACCAACGGTATAACAATTGCTATCATCATAATTTCCCAAGTTGGTGCCAAAAAGATTTCCAAGATTATAAGAAGTATCATTATCTTCCCAATCATAATTATCACAACAAGCAATAGGCATAACAAAATCATCATCAATAGTGCTCTCGGACATTGTGCCATAAGACAAAGAAGCAATGTCATCATCAAATGCATCATCTTCTACAATTATTTTTGATTCATTTTGGTGAGGCACAATAATAATAGGAGCAACATTATTTGGGAGAGATACCTTTTTACCTCTTTTCTTTCTTCTTTTCTTCTTCTTCACCACATCATGTGTGGGTTTAATTAATTACTTCAAGCTTCTTGTTGAAGAGATTGATTGGATAGGAAGCTCCTCCTCGTTACCTGATTCATCATAATAAACACTAGGAGGGTATTGGGAAATATTTTCCCTTTCATTAGTACTCTCTTCATATTCTATTTGTTTTCTTGTCTTTAGATAGTTGGCAATATAAGGATTCTCAATGCAATTTACTGCACAAAACATATAAATTTTCTCTAGATCAAAATCAAGAAATCTCTCGAGATTAAATTTTGGAATACCCTCAGTTATACGTTTCATTTCTTCATACCCCAAAAGAAGACTAAGCTCTTTATGATGCTCAAGCGTAATCAAGTTATCACAATTTTTGGACACGATTTGATCATGAAATAAATTGCATTGGAGATTTAAATGACCACGTTCATTGCAAAGTTCACAAGGATGGCGAAAAAATTAAATCTTTTAGCACAATCATCTAGCCTCTCTTGCAACTTTTTCGTTTCTAAATATTTATGCTTCTTACAAAATCTATCTTCCCTTTTTGGTGTGCATTTGCACTCCCAATTCACTCCGCAAAAATTGACATTCTTATAGGAAACATCATTATCATGACTAATGCAATCATCATTAACATCATGGATATTCAAAGAATTTATTCTAGCAATATTGCAATCATGCCCATCATCCAACGTTTTTATGCCATAAATTTTGTTGAATTCCTTTTCTAGCAATTGAGCACAATTATCGGAATCCTTATTCTCAAGATAGACATTATAAAGATAAAGAACAACCTGAGGTAACCCAATCTCCATTTTATTTTTTTGTTTTCTATTATAAAACCAAACTAGTGATAAAACAAGAAACTAAAAGATTCGATTGCAAGATCTAAAGTTATACCTTCAATCACTCACCTCCCCGGCAACGGCGCCAGAAAAGAGCTTGATGTCTACTACGCAACTTTATTCTTGTAGACTCGTGTTGGGCCTCCAAGCGCAGAGTTTTGTAGGACAGTAACAATTTTCCCTCAAGTGGATGACCTAAGGTTTATCAATCCGTGGGAGGCGTAGGATGAAGATGGTCTCTCTCAAACAACCCTGCAACAAAATACAAGAAATCTCTTGTGTCCCCAACACACCCAATACAATGGCAAATTGTATAGGTGCACTAGTTCGGCGAAGAGATGGTGATAAAAGTGTAATATGGATGGTAGAAATATATTTTTATAATTTAAATAAATAAAAACAGCAAGGTAGCAAGTGACAAAAGTGATCACAAATGGTATTGCAATGCTTGAAAACAAGGCCTAGGGTCCGTACTTTCGCTAGTGCAATCTCTCAACAAAGCTAATATAATTGGATCATATAACCATCCCTCAACGTGCGATGAAGAATCACTCCAAAGTTCCTATCTAGCGGAGAACATAAGAATAAATTTTTCGTAGGGTACGAAACCACCTCAAAGCTATTCTTTCCGATCGATCTATCCAAGAGTTCGTACTAAAATAACACCAAAGCAAATTCAGATTCGTAATGCTCAATCCAACACAAAGAACCTCAAAGAGTGCCCCAAGATTTCTACCGGAGAAACAAAGACAAGAACGTGCATCAACCCCTATGCATAGATTACCCCAATGTCACCTCGGGAATCCGCGAGTTGAGTGCCAAAACATATATCAAGTGAATCAATATAATATCCCATTGTCACCACGGGTATTCGTATGCAAGACATATATCAAGTGCTCTCAAATCCATAAAAGTATTCAATCCGATAAAACAAAATCTCAAAGGGAAAACTCAATTCATCACAACAAGATAGAGAGGGGAAAACACCATATGATCCGACTATATTAACAAAGCCCGCGATACATAAAGATTGTGCATCTCAAGAACATGAGAGAGAGAGATTAAACACATAGCTACCGGTACAAACCCTTAGCCCCGAGGGTAGACTACTCCCTCCTCATCATGGTGGCCGCCGGGATGATGAAGATGGCCACCGATGATGATTTCCCCCTCCGGCAGGGTGCCGGAACGGGGTCTAGATTGGATCTCGTGGATACAGAGGCCTTGCGGCGGCGGAACTTCTGATCTAGGGTCTCTGCGATGGTTTTTGGAATATTTGGCAAGTTATAGGGCGAAGAGGCGGTGCGGGAGGCCAACAAGGTGGGCACAACCCACCGGGGCGCGCCTGGAGGCCCAGGCGCGCCCTGGTGGGTTGTGCCCCCCTCGGGGCACCCCGCCTGGTGCTACTCTCGCCCATTGGATGTCTTCTGGTCCATAAAAAATCCACAAAAAGTTTCGCTGCATTTGGACTCTGTTTGATATTGATTTTCTGCGATGTAAAAAACAAGCAAAAACAGCAACTGGCACTGGGCACTATGTCAATAGGTTAGTCCCAAAAAATGATATAAAGTTGCTATAAAATGATGTAAAACATCCAAGAATGATAATATAGCAGCATGAATACTTCATAGATTATAGATACGTTGGAGACGTATCAGGTTACGATATGTGCAATTGAAACTCTAGGTATGGACATGCAACTGGTAGAGTTGTAAAAATGTGCCACTTGTAGAGTTTGCAACCATGTTGAAGAAATTCAGTTGCAGTTGAAGTGATACTTGTTGTCGCGTGTCTGGTGGCAGACATGCAACTACCCCATCCCGAAGAAACATCACTAAGTTACAGTCGTGTTGAAGATATGCAGTTGTAGTCAAATGTGAGACTTGCAGTTGTGTGCCTAGTGGAAGGCATGCACCTATCCCTCCTAGATGATAAAACATCATACACTTGAAATCACGTTGAAGACATGCAGTTGCAGACGGAGACGACACTTTGTGTGTCTCATGGCAGACATGCACTACCCCTCCCTGTGGACAAACACTACAATATTGCAGTCACGTTGAATGCATCTAGTTGAAGTTAGAGACGACACATGCATTTGTGTGCCTAGTGACAGACATGCAACTGCCCCCCTTCATCCACGACAAAGCACCACCTAGTTTTGTTCGTGTTTAAGACATGCAGTTGCATTGAAGGCGACAATTGAAGTTGTGTGCCTAGTGGCAAACATGAAATTGCCCCTACCTTGCAACAAAACAACAGAGTTGCAGTTTGTGTTAAAGACATGTGGTTGTAGTCGGTGGTGACACTTCAGTTGTGTGACGTGAAAAACTACAACTGTCCCCATCCCTTGACAAAATACCACTGAGTCGTTGTTGCATTGAAGGCATGCAGTTACAGCCGGGGGTGACACTTGCAGTTGCATTCGTAGTAGCAGACAAGCGACTGCCCCTAGCCGGCAAAATCACCACTGAGTTGCAGTTGCATTGCAAACTTGTAGTTGGAGTAGGGGGGTCACTTGCACTTGTGTGCCTAGTGGCAAACATACAACCCCCCCCCCCCTTCCCACCTACCCATGGCAAAACAACATAGTTGTAGTCACGTTAAAGACATGTATTTACAATTGTGGGCGACACTCGCAGTTCCAGTTGAGTTTGTTTAGCAATACCGACAAATAAAATCAAATTATTTACACGTCTATAATATCTAAATAGTCCATCCCCACTATCCTATTTCTCTTGACATGCAGCCTATCCACCTCAGCAATCTAGCCACATCAGCAACTTTTACCACGTCGTGCATTCCATTGCCAGCGTACAGAATCCATTGAAGACAAGCAATCGAAGATGCAGGGCCGGTCCTGAGATTTTGGGGGCCCGGGGCAAAATTAAAACTCGGGGCCCTTTGTTATATAAATGCCATAACAATAATAATCAACATATGTATGTGTATATGTCCCCCAAAAAATGTGTATATTTGAAATGTAACAATAACGCTTGGGATCCGTGTCACAAAGGTTTTGCAACTGTATCTGATGGCCTATGAAGGAATCTATCACAAGAAATCCTTGAAAATACAGAGTTTGTTTATTGTCAAGCTATACTATAACTACGAAGGAATTTATCACAAGACATCCTTGAGACAAGTGACTAAAAGAGTAGTTCTTGGACTGACTATTGCGAAGGTTATTATTCTAAATCGAAGTATCAAAGAAAATTAAGATAGATGAGCAAATCCATCTGAAGATATGGAAAATATAGATGAGCAAATCCATCTGAAGATATGGAAAATATTATTTCATTCTTTAAAAGTTAAATCAATGGTATTGTGATACTACAGAGTAATTCTTACCTAGTCTAGAAAATTTGCAAACTAAGAGTAAATTACCCCATTGCACCGGTCCTCTGAAAACTATACGCCAAGAATATCATCCAGAACATCACTCCTCGTTTTTATCTGTTCCAGATCTATACCAGTAGACCAATATTGTCAAATAGCATAAATAAACGGTTGATGATACGTACACAACACGCAGCGCCTGCACGCCGTCGGCCTATGTCACTTGCAGTCAGGGCCTCCTCCTCGACTCCTCGAGCAAGCTCATATGCGGCGATCTCGGCGTCAGGCGAACTGGCGGCGCTCGTCAGGGGCGTGATGCGCTCTCATAGATTCTGATCGATGCGTTTTTCAGGTAGCTTTTACTACTTGGGTCAGGTCCAATGACAGTTTTCTTTAGTGCTAGCCAGTAGGCCTAATGTAGAAATATATATACTTGGGCTGGCCCAATGGCAGATTTTTGGGGACAGTTTTCTTCGTATCTGTTGCCTTTGTTTTATGCGACAAGCTAGCGTTGGAAGAACAGCTACGAAGCTTGTTGCTGGGACCTCCTATTCAGCGCGTTCAGCGCCGCTGAATCAAACTGGCGCTCACATCGGCGACCTGGTGGGCCGGCCCACGAACACAGCAGCAGCGAGAAAAATCCAAAAAAAGAATATGTTGCGACCTGGATTCGAAATCGCGCCGCTACATAACTGCATGCACTTCGCTAACCACCAGAGCCTTCTCATACTACTGATCCTTAATACCGCGAAACATTTAAGGAGAATTCCAGCCGCGCTGTTCCAAAAATTTACAAGTTCACAGATTTAAAAAAAGGTTCACAAATTTGTTTCAAAAAGAAAAGGTTCACGTATTCAAAAAAGCTCACGAAAATTGAAAAAAAATCATCATAAAAAAGTTCACTAATTTCAGAAAAGTTAAAGGAATTTAAAAAGTTCACGGATCAAAAAAGTTCACAAAATACAAAATAGTTCAAAAAAATGGAAAAAACATCGTCCATTTTAAAAAAAGTTCACTGATTTTGAAAAAAAAAATCATCGCCTTTCATTAAAGTTCATGAATTTTGAAAAAAAATTCATCTATATTATAAAAGTTCATCGATTTAGAAAAGAGTTCATTGAATATGAAAAAAGTTCACGAAATTTGAAACAAAAAAGTTCGTCGAATTAGGAAAAGGTTCATCGATTTTGAGAAATAGTTCATCATTTTTTAAAGAAGTTCACAAACATAAAAAAGTTCACCGATTTTGGAAAAAGTTTTAAAAGTTCATCGTTTTAGAAAAAAAGTTCATCATTTTCGAAAAAAAATCATCGATTTTGACATAAAATTAATCAAGTTTGAAAAAAAAGTTCATCAATTTTGAAAAAAATTCATCGAATTTGGAAAAAGTTCATCGAATTTGGATTTGTTTTTATCAAATTTGAAAAAAGTTCATTGAATTAGAAAAAAATCGTCAAAATTTAAAAAGGGTCATCAAATTTTAGAAATGTAGATGGATTTGAACAAAAACATTGAACGAGGAAGAAGGAAAAATAAAACAGAAAAACGTTAATAGAAAACAGAAAAAACGAAAAATAAAAAACAGAAAAAGGAAAAAAAGATGATAAGTAAAGAAAGTGATGGAACTTTAGCGCATCAGGGTCCTATGGCGTTGTGGTTACCAGTACGCGCCTAAACCAGCGAGTCCTTGGTTCGATTCCTTGATATTGCGGAATTTTTTCGTGAATACACGAACGAAAGAGCTAAATGGGCCGAGCCTAGCTAAATCGCCTGCACGCGCCGGTTTGCAGAAAACCGAAGATACCGGCGCCTGCAGCGCCAAATAGGTTTTGCCCTTGTTGCTTGATGACCCACAAGTATATGGGATCAATTGTAGCCTTTTCGATAAGTAAGAGTGTCGAACCCAACGAGGAGCAAAAAGAAATGACAAGTGGTTTTCAGCAAGGTAATATCTGCAAGTACTGAAATTGTAAGTAACAGAGTAGTTTGATTGCAAGATAACTTGTAACGAGCAAGTATCGGTAATAGTAATAAAAGTGCAGCAAGGTAGCACAATCCTTTTGGGACAAAGGACAGGCCAAAACGGTCTCTTATAATAAGCAAAGCGTTTTTGAGGGTACACGGGAATTTCATCTAGTCACTTTCGTCATGTTGGTTCGATTCGTGTTCGCTACTTTGATAATTTGATATGTGGGTGGACCGGTGCTTAGGTGCTGTTCTTACTTGAACAAACCTCCTACTTATGATTAACCCCCTCGCAAGCATCCGCAACTACGAGAAAAGTATTAAGAATAAATTCTAACCATAGCATTAAACTTTTGGATCCAATCGGTCCCTTACGGAATAGCGCATAAACTAGGGTTTAAGCTTCTGCCACTCTCGCAACCCATCATCTAATAACTACTCCACAATGCATTCCCTTAGACCCAAATATGGTGAAGTGTCATGTAGTCGACGTTCACATGACACCACTAAGGGAATCACAACATACACACTATCAAAATATCGAACACATATCAAGTTCACATGATTACTTGCAACATGATTTCTCCCGTGACCTCAAGAACAAAAGTAACTACTCACAAATGATAATCATGCTCAAGATCAGAGGGGTATTAAATAGCATATTGGATCTGAACATATAATCTTCCACCGAATAAACCATATAGTAATCAACTACAAGATATAATCAACACTACTAGTCACCCACAAGCACCAATCTATAGTTCCGGTACAAAGATTGAACACAAGAGATGAACTAGGGTTTGAGAGGAGATGGTGCTGTTGAAGATGTTGATGGAGATTTCCCTCCCCAAGATGGGAGAGTTGTTGGTGATGATGATGACGATGATTTCTCCCTCCGGGAGGGAAGTTCCCCCGGCGGAATCGCTCCGCCGGAGGGCAAAAGTGCTCCTGCCCAAGTTCCGCCTCGAGACGGCGGCGCTCCATCCCGAAAGTCCTCTCCTTATTTTTTCTAGGTCAAAATGACTTATATACCAGGAGATGGGCACCGGAGGTGGGCCGAGGGGAGCACAACCCACCCGGGCGCGCCTGGGCTCCCTGGCGCGCCCAGGTGGGTTGTGCCCACCTGGTGGGCCCCCTCTGGTACTTATTGGCTCAAACATTCCTCATTTATTCCATAAAAAATCTCCGTGAAGTTTCAGCTCATTTGGAGTTGTGCAGAATAGGTAGCCTGACGTAGCTTTTTCAGGTCCAGATTTCCAGCTGCCGGAATTCTCCCTCTTTGTGTATACCTTGCATATTATGAGAGAAAAGGCATTAGAATTACTCCAAAAAGCATTATTATGCATAAAAACATCATAAATAACAGTAGGAAAACATGATGCAAAATGAACGTATCAACTCCCCCAAGCTTAGACCTCGCTTGTCCTCAAGCGAAAACCGAAATCGAAAAACATGTCCATATGCTTAGAGAGAGAGGTGTCGATAAAAACAAAATACAGACATAGAAGCATCATGTGCATTATTGTAACAGCAACAAACTTTAACATAAAACTTTTATCATAGACTTCTCATGAGTAAGTAACAATTCATCACACTATCGAAGTATAAAGCATAAACTCTATTAGAAACCAACAAACTATGTTCTCAGTCAACTTTGCAACTACAATTCATCATCTTTTTAGGAAGGGTCACGTATCGGAGCCTTTAGGCAAGTCCACATACTCAACCATCATATAGTCTTCTATGATTGCTAACACTCACCGCATACACATGAGCAAAACGTTTCAACCGAACACATAGAAAGATAGGGGCTTTATAGTTTCGCCTCCCAAGGTATTCACCTCAAGGGTGATGTCAACAATAATAACTCATGCTACCCATATTCAACTGGACATATGTGCCTAGATCTTTCCTCACCACATGATGCTTGCCAAAGGAAAAAAATAAAAGGAAAAGAGAGAAGAACTTTGACTCTTGCATGAAAATAAATACATAAAAGTAAAAGATAGGCCCTTCGCAGAGGGAAGCAGAGGTTGCCATGCACTTATTTGTTTGTATGCTCAACCCCTTAGTGCAAGAGAACGTCATGTTATATTGCCCCTTGTGATGGCGACCTTTATTATGCAATCTGTCGCTTTTATTTCTTCACCATCACAAGTTCGTACAACGCTCAATTTTCTCTTACACTTTTAGAAGCAATTTTTATTGCCTTATTGCACCGATGACAACTTACTTGAAGGATCTTACTCAATACATAGGTAGGTATGGTGGACTCTTGGAAATAAGATTTGGGTTTAAGGGTTTTTGGATGCACAAGTAGTATCTCTACTTAGTGCGGAATTTTTGGCTAGCAAAGATGGGGGCAAGCACCACATGTTGAAGGATATATGACAATATAACTTCTATGTGAATATGAACAAACATAAATCATTAAGTTGTCTTCCTTGTCCAACGTCAACAATTTTGGCATATAATATTTTGATGGGGGCTCACAATCACAAAAGATTTCTATGATAGTGTATTTATATGTGAATCTTCTCTTCCCTTATTAATTCTTTCATGAGTTGCATCATTGACTAATGCTATGTTTGTGAACCTCTAATAAAATTTTCTACTTATACTTTTCCTTATGTGGTGTTATCACCTACCATAGGATTAGCATATGATCTTTTCATTTATTTCTTTTCTTTTTATTGCAACAAGAAAGTAAAGAAAGCAAAAACTCAAACTAAACTTTATTTTATATCTCGCACATGATTACAAGGATAGATCACTAAGCAAGCTCTCAAAAAGAAAGGATCGAAAACTTTTATTCATCTAAAGCAAAAGATCGAACTAAGAAAAGTAAAGGCAAAAGGTAGTGGAGGTGATACGATACCGGGGCACCTCCCCCAAGCTTGGCGAAAGCCAAGGGGAGTGCCCATACCCGATACTCAATTTTCTTTTGGTGGTGAAGAAGGAGGTGGTGATGAAGTGGAGGGTTTGTCCTTCTTCTTCAGCTTACGCTTGAGGATGGAATTTTCCTCCTTCAATTCACCGGTCTCCTGCTCAAGCTCCAGTACCTTCTTACATAAATCTTGCTTATTTTCCTACAAAGGGCGGAAGGGTATAAATTGAACCTTAGGCCTCTTTGCTTTGTTGGGGAGGCTTGACTTCTTGAATTCCACATGCATGTCTCCAGGTTGAGGCAATGGGGCCTCGTCCTCATCCGAGCTTGTCTCCTCCTTCTTGTGACGCCCCCGGCCCAATCGTGCACTAATCATACACGCAAATGCACACGATCAAGCCTAAGGACTCACGGGAAGATATCACAACACAACTCTAAAACATAAATAAAGTCATACAAGCTTTATATTACAAGCCAGGGGCCTCGAGGGCTCGAATACATAAGCTTGCGTACAAGCATCAGCGGAAGCATCAGATATCTGAGTACAGATATTAAAAGAGAAACAGAAAGGCCTTTAGGAAGGCGGGGCAAAATAAAACACTACGATCGAAAGGCGTAGGCCTCCTGCCTGGGACCCTCCGATCCTACTCCTGGTCGTCGGTCAGCTCGTAGAAGTATCCATCCTCTGGGTAGTAGTAGTAGTCGATCGACGGGGCATCTGTCTCAGGGGGCTCCGTCATCTTGATACGACAAACTGATATGGGGAGAAAAGGAAAACAAAGCAACCGTGAGTACTCAGAAGTACTCAGCAAGCAAGGATCTACACTACATATGCAACATTTTCAAAGGGAGGCTGTATATGTGGACTGGGCTGCAGAAATGCCAGAATAGAGAGAAGGCCTAGTCCTATCGAAGACTAGCATCTTCAGCGGTCTTGCAGCAGTAGAAGAGAGTAGAACAGTTCAATATAATGAAGCAGTATCATTAAGTCTCATCCTCACCCAGAGATCCTTTCTCGACTCCCTGCGAGAAAGCAATCCCAGAGCCATACAGTCATCAACCTCGTCCGGAGATCCCTTCTCGACTCCCTGCGAGAAGCAATCCCAGAGCGAGTATCCAAGTATCCAGTTCTAAATTGTATCAATCAGGATACAACTCCGAGTGTCCTTTACCGTAGGACCGGCTATCGATAGAAGTGTTCTTCCCTGCAGGGGTGCACCAACTTACCCAACACGCTCGATTAACTCCGGCCGGACACACTTTCCTGGGTCATGCCCGGCCTCGGTCAAACGACACATCGCAGCCCTACCTACAGCTCAGCAGAGAGGTCCCCGCCGGTCTACATCCTAAGCGCTCAGGGGTCTTGGGCCATCGCCCTGTGCACTCCGGGTCGTTGCGAGCAGGGTGAAGCCAGGCACCCGGAGGGCGCCGGTCCGTCCCGGCCGCAAGGCTGAACTAGACGTCTGACAGAGCTTTCGGCTGATGCTACGATGCAGAACGCCCATACTATGCCCACGTGATGGTTAGTGCTATCAGACCAGAGGCCTGCTCGGACCAAATATCCAAATCGTTAGGACTAGGGGCTTGCGGTAACGAGCAGAGACTCACGAAAGATGTGACCCCGTCGCCCCGTCTCGAGGACTTGCTGCAAGGGTTAAGAATGCCCGGCCGCGCCTCGTATTCACCACTCGGGCACCACACTGGCACCCGTCTTCACAACATTCGCCTCTCAGGCGCACGCGGGTACCCCTCAGGGTCGACCCGCCTATCCAAGTAACATTGTAAAGTCCAAGTATCCGTGTGTCCATAACATCAGGGAATCCGAGGTATCACCCTCATTGGATTCCTACTCGATGTGTCTGTCAAGGTGAACTCGGAGGATTCACCCTCGATGGGTTCACACTTGATGTGTTGCACGACAGCGTCGTTACCGGAAGTGGCGAAGGAGGAATCACCCTCGATGACCACGACCGAATAGCTACTCTATAGAGTTAACATCAGAAGTGCTACATGAGGTTTCACCCTCGGCACTCGATAGTAACGATGCAGTGTCGTTACAACTAAGGGGGGTGATGTGCGGTGTCGGGGCCTGGTCTTCAATCCCGTTGATCAGGTCTTCTGACGATCCAGCGCGGCAGTCGGGATAAGTGGGGTCACTGATAGGTCTCTACCCAGCCTAGACTAAACAGTTTAGGATATGCAGGTAATTATCAACAGCAGGTTACAATGAACAGGCTATGCATCAGAATAGGTAAAGCAGTAGAAGCAGCAATTCTAATGCAAGCATGAGAAATAGAATGGGCGATATCGGGATGATCAAAAGGGGGGGGCTTGCCTGGTTGCTCGGCGGCAAGGGCAAGGTCGTCAGTGGCGTCGTCGGTCTCTGGAGCTGCGTCGGTCTCGGGGACGACGTCGGTGTCGGGGGCTACCGAGAGAGAAGAGGGGGAGGAAACAGTATAAATACACAGCAAACATGAGCATGACAAATACGATACACGGTGCTAGGGGTAGTCTAACGCAGTACTACACGTATCAAACGGAGCGGGAGAATATCTGACGATATTTCCCGGGTCTTTGGAATTATTGGACAGACTATCCGGAGGAAGACGGTTCCATGTTCGGATAGTTAGGGACGTGTGACGGACGAACGGACCGCGTGTTCGGATTCGTCTCATCGTTCTGAGCAACTTTCATGTACAAAGTTTTTCGATCTGAGCTACGGATTATTTTATATGATTTTCTAAAGCTTTTATTAATTTCTGGAATTTAATTATTTATTTAAATCAAACATTATCCGAAACAGTAATTGATGACATCAGCATGACATCATGCTGACGTCAGCTGTCAACCTGACACGTGGGTCCCACCTGTCATAGACTGTTAGGTTAATTAGTGATTAGCTAACTAATTACTATTTAATTAAACTAATTAATTAAACTAGGTTAATCTAAACAGGGTTAATTAAATTAATTATTCCACTAATTAATTAATTAACTAATTATTAATTTTAATAATTTTATTTTATTTTTATTTCTACAGGGGCTGGGCCCCGTTCGTCAGTGGGTCAGGGGGCGGGGCCCCACATGGCAGTGGCCCAGGGGGGCAAATGGTGCGGGCGACGGGTGCGGGCGCGGCGTCGCCCGACGCCGGGTACGGCGAGGTCACGGCGCCGGCCAGGTGGGCGCAGGCCGCGGTGGCCGAAGGCACCGCGGCCAGGCAGGGGGGCGGCGGCTCGGCTGCGAGCTGCGGCTGCAGGGGGCGCAGGCAGCAGCGCGAGTGGCGGCGAGCAGTGCTGCGCGGCAGAGCAGCAGCAGCCGGACGCGGGCGGCCGGAGCAGCGAGCGGCTGCGGGTGCGGGTGCGGCTGCAGCGATGAGAGGGCGAGGCGAGCAGGCAGTGCGCGCACGGGTGCGGGTGGGCGCGACCGCAGGCGAGCAGCGCCGAGGGGAGAGAGGGAGGCCGCGGCGAGCTCACCCCGTTTGCAGGGGAACGCCGGCGAGGCTCGATGGCGACCGGCGAGGAGGGGGTGAGGCGGCGAGGAAGCAGTCCGGCGAGGTGGCTCCGGCGACGGCGGTCCGGCGAACGGACGGCGATTGTGGCGTACGGTGGTCGATCTTGTCTTGTCTCTATCCCTATCTCGTTCTGGCGGGGGGGGGGGGGGAATGAGGGGATCGGCTAGGGTTTCGAGGGCAAGGGGTAGGTAGCACGGGGTGGGCCGGCCTGGTGGGTTAGCTGGGCCAAAGCCCAGTTAGTCCGGGGGGGCTTTTCTTTTTCTTTTATTTATTCCCATTTCTCTGTTTTGTAAATAGTTAGGCCACCAAATGACTTTTACAAAATTAGTGACCTAGCTCATAAAATACAGGGCAATATATCCTAACACCAAAAACTAGTTTGGTCAAAACATAATTGCATATTTAATTTAGATTTAATTAAAAGGCTTGTAAATATTATTTTCAGCCACTGTTAAAAGAGGGTTGGGCCTCCTAATTAATTTATTTATTGTTGGTTTCAATTTTAGAATGGTCTCTGCAATATTTGTTATTTATCGAACATTTTAGTTCTTATGTTGGACCACTTTTATATTTCACTTTCATTTAAATTTGAATTTTGACTTAGGAGTTGAAATGCAATATGATGTTAATGATGATCATGCACTGTTAATCATGCTGACTTGGCATTATCAAAATGGGATTACTGTGGCTAACCACTGGGGGTGTTACAAATCTCCTCTACTAACAAGAATTCTCGTCCCGAGAATTAAGAGGTAGAAGGAAAAAGTTCGGGATATTCCGCACGAAGATTATTCTCGCGTTCCCAAGTGGCTTCATCTTCGGTATGATTTGACCACTGCACTTTTAGGAACTTGGTAACCTTCTGACGGGTCCGACGTTCAGCTTCATCGAGAATGCGGATCGGATGCTCCTTATAAGAAAGATCATCTTGCAATTCGAGCATCTCGTGATCCACAGCTCGGTGCGGAGATTCCTTGAAGCATTGACGAAGTTGCGACACATGGAAGACGTCGTGGATATGGGAGAATTGCGGCAGCAATTCCAATTTATACGCCACCTGACCACGTCTAGCAATAATGCGGAAAGGACCAATGTAGCGTGGAGCTAGCTTGCCCTTGATTCCAAAACGGTGAGTGCCCTTCATAGGAGTGACTCGCAGATAAGCCTGATCACCAGGTTGATAAGTCAAACCCCATCGTTTGTGATCATAGTTGCTCTTCTGGCGGTCCTGAGCCGCCTTGAGATTTTCCCGGACAATACGAACTTGTTCTTCGGCGTGTTGAATAATATCCGGACCCACGAGCGGTCGTTCCCTAGTTTCTGACCAATTCAGAGGGGTTCGACACTTACGTCCATAGAGTACTTCGAAGGGAGCCATTTTCAAGCTGGCTTGATAGCTGTTGTTGTAAGAGAATTTGGCATACGGGAGAGATTCTTCCCACTTCTTGCCGAATGAAATAACACAAGCCCGAAGCATGTCTTCAAGCACTTGATTGACTCGTTCGACTTGGCCTTGGGATTGGGGGTGATAAGCTGAACTCCAGGTAATATGAGTTCCCATAGCTTCTTGAAAACTTTCCCAGAACTTTGAGGTGAAAAGACCGCCACGGTCCGAACTGATCTCCTTCGGAATACCGTGGAGTGAAACAATTCTGGAGATATACAACTCTGCTAACTGACTAGCAGTGATAGTTTCTTTGATAGGCAGAAAGTGTGCAACTTTAGAGAGTTGGTCGACGACGACAAGAATAGCATCGTGACCCTTCTGTGACCTGGGGAGTCCTGTAATGAAATCCATCTGAACCTTATCCCATTTCTACAGAGGAATAGGAAGTGGTTGCAGAATTCCAGCTGGTTTCTGATGTTCTGCTTTAACGCGACGACACACATCACATTCAGCAACATAACGAGCAATGTCCTGCTTCATTCTAGACCACCAGTACCTTTGACAGAGATCACGATACATCTTGGTGCTACCCGGATGAATAGACAGCGGGGTATCATGTGCCTCCTTCATGACTTTGTCAGCCATGAGTTCGAAGCGAGGTACGACAATGCGGTTTCTGAAATACAAGGTTCCATCTTCAGACAGCGAGAAATCCCTGTACTTTTGAAGGTGAAGATCTTTCTTCATCAGATCAATTTCAGCATCTTTAGCTTGCGCATTCTTAACAGCTTTCTCAAGATCTGGTTGTATCACAAGGTTATTAAGAGAGCCCTGTGGAACAATACGCAGATTCAGCTTGCACAGTTCTTCAAAAAGACGAGGTTGAGCTCGCTTAACCATGAGGTTGTCGCAATAGGACTTGCGGCTTAAGGCATCAGCCATCATGTTAGCCTTGCCAGGGGTATAAGAAATACCCAAATCATAGTCGGCAATGGCCTCCATCCATCTTTGCTGACGGAGGTTTAGAGATGGTTGAGTGAACAAGTACTTTAGACTTTTATGATCCGTGTAGATCTCGCAACGATTACCGAGAAGGTAATGTCGCCACAACTGCAATGCATAGATCACAGAAGCTAGTTCTAGATCATGTACCGGATAATTCTCTTCATGTGGGCGCAACTGACGAGAGCCATAAGCAATCACCTTACGCTCTTGCATTAGGACACAACCTAATCCTTCACGGGATGCATCACAATAAATCACAAAGTCTTTGCGGGTATCTGGAGGAGACAGTACTGGGGCAGATGTCAGCTTGTCTTTGAGTGTCTGGAAACTTTCCTGACATTTTTCTGTCCATTCAAATTTAACGCCCTTGTGAAGCAGATCAGTCAGGGGCTTAACAATCTTAGAAAAGTTCTCGACAAAATGGCGGCAATAACTTGCAAGGCCGAGAAAACTTCTGACTTGCTTGACATTCTTCGGAGGAGTCCAGTCAAGAATAGCCTGAACTCGTTCTGGGTTAACGGCGATGCCATCTTTGGAAATCACATGACCAAGGTAAGTTACTTCAGAAAGCCAGAATTCACATTTGGAGTATTTGGCATACAACTGGTGTTCTCGGAGCCTTTCCAGTACAAGACGGAGGTGTTCGGCATGTTCTTCCTTATTCTTCGAATATACCAGAATATCATCTAGATAAACCACGACGAACTTATCAAGGTAATCCATGAAGATATAATTCATCAGACGGGAGAATGTGGCTGGAGCATTTGTTAAGCCAAATGACATGACGGTGTACTCGTAGGAGCCATAACGAGTAACAAATGCAGTCTTCGGAATATCCTCTTCACGAACACAGATCTGATGATAACCCAACCTCAAGTCGAGTTTAGAAAACACCGATGATCGATCAACTTGCTGGATCCTACTCTCCGTGTGCACTCTGATGCAGAATCCGGTCTTATCGAATGACAACTCGGAGTATAACTCGGAGAGAAAGGTTAAACAAAACAATGGAAAGGAAAATGATTATCAGACTAATCAGATCAATATCAGGGAAATCGCACAGATATCCAGCTCTCCGGGTGGACGAGAATTACGAGATCCTAAGTGGCGGCGTTAGTAAAATTTTAACCCGAATAGAAGAGAGATCAGAGTCCCAGAGTAAAGACGAGGAATAAAAGATACTAATACCACCCAATTGGCGACATGGGCCCGTAAGCCACACAGCCAAGTTAGTAAAATAGTTTTCGGTTACTAGACTCAACTTCGGCCAAGGAGTTGGAAAGGGGGGTTCCTACAGTCAGTCGGCTCTGATACCAACTTGTGACGCCCCCGGCCCAATCATGCACTAATCATACACGCAAATGCACATGATCAAGCCTAAGGACTCATGGGAAGATATCACAACACAACTCTAAAACATAAATAAAGTCATACAAGCTTTATATTACAAGCCAGGGGCCTCGAGGGCTCGAATACATAAGCTTGCGTACAAGCATCAGCGGAAGCATCAGATATCTGAGTACAGATATTAAAAGAGAAACAGAAAGGCCTTTAGGAAGGCGGGGCAAAATAAAACACTACGATCGAAAGGCATAGGCCTCCTGCCTGGGACCCTCCGATCCTACTCCTGGTCGTCGGTCAGCTCGTAGAAGTATCCATCCTCTGGGTAGTAGTAGTAGTCGATCGACGGGGCATCTGTCTCAGGGGGCTCCGTCATCTTGATACGACAAACTGATATGGGGAGAAAAGGAAAACAAAGCAACCGTGAGTACTCAGAAGTACTCAGCAAGCAAGGATCTACACTACATATGCAACATTTTCAAAGGGAGGCTGTATATGTGGACTGGGCTGCAGAAATGCCAGAATAGAGAGAAGGCCTAGTCCTATCGAAGACTAGCATCTTCAGCGGTCTTGCAGCAGTAGAAGAGAGTAGAACAGTTCAATATAATGAAGCAGTATCATTAAGTCTCATCCTCACCCAGAGATCCTTTCTCGACTCCCTGCGAGAAAGCAATCCCAGAGCCATACAGTCATCAACCTCGTCCGGAGATCCCTTCTCGACTCCCTGCGAGAAGCAATCCCAGAGCCATAGTATCCAAGTATCCAGTTCTAAATTGTATCAATCAGGATACAACTCCGAGTGTCCTTTACCGTAGGACCGGCTATCGATAGAAGTGTTCTTCCCTGCAGGGGTGCACCAACTTACCCAACACGCTCGATTAACTCCGGCCGGACACACTTTCCTGGGTCATGCCCGGCCTCGGTCAAACGACACACCGCAGCCCTACCTACAGCTCAGCAGAGAGGTCCCCGCCGGTCTGCATCCTAAGCGCTCAGGGGTCTTGGGCCATCGCCCTATGCACTCCGGGTCGTTGCGAGCAGGGTGAAGCCAGGCACCCGGAGGGCGCCGGTCCGTCCCGGCCGCAAGGCTGAACTAGACGTCTGACAGAGCTTTCGGCTGATGCTACGATGCAGAACGCCCATACTATGCCCACGTGATGGTTAGTGCTATCAGGCCAGAGGCCTGCTCGGATCAAATATCCAAATCGTTAGTGGACTAGGGCTTGCGGTAACGAGCAGAGACTCATGAAAGATGTGACCCCGTCGCCCCGTCTCGAGGACTTGCTGCAAGGGTTAAGAATGCCCGACCGCGCCTCGTATTCACCACTCGGGCACCACACTGGCACCCGTCTTCACAACATTCGCCTCTCAGGCGCACGCGGGTACCCCTCAGGGTCGACCCGCCTATCCAAGTAACATTGTAAAGTCCAAGTATCCGTGTGTCCATAACATCAGGGAATCCGAGGTATCACCCTCATTGGATTCCTACTCGATGTGTCTATCAAGGTGAACTCGGAGGATTCACTCTCGATGGGTTCACACTTGATGTGTTGCACGACAGCGTCGTTACCGGAAGTGGCGAAGGAGGAATCACCCTCGATGACCACGACCGAATAGCTACTCTACAGAGTTAACATCAGAAGTGCTACATGAGGTTTCACCCTCGGCACTCGATAGTAACGCTGCAGTGTCGTTACAATTAAGGGGGGTGATGTGCGGTGTCGGGGCCTGGTCTTCAATCCCGTTGATCAGGTCTTCTGACGATCCAGCGTGGCAGTCGGGATAAGTGGGGTCACTGATAGGTCTCTACCCAGCCTAGACTAAACAGTTTAGGATATGCAGGTAATTATCAACAGCAGGTTACAATGAACAGGCTATGCATCAGAATAGGTAAAGCAGTAGCAGCAGCAATTCTAATGCAAGCATGAGAAATAGAATGAGCGATATCGGGATGATCAAAAGGGGGGGCTTGCCTGGTTGCTCGGCGGCAAGGGCAAGGTCGTCAGTGGCGTCATCGGTCTCCGGAGCTGCGTCGGTCTCGGGGACGACGTCGGTGTCGGGGGCTACCGAGAGAGAAGAGCGGGAGGAAACAGTATAAATACACAGCAAACATGAGCATGACAAATACGATACACGGTGCTAGGGGTAATCTAACGCAGTACTACACGTATCAGACGGAGCGGGAGAATATCTGACGATATTTCCCGGGTCTTTGGAATTATCGGACAGACGATCCGGAGGGGGACGGTTCCATGTTCGGATAGTTAGGGACGTGTGACGGACGAACGGACCGCGTGTTTGGATTCGTCTCGTCGTTCTGAGCAACTTTCATGTACAAAGTTTTTCGATCTGAGCTACAGATTATTTTATATGATTTTCTAAAGCTTTTATTAATTTCTGGAATTTAATTATTTATTTAAATCAAACATTATCCGAAACAGTAATTGATGACGTCAACATGACATCATGCTGACGTCAGCTGTCAACCTGACACGTGGGTCCCACCTATCATAGACTGTTAGGTTAATTTGTGATTAGCTAACTAATTACTATTTAATTAAACTAATTAATTAAACTAGGTTAATCTAAACAGGGTTAATTAAATTAATTATTCCACTAATTAATTAATTAACTAATTATTAATTTTAATAATTTTATTTTATTTTTATTTCTACAGGGGCTGGGCCCCGTTCGTCAGTGGGTCAAGGGGCGGGGCCCCACATGGCAGTGGCCCAGGGGGGCAAATGGTGCGGGCGACGGGTGCGGGCGCGGCGTCGCCCGACGCCGGGAACGGCGAGGTCACGGCGCCGGCCAGGTGGGCACAGGCCGCGGTGGCCGAAGGCAGCGCGGCCAAGCAGGGGGGCGGCGGCTCGGCTGCGAGCTGCGGCTGCAGGGGGCGCAGGCAGCAGCGCGAGTGGCGGCGAGCAGTGCTGTGCGGCAGAGCAGCAGCAGCCGGACGCGGGCGGCCGGAGCAGCGAGCGGCTGCGGGTGCGGCTGCAGCGATGAGAGGGCGAGGCGAGCAGGCAGTGCGCGCACGGGTGCGGGTGGGCGCGGCCGCAGGCGAGCAGCGCCGAGGGGAGAGAGGGAGGCCGCGGCGAGCTCACCCCGTTTGCAGGGCAACGCCGGCGAGGCTCGATGGCGACCGGCGAGGAGGGGGTGAGGCGGCGAGGAAGCAGTCCGGCGAGGTGGCTCCGGCGACGGCGGTCCGGCGAACGGCGGCGAGGGGCGACGGGGTCGAGCGGTCGGGCTCGATCCCGATCGAGTCGCGGGGGGGGGGGGGGGGAATGAGGGGGATCCGGCTAGGGTTTCGAGGGCAAGGGGATAGGTAGGCACGGGGTGGGCCGGCCTGGTGGGTTAGCTGGGCCAAAGCCCAGTTAGTCCGGGGGGGGGCTTTTCTTTTTCTTTTATTTATTCCCATTTCTCTGTTTTGTAAATAGTTAGGCCACCAAATGACTTTTACAAAATTAGTGACCTAGCTCATAAAATACAGGGCAATATATCCTAACACCAAAAACTAGTTTGGTCAAAACATAATTTCATATTTAATTTAGATTTAATTAAAAGGCTTGTAAATATTATTTTCAGCCACTGTTAAAAGAGGTTTGGGCCACCTAATTAATTTATTTATTGTTGGTTTCAATTTTAGAATGGTCTCTGCAATATTTGTTATTTATCGAACATTTTAGTTCTTATGTTGGACCACTTTTATATTTCACTTTCATTTAAATTTGAATTTTGACTTAGGAGTTGAAATGCAATATGATGTTAATGATGATCATGCACTGTTAATCATGCTGACTTGGCATTATCAAAATGGGATTACTGTGGCTAACCACTGGGGGTGTTACACTTCTCTCTGGGATAATAGTCTTCCTCTTCCTCCGAAGTCCAGCCATAATGCTCCACGTCCCCATAAGACTTGGGATTTGCGATAAAATCAGCAACATAGCTCTCGCCCTCAGAGTCTTGGGATGACATATTTTTAGATCTATAAAGAAAACAACAAGAAAAGAAGACAGAAGATTTCTCCGCGATACGGTGGTCAATAGGTTCGGGGAGTATATAAAGATTTTTTTATCTTGGGAAACAAGCAAACGGTAGAAAAACGGAGTCCGGAAGGTACCCGAGGTGGGCACAACCCACCTGGGCGCGCCTGGCAAGCCAGGCGCGCCCTGGTCTTGTGCCCACCAGGGGTGCCTTCCTGGTTGCTTCTTATTTTCCTAATTTTCTAAATATTCCAAAACTGATAAAAAATATTTTTGCGGAATTTTCGGGGTCCGTTTACTTACCGTATCACGTACCTCCTCTTTTTCACGATTCTGGAGTGTTCCGGAAGGACTCTTTTATGTGTTCTTCCGGTGTCATAGTTTGGATAATATTACTTTCAATATTAATGGGCGTACCTGAGATATAATGTTTTATTCGTTGCCCATTAACAACCTTCGGGTTACTGCCTTCGGCATTGTTTATTTTGATAGCTCCTGACCGATAAACCTCCTCGATAACATATGGTCCTTCCCATTTGGAGAGGAGTTTTCCTGCAAAGAATCTGAAACGAGAGTTGTACAAAAGAACATATTCTCCAACTTTGAACTCACGCTTTTGGATTCTTTTATCATGCCATCTTTTAACTTTTTCTTTAAATAATTTGGCATTTTCATAAGCTTGGGTTCTCCATTCATCTAATGAGCTAATATCAAATAACCTCTTTTCACCGGCATGTTTGAAATCATAGTTGAGTTCTTTAATTGCCCAATATGCTTTATGCTCTAACTCCAGAGGCAAATGACAAGCTTTCCCATAAACCATTTTATAAGGAGACATACCCATAAGATTTTTATATGCTGTTCTATAAGCCCAAAGTGCATCATCTAATTTCTTAGACCAATTCTTCCGGGACCTATTGACAGTCTTTTGCAAAATTAATTTTATTTCTCTATTGCTAAGTTCAACTTGACCACTAGACTGAGGATGATAGGGTGATGCAATTCTATGGTTAACATCATACTTGGCAAGCATTTTATGGAAAGCACCATGAATAAAGTGTGAACCACCATCAGTCATCAGGTATCTAGGGACTCCAAAACTTTGGAAAATAACTTCCTTAAGCATTTTAATAGAGGTGTTGTGATCAGCACTACTAGTTGGAATAGCTTCTACCCACTTAGTAACATAATCAACAGCAACGAAAATATGTGTATACCCATTAGAGGAAGGAAAAGGTCCCATGTAATCAAAACCCCAAACATCAAATGGTTCAATAGCAAGTGAATAATTCATAGGCATTTCTTGATGCTTACCGATATTACCTATTCTTTGGCATTCATCACAAGATGAGACAAACTTATGAGCATCCTTGAAGAGAGTAGGCCAATAAAATCCAGATTGCAATACCTTGTGAGCAGTTTTGTCTCCCGCATGATGTCCTCCATAAGCTTCGGTGTGACATTTCTGTAGGATTTGTCCCTGTTCATGCTCAGGTACACAACGTCTAATAATACCATCTACTCCTTCTTTATAAAGATGTGGGTCATCCCAGGAGTAATGTCTTAAATCATAAAAGAATTTTTTCTTTTGTTGGTAGGTAAAGCTAGGTGGTAAATATTTAGCAACAATGTAATTAGCATAATCAGCATACCAAGGAGTGTTATTAGAAACATTTATTGCAGCTAACTGCTCATCAGGAAAACTATCATCAATAGGTAGTGGGTCATCAAGGACATTTTCAAGCCTAGACAAGTTATCAGCTACGGGGTTCTCAGCTCCCTTTCTATCAATAATATGTAAATCAAATTCTTGTAGCAAGAGAACCCATCTAATAAGTCTAGGTTTAGCATCTTTCTTTTCCATAAGATATTTAATAGCAGCATGATCGGTGTGAACGATAACTTTAGAGTCGACAATGTAAGATCTAAATTTATCACAAGCAAACACCACTGCTAGAAATTCTTTTTCAGTAGTAGCATAATTTCGTTGTGCACTGTCTAGAGTTTTACTAGCATAATGAATAACATTTAGTTTCTTATCAACTCTTTGTCCTAGAACAGCACCAACAGCATAATCACTAGCATCACACATAATTTCAAAAGGCAAGTTCCAGTCAGGTGGTTGAACAATAGGTGCAGAAATTAAGGCTTTCTTGAGTGTTTCGAAGGCTTCTAAACAATCATCATAAAAAACAAAAGGAGTATCCTTTTGCAAAAGGTTTGTAAGGGGCCTAGAAATTTTAGAAAAGTCTTTGATAAATCTCCTATAGAAACCAGCATGACCTAAGAAACTACGAATACCTTTGATATCTTTAGGACATGGCATTTTCTCAATTGCATCAACCTTAGCTTTGTCCACTTCAATACCTCTATCAGAGATTTTATAGCCCAGAACAATACCTTCATTAACCATAAAGTGGCACTTCTCCCAATTCAAGACAAGATTTGTTTGCTCACATCTCTGCAAAACTCGATCAAGATTGCTTAAACAATCATCAAAAGACTTCCCATACACACAAAAATCATCCATGAAAACCTCAACAATCTTTTCACAAAAGTCAGAGAATATAGCAGTCATACATCTTTGAAAGGTAGCAGGTGCATTGCATAAACCAAAAGGCATACATCTATAAGCATAAGTTCCAAAGGGACAAGTGAAAGTGGTCTTTTCTTGATCAGGTTGAGAAACAGGTATTTGTGAGAAACCAGAATATCCATCAAGGAAACAAAAATGTGTGTGCTTTGACAATCTTTCTAGCATTTGATCAATAAAAGGCAGAGGGTAATGATCTTTTCTAGTTGCTTTGTTTAATTTTCTAAAATCAATTACCATTCTATAGCCTGTAACAATTCTTTGTGGAATAAGTTCATTCTTATCATTTGGAACAACAGTAATACCTCCCTTCTTAGGGACACAATGAACAGGACTTACCCATCTACTATCAGCTATAGGATAGATTATACCTGCTTCCAGAAGTTTTAATATTTCCGCCCTTACCACTTCTTTCATCTTCGGATTTAACCGGTGTTGGTGATCAACAACGGGTTTAGCATCAGGTTCCATATTAATTTTGTGCTGACATAGAGTGGGACTAATGCCCTTAAGATCATCAAGAGTCTTTCCAATAGCAGCTCGGTGCTTCCTTAGAACTTTCAATAGTCTTTCTTCTTCATGTTCTGAAAGGTTAGCACTAATAATAACAGGATATATCTTTTTGTCATCAAGATAAGCATATTTCAAAGTGTCTGGAAATTGTTTTAATTCAAACACAGGATCACCTTTAGGTGGAGGAGGACCTCCTAGAGTTTCAATAGGCAAATTGTGTTTAAGCAGGGGACGTTGTTCAAAGAAAATATCATCTATTTCATTTCTTTCATGCATATGTAAATCATTTTCATGGTCTAGCAGATATTGTTCTAAAGGATCAGTAGGAGGCACAACAATAGAAGCAAGACCAATTATTTCATCCTTACTAGGCAATTCTTTTTTATGAAGTTTTCTACTAAACTTGGAAAAGTTAAACTCATGAGACTTATTACCAAAGCTGACACCGACAGTTTGTTTCTTACAATCTATTCTAGCATTAACGGTGTTCAAGAAGGGTCTGCCAAAGATAATGGGACAAAAATCATCTTGCGGGGAACCAAGAACAAGAAAATTAGTAGGATATTTTATTTTCCCACACAAGACTTCAACATCTCTAACAATCCCGATTGGTGATATGGTATCTCTATTAGCAAGCTTAATAGTAACATCTATGTCTTCTATCTCTGCGGGTGCTATGCCATTCATAATTTCTTGATATAAGGTAAAGGGAATAGCACTCATGCTAGCACCTATGTCACATAAACCATGATAACAGTGATCTCCTATTTTAACTGAGACAACGGGCATACCAACAACGAGTCTATGATTATTTGTTTTATCAGGTTTGACAATTCTAGTAGCTTCATTACAGCAGTAGATAACATGCCCATCTATATTTTCTTCCAGGAGATCTTTAACCATAGCAACACTAGGTTCTACTTTAATTTGTTCATCAGGTTTAGGTGTTCTAATATAACTCTTGTTGACCACAGTTGAAACTTTAGCATGTTCCTTTATCCTAACAGGGAAAGGTGGTTTCTCAATATAAGCAGTAGGAATAACTGGATCAACATTATAAACAATAGTTTCCCCTTTAGCTGGTACCGATTCTTTAACTTACTTTTTAATAGGTGGGTGATATTTAAACCACTTCTCCTTAGGGAGATCAACATGAGTAGCAAATGATTCATAGAAGGAGGCTACTATCTCAGAGTCAAGTCCATATTTAGTGCTAAACTTTTGAAAAGCATCGGTATCCATAAAAGATTTAACACAATCATACTTAAGCTTAATACCTGACTCTTTAACTTCGTCGAGTTCCCAATCTTCAGAGTTGTGTTTAATTCTTTCCAAAAGATCCTACCTGAATTCAATGGTCTTCTTCATAAAGGAACCAGTACAAGAAGTATCAAGCATGGATTGATCATCACGAGAAAGTCGAGCATAAAAATTCTAAATAATGATTTCTCTTGAGAGTTCATGATTGGGGCATGAATATAACATTGACTTAAGCCTCCCCCAAGCTAGAGCGATACTTTCTCCTTCACGAGGCCAAAAATTATATATATAATTCCGATCATGATGAACTAGATGCATAGGATAATTTTTTTGGTGAAACTCCAATTTCAATCGATTCCAATTCTAAGATCCAATATCATCGCATAGCCTATACCATGCCAATGCCTTTCCCTTCAAAGATAAAGGGAAAACCTTCTTCTTAACTTCATCTCCGGGTAAACCTGCAAGCTTAAACAATCCACAAATTTCTTCCACATATATCAAGTGCATATTAGGATGTTTGGTTCCATCTCCTGCATAAGGATTAGCTAGCAGTTGTTCTATCATACCCGAAGGAATTTCATATTCAATATTTTCAGTAGGTGCAGTAGGTTGAGGGGTAATTAATTGTGGTTCCGGTCGAGGTGAAGATACCCCGAACAAACCCCTCAAAGGATTGTTTTCCATAGTAACAAGTGACAAAAAATTTCAGCACGTAGTAATAATTTTTCCTTACCAATTTCCACTTACCAAGAGCGCTTCACTCCCCGGCAACGGCGCCAGAAAATAGCCTTGATGACCCACAAGTATATGGGATCAATTGTAGCCTTTTCGATAAGTAAGAGTGTCGAACCCAACGAGGAGCGGAAGGAAATGGCAAGTGGTTTTCAGCAAGGTAATGTCTGCAAGTACTGAAATTGTAAGTAACAGAGTAGTTTGATAGCAAGATAATTTGTAACGAGCAAGTAACGGTAGTAGTAATAAAAGTGTAGCAAGGTAGCCCAATCCTTTTGAGGCAAAGGACAGTCCAAAACGGTCTCTTATAATAAGCAAATCGTTCTTGAGGGTACACAGGAATTTCATCTAGTCACTTTCATCATGTTGGTTCGATTCGTGTTCGCTACTTTGATAATTTGATATGTGGGTGGACCGGTGCTTAGGTGTTGTTCTTACTTGAACAAACCTCCTACTTATGATTAACCCCCTCGCAAGCATCCGCAACTACGAGAAAAGTATTAAGAATAAATTCTAACCATAGCATTAAACTTTTGGATCCAATCGGTCCCTTACGGAATAGCACATAAACTAGGGTTTAAGCTTCTGTCACTCTCGCAACCCATCATCTAATAACTACTCCACAATGCATTCCCTTAGGCCCAAATATGGTGAAGTGTCATGTAGTCGACATTCACATGACACCACTAAGGGAATCACAACATACACACTATCAAAATATCGAACACATATCAAGTTCACATGATTACTTGCAACATGATTTCTCCCGTGACCTCAAGAACAAAAGTAACTACTCACAAATGATAATCATGCTCAAGATCAGAGGGGTATTAAATAGCATATTGGATCTGAACATATAATCTTCCACCTAATAAACCATATAGTAATCAACTACAAGATGTAATCAACACTACTAGTCACCCACAAGCACCAATCTATAGTTCCGGTACAAAGATTGAACACAAGAGATGAACTAGGGTTTGAGAGGAGATGGTGGTGTTGAAGATGTTGATGGAGATTGCCCTCCCCAAGATGGGAGAGTTGTTGGTGATGATGATGACGATGATTTCCCCCTCCGGGATGGAAGTTCCCCCGGCAAAATTGCTCCGCCGGAGGGCAAAAGTGCTCCTACACAAGTTCCGCCTCGAGACGGCGGCGCTCCGTCCCGAAAGTCCTCTCCTTATTTTTTCTAGGTCAAAATGACTTATATACCAGAAGATGGGCACCGGAGGTGGGCCGAGGGGAGCACAACCCACCAGGGCGCGCCTGGGCTCCCTAGCGCGCCCAGGTGGGTTGTGCCCACCTGGTGGGCCCCCTCTGGTACTTATTGGCTCCAATATTTCTCATTTATTGCATAAAAAATCTCCGTGAAGTTTCAGCTCATTTGGAGTTGTGCAGAATAGGTAGCCTGGCGTAGCTTTTTCAGGTCCAGATTTCCAGCTGCCGGAATTCTCCCTCTTTGTGTATACCTTGCATATTATGAGAGAAAAGGCATTAGAATTACTCCAAAAAACATTATTATGCATAAAAACATCATAAATAACAGTAGGAAAACATGATGCAAAATGGATGTATCATCGCTGGGTGTGGTGCGCTGCTGCTGTATGCTCGCTGCGTGCAGTTTCACTGTAGGCTTTGCAGTGGGCTAGAGCGTTCCTGGGAGGGGGCCCCTGGAGTTTGGGGGCCCGGGGCGGCCGCCCCCTGCCCCTCCCCAGGGCCGGCCCTGCGAAGATGAACAGCCTATCTGTTTCCCGCAGTAATATGACCCATCCCCCCTTCAAAAATAAATGGCGTCTGCCCCTCTTTCTCAACTCTCAACCGATCGAGCCCATATTTCCACTCCCTCACCAATTTCTCCCTGGTGAGAGTCGATTTGTGCTCCTCCAGCACGCCCGGCGCCGGTCCGGCTTGGCTCCGTGATTCTCGGGAGTTCTCTCAGCTTTATGCTCTGCATGTTTATTTGAAACCGTTGGTTCAAGCTTGCTAGATGGCCTAATGATGTATTGCAAAATGCCCGCTAACTGCTAAATTTAGCATTCTTGATAACGAGTATTCAGAATATTTGTTAGCTAGCTATCACTATCTTTATTCGCTCTATCAAATTATATTTCTGCAATGATTGGACAAGTTAGTTCCGCCTATCAGATTCCGTCAACTAGATCAAGCAAATTTTCAGACAAATTTATGAGAACATCTTTTTTATCATAGTAACTCGATTATAGCGCCTGCATTGTAGTGTTAATATATAAAAGATATAAGGAGCAACAGTAAACAAAAGTAAGAAGACACACTTAGCCAAATTAAGCAAGTTTTGGTGCAAGTACAATCCCTTTTCCAAATAGTACTGACAATGTTTTTTTTTTCATATGATATACATCTAATATTTCCGGCATATCTCAGACTTAATTGGAATGGAGAACAAAATTGGCATACTAAGTTATTTTTGTCATTTGAGGGCTCCAGTTCAAGTATAGAAGTTTCTGATTGATTTCGGAAAGATCATTTAGTGATTGCAAATTTCTACTTATGCATGTACAAAATATCAACAAATGTAACAATAATCATTTTATTCATATGTAATGCACCAAATTTTTAAATGGTGTATCTAAATATGGTCTATATTGTACAACTTATGTGAACATCTAATTGGTCAAGATGATGTAATGAAGTTGAAACTTTTCAGCGTAACCTCATGTATGGACAGGAAAGGTTAATTTTTGTCGGTCACCAAATTAATGTGGCTTCATTTTTTTTTAATCATTTGATATGCTGATCGGATAATACAAGCATGGCGATTTTCCTTTAGTACATTATTTTCTATCACATGTATATAATAGAGTAGGTATATTGTTTCCTTGCAAATTCATTGCTTTTAATTCCACCGCAATGCGTGGGGTATTTTCTAGTTAAAAATATGGTCTAGTTACACGCGAGGGGCAATGAAAAAAATATAATAATAATAAACAAAAAATAATAATAACATAAAAAAACCTGACGGCTCACTGGAGAAGATTAATTAACAAATAGGTGCCAGAAAAGAACACGCCTATGTCTCGCTTAGGGCGAGACGTATTGTGGCCGCCTCAAAAGCGCTACTTTTTTTTTCATTTTTTTACTTTTGTTTATATTACAAAAAACACTTGACATATTTTTTAAAATGCTAATCCTGCATTTGAAAAATGTGTATAGAATTTTTTTTTGATGTATATGACAAGTGTACATAAAAAGTACAATGTGTATAGAAAAAAGTGGAGATAAAAATATAAAGTTTCCAAAAATGTTAATCATGTATTTGGAAAATGTTAAACATGTATATAAAAGATGTTCCCGGTGTATTAAAAAATGTGTGAAGTTTATGGAAAATTAGACATAAAAATATATATTATGAAAAATGTTAATCATGTATTTCCAAAATTTCAATTGTGTATATAAAAAATACTCCTGATATATACAAAAAATGTACAATTTGTGTGGAAAAAATTAGACATAAAAAATAATTTTTTTAAGAAATGTTAATCATGCATTTGAAAAATGCTAAGTGTGTTTCTAAATAATGGTCTTGATGTATACAAAAAATATACACTGCATATGAAAAATGGTAGATATAAAAAACTATAAGTTTAAAAATTATTAATAATGATTTTGGAAAATGTTAAACACGTATATTAAAGTGATCCAAATGTATACTAAAAATGTGCATGTTTATGGAAAAGTAGAAAAAATGTTTTTAAAATGTTAATAATTGATTTCCAAAATTGTAAACATGTATAATAAAATGTTCCTGACGGTATACAAAGAAGTACAATGTGAAGGAAAAAAGTAGACAAAAAAAATAAGTTTTTAGGAAATTTAAACATGTATTTGGAATTTTTCTAACGTGTATATAAAAATTATTCCTAATGTATATAAAAATAAAAGAAACATAAAGAAAACCAATGAAAACCAAAAAACAAAATGAAGAATAGCAAAGAAATAAAGAAATGAAAGAGGATTAAAAGAAGTAAAAATCGAGAAAGAAACAATGAAAAACGAAAAAAAGAATAGAAAAAACCATTAAAAACTGTGAAAGAAACAAAAAAGGAAAACAGAGAACTGAAGAAAAACTGTGAAGAAACAAAGAAAACCGAAAAAACAAAAAAGGAAAGAAGAACAAAAGAACTCCAAGAAAACCGGACAACAACCAGGTGACCGCCGAGGAGCGAGTGATTGATCCCGAATGGACGCTGACCCAATGTGTATGTGAGGAAAAAGAATCTTCAGGGGAGGGGAGCATTTATCTCGCTATAAGCGAGATATAGCTCCCACGATAGAAAAGAAAGGTCAATAAAAAACAAGCCCATATGCATTGCACAAGGCCTAACATGTGAGCCACACAAATAGAAATTCGTATGTTTGGCGATTATTCAAATAAAAACTAGCCAGAAAAGAAAGGTCAATATAAAAACAAGCCCATATGCATTGCTCAAGGGATTATTCAACTTGCATTTATTAATGAGGTCGTATTATTTTTTCATATATATAAGACCAACCTAGCTCCTGTTCCTTTCTTCTTCCGCGAATAGAGAGGTGACATAGTAGTTCCTCCTAACCACCCACTCCACACCGACAAGTTCGTTTGTCCCCTCCTCCGTCGGTTGTGCCAGCGATGGGAGGAGGAGGGGATATTGGACTTGCGTTGGTGTTGTAGCTAGGGTCGTAGGGTTAGGTTTGGTTCTATTGCGACGATGTGGTGGGGCAACGACGGCGCTGTGAAGAATAAGTTTCCACCGACTTCTTTTCCACCTCGCGAGAGCCGCTTTCATCACCGTCGTTGAGGAGCGTCGGGAGTGGTGTAGTTGCCGGTCTTCGGGATCGGTGTTCTAGTCAGTATCTTCGGGCGGAGTTGGCGAGGTGGGTGTGCTGACTTTGCTACGGATATTGTTTCCCTTTATCTCGTTCCTGTTAAGGCGGCGTCTTCTCCGGCGTCGATGGGAGGTCGAAGGCTCGGTGTCTCTAGGAGTGGTTCGTGGCTCCCGATCCTGTGCAGGTTTTTTTCAGCGACGAGACAATGATGGCTCTACCGGTGCACTGGTCCTTCAAGGCCGTAGATCGGAGTCTTCCCGTACGCCAGATAGTCAGCTCTTTACAAGGTCCGGCCAGCTACGGGTGCGGACCTACGGCGGCGACACCACTGTGTCTCGTTCTGGCGGCTGTTGTTGTTTGGTGCTTAGTGGACTGGAATGTAATTTCTGGTTTTTCTATGATCCTTTTTATTGCTGCTTAGTGAATTGGAATGTAATTTCTGGTTTTTCTACGGTCCTTTTTATTGCTGCTGATCCTTTCTAATAGATCTGAGAACCCTTTTTGCAAAAAAAAGAGACCAACCTAGCTCCACATATTTCTACACCGGACATATGTATGCTCACCTGACAATTGCTTTAATCAAGCTTTGGTGTTATTTGACACCACCGGTTGCCGGTCACCACCTGTTGCATAATAAGAATTTGTAAGACTTTGATATTTGTTATACTAAGCATTTTACCACCACATCCTAGTAGTTCATAGTAACATTATTCTTGAATTTTGTTTCTTTGTTTAGTTATCACAGGTTTTAGAGTTGTTAGTTCTTTGGCTTCGTGGATCATGGGATACGTGCCGCCATCTAAGCAAATAAGATAACCGACACGAGACGTACAAAAACGAAAAAATGCACATAATCGGGTTGATGTTTATACACCACCATTTAATGGTCATTCTAGACTCGATTTATATACTGAAAGAGAGTTTGAAATAAAATATATATTTTCTTCCCATTATTTGTTGAGCATAAAAAAGTTAAGGCCGTAGTTAGTACTTTAACTAGTTTTGCTTCTATTTGGTGCAGTGAATATTGTCAGTTATACCATGATTAAATACCTAATACTTGGCATGATTTGAGACTTGCCATGTGATATAGATTCGTCTCCGCTTGCTATACACATGGCATGGCTAAAAAGTTGTAATCTTTACTCAAGGTAGCGATACTGTAACCTAATGTTATGATGTTTTATAAACTACTGGTGTACTATTTTTCAGAAGAAAGTGAAGAAGAATTTATGGATAGATTTTGGTGAGGTTTAAATCGTAATATTCAGGAGACAGTTTATTCATGAAAAGTGTTATTCATGATTTCCAAGCTGAATAGGAAATCAAAAGACATGAGGCCTACAAGAAAAACAAGTGCAAGGTGCAAATCGCAAGAGTTGAGATAGTTATTCCTTCCACAACCGCACCTACGATGATGACAACATCCGTTGTTGTGAGCATCATGCCACCAAGAGTACATGATACTTTGCCACCGTCAGTACCTACATCATTTGAGATGCAACAACAAGGTAATATGAGAGGTACATATCTGTCACTCCCCATGAGAATGAAACACCCCATTCATTTCAAATATTCATGTGATGAAATAAGAGAATCCTCCATTGTTGAGGTCATCCCACCTACTATTTTGAGCACACCACTTGATCACATCAATTCCTGTACTGATTTACATTCTCCCATTGAACCAATTGAATTAATTGCTACTGAGATTATTTAAGCCATGTGACTTGCTGACTAAATCTGATTTGGATAAAATACAATTGATTAGACATGATGATGTGTTATCTAATAATTTGCATGTTAGTTATTTGTATTTCGTGGTGTTGAGTCATGTCTTTGCCACACACGAGAAATAAAATTACTCAAATCACATGTTAGAAATCTTTACAAAGTGTTTATGCCCCAAATTTTAGTTCTAACTTTTTTTTTTGCCAAAACAATTAGATCTATTATGAAGATTCATCGAAAGTACAAAGCACCTCAAACATAATAAAAATTACACTGAGTTCCATGGACCACCAAACGACCATTGCCGCCGCCAGCACGAGCCAGTCATACCAGAGTCAGCCTGACCTTGTCGATGACAGTTGGGAAGTCTTCGTGCACGTGCCCCTAAGGACCAGCACTCTGGAGCCGCAGTCATTGCTATTGGATCCTTGAGTCGATCTGAGAACCTAACACCAAATATCGCCGTTACATACGCACGGCAAGAAACCCGGAGCTCCGTCTAATTCGTCCCAATGGACGAACTTGAGGAGAATCGGAGCCCAGAAGACTAACTCGAAGAAGAAGCGCCGCCATCCGTCCAAACACCGCCCTTGTGAGGACTAAAATCCTACCTATCTACTAGCCAAAGCTGAGGCACCACGAATCCCCTCCCTGCCACCGGCCGTAGGAGCGGCAGGTGGAGGGGAGGTGAATCCACGAGCTCACCGGTGGAGATTAAGGGAGGAATGCCCCAAATTTTAGTTTTAACTTGATTGGGGAATTGGCGTAGACTATGAATTTTGTGTGCATATGATTTGCATCATGATTGATGATCATAGGATTTTCTTTATTAGGGAAAATAAGTATTTTCCCATGTTTGATGGCTTTGTGTTTGGACTATGTGGAGTGTCACGGGAAGTAGAAGGGATCCTATATTGTTTCTATTGAACAAGTGACCATATTTTGAGATAGCCAAGGCAAGACAAGATTGAATCAAAAAGAAAAAACACCAAAAAGGCAAAAAGAAAATAAAACCAATAAATATCGAGAAGTAAATATTGGTTTACTACATGACATGTGAAAACAAACATTTGCAAATGGAGAAAACTTTTAATAAACTCACTCCATTGAAGATGCAATTATCTCACAGACCCGGCAGACTGATTATTTCTTAAGCAGACTGATTATTTCTTAATGTGTTCTGGTTGGTTATGTAAGCAAAGATGACCGCATATAGGGCGTTCTTCAAAGAAAACACATTTACAGGCTACACTGCTGGTCGCGGTCTAAGAGATCGGTTAATCTCTAGCAAGCCAATGAAAGGCCGGGGGTTACAACTTGTATGCTCCATCTGCGTGATAGGCAGCCATATACATGTAATAACACTTAATGAAACTTAAACTGTTCTGCGTGGAACAAAAAGTTCAAGACGTGGTCCATTGTTCAGTTGTGGATGAGCATACCTACTTATATTGGCGGATGTTCAACCTGAACATCGGAATAAACACAATCTAATGTGCGAAACATATCTAGGGAGGGCAGCGCGGGGGTGGGGGTGGGGGGTGGGGGGTATTGTTAGATTTAACTGGACTTGTTCCACTTAATCTTGGACCCGAGGCTACTAATATTCTAAAATTTTATAGGCTCATTTGACTTGCATGGCAAGTGTGGAGAGTTTAGACCCACATAGTAAGTGGAGGAGGGGAAACACTCATATATAAGAAGTGATGTTTGACTCCACCTTGTAACATGAGACAGGAGAGCAACAACACGTGTGCTCACTCACTTGACTAGCCTCGCCACTCCGTGCAATGCCTCGCGTGGCACGTGTATCGAGTTTGAGTTCGAGCTAATGGTATGCAGCCGGTTGTTGGACAATGCGTTGCTAATGCTCTTTATGCTCGTTGAGGACACATTTTTTGCTTCCAGAGTTTTCTTCCAACGTGTTACAGTTGCCTTTTTCGCCGACTCTCCAAATGTCTTCCCACGCGTCCTCTCTTTCCTGAGAGGATACATGAGGAAGAACTCTAGCACATAAGAGAGGTGGCACACACTACAAAGCAGATCTGAACTCTCACACCTTACCAAGTTTCTTGTACAAGAACAACCCCATCCTGGTGCGTGCGTGCATAGGTATATGAGAGAGTAGACCTCCAAAACCGAAACCACGTCCTTGAGAACCTGCGCCAGTTGAGGGGTGATAAGGTTTTTGGGAGTGTCTCATCATGACTACTTGCTTCTGACTGAGTACATCCACAACGACTGCATGTCTACTTCAACTACTTACTCTAAGGAGGGTGCCCACGCTATCTTCATCACCACAGACGGCAAGGACGCTGTTGTGACATAGTTTTCACTAACTTGCTTGTTCTGTTCATCTCTCTGTTGGCATGTGGTTTTGTTTCAATGTGAATGTGCTATACTCCCTCCGTCCGTGAATAAGTGCACGTTTGGCTTCAAAATTTATCCACAAAAGAGTGTACATCTATCTTTCCAATGCACTTTAAAGTAGAAAAAATAATTCTCTCTTATCATACGGTAATCAAGACCAATAACATTCAACACATGGTCTCCTCACTTTCGACATGCATTTAGCTCATTGCTGGTGGAGTAATTAAAGAGAAGAGAGATGATGGCTTGCACCTTTCCAATGCATTTTTTACTTTACTCCATAATATGTTCTTAAATTTGTATATGTACACTTATTCGTGGACAGAGGGAGCATGTGTCTAGTCTATCGTATGTGTTTTTCTCTGCCAACACAATCAACACATTGCTAAACCGGATTAAGCTTAAGCCTCTGCGACATAGCAATATCAAGAAGACATGGATGATATTTTTAATGTATGTACCAAAGTATAGGCATTCGACCAGTATGACTATTTGAATGCTTATCTCAATGATAACTCCATATTCAAACCGCTCTCAATTCATCAGTTGGAACGTCGGAAGTATTCTAAAATTCTAATATAAACACATGGGACACGCTATAGGATTGTATCACGTGTACCTTGAGGTAGCTCATGTGTATTAAAGAAAGGGTTGGTTCAGGATAATGTATACATGTCAGTTAGCTATGTCCTACATACAAACATGCTAATGGCCCAGAATTTGCACGTATGCATGTCTTATCTTACAGCTTAGATGTTTGCTGTTTGTTTTGAAACTTTGGAGCTTACTAAAACCGGAATGGAGCAGTTGACCCTAATAGCACTTTGTCCTTTTGCCGGTGTGCTTTTCACGTTGTACTTAACATGTAAAGCTTGGTAATCAAACAAGTCTTAACAGGTTACGTCAAGTGCCCCACCACCATCCAATAACATGCCATCAATTATAAATAGACCCTACAAGATAACTGGTTTGTTGGCGACTACAGCACAGTCTATGCAGCTGAGGTCACACAAACCGGCCTTAATCTATTTAGTAGATCCTATTACGAAGGCCGGTGCCCCTAGAATTTTGTCATTTTCCTGGATTTCTTAATGACTCTTTGAAATAACAGGTATTTAAGTGCTTGCCTTTTGATGCTAGAGGCTTAAGTTGCACTGCCTGCAATGTGACGTGCATGTGCTGACATATGGGACTGTTAATATATAAACGAGTAAAAGGAAAAAGCTAGCTGAGGCTACTTCTGTGACAATAAAAACACTAAACTTACCTGTCAAATCGACAACGAAAAGACTACAGTAATCGAAATTATGATGATAAATTTACCAGTTGCTGTCAACTTGGGTTCAGTTTCAAACTACTCAATCATTGTCCTGAGCGGTTCACGATACATCTAGTCTAAGCACCCTACTGAATTGCATTCTGCAAAGTATGATAATCAAATTAATGGTTGGTGTATTTACGCTAAAAAAGATATCTGTAAAGCCCCGACAGAGCCGTACATCAGCAAGAGGAGACATGCTGTGCCCCCACAATGGTTTCTGTCGGTTCAAGTATGAGGTGAGAGAGCTTTTATCTGGTGATCTTGTCCTGTGATGGACATAAAACGAATGTACATATAATTTGCTGAAGAAGTTGCTGTCGTGTTCCACTCTAGATACATAAATTAAAGGACGAGGGCAAATGAAATATTTTCAAGACCTATAAGATGTGTATCTTAAGAAAAAACATATAGAAGATGTGTGTTGATCTCTAAATTTCACCTAGATTGGGTATTTGTCTTTAAATTTCACCTAGATATATATCAGTTACGTTAACGTAGAAGTCAATGTCTCTGGTATATTCGTTTTGTGGTGCAAAGACAATGTCTTCGCTTCCAAAATCAGAGACTGTTGCTACAAGTTGAATATAGGTGCCGGCTGAGGCAATCCTATGAATTCAAGGATTCATTGACAATTTCTCGTTCAATAAGAATTCTCCCATATGTTCAGGGTGTGAAAACAAGAGTTCTGCTATGTTCGCAGAAATATTTAGATGAGAGCATGTCTCAAACTTACTTACATTTAAGAACAACCAGATTCTAGCACGGGAAAGGGCTACCCAAGCAATAGAGCATCTCCAACAGATTCCCAATAAAACTCCCCCAATAATCACTTCCCGGGGCTCCCCAATAACACTCTTCTGGTTATTAGGGATAAACGGTTTCACAGATCTCCAATAACCTCATCCCAATAACCAACCTCACATACATGACCCACTTGTCTCTCTCTCCCTGGTGATGGCACAGTGGATGGTGGCCGAGGAGGATGGCGGTGGTAGTGTGGTGGGGATGCGGTGGTCCGGCAAGCGGTGGGGCGGTGGTCCGGCAAGTGGCGTGGCGGCGCGGTGGTCTGGCGGCAGCGGCGGCCCAAGAGTTAGTTGCTGGCAGCGCGTGTGCAAGCGGTCCGGTGGTGGCAGCGGGCTGGCGCGTGGTAGTCCAGCGGTGGATGACGTTTGTGCACTGGTCTGGCGGCGATCCAACAGGCATTGGCAGCTACGCGCTGATGTGTCATGTATTGGGGAGGGTATTGGGAGAGAGTTAACTCCCTCTCCATGTGTGTGTGTGTGTGTGTGTGGGTGGGGGGGGGGGGGGGGGGGGGGGGGGTTGAGTTGTTTTTTCTGATCACCAAAAACATTTTAGGGAAATGAGAGATGTTGGAGATACTCATAAACATTTTGATAAATTTTAAGGTGGTCCAAAGCAATATGATCGTTAAATTTTCATGATCCAATGGTTGATATAACTATTATCTCTTAGGAGGTAATAGACCATTAAAGCCACTGTGAGGGTTAGTATGGACACTGTTGCAGTCAAGGAAAACAATTATTATAATCTATTACCGAGTGTAGATATTGGATCCTTGTTTTCCAAAAATATATATTTTGAAGTTTAATTTTTTTTTAAAAAACATACACGTCCATAGTGATGTATACCACATTCCTATATTTTGAATGATTAGATACATTTTGATGCGAGCTACACAAAACAACAAGACAATGGACTTTGATAGTGAATATTATGTTGGAAATACGCGCTAAAGGCAATAGTAAAGTGTTGTTGTTTCATTTTCATGCCATAATTAAGTTTATATTTCTATGCTTAAATTGCTTTGGTTTTGAATGTGTGATTTGGAGGAAAACCTAATTGCATGTGTAGAATAATAAACACAGACACATCCCTGGTTAGGCCTCTAGACCAGCTCATGTATTGTTGATTGTTCTGCTTTCCACACCATGGGCATTGTTAATGTAACAAGGATGCCCGAAATAATGAGAGTGCATTGTTAGGGCAAAAATTGTTGGATAGACCCAACATATGAAATATTGGGAGATCACGTCGTCAATATGTTGTCGGTATTTTCGTATAAAGTGTTAGCATTTACTTGCATCCCTAGACCATGAGAACATCGTAGACCCAGATGTCGTATGGTTTCTTTGGGGTTGCCAAATATTACTCCGTAATTGGGTAATTATAAAGGTAACTTTGGGGAACAACGAAAAGTATGTCGTGGTGCTAGATATGTCAAGACTAGAATTTGCACCTCCAGCGATGGAGAGATACACTCTGGGCCCACTCGGTATTACGGTATCCAGCATCGCCTGGCTAGGTATTGTGACTAAGGATTCGGTTATAGGGATAACGGAATATGGAAATGAGAAAAGATTACAAATTGGTAACAAGGATAACTACGTATAGTGATTGAGAAGTTCATAGTGACGATACCAAAAAAGTATCGCCTCGAGTTGTATAACGTATCACGAGGCAAAAGTATTTTTATATGGCAATACAGGGTTCGCTTGATAAAGATCTTCGATGATATGTGGGAATTATTATGGGTGTCTAGATCCCACTAATAATTATTGGCCAGAGAAGGTGTTCCGGACATGTCCATGTATGCTCAAACCTATAAGGTCACACACTTAACGATTAGCAAGATGTTGGAATTCTATGATTCAAGGGAGGATGAGAGGGAAGGGTTCTGGAAGTGTTTTGGATGATCTTTGAAGTGTTCCGGGATGTCCCCAATTTCTCGGTGATGTATGAGAGGTATCAGAAAGTTCTAGAATGTGGTAGAATCGTTTGAATGGTCCGAGATGTTACTGGATGTTCTAGAAGGCTCCAAATGGGTCGTCCCCTCGATGGCATGGGGCCAGTGCAGCTCAATGGTTCCAAGTCGGCCAATGTCCCCCTTTCTCGGGAGGCAAGGAAACATGGTGGAGTCCTAGTAGGACTTCTCGACGCAAGAGGGTTACTCCACGCTGGCTTTGTCAACCCAAACCCCTTGGCTACCTATATATAGAGGGCCAAGGGCACCCCAGGAGACACACCAAAGGTCTTGGACGACCCCGCTTCTCCTAGCAAAGTCATGTCCCCATTTCAAGCTAACATCTCTCTCTAGATTAGATCTAGTCTTTCCAATGTTCCTTTGTGTCGGTCCACGGAGTGCTGCAGTGTTGCTACTGCGGTACGCATGGATACCTTGGCGGCAACGTAATCTTCGACACTAGAGCGGGCGGATCATTGCAAGGAGAAACTCCCATGACTGGGAGGTATGACCTAGTTGCGGGAGTCAGAGGACTGCATCAACATCGTCAACATCTCTATTGCGCCGAGGATCTGTCGAGGATATGACTCGCTACCTACACCTCGATAATGAGCATGGGTTTGATTGTGTGCATTTTTTTGGCTTTGCGTAGCACGTTCTTCTACAGTGGTATATTGAGTGGTACCATGAGTAGGTTGCAGGTACGACTAGAGCATATGTGATATTTGGCACAACACACATGTGATGTGCGGGGTATTAGCTGAGACATATTACCGGATTTTCAAGTCGTTTCCCATTTATTGCACAAATTTTGATCTTGGCAGTATTGCGGGATTTTCAGAGGTCTGGCTAACTATGGTATTTTCATGTTGCGCTTGTGTATACTGATCGATGGACCTACCACTTCTTATGATGACTTTGGTTCCAACTTTACTTAAGAAAGAAAATTTTGCAATGATCGAGCTAGTACATAAGATCTACACCGGGGTCACGCGTATGATGAACTTTAGTATGGGACTCGAGATTTTTATTAACTCTCAACGTTTTATACATCCTGAAAGTCAAATATCAACTAGGGCAATCGTGGTTATAGAAACGTAGGTAGCAAACGGTTTGCAACAGAGCCTTAGAGTCATGATTGTAGTGAAAATGTTAGAGACGCCTAAGTAGTTTTTGCAGGGTGCGCGTGTGATTCGGTATATCCTATGTGATTGTATGAGATGCAAAGTGTTTCTCATTTTATTTGTCGTGACATGCGTGTCATGAACACGGCAATCGACAGGAGCCAATATGATTGTCATTATTTCATTTTGACATGCATGTCAACCAGAAAGCCATGTACTATATTAGTAGTAATTGCAAAGGTCATGGTGGTGACAATCATGCATCGATGGACCTCTACGCAACACCATACACGAAGGAGTTCTACATCAAAGATGTTGAAGGGAAACCACATCAGAAAAGTTCTACCACAACAGCAGAAATTTGTGCACAATAGAGCTTTCCGTTGAAAAGTTGCTGCCACGGCAGAGAAATCAAAATTGTTGGCACGACAGAGTTTTCCTGTTAAAAACTGCTGCCCTGGCAGAGATTTCGATAATCCTACCATGATTTTCTTGTTGAAAATGTTGCTATGGCACGCCACGGCAGGATTTTTGATAAAAAAAAAATGGAGTATATTGCATGTGATGTTAATCCCTTTTTGCACCTTGTTTAATTGCGCATTAGATATTGTTAACTCAGGTGATCTCTCACACAAATATCAAATAGTTAGTGTTCATCCAAGTGTAGCATCGCATGAAGTACTTGCCAATCTAAGGTGTGGCATGTCACACGTGTACGATAGGATTGACATGTACGTATAAAACGGGTGCGAACTGTCCGCACAACATGTCACTTGGTTGTTTTGTCAAGATTTACAAGATCATCTTGGGCTCGGAACACATCCATCGAAAGATGAACAAGAGTAATACGGGTTATTCCAACACCAGTGATGTCACATCAATGACGAAGTGACTTGTGGATATTAAATCACTAGTAATCAATTAAAAGGGATATTAATTTTACTGGGAGCATATTCTAATTAAGTGTTAATTTGAGTTGCATTAGTTATGAACAAAGTCTAAAGTGTATTCACATTTACGACGTAGATCAATGGCTTGCAATTCCACCTTCCCACCTAGCGAGTTGTTTGAGATAGAAAAATTGTATACATATGCTAATAATTTTACGGACTGATAGCGTTATATGAGAATTGTCCTCAGGAGCCCCACTAAATATAAATATAAATATTGTGCCACCCATGGAGTCCTGCACACCACTCACATTCATCATGTTTCCCTCCTCGTGTTGTCTCATTGCCCATCCAACCACTTTCCCTAGTAGTCGACCTCAATGGTGCTGCCCATCCCTCTACCACGCGCCTCTCCGCTCTACGCCGAGGAGGACTCGTCGCCGCCTTGTGCTGAGGAGGGCATATCACTACCCCTTGCCGAGGAGGACATTGCACCGGACCCCGCGCACACCACCATGGAGGACAACTGGGCCCAAATGGACGTTGCATTGTTAAAGGTATTGCCTCCAGCGTAGCGTACTAGGAGAGAGGCAACCCTAAAGGTTGAGGAGGAGAAGTGCTTCACGAGAGAGGCCACCTGGAAGGCCTATGTGCCCTCCGTGAGAGCCAGGCGAGAGGCTCTCTGGCAGGAGGCTCGAGCAACCACCGACTGGGTGGAGGCTGACACCCAAGAAAGCGCCTTGAATGTTGTCAGGGCGAGATGTCCACCCCTTGTTTGGCGGTATGTCAATTGGGCTGTCATTGCTAGTGCGGCAGAGCACCGATTGACATTGAACTACTTGACCTCTGCCTTTGCGCTCACCCACGAAGAACGCTCCCGGAAGCACCTCATGATTTGAGAGGCCAAGAAGGAGGCGATCTCGCCCTGAGCTGGGAGGCGGCTGCACAAAAGGGCGTGGCGTGTCGCACGTGTCAAGGACCACTGCGGCTATTAGGAGTAGCAGTTTATTTTAGTAAGGGATCCCGTTAGTAGATAGTTCAGGGATCCCATTAGTAGGTAGTTTGGTATGAGATCCATTTAATTACGTATGTAATGAAACAAGTTTGGAATCTTTCTTTAGTTATCAATTTGCATGTTTGTGTATTACTTTTGTATCATGTTTTTTAACAATTTACTGTATCACATCACATGCTCAGTCGATATTGATTGTCGCCCCGCCCCTCGGACCAATAAAGTGATGTCAAGTGAATTAGCACAGATGGGTAGTTCAAAGATGGATAATGGCATAGTACAAAACAAAATCTACGAAAAGTTGAAACTACTAGGGCAAATAACCACCCATTTAGCCTTTTTGTCTTAGAATTCTTAAAAAGATATGATTTTTTTGTTAAAATCTTGAAGACGATGACAAAGTGGAGAAGTTGTGTGTGTGTGTGTGTGTGTGTGTGTGTGTGTGTGTGTGTGTGTGTGTGTGTGTTTTCATAAATGCAGGGGGTTTGAAGAAGGTGGCGAACAACGCTAGAGAGAAGAAGGGGATCTGGAGGATGCGGGCCCACATTGATGCGACATGGGTGAGTCTGGTACAGTTGATGGCATTGAACTCGAATATCTGGTGCCACCGAGGCTCAGGTGCTCCCGTGATACTGGCTTCTGGGCCGTCGGATCTCAGAACTGGACGGCATCTGGGAGTTGCTATAGCTACTGGAACATTTTGCAAAAAAGCCCCTAGTTGTCCAAAAATTGCTCTTAGGTCCAGCAGCTACAACATCTCCTATATGTCGTCTGATCTGCGATCCGACGGCCCAGGAGCCCGTATCAGGGGAGCACCTGGGCGCCGGGAGCACCACATATTCTCCCCTCAATGCCATGTGGGGCGGAGTACCCACGTGACTGATATTTTGCTTATCTAAAAATGTAAAACACCTCTCTTAAATCTAATTATTCTGTGGAGTTTTTGAAAATAATTATTTTGTTAGTATCGTAACTTCATATATGTTGCTTTGTACAAGTTTCACTAATTCTCGTATATTATACATTCAATGAATTTATCCGCACTTATCGAAAGCGGTCCCATTTTGAACTATAGGTATCAAATTAGCTCTAAAAAGATGTAGAAAAAATATTTTCAAGAAAATGTATACAATTTGGACTCAAGTGCTGCAAATGGATTAAATGGTTAACTGAGTTCTATGGTAGATCCAGCGGGAGTTTTTCCACCTTTTTAGAAAAAATGAAAAAAAAATCTAAATGAAGCAAAAAACTAAATCTTGACCCTAACATATGCACATAATCCTGTGATGAAAAAATTAGAACAACACACAAAATAAAAATAATAGGCTGTTCACTACATGGACTATCTCCGATGAAGTTTGGTAACATTGACCCCAAATCTCCAACTTTGTATACCACCCAAACCAAATTCAGTAACCATTTGAGCTGTTTTGTACTAGTACTTGAAACCTTTTCTACACCTTGTTTTAACATTTATGATGGTAAATGCGAATTAAAATCATCATTTTTTTCATGTAATAGTCATTTTAGAGCATTGTCTCCAGCTATTTAAGGCTAAAAATGGAAGAATGTTATAAATAGTGTTTGAAATTACTAAACTTACCAGTGAGTCCGAAATCCTATTATTGGTACATACAATATCTTATTACAATTGAAGTGGCATTACATCTCCCTTCATTATATCTAGTCTAGTATATAAACATGTCATGCATATGTATATATCTTCATATGTCCCGTCGATTTAAGTTGATTTACATGTAAAAGTATACATCCGATCTGGAGGAACTCCTAGTTTCATCAGCTCTCTTCATCCCCGATTATATAGGTGCGCAGCTGCATGATTCACAATTTCATATCACTATTCATTGAGGCGGCTGCAGTGATGGACATCAAATCAAAGCATCGACAACTCGACACATCAAATTCCTAGCGCGCGCAGCCACTCTCCGGCACGAATCATCGCCATTTGCCATCTCCAGCACTCAAACATAGATTGAACCCTATTCGCCGAGGAAGCAGTGGCGACGTCGTCCTTAGGGATCTTTAGGAGCTGATCGATATATACCTCCAGATCGTGTACACAAGCGATGTCCCCGGCCGTGAAGAAGTCGAGGGCGACCTCAACGCCGACGTGCGCATAGCAAGCCTTGCTCCACGGCATCTCATACCGCCCTCCCAGAACCCTAGCAGTCTCGTTGAAGATGACACCAGGCATCTTGGTGACCGGGTCGTTCGCGTTGGCGACCCGTAGTACCTTGACGCCGAGCTCGTCGCACCGGTTCTTGAACTCAAGGTTGCCAACACGCGGTCCGCCAAAGGAGAATACCGTGATGGGGATTGCACCGCCGTGGACGCCACGGTTCATGCCGAGCTCGGCGAGGTCATAGCCGAGTAGGAGCGCGAGGGAGCTCCCCATGCTGTGGCCCGCGAGGGTTATGCTCATGTCTTCGTGCTTGTGCTCCGCGATGAGACGGGAAATCTCGGAGAGCAGCTGGTTGCGGCAGCTCCCGGCGGTGAATTTGCCGGTGTCGTTGTCGGAGGTGTAAAGGGAGAGGAACCCCGACTCGACCCTCACGTCGGGGCGTGGGTCGGCCGGGTCAAACCGCGCCGGAGCGAGCGCGCTCATGAAGTTGGCCAGCCACTCCGAGCAGGTCACGGTGCCGCGGAAGGAGACTAGGATGTCCCGCCGGCCGAGCCGCCCCGCCTCTCTGTCTGACGCGACGGCCACGTAGCCGATCCACCGGCTCTTGCTGCAGGGACGGCAGATCCCCATTGGCAGGGTCACGTCGGGGGCTGAGTAGATGTACTTGGTTACTTGGTACCCGGCGTCGGCCATGCCGACCGCCTGCAAAATCTGCCTCTTCCCGTGCTTGCAGTTGAGGTACCGCTTCGACCTTGGGTCGAGATCCAAGGCACGGTAGCACGCGCCGACGAGCTCCCCGTACCGGACGACCTCGGCGCGGAGCACCGGGTGGAGCGGCTCCACCAGCCCTCGCCAGTCGTCGGCGCCATGCACGTCCTCCCACGTGCACGCCAACGACGGCGCCGCGACCTTGGCGTCGGAACGCCTATCCGCAGGCGCCACAACAGCAGTGGGTACGGGGACGGCCACCGTCGTCGCGGTCGTCGCTGCTGCCTTGTGCGGCTCGTTGCTAACGCGCAGCGCGAAATGCGTGGCGGAGGCTGCCGCCGGCGGCATACAGGCGCGGAGGCGCTGCGTCGGCGAGCTCGGTGCGATGGCCATCGGTGGGGGAGATGGAGGTCCGCAAGGGAATGGTTTGCTGACTTGCTGGTTGCAGCCAGTGATCAATAATCAGTACAGTCGCGGCTGCGGTGTATGTATATGTAGCCGCCGCCTGCGCGGCTGTTTCTCATCTGTTGTCCGTACCTTGACGTGTGGGATGTGGGGAGTTTGCGTGCGTTGGCGCGCAGATTTGACCGGGAGGAAAAACAAATGAGAAAAGTGGTCGGTTACGGGTCTAACGGGTGAGATCCGACCCTGTCCCACGGAAAGTGGAGATAGCCCGTTAGTAGAAAAAAAGGCCTTTTTCGCCCGGTTCCATTTTACCAACACGGTTAAGTTTTGTTAGAAAAAGGGAAAAGCTAAAGCATTTCTAAGAAATTACCCCCTCTAATTTAAAATATATGATGTTTTATATTGTTGGGTGATTTTTTATGTTGTACTAGAGACATTATGTGAAATTTGTAGTCGAGCGGACATCAAATGAGGAAATCGGGGATCTTGAACACATAACACAAAAAAACACGATATGCCTAGGTTCTGGCTTCCAAAAAGATAAACCATATGGAGAATACAGAGGATTGCAATGTATAGAGGACGACTCGACGAGTAAGGGAGGCTCGCCAAGCTATAGTATCACAATATTCACCATTTCTCTCTTTATGTCACATGCATGCAAACCAGAGACAATACATGAAAGCATGTCATCGAAATGGATTCCCCAAGTTTTGAGTTATGTTGTATCTCTCTGCCGGCTAAACCAATTGACTATCTATATTTAGCGTTGGTTTCATTGTTGCGGATCTTGGACGTCGATAATTTTTTTTAGAAAAGAAGGATATACCCCGGCCTCTGTATCTGGGCGATGCATGCAGCCATTTTATTAATTATTCACAAAGACCTTACAAAGTAATACATCAGTAAGTCTAAAGCCATCATCTTGGCACCACCTGTCACTACTCCTATCTCCTTGATGGATTTTTTTTTGAAACTATCATGTTTTTTATAGCATATTCGGAAATTATATGACCGAACGCATAAAAATCGAAACTATGACCCAGTCGGCCTCCCAACTCTTGGCCGAAGTAGAGTCTTCGGTCTACTTGCAGCCGAAGAGAGGTGGAACAGGGCCGAAGAGCTCTTTTCAACTTCGAATAGGCCGAAGAGCACTCTTTGGCTTGGCCGAAGTAGAGTCTTTGGTCTACTTGCGGCCGAAGAGAGGTGGAACAGGGCCGAAGAGCTCTTTTCAGTTTCGAATAGGCCGAAGAGCACTCTTTGGGCCGAAAAGATCCTCTTCGGCCAACAGGAGGCCGACGGGGTCATAGTTTCAATTTTTATGTATCAGGGCGTATAGTTTCCGAATTTGTTATAAAAATCATCATAGTTTAAAAAAAATCTCTTTGATGAAGGGGTGCCAAATGTCTGAGCCGAATACCAAACAGACATCGCACCAAAACATAACATCTAAAGTCGCACGCCCCCAGCCAAGCCACAATGCCGGGACTGGATCACACACCAGTCTAACGCACTCTCAGAGGCCGCTGCCATCTTCACCGATCCATCTCCAGAGCAGGTACTGACGCACCAACCTTGCCAGGCCTGCCGTCGACGCCACCACGATACCAGACAACGCCACCGTCCTGCGCATATCCATCCACACGCGCCCGTCGCCGAAACTCCGTAGTGCCATGCCGCCAGGATCCGCCGTCGGCCTTGCGGTAGATGTAACACCGCTCCTCCTCTTGTCCCCTCCAGCCAAAACTTGCTCCAAAACGATACCCCTAGGAGGGGGAACGACACCAAAGGAGCCGTCGTCGTCCGATCCGGTAGACCCAGATCTAGGGTTTCCCCCGAAACATCCCGATCAAGTTGACGTGACCTGCAACAACGATGCCTCGAGAAGGAAACAACATCAAAGACGCCGCCATCGTCCGCCAAGACCGCAGTCAGACGCGGTTTTCACTGGAAGCCGCGTCGTCCCGATCTCGCGGCTGGCTGGAACCGCGTGGAGCTTCGCCATGAAGACGTATGCCGCCACCGGTTCTCCGGCGGAGATCCTCCATCCCCTCACCGGAGCACTCATCGCGCCGCCGACCATCCACATGAAGAGTGACGACGGATCTGGGTGGGATCCAGATCCGCGACCGCCGCCATGCCCACCATCGCCGGAGACCTCGGATCCCGCGGGTCATGGAGGGTAGCGCGACCGCCACACGACCAGAGGCGCCGTCCCGGCCGTTGTGCGCAACTTCCTCCCAGCCATGCCCCAGCTGCACCAGGAGATCGCCGCGTCCAGATCTCGGTTCCTTCGGCACCGGGCCCGCCGCCACTGCGGCCTACGCCGGCGGCAGCGGCGGACGGGAAAGCAGCAGCGCGAGGGTCTCTTGGACGTCGATATATTTGGACAAATCTTCCATTGCTAATTGCCAGATTATTTCACTTACTTTCTAGACTATAGTCATATTACGATGCGATCTTGAGGGCGTGGTGCTTAGAGTGAGTGACATCCACACTGTCGGCAGTGCATTGTTTATACACCAGTATGATGCTACTCAAGCGAGGTGGATGGTTGGGAGGGAAGGGAGAACTGAACCAATTCACACAGGGCATGTTTAATTTGGCAGCCGTAGCAGTCGGGCCTGGCTAGCTCAAGCCTGACTCACAGGCTGGTTGAGCAAATGCAGGTTGTAATGCAACATCTGCACATTGTTTGGTTGCTCGTATCTAGTTCTCTCGTATTAGGGGATAGCTTAGCGCAAGTATTTGGTTGCCCGCATTGTCTGAACTCACACATAAACATGATGTTTGGTTGCACACATGGTGCGAGGTGTGCTAACCTTGTACCCTATGTGGTGAGGTTACCTTACACATGATCACATCTAGCACACCAACGTCACAGCACTGCAATGGCGACGAACTGCACGATGATGATGAAGTTCTTCACCGCAAGGCGTGGCGTCGCCTTGGCAACTGGAACGTTGCCAACTTCAACCATGCCAGCGTGTGCTTTCGCACGTAGTTGGCGTAAGCTTTTTCTGCCGCCTGCCTAGTCTTAAACCCTCTATGGTTGTTGTTGCTGTAAGATGCCACTTGCTCACTGCAAGCTTCCCATGAACTGTAAACCCCTAGTGCCCTCCCGACGAACACCATATATCATTTGTCCTAGCAGTGCACAAGAGCAGCAGTTGAAGCAGCAAGCAAAAGAACAATTAAGAAGCAAGCAATGGAGCAGAAGTAGTAAGCATGCATGATCATATGGCATAGCAAGTTCTAACCTAGCACTACTATGGTGTCATCTACCACCACATCCAAAAGAGGGTGTCATCCTACCACCGCAAGTTCACGATCATCATGAGGGGTTAGTATATACCACCTCAACAAAATATACATACCATCAAACAGTTTTCAAGCCCTACCTACACAAAATATACATCATCATCGTCGTCGCCATCGCCATCTAGGATCATGCACGCGGTAACCAGCAGCAAACTCTAGTAGTAGTGCTTGCCCAGCCAGCTCCTGAGCCTGAGCACCTTGTGGGCATCTTCCATGGCAACAAACCCAACACCTTGGGCCTTGTTGTCCAGCAGGTGGCTGAGAGCTGCCATGAGAGCCTCATCGCTGAAGCCACCTTACTCCATGACAGTGCTGTACAGGCTAGGCTGGATGTCGACGGCCTTGCTCTCCCTAATGGCGGTTGTCACCTCCTTCACTGCATCAGTCATGCTGGTGAAGACACTGATCTCCTCCTCCATCAGGCCGCCCCTCTTACTCTTCCTATCGAGCACAGGGACATGCTCAAATGGCTTGTCAGGGCAATCAAGGACCGCCTCTATGTTCGAGATGCCTGGGAACTCCGGCATGGGAGAACCAAGAGGCTCATCAGAGCCCATGGCATGCTTGCCGGTTGCCAGGCCAAAGGAGAAGATGTGCTGCATCTGGTTGTAGTTCTGGATGGGTGTGTTGAGGAACTCATCGTCCTTGGGGTGGTCCTAAGATAGAAGCACAAGGGTTGTTAGTTGCTACAAGGCAATGAGAGCGTGCAAACCAAGGGGACAGTGAGCTAACCGCGACATGGCCGGTGTAGTTCTCTGCCTCCAGAACGATAGAGCAAGTGCTCTGATCCCAGGAGGTGCCGCTAAGGTCTCTGAGCTTGGACACTTGGATCCATCGAGCTCTCCATTTCCTTAGGTGGTTGTACACCTGGGTGACGGTCACCTCCTAGCCACATAACTCGAACACCTGCTTCACAACGGTGTTCAAGTGCACCTCCTTGAAGCCCTCGTTAGTCCTAACCCCACTAAAGATGAGCTCGCACATCTTGTTCAGCACGAACATGGACATGAACGGCTGCCACTTCATGTTGTTCCCCCTACCATCCTTCTTGGCCTTCAGTGCAGTGGCAGCAGAATTGGTAGTTGGCTCAACGCGCACGACTGACACAAAGCGAGAAGCACCAGGTGAAACCTCGAACACCTCTAAATCAGCAGGCATGTTCTGATCGAGGAGGGGTTGCGAGTCCTCGACATAGGAGGCCGCAAACTGGCTGTCTGACAGGACAAGGGCCTGACTAAGATCTTGCGTCTGTGTGGTCTTGCCCTACAATCGTATCACGCATACATAGTAAGCATAACACACACAGTACCACAACATAACAACCAGGACGATCTATGAAACTAGGAGCATACATGACAACTAGATATGAATCCATCACCAATAGCTACGACAACATCAGAACTAGCTATGAATCTAGTGTGTTCATCACAAATAGCTACTCTAGCATGCTACAAATCCTACACAACTAACTATGAATTCATAGTGTTCATCCACAGTGCTCATCATTATCATACTACTCAATCTACACAGATTCAGCACAAAAAGCTACCACTACATCAAAATCTAGCATCTGCTCAAAGATCAATGCACGAATCAACCCTACGACATGCTTGCACATCTAACCCTACGACCACATCCTCTTAGATCTAGCTAGAACGAACACAGAGAAAGAGGTCATTGAACTCACACAGGCCATGGCTGCAGCTCAGGGGAGGGGGACGCGGGAAGGGTCAGAGAAGTTGAGGACAGGAGTCGCCGCCGCAGTGGACCGCCGGCCGGTGAAGGAGCTCCGCTTACCTGGTCGTCGGTGCCGATGCGCGCCGGCGAGAAAGATCGAAAGGGGGGAGAAGGGTGGCGGGGCTTTGGGCAGTGAGTGGATGGGGGCTAAATAGGGCGACCGAATCGGCGGGAGGTGAGCCGAATCCTCCCGCCTATTTTTCGAACACGCGCGCGAGCTCGCACCATCTCCCTGGTCGCAGGAGCTGCGCACCGCGTTTCCCTCCCTGCCTCGCACGAGCCTGGCTCTGGAGAAACTGCCGATCTGGGCATAGGTCATGGGCCTGGCTGGGAGTGCTATAAAGTTCGTGCCGTGCAGGCCGAACAATGTACACAGGCCAACCAAACAGACCGATTCAATCCCGTGCAGGCCTGGTTGGCCCAAATGCGGGCAATCAAACGCGTCCACAGAGAACACACACACGCGCGCAAACACACACACACACACACACGTGTCCATCCAAATGTTAACTAGTTGCCAGTGCTGTGAAAAGTTATGTGCTGTGCAGGATTAGGGTAAAATACTACCTCTGTTTCATAACACAGTGCATTTTCTTTTTCAAAAGTCAAACCTTACAAACTTTGATCAAGTTTGTGAAAAATATATTTACATTTAGAATGTTAAATATATATCATTAGATTCATCGGGTATAAATAGTTTTCTTTATAAACTAGGTCAAAGTTTGCATAATTTATTTCACAAAAAAAAAAGATTGCATAATTTGACTTTTCAAATAATCTATACGCACTACATTATGAAATGGAGGAAGTATGTAATTTGTGAGAAAAATATGGTCATATTGTGAGCGCATTCCTGGCTCCAGTTGTTTACCATGATTTGTATGTTAAAATTGCGATAAAACCATGGCCCTGCAAGCATTTTGCATTCAATTTTCCAACCGTTTTCTGTTGGTTCCTAGAAAAGCTCAAGTCTTCCTACGTCAAGCTAATTGTTTTAGGGAAACCTACGTCAAGCTATTAAGCTGACCGAGAAGATGCTTATATCTTTTTATTTTTGCGAATCAAGTCTTGGTCTATTTAAGTATCTTAATAATCACCCTTCAAAAAAGGTATTTTCCAAATCATTTTTAATATCATCATTGCGTATATGTCCCCTTAACTGTGGGATGTAAAACATGGAAAAAGTCATGATGCTTCCAAGTACTTCTTGGTATCTTTGTTTCCTAGTACATGTAATTATTACGCACTGATGATCTGCTTAAATTACTATCGTCTATTTCTGTTTGTGGCTCAGTTAATCATAGATAATTTGATATACGTGAAGGCAAACTCCCGATCTGCATTAGAAGGGTGTCATACCTGTTAGCCACGATGGTGACGACTGAGGAAGGTGTCAGCCGAATGTAATCACCCAGATTCCAAATAAACATAAATATAATTATAGTAGCTCTATGTGTTTCTGAAGGAGAATAACCTCTACATCTATTGATTCTCTCAACCATATGTTATTAATAATTATAACTTTCTTGGCCTTCTGGATATGATTAGGTATATGTTATTTATCAAAAATGTTATTAATTGTTAATCAATACCAAGTAATGCCAAGTATGTTCGCAAAAAATGTTATCCCTAGCAAAACAATTCGTCATAAAATATAAAAGAAAGACCCCGAGGCCATCCATATTGTACCTAGTTTGCCGCATCATCGCCGCATCCTGGCCATCAAAACTATAACTCTTGACCAGAATCGATCGGTCGAACGATATGTAACAAGACAAGGATGCAAGCCTCCAAAACATTGCCGTAGATCGAGATGTAACAAGACAAGGATGCGAGGCTCCCCGTAGATCGAGTAGGAACCGTTACTCACACGCTGATGTTGGTTGGTTCAACCCAAAAGTCAAATTAGGTGTTGTCATCCACGAAATAGAACTTCGTGGCAACACCTACAACAAGAAAGCAAGGCTTGGAGTATTTAACCAAAAACTACCACATTCCATGGAACCGTGCCTACAAACTACCACTTTACAATTTTCTTTCCAAAACTACCACTTTTGCACTAATCCTTGACTAAAAACTACCACTTTTGCATTAATCCTTAACTAAAAACTACCATGTCTGAAAAGTGCTAGTTTTGGCTCGTTTAAACTCGATTATGACAGGGTTGGCCCACGCGTCAGAACTGAAAAAGTCAACAGCATTAAGTTTGACCGTCAACATATGAGGCCCACATGTCATTTCTATCTCCTTCCTCTGAAATTCACCATGGAGGAAGGGGAGGAAGAACAGGAGTAGTCCCCGTCGCCGGCGGCGAATGACAGCAAGAGGGACGATGGAGACCAACCGTCGCCGGCCGCTCCGGCGGCACCAGCTCCGCCCTGGGCGCCAACAGCAGGTCGCGATGGGACGACGATGCTCGATGTCTCCTGTCGGTAGAGCGGAGGCAGCGGCGGCGCGGATCAATGGGGCGGTGCGGTGGGGGCAAAGATTTTGGCCGGATCCGGCGAGGAGGCGGGGCAGCGAAGGTTGGGGAAGGCAGATCCAACGGGGGAGATGCTCCGGCGTCGAGCAGGTGCGGCGGCGCGACGGAGGCAACAGTCTGTAGAACGGAGGAGAGAGAGGTTAGGGATGGAGGGAGAGAACGACGGGAGAGAGAGAGGGAGCGGTGGAGAGGAGCGGCGGCGGTGTCCTAAGGGCAGCGGGGAGGCATGGTTGGGGAGCTAGTCATGGCCGCCGCTGCGCCCAGGCTCGAGCTCGAACTCAGCCATGGCCACGTCCGGTGAGATTTATTTTCTGAGTTGACCATGTGGTTACTAATTAGTTTAGGGTTGGATGGGCCACAGTCAACCGGGCTCATGTGGTCAGATTAGCCTAACTACTAATTAGTTTAGGTTTAAGTCAATAACTAAATTTATAGAAAGTTAGAAATTGAGAAGATTTATTGAGACTGACATGTGGGCCCCACGTGTCATAACGGTCAACATAATGGTCAATCTAACAGAGTTGGCTATTGTGCCACGTCAACGCTTACATGTGGGTCCAACCATTCATAAACGCGTTTAAAAGAGCAGGATTGGGCACTTTTCAAATATGGTAGTTTTTAGTCAAGGATTAGTGCAAAAGTGGTAGTTTTTGGAACAAAATTGTAAAGTGGTAGTTTGTAAGCACGGTTCCATGAAATATGGTAGTTTTTCGTTAAATACTCCAAAACTTGTATCTTGAAAAAAAAACAAGGCTTGTACATGAACCCTGCTTGATCTTGTCAGGGCATCTTCAATGCAGACTCTCAAACCACCCGCAACCAGAGGGACCGTGCGGTCCGGGCGTGCTTTTTCCCGCAAACCAAAAATAAAATGGTCCAATGCAGACTCTCAAACCACCCGCAACCATACGGCCCGCTCGGTCCGGACGTGCTTTTTCCCGCAAGCCGAAAATAAAGTGGAGGGGGAGGGGGCATTCGGACCGCTGCCACGCCTGCTCCTGACTACCCTGGGCCACCAAAAACGCTCCACCTGCGCTCGTGTGCTTTCCCACCCAGCGCCAGCTGCCCGTATTCATGCGGCTATAGAGCAGCTGCTCTACATTGACGCCGTCCCAGAGCGGACGCGGCCTCTCATTGCCAGCATTGAAGCGGCGTGCAGGCCGAGAGAGTGCCGGCCACTGCATGCCCGACTGAACACGCATGTTTGCTGCATTCAAACGACTACTGACTACCCGCCCTCCTCCATTAAACTCGTGCATGTGCCGAGAAAGCTACTCCGGCCACACGTCCGTTCACGAGCCACCCGTCATTAAACACAACACCGGTGGTTCCGGGTGTCTGCCCACTATTTAAACGATGCCAAGCGCCAGGCAAAAATCACACCACACCTTCGCTCCCATTTTCTCCTTGCATCATTTTCTCCACACTCTCCATGGCATCCGGCAAGCAGGAAGAGGAGTTCTCCTGCATAAAAGATGGTTGGGTGGCCCGCCGAGCCCACCGGATACGAGCCAAGCTACGCGGAGACCGACGAGGTGGTGACCAGCACGTCCGCGTCCGCCGCCATCATCGAGGAAAAGTAAAACACGGGAGGCCGCCGCCACTTGGGTCCCAGGAAGGCCACCGCCACGGTGTCGTCGGCGTACACAACCGGTGTCTTGATCGCTTTGCAGGCCACCGTCGTGCCCCGCCCCAAAAACCAACCTTGATTCGTGCTTCATGGAAGTGGAGGTCGCCCTTTCCCTTCAACTGAAACATACCCCCTCCCCCCGCGGTGCCACTCCGATGAGCGGAGCAGCCGAACATGAGAAAGCGGAGGCTACTCTTGCCCTTTCCGCTCAAGCATATACCTTCAGGGCCCACGACGGTCCGATGAACGGGCTGCCACACACGGGGAAGACAATGGAGTTCCGCCGCGGCCGGACGTAGACTAGTTTAGGGTATCCGTGTCGCGGGAATGGATACCAGCCGATGCCGGCCGTAGACTAGTTTTTATCTTAGTCCGATATAGTTTTTAGTTAAAATATGTCCGAAATGTCAATGTTCTCGTCTGGTTTGTATGAATATTATCCGGTTTGAAGAAAGTTTGTTTAACCGGTGTTTGAATTGTATGCGGATAGCGTTCGATGGCCGGCTCCTGCATCCATGTCCGCGGACTTGTCCCCCATGTCTGCAGACGGTTGCGGGAGTAAGTTTGCGGGTCTGCGTTGGAGATGCCCTCATAAGGCTAAATCATGGTTTTTTTTTCAAAGAGGATACAATCTTAAAACGACCAATACGCCCTTTTTTTGCGAGAACACCAATACGCCGTTCACCTCTATATTGGCCGCTCACATAGAACAGTCTGTTCAATCAAGGATGACGTGGTGGCGGCGGCATCCTCGTGGTGGACCCGTGTCCTCGGGCTCCGCCGTTGCGACAACGTTTGCTCCAGCGTCGGCGCGGAGCTTGGGAGGTAGTCCAGGAGCGGATGCAGATTGTGGTCTGCATCGACGACATCTGAAAGACGGAACGTGTGCTGGGTTCATGGTTCGTGGATGGCAGGTATGATTTCCTCCTTCGGCGTCTTAGTCGTGGTGAGGTGCCAGATCTGGAGTTCGATGGCGTGTCCTGGGTATTGCTCCCGTCTGATTCATTTAACGACAAGGGCTTCATTTTTGGCACCTTGGAGGTCTGCAAAGCTGCATATCAGTGATGGAGCCGCGTCGAGCTCGGGTGAAGAGGTGATCCGTCATTTTTTCTTCAGTGGCTGCTGTGGTGGTGTCGAAGGTAGGTGACAGACGTTAGTGTCAAGCTCAGAGACGTTCTGCTATCTTTTCAGTTTTGTCACGTCGGTCCTTACGTGACTTGTACTTTGATCTACTCCGTATGAGATGAATGGGACATGTATTACCATGTAAAAAAGAAAAAAAATAGAACTAATCAGCTAGGAGAAATTTCACCGGACGAGAAGACACCATCAGACTCGACCGTTGCGGCACCACCATTCCATCCAAGCATGCTGTGCGTAGCAGCTTCCTCCACCAAATGCACCACGCCCAATGGCGACTACGATGAGGAGAACACGGCGTCACACGCCGCACCAGCTCGTACCTCGCCGCCATGACATCTGGATGAGTAATGCCGCAGACAACCGATTCGGGCCTCCACACCAGATTTGGTCGTGCCAGTCCTCGATCCGCCAGTATACATGGCCCTCGCCACAGCCGCCAGCCGGCCGGGGATCTCGGTAGGGGAGGCCCACGATGCACCGGTGCTGAGCTCCTCGACCACGGCCGGATCTTGTCCTTAGTTCAATCTTTGTCAACCGCAAAATAAATTTATTTTGTCCGTTATTTATTTCTGGTCACACGAACTAAACGCTTTGCGTATTCATTTCCCGTGATCCCGTGTGGCAGGTACGTTCAACCCTGCTCGGATTGTAGTGCTCAAAGTCAACCAGCTTGTATCTTGTGCAGATCAGAACATGTGTGGTGCATATCACATCACACCCAATTAGTTTGTTGGGTAGCACTCTGAATAGATGAGGCCGCCTGACGAAGCGCGGTCACCCGACGAGGCCGGCGCCGATGCGGCTGGTGGCTCATCGCGGAAACCAATCGCGGCTGATCCCCCCTCCCTTCTGCCGTCGTCGGCGCGCTCTCTCCCAACTAATCGTGCGGCGGCGCCATCGGGTGGAAAGGCTGTACGAGCGGCAGCGGCGGGAGCGGATCTCGGCATCAAGGCGGATGGTGAGATCACGGGGGAGCAGCCGAGGCTGCGACAGTGGCAGGTCCAATTCTCTGACGAGACGGATCCCGGCACTTGGATCGTGGGGCGTCTTCGTTTTACTCCATCGTCACGATGGACGGCTCTGTTGGATATGGAAAACGATGTGTTGGCTGGCGATTATCTCCCAGACGACGATCAGATCGAGGTAGGGTTTCGGTTCTCCTTGGATAACTATGATGTAGTTGTTGGTCCTTGTGTGCAGGTTGATCAGATCCCGGCGGCGGATATTGTTGATTTGACGAACACAACGAACACAACAAGAATGGATCGACCGGGAGGACGTTTCTGGGCTCTCATCGAGAGCGATGTCGATGAAGAGGTCGAGATCGAGCATGCCAAGACGAATTCTATTACGGTTTCGAACCCGGGACCAGAGAGATCGCCGGAGTTTAAACATGCAATTGACCGTCGTCGGTCCAAAGCTCCGAGCTCGAAGAAAATTGTCAAACATTGGATAGGACCGATCCCTAAGGTATCTCGCGCACCCGTTACACTGTCAGATTTTATTCCGGAGTCATGGACTTTAGTAACTAGAAAGAAGAATGGCAAGAAAGGGCAGTCATCGAGGCCGGCACCGCAGCGATCGCCGGTGGCGACGGCGGCTAGCACGATTCGAGCGGCCAGGAGGGCACGCTTGAATTCGTTGCTGGGCCTCGATGCTAGATCGGAACAGACGCTGGTCGTGGGCTCTCTGGACTCGGGGCATATGGCCCAGTCGGAAGCCCAAGCCACGTCGTCTGTTTCTACGTGCATTCATGAACCGGAGAGGCCTGAGTCGTCTGTTGTCGTTCCGGCTAGGGTTTCTCGATCGCCTGGCTTCCCGTCGCTCGGTACAGGGTGTGCTACCAGGATCTCCGGCGCCGGCGCGATGGCTGGGCGCAGAGGACCGCCTCCCACCAGGCAGGGGCCGCCGGCCGCCGCTGGGGCCGGCCGCGGTGCTCCACCCCTCGCGAGGCAACCGCTGCCAGCCGCTGCTGGGCATGCGCTGCCGCTCGTCACTGGGGCCGGTCGGGGAGCTCCAGGTGCTGGCCGGCCGAACGCACGGCAACCGGATGAGCCGACGCAGCTGCCGGCGGCCAAAGCGAAGGCGCTGGGGCGGGGTCGCGGTGCTTATCAAGGATGGGACGACCATGGTTACGGCGGCTACGGCAGAGATGGTCCTCGGTTCAATCGGTATGGGCAGTGGGGCGACGATGGCTACGATGTGTATGGCGAGGGTCAGCACCGTGGGTCATCCTCGGGTGGTGGTCGAGGAAACAACTGGCACAATGGCGGCGGGCAAGGCTTTCAGGGACCGCCCGGGAATTTTGTTGAAGGTGTTGCCGGCCCTAATGACCGTTACCGGGGAGGATATAATCGCGGGAGAGGGGGTGGGAGGCGCCCACCTCCACCACCACCTCCGCCGGCGGATACGACACACGCGCCCCCGGGGGCGGTGATGGATCATGCAGCTTCTACGGCGGCAGCTCCTACTCTTCCCGCGGTGGCTGTAGACACTGTCAGGGCCCTGGCAGCAGTCTCTATTCCGGCGGCCACTGGAGCTGCTAAGATAAGTGATGGTGGACCGGGCAAAAGCTCAGACAAACCGGAAGGCGAAAAACTTTTGAAGTGGGCAATTAAGAAGAAGAAACTCCCTTGTTATAGATGTGGTGAACCGGGGCACTTTGTCGCAGAGTGTACTAATGAACTTTGTGACTACTGCCAGAGATCGCAGCATGTGTCCGGTGATTGCCCACTCCTATCCGGTCCCAAGCCAGGGGTTAACATTTTCGGAGTTTGCTGCAAAGAGTTGATGTTTTTTGAGTCACCTAAGGTGGAACCTCTGACACACGTGGTGGAGAGTTCTTTCCCAGCAGTGGTTAAGGTCACCAATGGGAGCATGACAGAGGCTCAGATTATGAGACAGCTACGAGAGTTGGTACCGGGTAATTATCAGTGGCATCTTGACAAGTTGGAGAACCAGACTTACAAGGTGGATTTTCCCACAAAAGAGGATCAATTGCATATTCTTAAGTGGGGTTTGTGCAGAGTTCCGTGCACCAACATTATCATGGCTTTCGATGAGTGGAAGGAGCCGCAACCAGAGGGTACACCTTTAGAGAAGGTATGGGTACGGTTCTATGGTGCACCACCCAAAACGATTAAACACTTTCTGGTAGCCTGGAGCTTGGGTTCTTTGATTGGCAAGACAGAGCAGGTGGACATGCCTTTCACTCGTGCGCAGGGTGCTGCGAGGTTACTTGTCAGTGTGGTCAGCGTTGAGTTTGTGCCGGATGTTGTCAGGTGGACACATGCCGGAGTCACATACGTCCTAGAGATCGAGATTGAGGACACACCGATTCCTCAGGAGGGGGATGAGCTTCAGGATATGGACACTACTGAGGGGGACGGAGCCCCCGGGAATCAGGATAAGGGGCCCAAGAGTGCGCCAAGAGACACGGCTAAGGGGCCGAATTCGCAGCCAGATAAGACGGGTTCGGCTGCCAAGGAGGCGCCCCCGTCCACGACTCCGATGACCACACTTCGGTTTGGTACTTTTGGAGCGAGGTCTGCGCCTAGTCGGTTATGGAGCACCAGAGTAGAGGCGGACGATCCGGTGGAACGTGAGTTACCACCGGTGATGCTCCCTTGTGAGTCGCCGACGGGTCCATCTCCTAAGCGGACGGACGCCGGACTGTCGGTCGCGCAGAGAGAGGGGATGACCACCCCAGAGCCAGCCACCCAGGAGGCACGGCACACGCGTGCTAATGGTGGCCTGGTCACGGCGGATATGCGGGCACCTTTGAGTTCTTCGACCTTTGTTTCGGACAGCGCAGACATCTTGACTGCGAGTGGGGGGTGCCGTGGGCAGGAGACCCGTAGCGTCCACCCTCACGCGCCGTCCTTGAGCTTCTCTGGGGAGGAGGCCGGACAGGAGGTCCGCGGAGCCCTCTCTCCCCTGGCGCTTCCGACTGAGTTGGGGGAGGGTCGCGGGCAGGAGGCCCGCGGTCTCTCCTCTTCGCGGGATCCAGCCGTGCAGCACGGGCAGGGGTCGTGCTGCCCTGATGCTGGGGGGAGGAGTGGGACCATAGAGCAGGTGGCTCCACGGTCTCCTTCCTCCATTACTACCGTTGGCGATACCCACTCGACCGCACCTTACCCTTCTTCACCAGCGCTAAGGGGAGGGGGTGGGAGTCGGGTGCATATGCCTAGGGAGAGGACGGCAGAGGAGCTTATCGCTTTCGGCGGGATCGCGGATCCGGTGACGGCTGGCAGGCGTGTCAGCAGCCGGATCCAGGGACAGCCGGATGCTGACGACCTGCAGATAGCGCGCGCCAAGAGGGCAGCTATGCTTCGAGATGTCGAGGCAACTACAGGTGTGTCTTTCGATAAGAGTTGTTCAATTCTACATTTTACCGAGCATGAAATAGTTGATAAGGCAAATGACTTAGGTATTTCTTTGGGTTCAAATGAGAGGGAGGTTGCGAAATCCGTGAATGATCTTTTAGACTTAGAAGCCGAACGGGCTTCAGAAATAATTCGGAATCTTGCATCTGTCAAACCTATGAATGACGATGACATGAAAAATTTAGGAATGGATGCTCTTGCAAACATCTGCAATAATCTCTTGCCTAGTGTGGAGGCCGAAGATGAGGAGGAGTCGAAAACTACGGACACTGTAGAGCCTCTAATGATAGAGGACACTGTCTCATGTACTGCCGATCCAATGTTTTCGAAGGGTGATGGGGAGAAGCCTAAGCGACCCTGGAAACGGAAAATTTATCCTACTTCGGTGGTCCGTAGAAGCGCTAGGGTTAAGCTTAAGAAAAAATTCCACGATGACTTATGAAAGGAATCTTTTGGAATAGCAGAGGTCTAGCTGACTTGGCTAAACGAAGGTTCTTGGCTGAGACAACGATAGAGCAACATTTAGATTTTATTGCGATAATGGAAACACGGTGAGATAACTTTACCTCACAGTTCCTTTCAACACTTTCCGGAGGAATTGATTTTGATTGGCACGTCTTACCTCCTAGAGGAAGATCTTGTGGGATTTTACTAGGGGTTCGATGTGAAACAGTTGAGGTGCTTAACGTGGTCCGGGGAGACTTTGCGGTCAAGTTCCGGGTGAGATCAAAATTGGACGATTTCCGATGGTCTCTCGTGGCTGTGTATGGGGCAGCACAACCGGAACTCAAACCTGATTTTTTAACCGACTTGGTGCGAATCTGTGGAGATGAAACCCTGCCGATCCTAGTCGGAGGGGATTTTAATATCATTCGGAGGAGGGACGAGAAGAACAATGATAATTTTGATGGACGGTGGTCTATGATGTTTAACATGATTATCGAGAGTCTTAATTTGAGAGAAATTGAGCTCATCGGTAGACAATTTACATGGGCCAATTTGTTGCCCACTCCGACTTATGAGAAGTTGGATAGGGTACTTGCTAGTGTGGATTGGGAACAAAAATACCCATTGGTGTCGGTTCATGCGATGCAGAGAGCGATCTCAGATCACACACCACTTCTTGTAGACTCGGGAGAGGCTACTCACGTTACGAACAAGAATGCCTTCTCTTTCGAACTAGGTTGGTTCCAGAAAGACAACTTCTTGGAGATCATTGCACGCGAATGGGCAAAACCTGTTAGTGGAAGAACTAGTATTGAGAAATGGCAAAATAAAATCAGACACCTGAGACAGTTTTTGCGAGGTTGGGCCAGAAACGAGAGTGGGATTTACAAACAAGAAAAAGAGAGACTCACTCAGCTGATCGAAACGCTAGATCTAAAAGCTGAAACTAACCTTCTTACGGTTAATGAGCAAAGCGTCAAGTCCGAAGCTGAGCAAGGCTTACGAGCTCTTCTTAGAGAAGAGGAGCTCAAGTGGGCATTGCGTGCTAAAGTGCTTAAGGTTGTCCAAGGGGACGACAATACACAATTTTTCCATATGATTGCGAATGGCAAACATAGGAAGAAGAAAATAATTCAGCTTGAGCAGGACGAGGGGACAATTTTGGGGCATGAAAATCTGAAAGCTTATATCTCTAATTACTATAAACAACTCTTTGGGCATTCGGAGGCAAGCACGGTGGCCCTAGATGAATCTGTTATTGGGGATATACCTCAGCTTCAGGCAGAGGAGAATGATATTCTATCTGCACCGTTTACTGAGAAGGAGGTTCTCGATGCAATCTCACAAATGAAACCGAATAAAGCTCCGGGACCAGATGGGTTTCCAGCTGAATTCTATAAGAAATGTTGGCATATTATTAAGAATGATCTTATGCCTATGTTTCATGATTTCTTTGACGGTCATTTGGAGCTGTTTCATCTTAACTTTGGCATGATTACGCTGTTGCCAAAGAAAGAAGAGGCAGTCCGGATCGAACAATTCAGGCCCATATGCTTTCTCAACGTGAGTTTCAAAATTTTCACAAAGGTAGGTACCAATAGATTGACACAGATTGCTCGCTCAGTGGTACAACCCAGCCAGACAGCGTTCATGCCAGGGCGACATTTACTGGAAGGGGTAGTCGTTCTGCATGAAACGCTACATGAAATTCATTCGAAGAAGCTAGACGGGGTTATCTTCAAAGTGGATTTTGAGAAGGCATATGATAAAGTTAAGTGGCCTTTCCTTCAGCAGGCAATGCGTATGAAAGGTTTTAGTGAGGCCTGGCAGAACCAAGTGGGTTCTCAAGTCCAGAAGGGTAGTGTCGGAATCAAGGTTAATGATGATATTGGTCATTACTTTCAGACACACAAGGGTTTGAGACAAGGGGATTCCATGTCTCCTCTCTTGTTCAATATAGTGGCCGATATGTTGGCCATACTAATTGGCAGGTCCAAGCAGCATGGTCAAGTGGAGGGGTTAGTCCCTCATCTGGTTGATGGAGGAGTATCTATCCTACAGTACGCTGACGACACTATCTTATTCATGGATCATGACATTGCTAAGGCGCGTAATATGAAACTTATATTGTGTCTCTTCGAACAATTGTCTGGTTTAAAGATAAACTTTCATAAGAGTGAGTTGTTCTGCTTTGGGAAGGCCAAAGACGAGCAAGATACTTATAGACAATTGTTCGGGTGTGAATTAGATTCTTTACCATTTAGTTATTTGGGTATACCAATTCACCACCGCAAATTATCCAATAAAGAATGGAAGTGTATCGAAGATCGAATTGAAAAAAAGCTTAGCTGCTGGAAGGGCAAGCTTATGTCTTATGGAGGTCGGCTAGTGCTGATTAACTCGGTACTGACTAGTATGCCGATGTTCCTACTATCGTTCTTCGAAATTCCGAAAGGGGTACGGAAGCGACTTGATTTCTTTAGATCTCGTTTCTTCTGGCAGTCAGATGAGGCCAAGAGGAAATATCGTCTCGCGCGATGGGATATCCTTTGCCGACCAAAAGACCAGGGGGGTCTCGGTATTGAGAATCTAGAAATCAAGAATAAATGCCTTATGAGCAAATGGCTCTACAGGTTAGAGATGGAGCCTGAGGGCATGTGGGCACAGATTCTGCGTAATAAGTATTTACAGACGAAAACGCTTGCACAGGTTACTATGAGACCAACTGACTCACCGTTCTGGAAAGGGCTTATGAGAACGAAAGACCTGTTCTTTCGTAGGGTTAAATTCTTGATTGGCAATAGGATGTCAACAAGATTTTGAGAGGATACGTGGTTAGGAGAGACGCCCTTGGCCGTACAATATCCCACCCATTATAACATTGTGCAACGTAAGGAGGATTACGTAGGCACAGTTTTCCAAACGATTCCCCTGAACATTTAGTTCAGACGTGCGTTAGTTGGTGAGCGATGGGCTGCGCGGATGCACTTGGTCCGGAGATTGATAGATGTTCAACTTTCTGACCAGCCGGATTCGATGCAATGGAAATTAACTAAAAATGGGGTATTTACGGTGAAATCTTTTTATTTGGATTTGATTAATTCTGGCCCAATCTCGAGATCGTTGCATATTTGGAAGATTAAGGTTCCCTTGCGTATTAAAATTTTCATGTGGTTTGTCCACAAGCAAGTAATACTCACCAAGGATAACTTAATCAAGAGGCGATGGGTAGGTAGTTCACGTTGTTGTTTTTGTGATCATGATGAAACAATACAACATTTATTCCTTGAATGCCCACTTGCCAAGTTGCTTTGGAGAACGATTCATATAGCCTTCAACATTAATCCTCCAGTGGACACTGAGTCGTTGTTTGGAACGTGGTTAACTGGGGTTGAACATAGCACTGCGGCTCGTATTCGGATTGGAATATGTGCGCTTCTGTGGGCTATATAGAACTGTAGGAATGATTTAATTTTTAACAGACAACACACTTTAACTTTCTTGCAGGTCATCTTCAGAGCTACCGCATGGATCCGTACGTGGTCCTTACTCACTCCTTTGGAATCCAGGGAGCCTTTGGTTACTGGGTGCAACCAGTGGGAGATGGTAGCACGGGCTATATTCAACCGGTTCGGATGGCGGTCGCATAATAGGATAGGAGTTTAGGAAGCTTATCCTTCTTTCTGTCGTTCCGGTTGTCATTGCCAGCATGTACTTTTCTTTTTCTTTAGTTCCGCTCCGCTTGCGAGCTGTAATACTTTGATGACTTTGTGCTACTTCGTGGATCGTTTAATAAGATGACTGCATGCATCGTCATGATGCAGAGGCCGAGGGCACGCCTCCATTTCAAAAAAAAAAAGTTCATCCTGAGTAGCAAATTAGTACACCTATATACACACACAAAATAAGACCAGAATCGCGCTTCTAGTTCTTTTTTTGTCAAACTTCAAATTGCACTTCTAGTTCATTTTCTACTGGCTCACATGGGGTTGGCCTGGGCATCTAATTTCAAATGCTGAAAGAATATAATCATTGGTCTACGGTGATGCTGAATGATCGCTCACTCGCGAGTATGAACACAACAAAGTCACGAGTATGAACACAACCCTTGCTTACTTGCTATAGCAAACAAAATCAATAATATTATATAGGAGTTGAACTTTCTAGACCCCTGCACAGCCCGACCGTGTGGTATTTGCCCTCGTAAAGTATGACCACGTTATAATCGTTCAAAATATTATTTTTTTGACACAGTACACTGTACGCGCATACAATCATCCGTATGAATACATACGTACACCCTATCTTTATGAGCACCTTCGAGAGACTGAGTCGGCATATCATATTGAGATTGACGAAGTCACCTCATAGTCGACGGGAACGTCTTCTCCCAGTAAACGCGCATCGCTGGAAATCCTGAAATAAATTCAGAAAAATGCAAGCACCAGGACTTGAACCCTGGTAGGATGAGGATAACATTGTTCTATTAACCATCCAACCGCAAGTTGGTTCGCCAAAATATCATTCTTATGTCTTTCCCATCAAGTCTCCTGCTATTTTTTTTCATAATAATCATTTTAATGTTTTCAGGGGGTTCGATAATGAACATTTTCCTGGAACAAAAACATACTAGACATTTTACATCTGCTCTTGTACTTCGCTCCTCCCACTGCATTATGTACATATGGGTGCAGGTCACTAGTTTAAGTGCCTCTTCACAAATTCTTTCACTAGGATATACACTTTCCACAACTTTGTTTGGGACTTTCGAGCAAACTTTTAACCATTCTTGATGTACTAAAATACACATATTTAAAGTAAAACAAGCATGGTGTCCCTCAAAAATGGGAGGGTATCATCTTTAGTATCAATGATATTAATATTTATTTTAATCTTATAAAGACATCTCTTATCCATTTTACCCGTGCATTGCAAAATACATCACATTCTAGGCACTGATATTTTTATAGGTGCGGTTTGGACTCCATTTTGTACATGATTATGTTGCTAAGAAATAAAAAAAAGGTCTGTAACGTTTCTTACCAACAAATATATCACTGGTACAGAACCGTGCGGTTCTGTTTTCCGCTTGTAGCCAACATTCGCTAATACTCATAGTATCGGAGGTGGTTTCTCCAATACCAACTACTACAAGTGGTTCCTGACGAGGAACTGCTTCTAATACTTCAAAATTCCAGGTAGTTCCAAGTACAGAACTGCTTGTAGTACTTTTTGTCAGAAATATGCCCGATAGACAATCATGTGGTGATGATATTTTCTTATGTATTCACTATTTATTTGTATTGTCTTTGAAAAAGATCATTCATATGTATCGACTGTTCACAAGTATAGTGCTTGTTTGTTAGACTATATATTGTATGAATATTGTCTTATCTAATTTTTTTCATACACAGTGTACATTATTCGTATACATTGAGAATATATTTTAATATATGTTTAATATTTTTCAAACACATAATTAACATTTTCTCTTAAATATATGTCTTGATGTCTAATTTTGTTCCTGTATGTTTTACATTTTTTTGTATACATCAGTAACTTTTTCTATACATGATTAGTATTTTCTAGATAAATGATTAACCTTTTTTAATATATGTTTTAGTTTCTAACTTTTTGGTACACGTTGTGCACATTTTTTTAATACTTTCAAAATGTATTTTATAAAATGTTTTAAAATTTTCAAATGCGTGATTAAAGTTCTTAAAACATATTTTTTGAACATTTTTTAAAATACGTGTTAGAAATTTTTTTAAATACAAGTTGGAACATTTTTTAATGATAAAATTATTTTTAACATTGTACACATTTTTTGAAATGCCACAAACATATTTGAAACCAGTGAACATTTTTTAAATGAAATGTATATTTCTTTGAAGATACAATTTGTTTTTAAAATACACGAACATTTAACATTGTATAAACATCGTTTACAATGTCACTTACATTTTTCTATAAGTGACAAGCATTTTAAGTACACAACTTTCACATTTTTTGAATATTTTGAAATATAAATGAAAGTAAAAAATAAAGCAGACAACAAATGTGAAGAGAAAACCAAAAACATGCATGATGTCAGTGTGATGTCAGCATGATGTGGCACGTGCTTTCTGGTCCAACCCAGTACCGGCTCCCTGCAGGCAAGCCATGACTAGGACTCGCTACGGCCGATACATAGACGCACCTGTTAATCACCGCTCAAAGAAGCAACGAATTGGTGAAATGGACCTCGATTCGTTTGCGTGGCAGCCTGTGCAATCATGGGTTTATGCGACGTGATACGACCCCAAATTTCAAATGGCCCCCATATTTGGGCCTAGCATCCTACGTATGTCTTGTGTTGGTCCTGTTTCTTATGTTGGTTACAATATGCTTTTATCTATTCTTATGGATTCTTCTAAAAAAAATCTATTCTTATGGATGATTAAGAAGAATTTGTTTTTGTGAAGCCTGGTCAGCACTTCGGACGCTGGTTGCCGCACAGACGCTCACGCGCACAGTCACTTGGGCCGGCCTATTAGCTCCCTCGACCGCTCGCTCACTCGTCCAGTCTGCAAGCTCGTTCAAGAAAATGGGTAGTTGTTCCTTTAAAGGAAAAGCAACTCCTCGGTTTTTATGGTGTATAAAAATCTTGTACTTTTGAAGAAAAAATACATAGATTTTAAAACAGTTTATGACATGACAATTGTTTCATGAATTCAAAAAGTTCATAAATTTGTAAAAAATCTTCATGAATTTGAAAATTTTCAGAAATTTTTAAAAATTTCATGAATTGGAAAATGTTTGCGAAAATGGAAAAAAACATGAATTTGAAAAGTTCACCGATTTTTAAATTTCAAGATTTTTCTAAAGAATATCAGGAAATTTGGAAAGAACTTCACGAAAAGTGCTCACCAATTTGAAAATTGTTCGTGGATATGAAAAAAGGTGCATGCATTTGAAAAATGTTCACAGATTTGTAAAACATTTCAGGAATTGAAAATGAATTAGAAAAACAAAATGAAAAATGAAAAACAAAAAAAGAGAAAAAACTGAAAATAACATCCGATAGAAAAACCAAAAATAAAATACGAGGAAGGAAACACAGAGAAAAAGCCAGGTTAGGTCTTAAATGGGATGGCATGTTACTAGACGCTCGAGTACTGGTGTGGAGCCACGTACGGAAATGACTAAAACAAGCGCTATAAGCGCCCAATAAGATCCGCGGTGATTCTATACCTTCGCTTGTTGGGCAGATCATGTTTGACGCTCATGAGCGTCAAAACATCGTGGCTTCACAGAAGCTCGGCCTCCCCGATGCCCCAATTTCGGCCGGCCCAGGGTCGCTTCACTGTTTTTATACTTTCTGTTTCTTTCATCCTTTTTCTCTTTCTTTTTTGTCCGTTTATGGTTCAATTTCTTTTCTTTTCCGTTTTGTTGATTTTATTTTTGTACTTTTTGTGTATTATACTAAGTTCATTGCGTGTTACAAAAATGTTTGTTGTATATTAAGAAAATGTTCATGGCATATTTACAGAAATTCCACCATGCATTATAAAAATGTTAATCATATATTAGATTTTTTTTTAATAATACAAATTTTCGCTCTGTTTTCTAATTTTATTCATCATATATTACACAAATTTTCATTGTGTATTCAACAAAATTCAACGTATATTAGAAAATGTTTTATGCATATTCATAAATTGTTCAATGTATATATTCATATATTTTTCAAAAATATTCATCATATATTAAAAAAATCATCGTATAATGCAAAAGGTTCATCGTGTATTATTAATATGTTCAGAAAAGATTCAGTGTGTATTTTGACGTAATTTTCAGCGTATATATAAATTCGTTTATGGTACATAAATTATCATAATTAAAAAGTGAAAAAATAAAAAAGGAGAAAAACAAACCCGGAAGAAAAAATGTACAAAAACAGGCCGCTACAGTAGACATACTTTTTTTAAGGGAAACATCATTAATCAACCGGCTGATTATAGCTTGCGGGTCCGCCGGGCGCTGCACCGTTAGATCGCTTCATCGCGAAGTGTTCACACGGAAGCGTGCAGGTGCGTGGCCTTCTGTGGGTCCATTGTTTGATTATTTCTACTAGCAAAAAGAGCTCATGCGTTGCAACGGGTATAAACTAAATTTCAAAGTTCACATGATATTGGGGAGTTTATCTATCATGGTGAAATACTGAGCTATATCTCTCGGTCCGTTAAATTCTTCATCGTCTTAATGTGAATTCATATTTTATACTTGCCCATTTCAAAGATAAGATGGCTGGTTAGAAAATAAAGAGTTTACAATGTTTGGTGCTCTTTGTTCACACTCTGTCGTCAACAGTAGGAGCACACCGACTGCACCAACGCAGCCACTTCCCTTGACACCAACATCACAGCCTCAAGGAGGACCAGTATTGGGGGCATGCAGAGCTGGGGGAGAGATGGTACGACAGAGGGGAGTAACCACATGAAGATGGGGTATGGAAGGACCGAGGACATGGTCATCCTAGGCATGACCACATGCTTCTCTTTCTCTCTCTCCATAGCCGACGTGCGGGGCGAACAGGACGCGGCCCCTCCTTCACCCAGTTCGAGCAAGATGCACCGTCGTCGTACTCTTTCAACTCTCCATCCCTCCCTCTCTCCTTTGTATCTCACACCAACGACACTGGTAACATATAGAGTGAAGGGATATATTGACCGTCAGCTAGTCCAGAAGAGAGCCCCAAATATCGTTTCCTTCAAAAAATATTTTTTTAATATTTCAGTCACATGTATTTTAATTACTGTAACTATTAAACCATGGTCGTACAAACAAAATAGCAGCCAGGTAATTTTACTCGGTCCATCCAAATTTTTTTGGAATTGTACTCGGTGCTAGCACGTAGAGAGACATCTAGCAGCTTCTAATCGGTGCGGCCACATGTACTTCAATAAAAAAAAAGCAGTAGCCAGCCCAGCGAGCAGTTATCTTATCCACAAGCTTGCCATCGCTCCGCCTCCGGTGTTCGTCCTCCTGCGACCTCACGCTCCACAGCGCCACAGCTCCCCCTCCTCCAGCACCGACGGCTAGAAATATTCCAGCCACGCCAACGAAGCCATTTAGGAACTACGTTCGGAAACAATTGTCACCAGCGAACGAAACGGGTTTTTAGCTTATAGGTGGCATTGAGGGTAATTTTTAGCAACTTTATAGGGTAATTAAGATGACGGTGAACCCGACAGACTCAATCCATGCTTTATTAATGGGTAAAGATATACGGTGCGACTCTGACTTAGAGCCTTTCACGTCCGCCGTCTTGCTGGGATGCCACGCGTCCCACGGGATGGACCTGACTTCCCACAATCTCTCCTTTATGCAATAAGATCTATGTTGCAAAAAAAACTGTAACAAAACCTCTGTTACGAAAATAATTAATTGCAGCCAGGCCTCTGTTGTACAGAAAACTGTAACATGATCTCCGTTGTAAAAAAAGTTGCAAAATGACCTCCGTTGCAAAAGAAATTTGTAACAATGCCTCTGTTACAAAAAAAAATCTATAACTTTACCTATGTTTTGCAAAATTTTCTGCAACATGACCCGTGTTGCAGAAAATTACCGCAACACGACCTTTGTTGCAATGGTAGAGAATAATGCTCGGCCACTCAATTCGTCAGATCCACGTCTCGCATGCGCAGCCGTCAGATACGAGCTTGATCAGCCGACGCACAACCGGCCAGGACCTTTACCACTAGACGCAGAAGTCCTTTCGCAACAACACCCATGTTGCAAAAAGGTTAAGACAAAAATAAATTATGCAACATCATCTGTGTTGCAGAAGTCCTTCCACAACAATACCCATGTTGGCAAAAAGTTAAGACAAAAAAATTCTGCAACATCATCTGTGTTGCAAAAGTCCTTCCGCAACGACACTCATGTTTCAAAAGAGTTCAGTCGAAAAAAAACTCTGCAATAGAACCTCTGTTGCAAATATTTCTGCAACAAGAGGTCTGTTGCAATGGTGAGGAAGGAGCCGCGCCACTGGATGGCCTGAATCAAACGGATGCGAAGGCGGCAGATCTTTTTAAAAGATCCGCCGGCCGACGCGTAGCATCCCCCTTTTTTAATTATATTTTCTAAAAAAAGGTACATTAGGTATATTTTCTCACTGATCTAAAAAGAGTATATTTTCTCACACTTTTGATATTCCTTCACTGTTTTCTTCTATTTTCCGAAATGTTCTAACAAAATTGTTTTGGAACTTTTTAGAAAAATTTGCGTATAATTTCGAAAAGCTTTTCAAAAAATGTCGATCATGTATTTGTAAAGGTTCATTGTGTGATTAAAAACATTTCACACTGCTCAAGAGAGATGTTCACACATTTTCCGCAAAGTTTTCATGCCATTTAAAAAAACCACACGTTTGTGAAATAATAATGATATTTCAAAAATGTCCGCACATGTAAAAATAAATTCATGACAAAGCAAAAAATGTTCGTACCATTTAAACATTTGTTCATACCACTTAAAACATTGTTCAAAGGTTCCAAAACAGTTCATTAAAAAGGGTAAAAATGTTCAACTATGTATTCAAATAATATTTAACATGTATTAGAAAACTATTTAATTTATATTTGAAAAACTGTTCAACATATATTTGAAAAATCTGGGTGTATTTAATTTTTTTCAATATTATAAAGAACATTCAAGAAATATAAAAATGTGTTCACACAATTTTATAAACATATTTATGACATATAATTTTTTTATTCGTACAGAACCAACGAAATTAAAAAATTCATGAATTTGAAAAGAAAAGAAAAAAGAAGAATGGAAAAACGACAAACGAATGATAAAAAACAAAACACCAGGGAAAAAAGAACAGGAAAACAGCAAACAAAAAGGAAACCAGAAAATCGGTAGAGAACCACAGAGAAGAAAAAATAATCTAGACCGGAAGGGGTTTCCAAAATACACCTGAATGGGCTGACTCACAAATTACAGCGCTATAGGTGACGCTATGGTGCATCTTGTAGTAAACGAGGTTCAGCACTGGCGGTTTGCTCTCCCGGTTGATCGACACAACTCAGGCTAGGTGCATGCCATTTTCGCTTCGTTTACCGTGTTCTTTCTTCGATATTATACCGCCTGCTAGATTTTTGAATTGCACTAAACCGCCAGTAAAAGAAAGGGACATATGCAAATGCTCTCGCCATACCAGAGTTTGAAGACCGCAATAACCACTCGTCGCTAGAAACTAGGTTTAGTAACTGCTGAAGGAACGCCGGTTGCGGCATCACCCACATAGTACATGCTAGCAATCCTTTGCCACCGGTCCAGAGGGTTAGAGAAAACCGACCATGCCGCAAAGCAAAATGGAAAAAACAAGTCGAGGTTGCCGCACTGCTTCCTTTGATTGACGTACAAATGCTCACAGCCCCAGTGGAGATCTTCGAGATTGACCTCCCCGGGGGTGGCGTAGCACAGAAGCTGTGGTGGAACTTGGTCTAGAAACTTGCGAATGATAACATGTAAGACGGTTAGAGCATAGAGAACTGGCTTAATGCGTTGTATTATTCAACCTTGAGGACGATTATATATAGAGAGGGTATATGACTACGAGGGCAAGAAGCCACCCCTACAGAAAAGGTAGGAATCGTATAAGAGAATTACAACTAATCTTAACAAACCCTAACCTATCATAACATATACTCGAACAATAACCATATCAGAGCTGAAGAAGATAAAACCAACTCCATCGCATTCATGTGTGGATGTATTAAATTCAAATTTGTCATGCAAAGCTAGCTCTCGCGTCGACCTATTGTACAAGTCCTTTTTGGATAACATATTGCATATTACTATGTTTAACACCACTAGGTAGCAGAGCGGCACGGTTGTCTTCCCGCTCTCTTCCCCTTTTCTCTTCCATGAAACTCTGACACGTAAGCATAACATCAACTAAAGATTTTCCAAATTTTCTTTTTTAAAAAGATTTATCTCCTAAATCGTTAAATTGATTGACAGTCCGCTTTGACCACTATCTTCCTCTCATTGAGATCTTCGAAACTAGAACTCATGTTGGCATATTTTGATAACTTCTTTTTTGTATATATTTGCAATGTTATTAGCCACTTAGTTATCTTGTCAGATTGAATCTCTAGTATTTAAGGGGGGTTTGTTGGTTTCGCTTCCATTGCCTTCACCCCTTTCATCGATTTTTTTTTCAAACCACATGATAACCCCATTAATGGTTTTCTATTCCGACCCCCACATCCTCGTTTCAGTCAAAAGAAATCCCTTGCAAAAAAATCAATATAAATCAAATAAATCGCTAATAGCAAAAAAAAATCTATTGCAAGCAAACAACAAATATCAATAGGTAGTTGGGCGTACACAATCTTAATCACATCATATCTTTCCTTACCTTTGCCTATGGATTCCCTCCCCGCAACATATCCCAAATTCTCAATCTCACCTATGGATTCCCTCCCCGCAACATATCCCAAATTCTCAATCTCAACCCAATCAATTATTTCTTACATCAAACCACTAGCATAAAGTTGCCCCATTGCAACGTACCGATATTTAGCTAGTTAACTTAGTTGCCATATTGTTGAACATCGATATACAAAACTGAATGACTTGTTTCTTGGTACTTATGTGGAGTGATACTTCTTATTTATTTGTAACACTAGAATACTCACTCTCTAGCTATGCATAGCATTGCATTGTTTAAAAACATACGAAACTATTGCATGGTAACTATACACGATTATTGTAGTAACTGTTCACGGTTAAAGATGGCAACTATGTTAGCATAATTTGGCACCTGGTGGCGATGAAAAAATTTATCGAGACATGTCAACATGGGGTCTTTTTTTTGGAGGCCTCATTGAGACCAACTCACTGATGAAAACATACCACTAATCAGATTAAGGGTTTGTGAAATAAATCATTTTGAAATTTTGAAAGAAGAATTCTTTACCTAATAATAAAGTACGGTTTGCTTCTGCTCGTTCACCGTCATCTAAATTACCCTCAAAATTGACAAGAATTACCCACCAATGCCACCCGTAAGTGGCAAAAACGATTCGCTTTTTTCCTTAAATTCGCCGGCTGTCGTGTTTCGTTCTTGTACATAGGTATCCCTTTAGATAGCACAAGTGTACAATCACTCAAGTGGCTGAGCCTTCTGCTTCCATTTGGTGGACCTAAGTTCAAACCCCCCCCCCCCCCCCTTCTCCAACTTTTTTTTGCTTATCTCCTTGATTTCAGGTTGGCGTAAGATAGAGCTGCCTCGCCCAAGTGCTATCTTAGTAGATAGGCTGCACATTGTTGCAATTTCGGCCCGGCTATTTTCTTTTTAACCTTTTCTTTTTTGCGGATTTAAATGCTTTTCAAAATATTCATATCTTTCAAATCCTAACTCCAAATTTAGAATGTTATATATAAAAATAGCTCAGAAAAATGTGTAGATTCCAAATATGATATCTTTCATGTTAATCATGTCTAAATTTATGTTTATGTTGCACCCTTAATTAATACTTTTCTTTATATGGGGTATTTTAAAATGTCTATTTGTTATGCATGTCTTTACAAATTGATTGTTTATTATGGAGATATCTAATATGTTTGCAACCAAATTAAGTCTTGATTTCTATTACAGTTGCAAGCACATATATCAACAAGGCAGAAATAATGCTCTTATGCACATGTTATAATTGAGTACTAAAGTGTACTTTGCTATTTTCAGTCTAATGCACTATTTTTTGGTTATGATTGCGGAGGAACACAACAAAGACGTGAATTGATACCGACAACTAGGTAGATATTTTTGTTGTCTAATAAACTGGACACATCTGTAGTACACTTAAAAATTCGTCCTACTTTTATGTTTGTGCACAACACCACTTATCATGTTGTTTCTTGTATGGCACCGTGAAAGATTTCAAATGATTTGTTGGTGTCGTGGAGTGTGTCTATGAGGGGCGATTTTTTTCTCTCGTTACAACGCACGCACATGTTTGCTAGTAATACTAAATTGATGTGTTAACATGATATGTAAAATTCATGCATGCATGCGTGTAGATGCACAGCACAGGAAGGACACTCATGGGCGAGTAAAGTACTACCTCCGTAAACAAATATAAAATATTTTAGATCATTTTTTTCTATTATGTTACATTGTATAAGGTTATGCCGGTTGCTTTATCTATAAAGTGGGGCGAAAGTCTATTTCAAGGTTGCGCCTGACATTGACACCGATTATGCCAAGCTAACTTTTCTAATCAGTTTTGTTTTCTCGTATTATAGAATTGATTTACCATGTCTAATTTGTGAACCATCCTGACCTTAATTTATTTGTTTGGGACGTTTCTCCCTCCGCAAAATCACAATCCCTTTCAGCGCGGGAGCCGCATGCAGTGAGGCGTCGGGCGAGCGTCATGAAGCCGCTACGATTGTCGTGTATGACCTGGGGTGAGGCACAGGAATCTTGACTCTTGAGCAGTAAAAAAAGTAGTAGCAAGACACAAACTCGTGGCTGGCGAGTCCGGGCAATTGTGAATCAGTCAAAGTTACCCCAATTTCCGGCCAGTTGTGAAACATACCGAGTTTTTCACTGCTGGTTGCACTACCAACGCGGCGCGGAGAATCGGATTGCGGCTCGTCTCTGCGCAGGCACCGGCCCCGCGCCCAGCACACTGCTCCACGTGCTTGACCATCTTGGCCTCTCCCGGTCGCGCTCGTCGATCATCGGCTCTTCACTGTCCATTCGTTCGTGGTCACTCCTACTCACCGTCCACTCTCCAGAACCATTGCGGTCGCGGACCGCAGCGCACTGGTCGTTGAGCAGGTACGTACGTGACCGTATGGTATGAACCCACGGCCTCCACAGAGGCGCCGCATCTCCCACCCTGATGTTACTTGATGGATGACACTGAGATGACCGAAAGGCCGGCGGTCCCAGCGCTTTGCGCCTTTTGTGAGCGCTCCGGTCATGCGGCGCTGCGTGACAAGTGGCTGGCATGTGCGCAAGCGTCGGGGATCGATCAGTCATCAGTCAAGTGTCAGGAATGCTTCAAACGGACCCTGATGCGGATGCGCCGTATAGCACGCATAGATGTGCCTCCGTCGCCGCGACATTCAAATGATGGTGATCGTTTGATCAACGGATCCATCGGCGGGTCCCACGTGCACTTTGCTGGGGACTGCTAGGCGTCGGTCGGACTATGGGGAGGAGAACGGTCGACTTCGACGCCCATCGTGATGATTTGAAGCGTTCGGTTTATAGCAAGGAAAAAAAAATTCAGATGCAATATACTTTTCTTTGCGGGGCTCAGAAGTAAGGGAGCTGCTACGCGTCCGTCGGCGGATGTATTAGAAACATCCGCCATATGAAGCTCCGTTGGATCAGCGCTCTGATAGCCGTCGGATCTAACCACCGTGTGCGCGACCACCTTCTTACTTCCTGGAACAACCGCTCAGTTTCGAAAACAGATTCCCTTGTCCGCCGTCCTGACACAGCCGCGCCCAGCGCGGCGCCAGCCCCCACCACCGTAAAATCGCTATCGCCGGCGCGCGGGGGGAAGTAGTCCTTGCCGTGCTCGCCGGAGTTGCTGCTCTTCCTTCGTCTCAGTCCCGCGAGCAGCTGCTAGCTCCAATCTAGCACGACGGCAGCGACCTCTCACGCCCGACGCTTCTTCGGCGTTTTCTGCACCAGAGCTATGTTTCTGAAACATGCCTCATGTTGCAAAGTCTGACCACTCACTCTCTAACGTTGGGCGCTCCTCCGACGCTGCAACTCGGGCTATGTTTCTGAAACAAGACCCTTGTTGCATTAAAAAAACCTTCACAACCAAAACATTTCTTTTCTTTCTGAAACAAAAGATATGTTGCCGAAATCTTTTGAAACAAGACACCAGTTGCAGAAAAAAAAACTTCACCACCGAATCGTTTTTTCTTTCTTTCTGAAACTAGTCTTGTGTTGCAGAAATCTACTGAAATAAGACCCTTATTGCAAGAATAAAACTGGCTGCGCGGGACTGGCTGGCCAGCGTGACCGCTTGATCAGGATTGATCTGACGGCTATGCAAGCGGAGGACGCTCGCGCGTGCATCCGCCGGCTGAAGGATAGCGTTTTCTCATAAGTAAAGGGTATACAATATCTTTTGCATTTTAAAAAAAAGGAATCTTTTGCGGTTGTATCTAAGACACGTGCACCTGAAACAAAAAGACATGTACTCCCTCCGTTCCTAAATACAAGTCTGTCTAGAGATTTCAATATAGACTACATACGGAGCAAAATGAGTGAATCTACATTCTAAAGTATGTCTATATACATCCGTATGTTGTTCATATTGAAATATCTAGAAAGACTTATATTTATAAATGGAGGGAGTACATGGTACATGTAAAGGGAAACTTTAAAACAAAATAAATATATTTTGTGTGTGTCTACGCATATACGTTGTAGTTGATGTTTCTCAATAAAATCTGCGACAAACCAATATGTCCACCATACTAAAATAACTTTGAAAAAGCAACAAAAAAAACCTTCACTATGTGCATACATCCCATACAATGGACAATTAGGGGTGCATTTGGTAGTCTGCATTAAAGCCAACTAGGCTCTAGCGGGCTAAGTAGCGAGTTGTTTAGTTGTCTGACTCGCACGTAGAAACTGGCCCGCACGAAATTTAAAGTGCCCTCAGCCTGGCTCGTCAGGAACGCTCAAGTTGACCGTTTTTTCAGATGTAGGATGGGCTTAGCGCAATTTACACTACGTGGAGGATGCGAGTTGGGGCTTGATGCGGGCAACCAAACAACATACAGATAATGGCCCAGAGCCTGTATACACTGAACCAGGCTCCACGGGGCCACGCTTCACCGAGAAACTAACCAAACACATCCTAGAATGATTGTGAGATGTCATCCACATCTATGAAAAAATGTACATGTAATGTTCCTACTTGTGCATCATAAAATCTCAAAGTCAATAGGTACCCTTTCGCTATCTACATTTTGCCGCTTTGATCTTGCCACCTTGACATCACTGATGATGAATCTATGACAACATGAGGCTGATATCCTAGGCTGGCCTAATTGATGTGATCTGGCAATGTCACCAAAGCAACAACACATTGTCAACTAAGTCAACTGGACCAACACAATAAAAAGGTGAAGTTTGGTTCTATGATATCACATAGTTCCATGATGGTCAGCCAACAATGCAAAAACTGTCATGGTTTTAACCATGCATGACCCACTTCATTTCTATGACGAAGCTAGTCACGGTTCTATGATTTTCTTTTTCAAGAATTCGTCATGCTAGAGAGTGTCATGCACATCTATGATGAAATGAAAATTTTGACCATATATATGCGCTCATGTATGACAATGTTTTTGATTCACCAATTCATTTTGTCATAGATATAGTTGCTTTTGGTTCTTTCGTGTGTCATCGATGTCGTTTGTGCGCTTGTGTTGGGCCGAATTTACATAATGTAAATGCAATAAATGTGGTGTGAGGGTCTCTAATGGAAATTTCAATAAAGTCAAGGGCCACATATGCAATTACTGGGAAGTACAGAGAGTGAACTAAGCATAAGGACTTAAAAAGGTATTATAGGGACTAATCTGCACGGTACACTAAGTCTGAGAGCGTAAACAGAGAAATGTAGTGGCAAATACACAACTGAGGTAATGTCTAAGGGATCGTATACAAAAAGACTGAAGATACGAGGTTCTCTATCCTTCGTGCCATTTTAGAATCCATTGATTCGCTTCTCTTCATTGTTCACACAAAAATCATCGTCTTCCGCTGCTCGTCGGCTATAGGCCGCCCCCACCACACACTAAAGGGTGTCGTCGCTACAGAGCCAAGAGCTACTCGGGAACCGAGGCGGCACAACTGCGTCTGGAGGGGTCTCTCCTAGAGGAACAGAGATGACCCCCTCCCATGGTGCTATGGGGGCCTGATGCGGCTTGAAACTGCGTCGGTATTTCCCCAAAGAGGAAGGGATGATGCAGTACAGCTACGGTAGGTATTTCCCTCAGTTATGAAACCAAGTTATCAATCCAGTAGGAGAACCAAGCAACACTATGTAAACGGTACCTGCACACAAAGAACAAATCCTCGCAACCCAACGCGTAAGAGGGGTTGTCAATCCCTCCTCGGTAAAAAGATAGATTTGTTTGTATGTGTTTGGATAAATAGATTTGAATAAAATGCGAAATAAAAGATGCAAATAAAAAGTGCAGCAAAGTATTCTTTGGGTTTTTGGAATAATAGATCTGAAAATAAATGCGATGAAAAATAGATCGGAAAGCGATATGATAAAAGATAGACCCGGGGGCTGTAGATTTCACTAGTGGCTTCTCTCGAGAAAAATAGCACACGGTGGGTAAACAAATTACTGTTGGTCAATTGATAGAAGATCGAATAATTATGACGATATCCAAGGCAATGATCAATATATAGGCATCACGTCCAAGATTAGTAGACCGACTCCTGCCTGCATCTACTACTATTACTCCACACATTGACTGCTATCCAGCATGCATCTAGTGTATTAAGTTCATGGAGAAACGGAGTAATGCAATAAGAACGATGACATGATGTAAACAAGATCTATTCATGTAGGAATAGACCCCATCTTGTTACCCTTAATAGCAACGATACATGCGTGCCTCGCTACCCCTTCTGTCACTGGGAGAGGACAACGCAAGATCGAACCAATCACAAAGCACCTCTTCCATGGCAAGAAAAATTGATCTAGTTGGCCTAACTAAACAAAAAATTCAAAGAAGAAATACGAGGCTATAAATAATCATGCATATAAGAGATCAAAGAAAACTCAAATAATATTCATGGATATAGATCTGATCATAAACTCAAAGTTCATCGGATCCCAACAAACACACCGCAAAAAGGTTTACATCAAATAGATCTCCAATAGACCATTGTATTGAGATGCAAAAAGAGAGAAGAAGCCATCTAGCTACTGCCTATGGACCCTTAGGTCTATGGTAGACTACCCATGCATCATCGAAGAGGCACCAATGAGGATGATGAACCCCTCCGTGATGGTGTTAGATTGGATCTCGTGGTTCTGGAACTTGCGGCGGCTGGAATTGTGTTTCATCGACTCCCTTAGGGTTTCTGGAATATTTGAGAATTTATAGGGCGAAGAGGCGGTGTAGGAGACCCCCGTGGGCCCCATAACCCACCAGGGCACGCCCTGGTGTATTGTGGTCCTCATGGGCCTCCTCCCAGGTGCTTTCTTGGCCCCCAAGGTGTCTTCTGGTCCAAAAAAATCTCCAAAAAGTTTTGTTGCGTTTGGACTCTGTTTGGTACTGATATTCTGCGAAGTAAGAAATAAGCAAAAAAACAGCAACTGGCACTGAGCACTATGTCAATAGGTTAGCCCCAAAAAATGATATAAAGTTGCTATAAAATGATTGTAAAACATCCAAGAATGATAATATAACAGCATGGAACAATAAAAAATTATAGATACGTTGGAGACGTATCAGCATCCCCAAGCTTAATTCCTGCTCGTCCTCGAGTAGGTAAATGATAAAAACAGAATTTTTGATGTGGAATGCTACCTAACATGTTCATCACATATTATTTTATTTTGTAGCATGGACATTTGGACTTTTAGATGGTTCAAAGCAATAGTCCATATTTGACATGATAACTTCAATACTCAAGCATATCAATAAGCAACCATGTCTTTCAAAATATCAACACTAAAGAAAGTTATCCCTAACCCATCATGCTCAATCATTGATCCATTCATGAAACACACTCGAATATTAGTTACATCCAATGCACAAGTATGATCATAGTGCACCCTAGTTGGTGCTTTATAAGAGAAGATGGAGACTCAAAAAAATTTGCATAAAGTAAATAGATAGGCCCTTCGCAGAGGGAAGTAGGGATTTGTAGAGGTGCCAGAGCTCAAAGCTTAAATTGAGAGATTTTTTTTTGAGAGGCATGCTTTTCCCGTCAACGAAAACGACCGAGTAAATCCCAACACTTTCCATGCTAGATATATCATAGGCGGTTCCCAAACATAAAATAAAGTTTATTCCTTTTTCCACCATACTTTCACATTCCACGGCTAGCCGTATCCACGGGTACCGTCCATACCAACACTTTCCAAGGAATTTATTATTTGACAACATAATGTAAATTTCTTTTTCATTTCGGGACTGGGCATCCCTATTACCGCCATACTCTCGTGCAATGACAAGTGAATAAACACTCATCTTGAGAATAACACATCTAGCATGGAAAATATTGGCCACCCCTGCCGCTTCATGAGCGGTACGGACACACAAAAAGGAAATTCATTTTGAAAATTAGAGTTGGCACATACAAATTTGCTTAGAACGGTATGGAAATACCGCATATAGGTAGGTATGGTGGTGGGTTTAAAGATTTTGGATGCACAAGTAGTATTTCTACTTAGTACAAGTGGAGGCTACCAAAAAGATTGAGAAGCAACCAACCAAGAAACGAAAATTCACATAAGCGAGCATTGAGCATAACTAACACTGAATAATGCAAAACAAGTAGGATGTAATTTCATTGCATAACTATTGACTTTCGTGTTTGCATAGGGAATCACAAACCTTAACACCAATATTATTACTAAAGCATAATTACTCACAAACATGGCTCATATATTACTATCATCATATCTCAAAACTATTACAAAGAATCAAGTTTATTTTGTCCAATGATCTTCATGAAAGTTTTTATTATATCCCTCTTGAATATCTATCACTTTGGGACTAGTTTCATATATTGCCATTGCTTGTGACAAGCTCAAATAAATTTAAGTGAAGAACATGAGCATAAAAATTTCATCTCTCAAAATAATATAAGTGAAGCATGAGAGAATTTCTTCAAAAATTTACTAACTCAAAAATTAATCTAAGTGAAGCATGAGAGTATTTCTTCAAAAATATTAAAGCACACCGTGCTCAAAAAGATATAAGTGAAGCACTAGAGCAATTCCAAAGCTAAAAAAAATTAAGTGAAGCATATAGAGCAATTCTAACAAATCATAGCATAATTTGGCTCTCTCAAATAGGTGTGTCCAGCAAGGATACTTGTGACAAACTAAAAAGCAAAACAAACAAAGAATCGTATAATACAAGACGTTCCAAGCAAAACTCATGATATGGACGAATAAAAATGTAGCTCCAAGTAAAATACCGATGGTCGTTAGAAGAAAGAGGGGATGCCTTTCAGGGCATCCCCAAGCTTAGTTCCTTGGTTCTCCTTGAATATTAAATTGGGGTGCCATGGGGCATCCCCAAGCTTAGGCTCTTGACACTCCTTATTCCTTCATCCATCGTGATCTCACCCAAAACTTGAAAACTTCAATCACACAAAACTTAACAAAACCTTCGTGAGATCCGTTGGTATAAGAAAACCAATCTTTACTTTAAGTACTGTTGAAAAGCCATTCAAATTTTGTTATTGCATTATATATACTGTATTCTAACTTTACCATGGCTTATACCCTCCAATACAATCCATAGATTCATCAAAATAAGCACACAATGCAAAGAAAACAGAATCTGTCAAAAACAGAATAGTCTATAAAGATGCAAATTGTTATCATACTTATGTAACTCCAAAAATTCTGAAATATTAGGACAGGAGCAGAAATTTGTATATAAATCTTTTTTTAAAAAATTAAGAATTTTTCGTAGCTTCTGTGAATTTAAAAAATTCTGTTACTGGACGCAAAAGTTTCTGTTTTTCAACAGGATCAAATCAACTATCACCCAAAGCTATCCCAAAGGCTTTACTTGGCACAAACACTAACTAAAACATAAAAAATACAATCATAACAGAGGCATAATTGTGCAAACACTCAATAATATAAAGAAAAAGGCAAAAATAAATTTTATTCATTGGGTTGCCTGCCAACAAGCGCTATCGTTTTATGCCCCTAGCTAGGAATTGATAATTTTGATGATGCTCGCATGAAAGACAAGAATTGAAACACAAAGAGAGCATCATAATACACGTGACAAACACATTTAAGTCTAACATACTTCTGATGCATAGGGATTTTATAAGCAAACAAATTATCAAGACAAGAAATATATAGCATATGCAAGGAAGAAGAAAGAAACAATAGCAATCTCAACATAAAGAGAGGTAAATTAGTAACATGAAAATTTCTACAACCATATTTTCCTCTCTCATAATAATTACATGTAGGATCATAGTCAAATTCAACAATATAGCTATCATATAAAATTTTCTCTTCATGATCCACATGCATAAAAGTTTTATAATCTTCCAAGATAGTGGGATTAACATCAACTAAAGTCATGACCTCTCCAAACCCACTTTCATCAAAAAATCCGTAAGATTGAACACTCTCCAAATATGTGGGATTATTTTTACCTAAAGTTGACGCTCTTCCAAACTCACTTTCAATATTATTGCAAACTTTATTATCAATATCATATTCATCATGAGGCTTAAATAATTTTTCAAGATCATAAGAAGAATCATCCCAATCATGATCATTACAATAAGTAGTGGACATAGCAAAGTTAGCATCCCCAAGCTTGGGGTTTTACACATTATTATCACAATTGACATTACTAGAATTTATACTAACATCATTGCAATCGTTCTTTTCATTGAAGGAGCTATCATGAATCACTTTATCAAAAAATTCGTTTAACACTTCATCACAATTTTCAGATTCACGATCTTCAAGCAAAACTTCATAAAGATAATCTAATGCACTCAAATCACTAGCAATTGGTTCCTCATAATTGGATATCTTAAAAAGATTAGCAAGTGGATGAGGATCCATATCAATAGATTTTTAGCAAGCGAAGATGCAAGCAAATAGAAGGCACATGGTAACACAAGCAAAGAAAAGATCGAACGAGAAAAAGGCAAATATTTTTGTGCTTTTCGCAAAAATGTTTTAGAAGTGGGGGAGACGAAAATGAGAGGCAAATGACAAATAAAGTAATTGCAAGGAGATGAGATTTGTGATTAGGAACCTGATAGGTGTTGATGATGTCTCCCCGGCAACGGCGCCAGAAAAATTCCTTTTGATGCGGCTTGAAACTGCGTCGGTATTTCCCCAAAGAGGAAGGGATGATGCAGTACAGCTACGTAGGTATTTCCCTCAGTTATGAAACTGTCGGGGGGATAGACCCCGGGTAGCCTCATCAGCACTTAACCATATTTCAAGACATCGGGGCTGGCCAAGCCCCTCGGTCCGACTGGTCGTAAGACCGGCCTCAGGGGCCGGGCGGGACCGGAGGGCCGCCTCCTAGAAGACGGCGGACCCCAAGAAAGCGGCTGAAGCTAGAAGGCCGCCTCCTAGAAGACAATGCGTTCCAGAAGGCGACGTACCCCGGAAAAAACGGCGCACTCCAGAAGGCGGCGAGGGTACGGGCCGGCTCATAGCAGGCAGCCCGTCCCCTCTCTAGGAGTTTGAGCCCGACCAGGAGACAAGCTGGGGCATGGCCGCGGTGCGCCATGCCTCTCCCAAATCACGACCGCATGGCTACATTAAGGCGCCGCCGGGCGGCCGCCGACCCGCCCGGCACGGCGCTGTAGCCATGGCGCGCCCGACACGGCCTCCGTCAGCACGGACGGCGCCACAGTGAAGAGCCGTCAGCGGGGCCCGCAGGTGGCGGGCCCCACCTGTCGGCCGGTCCCTCGGTGGCCGGCAGGGCCCAGCAGAGGCGTGCCCAGGCAGCCGGCGGAGAGCCCGGCCCCATAGGCACTGGCGGTCGGGGCCTACCACCCGGCCATATTACCATTGTACCCTTGGGGGGTTAGCCTATAAAACCCCCCAGGCCGCACCCATGCAAAGGGTTCCTCCCATGTTTCCCCTCAGTTCTACACACACCATAGCCAGGGAGAGGAGAGAGCTAGCCTTGCCCTTCTTCCTCCTCTGGCCGAACAGCTCTAGGAGCACCATTGTACTCTTTGCTTCATAGTGATCATGCGGAGACCCCGCAAAGCAGGAGTAGGGGTTTCATCTCTTAGGAGAGCCCTGAACCTGGGTAGATCTCGTGTCCGTCCGAGCTTGTGCCCACTCCCGCTTCCAGGACCCGATGACGATCTCATGGCCCCAACCATGATAAGCCACCCCCTGGCATCTGTCGAGATATTACCACGATAGTTGGCGCCCACCGTGGGGCCAGCAGCGACGTCGGCCGGAGACACGTTCTGGACAGGAACCTTGTTCCTCTCCGGCGAGTGTGCCGTGGCTGGCAAGATCAGCCGGCCCGATGCGCCCGCCCGCGCCGGCCTTGGCGCATCGCCTGATGCGGGAACCGCCTTCCCCGCGGGTCGCCTCGCCGGCCTCTTCAGTGAGCTCAGCCTCTTCGACGAGCCCGCCGCTGACGCACGAGCGGCCGACTCCCTCACCGAGCTCTTCGGCAAGCTCGCTCTCGTCGACACGGCCTTCATCGATGACTTCCCCAGCTACGTGGAGATCGTCGACGATCCCCTCCCTCCTGCCGCCAGCGACGCTCCTGTCGGCGCGCTCGACGCCAGCACCCTTGTGGAGGTGATGGTCATCGGCGACGGCCTAGGCGCTGGCGGATCCAACCAGGATCCGCTGGACGCGACCATACACGCCCTGGCGACGCCTCCTCCCCCTGGCGCCAGCCAAGAGGAGCTGGAGGAGTTCCGCGTCAAGCTTTTCGACAGCACCTCCAAGATGGCGGCGCTGAAGCGCCGCGCTGAAGCGCCGCGCTGAAGCGCCGCGCTGAAGCCACTCAGCGCGAGATCGATCGCGTGGTCGGTGGGACGCCAGCTACGGTCGAGCCTAGCCGGGCCGGCGCCATCCGGCAACGCGGCGCTGCGATTGCCAGCATGCTGGGGGTCGAACGCCCGGTCTACGAGACCCCAGCGCAGAACATGCGTGCCGCCCAGGCGGCCGCGGGCGAGCTCAAGCACTTGTGGGGCAACGAGCTACGCGAGCAACTAGAGCGCCTCCAGCAGCTCATCGACGCTGCGAACGCGCAGCAGGACACGGGCAACCGCGTGGTGGGAGCGGGCCGGCGGGTCGACACTCACGTGCTCCGTCGCGAGAACGGCGCGACCTCTTGGTCCCCTAGCGGCGGAGGCCGCGGGCAGTCGCGAGACCCAGAGCCTGCTACTAGCAACAGCCGGCGTACGCCCCGCACGATAGCGGACAGCCACCAAGTGCTCCAGAACCCGGAGCCTCGACGCCGGCCAGAAGAGTGCTTGCCTCCTCGGAGGGAGAGGGCGGCCAATCCCGCGCCACTGCCTGATCACCCGACGCTCAGCGGCCGGCTTGGCCCCTGCGAAGCAGTCGGCGAAAACGACGCACGCCACCGGATCGAGCGGCTGGCTCGGTCCCAATTGTTGGAAGAGGAGCGCACAATCGGGCCGGCCTGCTTCGGCCCCCGCATCCGCGATGAGCTCTTTCCCAGAGGGTTCACGCTCCCCAGAGACACGCCCAAGTACAACGGCGTCGTGAAGCCGGAAGACTGGCTGATCGACTACTCCACAGCAGTCGGCATCGCCAACGGCAACAAGCACATTGCCGTCAAGTACGTCCCGCTCATGCTTCAGGGCACGGCCCGGACGTGGCTGAACAACCTCAAGCCCAACAACATCAACAGCTGGGTAGATTTCAGTGACGCCTTCGTCCGCAACTTCACTAGTACGTACAAGCGGCCCCCCAAGGCGCGCCAGCTCTCCATGTACGTTCAGGGGCTGACCGAGTCTACTCGCGACTACCTAACGCGTTGGGGTGAGCTGCGCAACTCCTGCGAGGGGGTCCACGAGGTGCAGGACATCGAGTACTTCACCATCGGGTGCAGAGAGGGCACTCTGCTCAAGCACAAGCTCTTGTGCGACAAGCCGGCTACCTTGGACAAGCTCCTGGTCGTGGCCGACAAGTACGCCACCGTCGACTCCTCCATGGGTCGGAGATCCGGGTTGACGCGGCCAGCAGGGTGGTCCAGCCGGGTTCCCAAACTCCGGCTGGTGACGCCAACCGACGCCAACAACCGAACGACAACAAGCGCAAGGCCCCGCAGCCGGCTTCCAACAGCCGGCAGGTGGCCACTATCGAGGATCAGCAGCCGGCCGGGCAGCCCGGCCCCAAGCGTCAGCGGGGCGGCAGGGGTGCCTGGCAGCCTGCCTTCTCCTTTGAGCAAGCCCTCGATGCCCCGTGCAAGTTCCATAGCGGCACAAAGCCGTCCAACCACACCACCCGGAAGTGCAACTGGCTCGCTCGGATTGCCAGGGGCGAGGCCCTGCCGGCTCCTCCACCAGCCGGCCAGGTAGCTCTGGCTGTTCAGCAACCGGCCCAAGCTGCCGGCATGCTTCAAGATGAGTTCCCCGAAGAGAACGCCACCTACGTCGTCTTCACGAGCGAAGCCGACGACAAGCACAGCAGACGGCAGCGGCACCGCGAGGTGAATGCTGTCAGCTCAGAGGTCCCCACCTTCATGCACTGGTCCGAGAGGCCCATCACTTGGAGCCAAGCTGACCATCCGGCCGTGATGCCCTCGCCGGGTGCATACGCCTTGGTGCTGGAATCAACCTTCTCAACGGAGAGGCGGACTTGCCGCTTCGGCCGAGTTCTGATAGATGGCGGCAGCAGCATCAACATCCTATACCGCGAGACCATGGAGCGGTTGGACATCAAGGTCAAGCAGCTTCAGCCCAGCCGGACTGTCTTCCACGGCATACTTCCCGGCCTTTCCTGCTCTCCGATCGGCAAGATCAAGATCGATGTCTTGTTCGGCGACAAGAACCATTTCCGCCGCGAGCCAATCTGGTTCGAGGTGGTCGACCTGGACAGCCCCTACCACGCGCTCTTGGGCCACCCGGCGCTGGCCAAATTCATGATGGTCCCGTACTACTCCTACCCGAAGGCCAAGATGCCGGGTACCAAGGGCATCATCACTGTTGCCGGCGACTACCAGAAGTCGCTAGAGTGCGCCGCCGCCAGCAGCCGGCTGGCCGAGTCCCTCATCATCGCTCAAGAAAAGAGTCTCCTTGACCGGATGGTAGCCATGGCCAGTGAGAGGCCAGCCATGCTGACTGATCCCAAGGAGACGGAAGCAGGGGCCTCCTTCCAGCCGGCCAAGGAAACCAAGAAGATCGCCTTGGACCCGGCACACCCGGAGAGGTGTGCTGTCGTAGGGACCAACCTCGACGGAAAATAGGAAGGCGAGCTCGTCGATTTCCTCCGTGAGAATCGAGACATCTTCGCATGGTCCCCCAAAGACATGCCGGGTGTCCCGACGGATTTTGCCGAGCACAAACTACATGTGAGGCTAGATGCTAAGCCGGTCAAGCAACCCCTCCGCCGCCTGTCAGAAGAGAAGAGAAGGATCGTTGGTGAAGAAATCGCCCGGCTTCTGGCAGCCGGCTTCATCATGGAAGTGTTCTACCTGGACTGGCTTGCCAACCCAGTCCTCGTCTTGAAGAAGAATAACAAGTGGCGCATGTGTATCGACTACACGAGCCTTAACAAGGCCTGCCCCAAGGATCCTTTTGCCTTGCCCCGGATAGATCAAGTGATCGACTCCACAGCCGGATGCGAGCTGCTGTCTTTCCTGGACGCCTACTTCGGCTACCAGCAGATCAAGCTGAACTCGGCCAATCGGCTAAAGACCGCCTTCATCACACCATTCGGAGCCTTCTGTTACCTGACCATGACGTTCGGCTTGAGAAATGCTAGCGCCATGTTTCAACGTTGCATGCAGAAGTGCCTCCTCAAGCAGCTCAGTAGAAATGCCCACGTCTATGTAGACGACATTGTGGTGAAGACGGAGAAGCGCGACACCCTCCTAGAGGATCTCAAGGAGACCTTCGAAAATCTTCGTCGTTTTCAAATCAAGCTCAACCCAGAGATGTGCGTCTTCGGAGTACCAGCCGGCCAGCTCCTCTGCTTCCTCGTCTCTGAACGCGGCATCGAGTGCAACCCCGTGAAGATCAAGGCCATCGAGCGGATGGAGAGACCCACCAAGCTGCGTGACGTCCAAAAGTTCACCGGGTGCCTGGCATCCCTCAGCCGTTTCATCAGTCGGCTGGGCGAGAAGGCACTCCCCCTGTACCAGCTCATGAAGAAAACCACTTGCTTCGAGTGGAACGACCAGGCAGACGAAGCTTTTCGTCAGCTCAAGCATATGATGTCCACGCCGCCTATCCTGGCGGCTCCGGCTGCCAAGGAACCGATGCTCCTCTACATCGCCGCCACCAGCCGAGTCATTAGCACGGTGATTGTGGTCGAGCGCCCAGAGGCCGGCAAGGTGCAGCCGGTCCAGAGGCCAGTGTATTATCTGAGCGAGGTCTTGTCCGCCTCCAAGCAGAACTACCCCCACTACCAGAAGATGTGCTACGACGTGTACTTTGCCGCCAAGAAGCTGAAGCAATATTACCAAGAGCACTCCGTCACGGTTGTCTGCACCGCCCCCCTCGCCGAGATCATGGGCAATAGAGATGCCTCAGGCCGGGTGGCCAAGTGGGCCATCAAGCTGGCTCCCCATACCATCCTCTACCAGCCCCGCACCGCCATCAAGTCCCAAGCGCTGGCCGACTTCTTAGTCGATTGGGCCAAGTCCCAGTACCTGCCGCCAGCGCCGGATTCTACGCATTGGCGGATGCACTTTGACGGCTCAAAGATGCGCACCGGCTTGGGAGCCGGCATCGTCCTCACCTCTCCCAAGGGCGACAAGCTAAAGTACACACTGCAGATCCACTTCGCTGCCTCCAACAACGTAGCCGAGTATGAGGCACTCATCTTTGGGCTTCGACTGGCCAAGGAGATCGGCATCCGCCGCATCCTCTGCTACGGCGACTCGGACTTGGTGGTCCAGCAGTCGTCCGGCGACTGGGACGCCAAGGACGCCAACATGGCAAGCTACCGCTTCCTCATCCAGCAGATGAGCGGGCACTTCGATGGGTGCGAGTTCCTACACGTACCAAGAGACGACAACGACGCAGCGGGCGCCCTCGCCCGCATCGGCTCCACTCGGCAGGCCATACCAGCCGGCGTCTCCCTCGAGTGTATGCGCAAGCCCTCTATGAAGCCACCGCCAGAGTCCGACTCCATCTTCGTGCTGGCTGACCCTGGAGCAGTAGGATCCGGCACGGGGACTCCAGCAGCCGGCCCGGGGACTTCAGCAGTCGGCCCGGGGACTTCAGCAGCTGGCCCGGGGCTGCACCACCAGCACCCGGCCCAGGGATTCCAGCAGGCGGCCCAGGGACTGCAGCAGTCAGCCCGGGGACTTCATCGACACCAGCAGGAGCGGCCGGCTCCAGCCCGCCGCCTCCCAATCCGGCCACCCTCGTGCCAGTTGCCGTCTTCACAGTGGTGGTGGCCCCGTCTTGGGCGCAGCCCATCCGCGACTATCTGGTAGGCCGTGTGCTACCAGCAGACAAAGTGCTAGCCCGACAGATCTAGCGTCGGGCAGGCGCCTACACCATCGTCAACAGAGAGCTCGCCAGGCGGAGCGTGACCGACATTTATCAGCGCTGCGTGGAGCCGGAGAAGGGCATGGAGTTCCTCAGAGACATCCACCAAGGCGAATGTGGCCACCATACCGCCTCCAGGTCCCTCGTAGCCAAGGCCTTTCGCCATGGTTTTTTCTAGCCAACTGCATTGGACGACACCAAGGAGTTGGTCAGAAAGTGCAAAGGGTGCCAGAAGTTCAGCACCAAGCAACACCAGCCGGCCTCTCTCCTCAAGACCATCCCCATCACCTGGCCGTTTGCCGTGTGGGGTTTGGACATGGTGGGTCCTTTCAAGACAGCACGCGGCGGCATGACTCATTTGCTGGTCGCCGTGGACAAATTCACCAAGTGGATAGAGGCCAAGCCAATCAAGAAGCTGAACGGTCCGAATGCCGTCATGTTCGTCGCCGACATCACCGTCCGATACAGCGTTCCCCACAGCATCATCACCGACAACGGCACCAACTTTGCCAAAGGCGCCTTGGCCCGTTTCTGCGCAAACTAGGGTATCCGACTGGACCTAGCATCCGTTGCCCATCCGTAGTCAAACGGCCAAGTGGAGCGAGCAAACGGCCTCATCCTGTCCGGCATCAAGCCCCGCCTGATCGAGCCACTGGAGCGATCGGCCGGCTGCTGGATCGACGAGCTGCCGGCCATCCTCTGGAGTCTTCGGACCACGCCCAATAGATCAACCGGCTTTACGCCCTTCTTCCTCGTGTACGGTGCCGAGGCTATCATCCCCACGGACATCGAGTTTGACTCGCCTCGCGTCACTATGTACATGGAGGCGGAAGCAAAGGAGGCGTGAGAAGACGGTGTCGACCTGCTGGAAGAGGCCCGGCTGCTAGCGTGCAGCCGGTCCGCCATCTACCAGCAGAGCCTACGTCGATACCACAACAAGAAGGTCAAGCCGCGTACATTCTGCGAAGGCGACCTTGTGCTCCGCCTGATCAAGTGATCAGCCGGCCAGCACAAGCTCGCAGCACCTTGGGAAGGCCCCTTCATCGTCAGCAAGGCCCTGGGCAACGACTCGTATTACCTCATCGACGCCCAAAAGCCCAGGGCACGCAAGCGAAGCACAGCCGGCGAAGAGACGGAGCGGCCATGGAACACGAACCTACTCCGTCCGTTTCACAGTTAAAGCGAGTGTATGTACCACGCCAACTTTTGTATTAAGTAAAGACCTCAGGTCCCCCGAGATGCACTTGGGGGCTGCCTTTTTGTCCATGAGATAAGCTCATACCTTGAATTAAGTTTTTCTATACATTCTTGCCCCGTCCGGATTCCGGTCAAGCCGACCCGGGGGCTCGCCGTCTTGGCCTAAGTTCGCACCAGCCGGAGCCGACTAGTAGTGTGCCGACGCCAAAGCCCTCTCTTCGCTCCATGTCACAGCTCGCAGCGCGGCTATCCGACTAGCAAGAGTCAAAGGCCAGAAACGCTGTCCACACGAAAAACAACTAAGGAAAACGCCGACTATGGCCAAGCCGGCCTCTCACCTCCCTCGTCCGGCTGCTCAGCAGCCGGCAGGCCGGCCTCTCGCTCAACTAAGCTACGCTCTAAGCGGCAGAAGTAACTTGCCCGTTCTAATCGACCAAGTCCCTGACCCAGCCACAGACCGCAGCGCGGCTGTCCGGCTGGCAGGGAGGCGGCCAAGGGAACGCGGCGAAGGAAAAAAGCCAAAGAGGGCAAAAGCAAACTCAAGCTAGAACCCGGCAACACATGCAAAATGTGGGGATTTAAACTTTGTACATTGCAAAAGGGCCCAAGGCCAGCATCCATCAAGTTTAAAAGTACACCCCCAGTGGGTGGAACTGCGCATAACTGACATTGTTTTCAAGCATGAAGAAAACTCAAAAAAAGATAACAGGCCATCTAGGCGGACATCCCCTCGGGCTACACGGACTGGTCGGCGGCAGGCGTAGCTCCAGCTGGTGGGGCTGCCGGCTGCGGAGTCTCGGCCTGGTGGTCGGCGGCGACTGACGTGGTCTCCGGCTGGTCGCTAGTCGGCGCTGGGTCGGACCAAGTCCGGCTGGTAGCTCCGCCGTCTGGTGAGACGCGGACGCCTTCCTCGTCCTCGTCGCCCTCGTCGCCTTCGTCGCTGGAGGCGATCTCCTCCGCCGAGTCCTCCCCGTCCAATGGGTTCAGACTGAACCAGGACGGAGGAACCACGGCGCCGTCATCTCCCCGCTCTGGGACAAAGGCGACGACATCAGCATAGTCGGCGATGGCCGCCGCGCGGACGGCGATGTCCTCGTGCTGCGCCGCCAGCTCCGGCAGCGCCTCTTGGTGAAAGGTTGCCAGCTGCGCCAGGCGCACGCTGGGGTACTAGGCCTTGACGAACTCTAGAGCCTTTGCAGCCCCGGACCGCGCCGCGGAGCTCTTCCAGGCTTCGAGCCGGCTCGCCGCCACCTCCAGCCAGTCGGCCGTCCGACTGGGAGTCCGCAGGATCTGAGCACCCGGCCACAAGCTTTCCAAGACCTGCGCCTGTCGCGCTGAAACCGGCGGAGAAGGCGCCGCATGGGCTCGAGGCGCATCCGGACGGCCGTGAGTTGTTCGCCCATGGTCCGAGGCCGGTCCTGCGTGATCTCCTTGCCCTCCCGCCTTTGCTCCTCGAGCTGGGCCTCGATGGCCATGCAGACGGAGACGGAGTAGCCCAGGAGGAACTTTGCTCAAGAAGAAGACAAAGATGTTAGAGGCCGGCTTCCAGCGACAGCCGACAGCTAGCAACCCACAACCCGGAGAAGAGAGACACACCGTCAAGCATGTCCTCAATCACAGAGTAGCCGTCATCAAGGAGCTTCTCCCTCTCGGCCCAGTCCGAGCGTTGAGTCTCGAACTCGGCCGTCAGGCGCTCTTCGTTCGCCTCTAGCATCCGGACCTGGTTCGTGTGGCGTTCGGCCTGCTCCGCCAGCTCCTTCTCCAGCCGGTCGCGAGCCGCGACTGCCTGGTCGTGCTCCTGCACCAAAACCTGGAGCTGGCCCTCGAGCTCGGCCACGCGCTCCCTCAACTGGGCAGCGGCCGCTGCAAGAAGGAGACATCAATCATCATCATCTACTTCGACAAAAATGAATACAAGCCTACCGGAAAAGATCCGGCCCGACTGCTCAACAGTCGGCCCGAATCTCGGGGGCTACACCCAGTGGGTGTGCTGGCGCGCCCCCACTGAAAGCCTGCTTACTTACTTCGGCTCTGAGCCATCTCAGTAGTCCGGGTGGTGAGCATCCGGTTCTGCGTATTGTACGCGGCCGCCCGCATGTTGTGGTAGTCCTGCAACAGCATCAAGCATTTCAGCCGAAGAAAAGAGCACCTTGGAGTTCCAACCCGTCTACTCAGCAGCCTGCTCGGAACTCGGGGGCTACACCCAGTGGGTGCGCTGGCGCGCCCCCACGGAAGACTACAAGACAGAAATATAGCAAAATAAGGTGTACGTACCCGGACGGCCGACCGCGTTGCCAATAGCTCCTCCCTCGCCCTCTGCAGAGTGGCGTTCTGGGCGAGGAACCGGTCCTCCAAGTCGCGCACCGCCAGGTTCAAGGCGGCCGAGCCGGCTCCCACCACCCAGCCTGAAGGAGGGGCGCTCATGGCCCCGGCGTCGGCTCCCCGCAAGCTCGAGGTCGCAGTTTCCACCTGCCGCCTGGGCTCTGATGTCGCCGCGTCACACGCCAGCGCGTGGGAGCGTGCGCCACCAAGGCCTGGCGCGCCGCTTGCCCGGCACCGGCTGGGGGTACCTCCGGTTGGTTGGGCTCGCCTCTTCCTAGTCCGCCGGCATCCGGTGCGCGCTGGGTCTCCTCCATCTCCGGGATAACGGTGTCGGGGGCCACAAGCTCCGACATTGATTGGTCGGCACCGGCCACCCCAGGCGGTGTCTGGTTCTCCGCCATCTCCACCTCCGGCTGTTCGAGGGTGACGGTCTCCGGGACCTCGCCACCAGCCGGATCCGCTGTCACCCTGGCGTCGGCCCCCGCCTGCGCCTTCGTCGCCGCCTCCGCTTCTACCGCGGCCCGGGCCTCTGCCTATGATGCCTCCTCCGCCTGGGCGTCGGCCCGCGCCTTCTCCGCGGCCTCCTGCGCCTCGCGCATATTCCTTTCCTGCACCTCTCGGAGGGCGGCAGCCGGATTCGGACGCCGAGCATCCGTGGAGCCGTCTACTGAGTCCATCAGCGAGGCGGATGAAGCCCGCATGACGGCGATGGCCGTCCTGCTCAACAAGAAAGCAGAGATGAGGAAACACCCCAAGAAAGATGGAAAACATGAGGTCAGAGCGGCAGGTGCGCTTACCCGGACGTGAGCGGCATGGGTTTGGGCCCCTTCCGGGCGGCGGCCACCTTCTGGGCCTCGTGCCGTCTGGTGGCGTCCGCCTGTTTGGCCTTCTTGGCCGGGTGGCTGCCGTACTTCCCCGCCAGGTGGCGCTTGTGCCCACCGGGTGCAGCTGCCGGCCGTGGCGTTGAGGTTCCGGCTCCTATTCCCGCGCCTTCCTAGGCGGGCGCCACTCCTCATCGCGTTCGTCGTCGTCCGGCCAAGCCCGGACATCGCCGATTCCTACCCCGCCTCCTCCTGTGGAGCCGCCCGCTTCGGGGCCGCCAGCTCCCCCGCCGCCTGACGGTGTCCTGGACTAGGGGGTACTCACCATGTCGTCTCCCAACCAGTGGGTTGGGCCGAGGACCCCCGTTGCGGTTCACTAATGGGTCAGTTCGGATAGCCGATGACATATACGAGGAAGATTCCACAAGACTTGGTGATCAAGACAAGGACTCCTCTCCACCGACGTAGCCGACTAGGACTCTTGTTATCCTAGGCCTCCGGTACATTATATATGCCGAGGCTAGGCTCGTTGATAGATAGATTATGACATTACTCATCATACCCCTTGGGTTTAGACCACAACATATGATCTCGAGGTAGATCAACTCTGTACCTTGATACTTCATCAATATAAACAAGAGCAGGACGTAGGGTTTTACCTCCATAGAGAGGGCCCGAACCTGGGTAAAACACCGTGTTCATCGTCTCTGTTACCATCGATCCTAGATCCACAGCTCTGGACTCCCTACCCCAAGGTCTGCTGATTTTGACACCGACAATGGTGCTTTCATTGAGAGTTCCGCTGTGTGATCGGCAATGGATCAATGGCTCGCTTGCAGATCAACTGCAACGTCGGCATATTCGTCGCCGGCTCGGCTGGTCACCTTGGCTCGACCGAGGACTGCGCTCCGTCTCAGATCATCATGATCGGATGAGGGCCTTCATCAACATCAACTCCGATCTCTATCAAGATCGTGGAGGAATCATCCATATAGCTCGGGGGCTCAACTTCAACATTGTCCTCGGGCGACCGTGCTGTTTTTCTATATAGCGGATTCGTATTCGCTGTCGCCGCTTCCTCGAGTGTCTCTTTGATGATTTCTTTGGCGGCATAGTGCAGAATTGTGTATATAACAACCCTGTAAAATTTCGTCGTATTCCGATGGAGGAATCTCCGGCGATCTATGATATACCGGACCCCTGTCGAATCTGGACAGGAATCTGGACGAGTTTAGGGCGTAGAGTCCAGCATCTAGCTCGGAAGTCCTTTGGAAGATCCAATCGTTGATCGGCTGCGGAATTCCTGTATCTACCACCCCTCAAAATTTCAGCTCGATCCGACCGTTCAAACTCCGGAAAACCTCTGATGAGCACATCAATTTTCTGATCTATTTTCTGCGCGAATACGAATCCGACGCGAGTTCATCTTTCTTCATGAACGGGATATTGGACAACCTTTTTGGAGGAATCTCTTTCTAGGGTATTGTGTTTTGTTTCCGAACACATGCTCACAAATTTTGCTCCTTTTCGGAGGTAACCTTCACCGTTGCGCCGGTGTCAAACCAGCCTGACAAACGTTGTTGCACGGCTGCCGACCTGCGCCAGACGGGTCGTCGCTTCATCGAGCCGAACTCAACCTCTTCGGATCATTATCTCGGCAAGCCGAACAACAGTTCGGCATCGTGAAGGATAAATCATCACCAACATTGTCGCCCCATGAATTATACGGAGCGGGCACACCGGCATCGCTGCATGGTCACTTCATCAAGCGGGCATCGACCGCGTCACAAGATCCGGCCCGCTACGGCATCGCCGCACTATTGCTTCTTCAAGCCTGGATGTGACCTCTGCGTCCGAAGATCGGGAGTCAATTCCGGCCGGACTCACCGCTCTTATCCCGTATCTAGCTTCAGTCCTAGACGCGACCTCGGCGTCTGAACATCAGGAGTCAACCCTGGCCGGACTCGCCCCTCGCATCATAGTACCGGAGGACGATTTCCGAAGAAATCCCAAATACTAATCCGGCTGACCAAGCTGATGTCCACCACGCTGACCTGCTTCGACACCTCGGCCGGCATGGGGCTGCAAACGTCATACTACCGACCTGCCCCGTCACCTCGGCTAGACCGGGGGCTTCGCCATCTCTTCATCAACCTACTCCGGTGACTTCGGCGTCACCAGCCGACCAGCTTCGTCACGTTAGCTGGACCAGGGGCTTTGCCTCGGTGAGCCAACCTTTGCCAACATCGCCATGCCATCGCTTCATTGCCCATCAGGCAATGGGTGTGCGGATCGAGTCCCAATTTTGGGAGTAACCTTTCTTCAGATTGCTACAACCGATAAACCAGGTGCTATTAATCCTAGTAATTTTTCTTGCTTGGGTTTATTTTTTCCGAGGAATTATTACTCTGGTTTGTTCCATCATCGGTACACAGGTCTGTCAAATGGTGGCCGCATTGACAACGGTCGCGTGGTGGTCCGGTCATTTTCCGTACACAGTTCGGCGAACGCCGCATCCGGAACTCAGACCGACCTGTGAATTCAGGCTTTGTCGCGCCTTTACCGCTTCGCGCCGACGCCCTGCATCGACATTGACTTCGGCGCCAGGCCACATCTCTTTAAATAATTCATTTTGCGTAAATTAATTACGCGAGGATTTTTATATATTATTATTATTATTCAGACTGCACTATTTTACATGTGTAGGTAATCGACTTCGACTGCGTCACGCGGTCACTTCGGCAAGCCGACGTCGTCGTCCCAATCGGCATAAATCGGCTCGCGTGATCACCTTGTTGGTCGAATTGCCATACCGACATACTCGGTTGCCTCGGGGACTTCGGCATCGTTGAGAGAGCTCTACCTCATCAAGTGTTCGGCACACGGGCCATATTTCTTTTGTTACTCACTTTGCATAAATTATTAATTATGCAACAATTTTTTTTAAAATTTATTATTATTACTATTATCTCCGGCTTGCACTATTTTCTGTGCATAGATAAATGATCCGGGTTGGGCAGCGCTGTCACCTCGGCGTACCGACATGCCACGTCACCTTGGCTGGACCGGAGGCTTCGTCAACACTTCATTAACCCACACCGGTCACTTTGGCGTCATACTGCCGGCCTGCTCCGTCACCTCGGTCGGACTGGGGGTTACACCTCATCACATTGGCCGTGCTATGTCGCCACTTCAGAGTGCCGAGCTCTCCGCTCGGCCACCTCGGGACCGGCTTGGGGGCTGGGACCTCGACCCGCCGCAAGCTCGGCTCACGTCATCAACGCCGAACACATTAACCAGCTAAGTCGCTTTCATGCTCAAAGTTTTTAAATTTTTAATTTGTGTTCGGTTCGATCGTGCTCGCATACGTTGTTTGAAACTCTCTTTACCCATGTTAACTGGGGGCTCTTAAATTTATATGAGCCATTTTATAATAATAGTTTTCTTCTTAGTCGTTGCAAAGTCTTTTTCTAGCATTCCTTTTTCGACGCGAGTGTGCGGTCAATAGCCGGGGAGCCTAGTTTCTCTCTCAAAGCCGCTCGAGTTTAGTTCGCTAAGCTGGCCTAACGAGAAGTACTCCGCCTTCGGGATAGGAGGTTGCAGCCGTAGGGTGACCCGCTTGAAGTCTTGAGATCGGATGTGTCATATTAATGCGCGACAGAAGCACAAAAATTTTAAGACCAATTTTCGGATTGGCACCAAATGACTTGATTTAGTTCGGACGTCAAGCTTTTACATAAGTTTTTGGTTTTTCGAGCCTATGGCACTTTTAAGCTATTTGTGTGTTTCCAGCATAAGTGTCACAGTGCAACGCCGGACACCTTTAGAGATTCGGCAAAAACATTCTCGGATATTGCTATATATGCATCGGTTTCGAATTGTGTCTTCGATCAATAGTTGGGTTGCCCGGCTCCTGTGCTTGCCTCCTACGTTCCGCTTTGTTCGGCTAGGTGTGCAAAGGGAGAACCACTGTGATTGTGCTTCCAGCTCGCATGGTTAAGCGCCTCAGTGGAGAAAGCCGAAAACTGACTGTCACAATAAGCGTAAAACTGGTCAGCGATCCGATGACTATGTTAAACTATAAGATCGATAGAGGTCACCCCGTGTTAAATGACGGGCCGTTCATAACATTGGCCGAGGTGTTTATGGCTTGACCTCAGTTGTCGCCGAACACTAACCGGGGGCTAGTAACTGGCCTCCCAACTTTATGCTCCTATGACTAAGTGAAAGTTATAAAGCCCGCATATCTGATTGCCTCGTTTCCGCTAACACAACCGCCTTCGGGCACCGAGACGTCGGCTAAGGGTTGTCTTGTTACTACGGAAACACCCTGCGTAGTATCTACAAAGGGGTAAAAGCCGATGATGGGCCACTTTCAACTGATAAACGGTCGCAACGGAGTGAAAATAAACATATATCATCAGTGTTTGTATTCAGTATATAAGCGCTGCCTTCCGTAATTATCGTTATAAAGCCATAAATATGCATCAATTTGACTTAAGATTTTGGCCAAGCTGGGTTGCCTGGCTCCTGTGCTTACCCCTACGTTCCCGATTGTTCGGCTAGGTGGTAAAGGGAGCACCTCTGTGATTGTTACTACCGGGTCATCTGAGTTAGTACCTCAGACTGGGTGAAGCCGAAAGCTAGCGATCTTAAAAGATATAATTGGTCGGCAACGATGGAAGCGAAAATTCTGGTTCATCATGGACCACAGAGTCCGGGAACTTTCTCCCAACTAAATCCTCAATATTTTCCTCCCACATTGATTGGAGTTGAGGTTTCATGATCATGATCAACATGACAGCCTGGGAAAAGGAACCTGTAACGGAACTAATTTTCCCAGAAGATGTTTTATAATATATCTCTCTGCGTACCTTTGTTTATAAAATCGTATGGCCAGATTGCCTTGTTTGTTGTAAATCTTTGCCCTTATAAAGGCTTTATAAAGTAGGACAAACACTCGTCGACTGCTGGCCGAAGAGGTTGAAGCCGATGGCCAGTCAACAAAGTTTTGTACAATGCGAATCCGAGCATTAGTGATGTAAAGTACTTGGATACATAGAATCATTACACATAAATTGTGAAATACTCTGGACATTGATCCTTAATTCAGCCACCCGAGCCCACATTAAGGCTCGGGGGCTACTGGGCTTCGCGCTTCTCATTTACAAATATTAAAGGGGCACATCGATCCCCTGATCTGGTGTTGCCACCCGACCATTGGCTCGGGGGCTACTGCATCGATGATTTAATGCAGACAGTTTACAAAGTGCGAAATAGTTCCCGAGGAGATTATGATCCTCAGGTTGGTCGGCCACACCCAACCTGAGTCTCGAGGAATATGCACACCACATTTCTATTCCTAAGTATGCTACAGAGCTAGGAGTTGATCCTCAGGCCGATTTTGTGAATCGACCTGAGTCTCAGGGGCTACTGGGATCACCGGTTTTATGCCATCCTTCAGGTGCATCTCGGGTTTTAGACCGACACACACCTTGAGGGCTACTGGCTATATATCTCGGCAGAGAATAAATTGCACCAATTGAAAATATTCACAAAAAATCAGCCTGCAGTCAGGGTGGTGCACCACCTCGGAAGCAGTCCGGCATAAAGCTCGGGCGCCAGTGGCTGGCTCCATAGAGGGCATTTCCAGCATTAAGCTCGGCTGAATTCGTTCAAATCTTTTAAAGACCGAGGTAGTTATGACACCTCGAATGCTGACCATCGTTGGAACTCGGATGCAGTCAGGCGTTGGAGCTCGGAAGCGGTCCGGCATAAAGCTCAAATTCGAATGGCTCGTTCCATAGAAGGCTACTCCGGCATTTAAGCTCGGATGAACTCATTCAAATTTTCAGAGGCCAAGGTAATCTATGATACCTCGGATTTAGTTCGGCGTTGGAGCTCGGACGCAAGAGGATACCTTGAATGCCGAATAGTGTTGGAGCTCGGCTGTGAAAAGACACCTCGGATTCAGTTCAGCGTTGGAGCTCGGACGCAAGAGGATACCTTGAATACCGAATAGTGTTGGAGCTCGGCTGTGAAGAGATGCCTCGGATTTAGTTCGGCCTTAGTGCTCGGACGCAAGAGGGCGCCGTCGCACGGGAAACACTTCAAACCCCAGGTGTGGCGTAAAAAACTTACAAGGCATTGATAAAGGCCGATAACTTAAAAAGCCTCCTCGGATACCCGATGTATGAACTCTTCGGATACACCTCGGCGATCCTCAAGATCGGAGATGGGAAGATTTGTTGAACCAATTTTCAAGACCGACGACCGAAGATGAAGAACAGTTCGGAAGAATCGAGGAGCGTCCCCAACTTGAAGACCGGTTTAGGGGGCTACTGACGGTGTCCTGGACTAGGGGGTACTCATCATGTCGTCTCCCAACCAGTGGGTTGGGCCGAGGACCCCCCTGGCGGTTCACTAATGGGCCAGTTCGGACAGCCGATGACATATACGAGGAAGATTCCACAAGACTTGGTGATCAAGACAAGGACTCCTCTCCACCGACGTAGCCGACTAGGACTCTTGTTATCCTAGGCCTCCGGTATATTATATAAGACGAGGCTAGGCTTGTTGATAGATAGATTATGACATTACTCATCATACCCCTTGGGTTTAGACCACAACATATGATCTCGAGGTAGATCAACTATGTCCCTTGATACTTCATCAATATAAACAAGAGCAGGACGTAGGGTTTTACCTCCATAGAGAGGGCCCGAACCTGGGTAAAACACCGTGTTCATCGTCTCTGTTACCATCGATCCTAGATCCACAGCTCTGGACCCCCTACCCCGAGGTCTGCCGGTTTTGACACCGACACCGCCTCCTACGGAGCCGCCTGCTCCTCCGCCGCCTCCTCCAGCGACCTCCTCGTCGCCGCCTTCCTCCATGGCGGCTGCCCCCAGCTCGGGATCCTCGGCGTCGCTATCCTCACGGTCCGACATCCACTCGTGGCCAGGCACCGGCGTGCCTTGGCCCACGAAGCGCTGCCACCCAAAGCCGACTGGTCAAGACAGAGGGACGAAGAATATTGTGAATAAAGCAGCCGGATCTGGTACTTACCGCTGGAGGGGGGTTGGCCCGACTGTAAGGCTCCTTGCCGATACGCCACTCCGCCTCACTGAGCTTGAAGTTGGAGATGTCGTTGACATGGCGGACCACCTCCACCCTCGGCATCTCCTTGGTGGATATCCGGCATGGATCCCGGCGGCCGCTCATCTGGCTGATGAGGTGCGGCCGAAGCTGAAGCGACAATACCCGGCGCGTGATGAAGCCGGCCAGCAGGTCGGCCGGCTTGAGCCCCTCCCGGCTTATCATCTCCTCCAGCCGGGCGAGGACGCTGACGATAGGGCCCAGCAGGGGCGCTTCGGCGGCTGCTGTTGCCAGTTGTCGCGCGGCCCAGCAGGCGACCCGGGCATGTAGGCCGGCAGGTTGATGTAGTCAATGTTCCGGAGATTCCGGACGTAGAAGTATGACTTCTGCCAGAGCTTGGCCGACTCGAGCAAAGGGATCGACGGGAAGCGCGTACCGCCTCCTGAGCGCCTCACGGCCACACACGCCCCGCAATGGGCCGGATCCTCCTTCGCCGACGTACCTAACTTGAGGTAGAAGAACCTACCCCAGAGCTCGATAGTCGGCAAGATGCCGAGGTATCCCTCGCAGAAAGTAACGAAGGCAGAGAGGCACACCACCGTGTTGGGGGTGAGGTGGTGCGGCTGCAGTCGGTAGAAATGGAGAAACTCGCGGAAGAAGCCGCTGGCCGGGAGCGTGTAGCCGCGAAGGAAGTGAGCACGGAAGACGACGTACTCACCGGGCTCCGGCCGCGGCGAGATCTCCGGCTCAGGGGGGATGCGCATGCCCACGTTGTCGGAGTGAGGTAGCCTCCGCGTCGCGCGGAGGAAGTCGACGTGGTCGTTAGACCCCAGCCATCCGCTTTTCGCCATGGCGCAGGGACGGCAAGGAGGAGCTCGACAGAGAAGAAGATGGTGGGCGACGCGGCGACGACGCGAGGCAGCGGAGCCACGGCGGAGTGGCTGCATCGGTGGAGCAGCAACCACGGCTAGGCGACAGCGGCAAGGGAGGCAGCCCCGGAAGCACTTCGGCAGCGGCGGAGCAGCGCCGCGGCGGCAATGGCGAAAGGAGAAGAGAGAGTGGCGAGGGGGCGCGCGTGCATTCTGCCGCCCATCCTCCTCCTCCCCCTCTTTATAGCCGGTGGAGGCGAAGCCGAGACGACGTGGGGGCGTGGGATTAACTGCGCCCCACGCCCCGAAAGCCCCCGCGTATTCCGCGCGGTTACGGCATTTTATGCGCCGCAGAAGGGCAACCGCCCGCCTCGACCGCAGCGGATCCACGCGCGCGGGCTGAGGCCCTGTATTGGTGGGCCCCAGCCTGCGGCAATGTATCGTCGCGCGCATGGGCTGGTAGGCCAGCCTGGCATGCGGACGCCGCGTGGCGCGCGTGTGGAGGGCGGCGCCGCCCCGACTCCCGCCTGTCGATTCGAATTCCACCGGGCGGCTGCGGCTGCGACCGGCTCCTAGCGTTCGGCTCCTCCCAGCCGGACGGAGCAGAAGGCGGAAGACCACTCGAAGGGGAAACTGCTAAGGCCCCCCGACTGCTAAAGCCGTAGAACCTCACCAGCTTCGGGGACTACTGTCGGGGGGATAGACCCCGGGTAGCCTCATCAGCACTTAACCATATTTCAAGACATCGGGGCTGGCCAAGCCCCTCGGTCTGACTGGTCGTAAGACCGGCCTCAGGGGCTGGGCGGGACCGGAGGGCCGCCTCCTAGAAGACGGCAGACCCCAAGAAAGCGGCTGAAGCTAGAAGGCCGCCTCCTAGAAGACAGCGCGTTCCAGAAGGCGACGTACCCCGGAAAAACGGCGCACTCCAGAAGGCGGCGAGGGTACGGGCCGGCTCCTAGCAGGCAGCCCGTCCCCTCTCTAGGAGTTTGAGCCCGACCAGGAGACAAGCTGGGGCATGGCCGCGGTGCGCCATGCCTCCCCCAAATCACGACCGCATGGCTACAGTAAGGCGCCGCCGGGCGGCCGCCGACCCGCCTGGTGCGGCGCTGTAGCCATGGCGCGCCCGACACGGCCTCCGTCAGCACGGACGGTGCCACAGTGAAGAGCCATCAGCGGGGCTCGCAGGCGGCGGGCCCCACCTGTCGATCGGTCCCTCGGTGGCCGGCAGGGCCCAGCAGAGGCGGACCCAGGCAGCCGGCGGAGAGCCCGGCCCCATAGACACTGGCGGCCGGGGCCTACCACCCGACCATATTACCATTGTACCCTTGGGGGGTTAGCCTATAAAACCCCCCAGGCTGCACCCATGCAAAGGGTTCCTCCCATGTTCCCCCTCAGTTCTACACACACCATAGCCAGGGAGAGGAGAGAGCTAGCCTTGCCCTTCTTCCTCCTCTGGCCGAACAGCTCTAGGAGCACCATTGTACTCTTTGCTTCATAGTGATCATGTGGAGACCCCGCAGAGCAGGAGTAAGGGTTTCATCTCTTAGGAGAGCCCTGAACCTGGGTAGATCTCGTGTCCGTCCGAGCTTGTGCCCACTCCTGCTTCCAGGACCCGACGACGATCTCATGGCCCCAACCATGATAAGCCACCCCCTGGCATCTGTCGAGATATTACCATGACAGAAACCAAGGTATCGATCCAGTAGGAGAACCAAGCAACACTATGTAAACGGTACCTGTACTCAAAGAACAAATCCTCGCAACCCGACGCGTAAGAGGGGTTGTCAATCCCTCCTCGGTAAAAAGATAGATTGGTTTGTATGTGTTTGGATAAATAGATCTGAATAAAACTCAAAATAAAAGTTGCAAATAAAAAGTGCAGCAAAGTATTTTTGGAATAATAGATCTGAAAACAAATGCGGTGAAAAATAGATCGGAAAGCAATATGATAAAAGATAGACCCGGGGGCCGTAGATTTCACTAGTGGCTTCTCTCGAGAAAAATAACACACGGTGGGTAAACGAATTAATGTTGGGCAATTGATAGAAGATCGAATAATTATGATGATATCCAAGGCAATGATCAATATATAGGCATCACGTCCAAGATTAGTAGACCGACTCCTGCCTTCATCTACTACTATTACTCCACACATCGATCGCTATCCAGTATGCATCTAGTGTATTAAGTTCATGGAGAAATGGAGTAATGCAATAAGAACGATGACATGATGTAGACAAGATCTATTCATGTAGGAATAGACCCCATCTTGTTATCCTTAATAGCAACGATACATGCGTGCCTCGCTGCCCCTTCTGTCACTCGGAGAGGACACCGCAAGGTCGAACCCATCACAAAGCACCTCTTCCCATGGCAAGAAAAATCGATCTAGTCGGCCTAACTAAACCAAAGATTCGAAGAAGAAATATGAGGCTATAAATAATCATGCATATAAGAGACCAAAGAAAACTCAAATAATATTCATGGATATAGATCTGATCATAAACTCAAAGTTCATCGGATCCCAACAAACACACCGCAAAAAGGTTTACATCAAATAGATCTCCAAGAGACCATTTTATTGAGAAGCAAAAAGAGAAGAAGCCATCTAGCTACTGCCTATGGATCCTTAGGTCTATGTGAAGGAAGTTTGCCCTAGAGGCAATAATAAAGTTGTTATTTTATATTTCCTTATTCATGATGAAGGTTTATTATTCATGCTAGAATTGTATTGATCGAAAACTTAAATACATGTGTGAATACATAAACAAATACCATGTCCCTAGTAAGCTCGTTGATCAAAGATGGTTAAGGTTTCCTAGCCATAGACATGTGTTGTCATTTGATAACGGGATCACATCGGACAAGACCCATCCGTTAGCTTAGCATAATGATCGTTCAGTTTATTGGTATCGCTTTCTCCATGTCAAATACATATTCCTTCGACTATGAGATTATGCAACTCCCGGATACCGGAGGAATACCTTGTGTGCTATCAATCGTCACAACGTAACTGGGTGATCATAAAGATGCTTTACAGGTATCTCCGAAGGTGTTTGTTGAGTTGGCATAGATCAAGATTAGGATTTGTCACTCCGAGTATCGGAGAGGTATCTCTAGGCCCTCTCGACAATACACATCATAAGCTTGCAAGCAAATGACTAAGGAGTTAGTCACGAGGTGATGTATTACGGAACAAGTAAAGAAACTTGCCAGTAACAAGATTGAACTAGGTATAGAGATACTGATGATCAAATCTCGGGCAAGTAACATACCGATGGACAAAGGGAATTACGTATGTTGTCATAACGGTTCGACCGATAAAGATCTTCGTAGAATATGTAGGAGCCAATATGGGCATCCAGGTTCCGCTTTTGGTTATTGACCGGAGAGGTGTGTCGGTCATGTCTACATAGTTCTCGAACCCGTAGGGTCCGCACGCTTAATGTTCGTTGACGATATAGTGTTATATGAGTTATGTGATTTGGTGACTGAATGTTGTTCAGAGTCCCAGATGAGATCACGGACATGACGAGGAGTCTCGAAATGGTCAAGATGTAAAGATTGATATATAGGACGATGGTATTTGGACACCGAAAGTGTTTCGGAGGGTACCGGGTACTTATCGGGTCACCGGAAGGAGTTTCGGGCATCCCCGACAAAGATATGGGCCAAGTGAGGGAACACACCATCCCACAAGGGGCTGGTGTGCCCTCCATAGGTCCGGCCTAAGGGGAGAGAAAGTAAAGGGGAGGATGAAAGGAAAGTGTGGAGTTGGACTCCCACTTCCTTCCCTCTCCCCCCTCTTTCCTTTCCCCTTGTCCAAAGATGGCAGGGGGGCGCGGCTAGGGCAGGAGCCCCGGCCGGCCACCTATGTGGTGCACCAGGCTGCCTCCCCTCCCCCTCCCACCTATATATATGTGGGAGGGGGGCACCTAGCACACCCGAGATCAATTGTTAGCCGTGTGCGGCGCCCCCCTCCATCGTTTACAACCCCGGTCATATTTTCGTAGTGCTTAGGCGAAGCCCTGCGGAGATCACTTCACCATCACTGTCAGCACACCGTCGTGCTAACAGAACTCATCTACTACCTCACCGTCTTGCTGGATCAAGAAGGTAGAGGACGTCATCGAGCTGAACGTGTGCTGAACGCGGAGGTGCCGTACGTTCGGTACTAGATCAGTTGGATCGCGAAGAAAGTTCGACTACATCAACCGTGTTGTGAAACGCTTCCTCTTACGGTCTACGAGGGTACGTAGACACACTCTCCCCTCTCGTTTCTATGCATCTCCTTGATAGATCTTGCGTGTGCGTAGAATTTTTTTTGTTTTCAATGCAACGTTTCCCAACAGTGGCATCAGAGCCAGGTCTATGTGTAGATGATATGCACGAGTAGAACGCAAAGAGTTGTGGGTGGTGATAGTCATACTGCTTACCACCAACATCTTATTTTGATTCGGCGGTATTGTGGGATGAAGCGGCCCGGACCAACCTTACATGTCCACGCACATGAGACCGGTTCCACCGACAAACATGCAATTAGTTTTGCATAAAGGTGGCTGGCGGGTGTCTATTTCTCCTACTTTAGTTGAATCGAATTTGAATATGGCCAGTTCTTGAAGAAGGTTAAAACAGCAAACTTGATGAATCACCGTTGTGGTTTTTGTCGTAGGTAAGAACGGTTCTTGCTAGAAGCCCATAGCAGCCACGTAAAACTTGCAACAACAAAGTAGAGGATGTCTAACTTGTTTTTGCAGGGCATGTTGTGATGTGATATGGTCAAGACATGATGTGATATACGTTATTGTATGAGATGATCATGTTTTGTAAGTTATCGACAACCGGCAGGAGCCTTATGGTTGTCTCTTTATTGTATGAAATGCAAACGCCATGTAATTGCTTTACTTTATCACTATGCGTTAGCGATAGTTGTAGAAGAAATAGTTGGTGAGACGACCACGATGCAACAATGGAGATCAAGGTGTCAAGCCAGTGATGATGGAGATCATGACGATGCTTTGAAGATGGAGATCAAAAAGCACAAGATGATGATGGCCATATCATGTCACATATTTTGATTGCATGTGATGTTTATCCTTTATGCATCTTATTTTGCTTAGAACGTTGGTAGCATTATAAGATGATCCCTTCACTAAATTTCAAGATAAAAGTGTTCTCCCTGAGTATGCACCGTTGCTAAAGTTCATCGTTTCGAAGCACCTCGTGATGATCGGGTGTGATAGACTCTACGTTCACATACAACGGGTGTAAGACAGTTTTGCACATGCAGAATACTTGGGTTAAACTTGACGAGCCTAGCATGTACAGACATGGTCTCGGAACACTGGAGACCGAAAGGTCGAACGTGAGTCATATAGTAGATATGATCAACATAGAGATGTTCACCATTGATGACTACCCCATCTCACGTGATGATCGGATTTGGGTTAGTTGATTTGGATCATGTATCACTTAGATAACTTGAGGGATTTTTATTTAAGTGGGAGTTCTTTAGTAATTTGATTAATTGAACTTAATTTATCATGAACTTAGTCTTATAGTTTTGCATATCTATGTTGTAGATCAACGGCCCGAGCTACCGTTCCCCTGAATTTTAATGCGTTCCTAGAGAAAGCTAAGTTGAAAGATGATGGTAGCAACTACACGGACTGGGTCCGTAACTTGAGGATTATCCTCATTGCTGCATAGAAGAATTATGTCCTTGATGCATGCTACTTCTTGAGCTTGCGTTGGTTTTTCCCTTGAAGAGGAAAGGGTGATGCAGCAAAGTAGAGATAAGTATTTCCCTTAGTTAGAGAACCAAGGTTTCAATCCAGTAGGAGACAACGCACAAATCACCTAGCACCTGCACAAACAATCAAACAACTTGCACCCAACGCGATAAAGGGGTTGTCAATCCCTTCACGGTTACTTGCAAAAGTGAGATCGGATAGAGATAGGTAAAACTAAACAAAAGATAAAGTAAATATTTTTGGGTTTTTTGGTTTATAGATCTGAAAATAAAAGATTGCAAAATAGTAGATCGAAAAGTAATATGATGGAAAATAGTAGATCGGAAACTTATATGATGGAAAATAGACCCGGGGCCATAGGTTTCACTAGAGGCTTCTCTCAAGATAGCAAATAATACGGTGGGTGAACAAATTACTGTCGAGCAATTGATAGAAAAGCGCAAAGTTATGACGATATCCAAGGCAATGATTATGAAATATAGGCATCACGTCCGTGTCAAGTAGACCGAAACAATTCTGCATCTACTACTCTTACTCCACACATCGACCGACTCCTGCCTGCATCTAGAGTATTAAGGTCATGAAGAACAGAGTAACGCATTAAGTAAGATGACATGATGTAGAGGAATAAACTCAAGCACTATGATGTAAACCCCATCTTTTTATCCTCGATGGGAACAATACAATACATTCCTTGCTGCCCCTACTGTCACTGGGAAAGGACACCGCAAGATTGAACCCAAAGCTAAGCACTTCTCCCATTGCAAGAAAAACCAATCTAGTTGGCCAAACCAAACCGATAATTTGAAGAGAATTACAAAGATATCAAATCATGCATATAAGAATTCAGAGAAGATTCAAATAATATTCATAGATAAGCTGATCATAAATCCACAATTCATCGGATCTTGACAAACACACCGCAAAAGAATATTACATCGGATAGATCTCCAGGAACAACGAGGAGAACATGGTATTGAGAATCAAAGAGAGAGAAGAAGCCATCTAGCTACTAGCTATGGACCTGTAGGTCTGAGGTAAACTACTCACGCTTCATCGGAAGGGCAATAGAGTTGATGTAGAAGCCCTCCGTGATCGAATCCCCCTCCGACAGGGTGCCGGAAAAGGTCCCTAGATGGGATCTCACGGGTACAGAAGGTTGCGGTGGTGGAAAAGTCTTTTTGTGGATGCTTCTGGTGGTTTGGGAACATATGTGAATATATAGGCGAAAGAATTAGGTCAGGGGAGTCACGGGGGGCCCACAAGGTAGGGGGCATGCCCTACCCCCGTGGGCGCGCCCTCCACCCTTGTGGACACCTCGTGGCTCCTCCGACTTCATCTCCAAGTCTCCTGGGTGTCTTCTGGTCCAAGAAAAATCATCGCGAAGGTTTTATTCCGTTTGGACTCCGTTTGGTATTCCTTTCCCATGAAGCTAAAAAATAAGCAAAAAACAGAAACTAGCACTGGGCTCTAGGTTAATAGGTTAGTCCCAAAAATAATATAAAATGGCATATTAATGCATATAAAACATCCAAAACAGATAATATAATAGCATGGAACAATAAAAAATTATAGATACGTTGGAGACGTATCAATGCACCGCTAGGTGAAAGGCCTGCTGCAGGAGCTGAAGCTGATGTTATGAACGTCTGGCAAGCTTGATCTGATGACTACTCAATAGTTCAGTGTGCCATGCTTTACGGCTTAGAACTGAGACTTCAAAGACATTTTGAACGTCATGGAGCATATGATATGTTCCAGGAGTTGAAGTTAATATTTCAAGCAAATGCCCGGGTTGAGAGATATGAAGTCTCCAACAAGTTCTATAGCTGCAAGATGGAGGAGAACAGTTCTGTCAGTGAACACATACTTAGAATGTCTGGGTATTATAATCACTTGACTCAGCTGGGAGTTGATCTTCCAGTTGATTGTGTTATTGACAGAGTTCTTCAATCACTGCTACCAAGCTACAAAGGCTTCATGATGAACTATAATATGCAAGGGATGAACAAAACAATTCCTGAGCTCTTCGCAATGCTTAAAGCCACGGAGGTAGAAATCAAGAAGGAGCATCAAGTGTTGATGGTTAACAAGACCACTAGTTTCAAGAAAAAGGGCAAGGGAAAGAAGGGAACTTCAAGAAGAATGGCAAGCAAGTTGCCACTCCCAGGAAGAAACCCAAAGCTGGACCCAAGCCTGAAACTGAGTGCTTCTACTGCAAAGGGAGTGGTCACTGGAAGCGGAACTGCACCAAGTATTTAGCGGATAAGAAGGATGGCAAAGTGAACAAAGGTATATTTGATATACATGTAATTGATGTGTTCCTTACTAATGCTCGTAGTAGCGCCTGGGTATTTGATAATGGTTCGGTTGCTCATATTTGTAACTCGAAACAGGGGTTGCGGAATAAACAAAGATTGGCTAAGGACGAGGTGACGATGCACGTCGGAAATGGTTCCAAGGTCGATGTGATCGCCGTCGGCACGCTACCTCTACATCTACCTTCGGGATTAGTTTTAGACCTCAATAATTGTTATTTGGTGCCCGCGTTAAGCATGAACATTATATCTGGATCTTGTTTATTGTGAGACGGTTATTCATTTAAGTCAGAGAATAATGGTTGTTCTTTTTATATGAATAATATCTTTTATGATCATGCACCCTTGAAGAGTGGTCTATTCTTGTTCAATCCTGATTGTAGTACACATATTCATAATATTGATGCCAAAAGATGCAAAGTTGATAATGATAATGCAACATATTTGTTGCACTGCCGTTTAGGTCATATTGGTGTAAAGCGCATGAAGAAACTCCATGTAGATGGGCTTTTGGAATCACTTGATACTTGCGAACCATGCCTCATGGGCAAGATGACTAAAACTCCGTTCTCCGGAACAATGGAGCGAGCTAACAACTTATTGGAAATAATACATACCGATGTATGCGGTCCAATGAGTGTTGAAGCACGCGGCGGGTATCATTATTTTTCTGACCTTCATAGATGATTTGAGTAGATATGGGTATATCTACTTAATGGAACACAAGTCTGAAACATTTGAAAAGTTCAAAGAATTTCAGAGTGAAGTGGAGAATCATCGTAACAAGAAAATAAAGTTTCTACGATCTGATCACGGAGGCGAATATTTGAGTTACGAGTTTGGCCTTCATTTAAAACAATGTGGAATTGTTTCACAACTCACGCCACCTGGAACACCACAGCGTAATGGTGTGTCCGAACATCGTAACCGTACTTTATTAGATATGGTGCGATCTATGATGTCTCTTACCAATTTACCACTATCATTTTGGGGTTATGCATTAGAGACAGCCGCATTCACGTTAAATAGGGCACCGTCTAAATCCGTTGAGACGACACCGTATGAACTGTGGTTTGGTAAGAAACCTAAGCTGCCGTTTCTTAAAGTTTGGGGTTGCGACACTTATGTCAAAAGGCTTCAGCCTGATAAGCTCGAACCCAAGTCGGAGAAGTGCGTCTTCATAGGATACCCTAAGGAAACAATTGGGTACACCTTCTACCACAGATCCGAAGGCAAGATCTTTGTTGCTAAGAATGGATCCTTTCTAGAGAAGGAGTTTCTCTCAAAATAAGTGAGTGGGAGGAAAGTAGAACTTGATGAGGTAATTGTACCTTCTCTCGATTTGGAGAGTAGCACATCACAGAAAACTGTTCCAGTGATGCCTACACCAACTAGAGAGGAAGCAAATGATATTGATCATGAAACTTTAGATCAAGTTACTACTGAACCTCGTAGGTCAACCAGAAATCTGAGATAGGATCCATGTATGAGAACAAAGTGTGGACTTTGGTGGACTTGCCCGATGATTGGCAAGCCATAGAGAATAAATGGATCTTCAAGAAGAAGACTGACGCTGATGGTAATGTTACTGTCTATAAAGCTCGACTTGTCACAAAAGGTTTTCAACAAGTTCAAGGAGTTGACTATGATGAGACTTTCTCAACCGTAGCAATGCTTAAGTCCGTCCGAATCATGTTAGCAATTGCTGCATTTTATAATTATGTAATCTGGCAAATGGATGTCAAAACTGCATTCCTTCATGGATATCTTAAAGAAGAGTTGTATATGATGTAACCAGAAGGTTTTGTCGATCCTAAAGGTGCTAACAAAGTGTGCAAGCTCCAGCGATCCATCTATGGACTGGTGCAAGCATCTCGGAGTTGGAATATGCGCTTTGATGAGGTGATCAAAGCATATGGTTTTATACAGACTTACGGTGAAGCCTGTATTTACAAGAAAGTGAGTGGGAGCTCTGTAGCATTTCTAATATTATATGTGGATGACATATTGTTGATTGGAAATGATATAGAATTTCTGGATAGCATAAAAGGATACTTGAATGAGAATTTTTCAATGAAAGACCTCGGTGAAGCTGCTTATATATTGGGCATCAAGATCTATAGAGATAGATCAAGACGCTTAATAGGACTTTCACAAAGCACATACCTTGATAAAGTTTTGAAGAAGTTCAAAATTGATCAGTCAAAGAAAGGGTTCTTGCCTGTATTACAAGGTGTGAAGTTGAGTCAGACTCAAAGGCCGACCACTGCAGAAGATAGAGAGAAAATGAAAGTCATTCCCTATGCCTCAGCCATAGGTTCTATCATGTATGCTATGCTGTGTACCAGACCTGATGTGTGCCTTGCCATAAGTTTGGCAGGGAGGTACCAAAGTAATCCAGGAGTGGATCACTGGACAGCAGTCAAGAACATCCTGAAATACCTAAAAAGGACTAAGGATATGTTTCTCGTTTATGGAGGTGACGAAGAGCTCGTCGTAAATGGTTACATCAATGCAAGCTTCGACACTGACCCGGATGACTGTAAATCACAAACCGGATACGTATTTATATTGAATGGTGGAGCTGTCAGTTGGTGCAGTTCCAAGCAGAGTGTCATGGCGGGATCTACGTGTGAAGCGGAGTACATAGCTGCTTTGGAAGCAGTGCATGAAGGAGCCTGGATGAAAGAGTTCATATCCGATCTGGGTGTAATACCCAGTGCATCGGGTCCAATGAAAATCTTTTGTGACAACACTGGAGCAATAGCCTTGGCGAAGGAATCCAGGTTTCACAAGAGAATCAAACACATCAAGAGACTCTTCAACTCCATTCGTGAAAAGGTCAAGGATGGAGACATAGAAATTTGCATAGTACATACGGATCTGAATGTGGAAGACCCGTTGACTAAGCCTCTTCCGTGAGCAAAACATGATCAACACCAAGACTCCATGGGTGTTAGATTCATTACAATGTAATCTAGATTATTGACTCTAGTGCAAGTGGGAGACTGAAGGAAATATTCCCTAGAGGCAATAATGAAGTTGTTATTTTATATTTCCTTATTCATGATAAAGGTTTATTATTAATGCTAGAATTGTATTCATCGGAAACTTAAATAGATGTGTGAATACATAAACAAATACCGTGTCCCTAGTAAGCCTCTACTAGACTAGCTCGTTGATCAAAGATGGTTAAGGTTTCCTAACCATAGACATGTGTTGTCATTTGATAATGGGATCACATCATTAGGAGAATGATGTGATGGACAAGACCCATCCGTTAGCTTAGCATAATGATCGTTCAGTTTATTGCTATCGCTTTCTTCATGTCAAATACATATTCCTTTGACTCTGAGATTATGCAACTCCCGGATACCGGAGGAATACCTTGCGTGCTATCAAACGTCACAACGTAACTGAGTGATCATAAAGATGCTCTATAGGTATCTCCGAAGGTGTTTGTTGAGTTGGCATAGATCAAGATTAGGATTTGTCACTCTAAGTATCAGAGAGGTATCTCTGGGCCCTCTCGGTAATACACATCATAAGCTTGCAAGCAAACGACTACGGAGTTAGTCACGAGGTGATGTATTACAGAACGAGTAAAGAGACTTGCCGGTAACGACATTGAACTAGGTATAGAGATACCGACGATCGAATCTCGGCAAGTAACATACCGATGGACAAAGGGAATTATGTATGTTGTCATAACGGTTCGACCGATAAAGATCTTCGTAGAATATGTAGGAGCCAATATGGGCATCCAGGTTCCGCTATTGGTTATTAACCGGAAAGGTGTCTCGGTCATGTCTACATAGTTCTCGAACCCGTAGGATCCGCACGCTTAACCTTCATTGACGATATAGTGTTATATGAGTTATGTGATTTGGTGACTAAATGTTGTTCGGAGTCCCGGATGAGATCACGGACATGATGAGGAGTATCGAAATGGTCGAGAGGTAAATATTGATATATAGGACGATGGTGTTCGGACACCGAAAGTGTATCGGAGGGTCACCGGAAGGAGTTTCTGGCATCCCCGGCAAAGATATGGGCCTTATGGGCCAAGTGAGGGAACTGATAACCCACAAGTATAGGGGATCAGTTGTAGCCTTTCTCGATAAATAAGAGTGTCGAACCGAACAAGGAGCTAAAGGTCGAACAAATATTCCCTCAAGTTCTATCGACCACCGATACAACTCTACGCACGCTTTACGTTTTCTTTACCTAGAACAAGTATGAAACTAGAAGCACTTTGTAGGAATTGTAGGCTAGGTTTACAAGATAATAAAGAGCATGTAAATAAAAACTAGGGTCTGATTAGATAAAGAAACAATTACATTAGTTTAACGAGTGTGGAAAAAGTGGTGATAGGAGTTGCGGAATTGTCCCTAAGCAATTGACTATGTTACTAGACCGATAGCAAGTTTTATGTGGTAGAGGCCACTGCAAGAATGTCATCCCTTACTTGGAATTCAATGCACTTATGATTGGAACTATTAGCAAGCATCCGCAACTACTAACGTTCATTAAGATATATTGGTCCCCCTTCAATCCCGTATGCATCAATTTCTATGCTAGGCTGAAGCTGCTATCACCCTTGCCCTCCAATACATAGTCCTATCAACATACAACTAACCCTATGGTGTGATCCACATGCGCGCTCATATGATGGGCACCAAAAGACAGCAACATAACCACAAGCAAATTAAATCAATCATAGCAATTCACCAATCACCGGTAGGACAACAAAAATCTACTCAAGCATCATAGGATGGCAACACATCATTGGATAATAATATGAAGCATAAAGCACCATGTTCAAGTAGAGGGTAAAATGGGTTGCGGGAGAGTGGACCACTGAATATAGATGAGGGAAGGTGATGAAGATGTTGGGGAAGATGATGGAGGTGTTGGTGTAGATCGCCGTCACATGATGATTGCCCCGGCGGTGTTCCGGTGCCACCGGGAGAGAGGGGGAGAGAGCCCCCTCCTTCTTCTTCTTCCTTGGCCTCCCCCTAGATGGGAGGAGGCTTTCCCCTATGGTCCTTGGCCTCCATGGCGGCGGAGGGGCGAGAGCCCCTCCGATATTGGATCTCTCTCTCTGTTTCCTTCTGTTTCTACGCTCCCCGATTCTGGCCTTTCTCCGTTTCTTAAATTCCCGGAGATCGGTAACTCCGATTGGGCTGAAATTTTAACACGATTTTTATCCGGATATTAGCTTTCTTGCGGTCGAAGAAGAGCACCAACCTCCTTACGGGGTGACCACAAGAGTCCAGGGCGGCCCTACCACCTGGGGCACGCCCCCTGCCTTGTGCCCCCCTCGGGCATCATCTCGCGTTGATTCTTTTTCCCAAAAATCACATATATTCCAAAAAAAATCTCCGTAAGTTTTTATCGCGTTTGGACTTCGTTTGGTAGGGATATTCTGCGAAACAAAAAACATGCAACAAACAGGAACTGACACTAGGCACTGGATCAATATGTTAGTCCCAAAAATAATATAAAAAGTTGCCAAAAGTATATGAAAGTTGTAGAATATTGGCATGAAACAATCAAAAATTATAGATACGACGGAGATGTATCAGCATCCCCAAGCTTAATTCTTGCTCGTCCTCGAGTAGGTAAATGATAAAAAGATAATTTTTGATGTGGAATGCTACCTAGCATAATCTTGATCATCCAATCTAATCATGGCATGAATGTTAAGACACGAGCGATTCAAAGCAATAGTCTATCATTTGACATTAAGACAATAATACTTCAAGCATACTAATAAAGCAACCATGTCTTCTCAAAATAACATGGCCAAAGAAAGTTATCCCTACAAAATCATATAGTCTGGCTATGCTCCATCTTGACCCCACAAAGTATTTCATCATGCACAACCCCGATGACAAGCCAAGCAATTGTTTCATACTTTTAATGTTCTCAAGCCTTTTCAACTTTCACGCAATACATGAGCGTGAGCCATGGATATAGCACTATAGGTGGAATAGAATATGATGGTGGAGGTTGTGTGGAGAAGACAAAAAGCAGAAAGTCTCACATCAACTAGGCAAATTAATGGGCTATGGAGATGCCCATCAATCGATATCAATGCAAGTGAGTAGGGATTGCCATGCAACGGATGCACTAGAGCTATAAGTGTATGAAAGCTCAAACCGAAAACTAAGTGGGTGTGCATCCAACTTGCTTGCTCATGAAGACCTCGGGCATTTGAGGAAGCCTATCATCGGAATATACAAGCTGTCGGATTCAGGGCTCCGCAGACCCAAAGAAGGTTCGAACTCTAGGGCGTGTGCGAAGAACTCAACCTATCCAACCAACCGACCCGTTACCCTACAGCCTAGCTCGATGGATCAAGGAAGGAGATGGACATGGCAGTTTACCCAGGTTCGGGCCACCTTGCGGTGTAATACCCTACTCCTGCTTTGTGGTGGATTTGCCTCACGAGGGGCTGGGAATGAACTAGTACAAGGGTAGAACAAGCTCGCGAGGTCTACTCTGGGGTGAGGGTGAGTCGTCCTTTGGTTTGGTTTTCGTCCCCTTCTATGGTGGTGGCTAACCTATATTTATAGTGGCCTTGGGCCTCTTCCCAAAACGTAGGTGTGAAGGGATCCCACAGTGGCCAATTTGAAAGGGGACAAGTAGTACATCTTATCCTAATGAAAGGTGGTCTTCGCCTGCAAAGCTTCTGGCGTGATGCTGCGGTGGGCTCGGTGATGACATATGTCCTGCCGTCTTGGTGGTCTTGGTCTCGTTGCACAGGAATGGAAACCTTTGCCTGAGTCCTCAGGAACCCATGCCTGCGCTTGCCTCCTTAGCACCAAAGAGGAAACCTGCTCCTCTGCGCCTGCTGGCGCCTGCCTGGCCTTGGTCGTCATGGCTTGTGTCACCGCAACCTCGTGAGGTTGGATACCTGCATAGAAATCTCCGCTCCTCAAGAGGCAGCCTGGGAAGGCCGCTCCCTCAGGTGGTCTTGGCGCTGTCTACCTCGCGAGGCTTGGCCCCTCGCGAGGGTCTTGTCTTGTTGGTCTCTGTAGGTGGGCCATACCAGGCCGTCGATGGAGCCACGCCATGGGCCGCAGGTAGGCAAGTCTGGGTACCCTGGTTCCCAGAACACCGACAGTAGCCCCCAGGCCCAAGGCGCGCTCGGACTTGGCTTCGAGGCGAAGCCAGAGGCAAGGGCAAAGCGCCGCGGGCCCCAATCACCTGCGGACCAGGCTGACGCGTGGCATTTGACGGGACGTGGGCGTCGACGATATTCTTCAAGGTCTTCGGGGAGGATGGCCGATGCCTGGAGTGCTGCCCCAGGGGAGGCGATCAAGACGGCGACCCCCTCACAGGCCGGCAAATCGGCGAGGCCCCTCGCGGTGAACTTGCCCTTTGCCTTGTCCGCGATTCCTCCAGCAGCAGTGATGCCTCCTCCGAACCAAGCTTAAGTGACAACGACAGCTACGAGCCACCGTGCCACCGCGCTCGGGCTTGAGGGAGGAATGACGCCGACCAGGCGTCATGGGCGACACCGCCTGGGTCGCGATCCTCAGGAGGTCCTCTCCTTTCGTTTCATTCCTGCGCAAAAGTCATGAAGGGCCCCGCAGGGGTGTGTAAAGATTGTGACACTTTTGCCTTAATGTTAGCGTCCCCAACTTATGTTGTGTTTGTGTCTCTCACTTGGGCACGGTTCCCCCTTTTTATTCTCGCGGTAGCTTAGTGCTCTACGCCGACAGGACCCGGTCCCCAGGCAAGCTTCAGCCGTCGCTTGTATGCCAGGTCGCGATGCCGTGGTCAAGGCCAGGAGGTGAGCGGCCCGAGGTCCGATAAGAGCCCCCGAGGCGCGATGCTCAGGAGGTCCCCTTTGGCGCGCAAGCGGCTCCCGAAGGACTGAAAGGGGAGTTCCCTTGCCCGAACGAAATCATGAGAGATGAAACGCAGATTATGGGGTTCACGCCCGGGTGTGCGAAGCGACTTATCTTGGCGAGCCTGCGGTGGTTTCCTTGTCGCGAGGGCGAGCTTCTTGTGCGATGTTAGGCTGCACCCTTCTCCTGATGGCGCCCCTCCGCAGGGCTCCTACCGACTCCATCTCTCCCGCTCGTCAGGGTGCTCTACGTCCTCGGGACCCGGCTCTCGAGCGAGGCTCGGCCGCCGCTGGTATGCCAGGTCGCGATGCCGTGGTCAAGGCCAGGGGCTGAGGGCTCGAGGGCCGGTAGGAGCCCCTGAGGCGCGGTGCTCAAGGGCCCCCCTTTAATGTGCAAGCGACTTGCGCGAGAAAAGAGCGGCTGGCTCCGAGAGGGTACCTAGGAGGGGTTGTGCACCATGGCATGCAGCGCGGTATCCTTCCGTGGTGGCGAGGTGTTGGCGAAGCTGCTCATGATCCTGCCTCCGAAGGTTCCCATCTTTGAGGCTCCAGCGGCAGAAGTCGAAAGCGGTGAGGATGGCGGCAACGTTGTCGACGAGGGGCTTCCAATGAGCGGGGCAGGTGGCGGCAGTGGCATTCCTTCTTAGTTTTACCCTGTAACATTCACCGTGCCTCGTGGTGGCGTAAGACTTCTGTTTAAGCTTGTGGAACAATATGTGCTTGTAATAATTATTAGGACCCCCATGGTTTCCTTATTGCACCAAGTTTCCTTCGTGCTTGCTTTTGTGCTCTGCGTCGGTAGAGCCCAGCCCCGCGCATACCTCGACCGCCGTTTGGGCGTCTGGATCACTAGGACGACACCAAGGGGCGAGGGACTACATGACTATCGAGGCCCCTGAGTCGCGATGCTCAGGAGGTCCCCCTTGACGTGCGAGCAGCCCTCATGAAGGAAACATGGACGCCGGGGTGGACTTTGCGCTCTCCGTCGGCAGGGCCCAGCCCCGTGCATACCTCGACCGCCGTTGGGGCGTCCGGATAACCAGGACGACACCAAGGGGCGAGGGGCTACGTGACTAGTGAGGCCCTTGAGCCGCGATGCTCAGGAGGTCCCCCTTGACGTGCGAGCAGCCCTCATACCTTTGACCACCAGCTTTCACCTGGGGGGAATGCGAGAAGACCAGGTACCCGGACCTAGTAGGGTAGCGTGTGCCAGGCGGGGCCTGAGCACAGCCCCCGTGTCCAGCCCCCTCGCGTGATCCTCCCGAGGGGGAAGCTGTGGGGGGTTGCCGATCGTAGAGCCGAGAGGCTATCCTGAGGTTGGTGCGGCCACGAGGGCGCCCTCAGTTGTTTATTCACCAGCGCGGAGCATGGTGCTTCCTCTTTATCGTGGGCATAGTCGCTCCTCGATCGTGTCGTCCGCCAGCACGGAGCATGGGGCTTCCACTGGTACGTGGGTGGGAGTTCCCACTGGGGGAGACTCCAGGGCATGTACAGTCCCGTTCGTACGCGTGGCTAGCACGGTAGAACTAGAGGAGGTGTATCTGGGCACTCGTGAGCCAGCGCGGGACTCACGAGGCCCTACCTCAAGGCGGGTTGCGCCTGATTTTTGCAGCGCGGGGCGCGCGTAAGAAACCTGCGGGGCGATGGGGGGTCCTGCGCCGAATGCCCCTCCGGAGGTTATCGCATGAGAAGGCCGGACACCAATGACCCCAGGAGGTAACGTGAACGGGGTCGGCCCGCCAGACAGAGCTCAGCCATTGGTTTTATCGACGCTGTAGGGACGGACCCGAGCACAGACGCCGTGCCAAGTCTTCTCATGCAAGATCCCACGAAAAAACAGCCGGCGCACGGCTCCCGCTGCGGCGAAGCGCCGAACTGCGGTTGTACGAACCGGGTCGTGTGCCCGCACTTATCCACACGCGATTAGCTCATGCAAGAACAAGGCACCAAAGACCACGGGAGGTGACGCGCACGGGAGCTGGCCCGCGGGACAGAGCTCGGTCGCTTGGGTTTGTCGACGTTGCAGGGACGAACCCGAGCACAGACATCGTGCCAGTCCTTAATCATGAGGCGACCGTGGGCAGGCTCACGAGGGCGCAGCGACGTCATAGTGATGAAGCATGGGACAGGCAGTTGAGATACTTAGGAAACTCATGAAGGCAAAACGATACAGCTGCGGGGTCGGGCCCTAGCAGCCTGAGGATAATGCAGCCCGAGGGGCGCCCTCAGTTGAACAAACCAAGAAGTCACCTGGCACCGTTCTTGTAGAAGCGTTGAGGTAGCTGAAGACGCGTGCTGCAGAGATTGCTCCTCACGAGCCAGCTAGCTCCTGAGGCCCAGAAGGCTCTAGGGGCCGGGGAAGCTTGTGAGGGCCTGACACCTCCTCTGTCAGGGCCGCCTGGCGCCGGGCCTCGTGAGCCGCCAGGACGTCCTACATGTAGCACTGGTGCGAGGCAGCCATGTTCAGCAGGCCAAACGGCATGCGGACATAGCTGCGGGGGCAGCGCCCACTCCGTCCAACACGGGACGGCTAGAAGAGCTCCTGAGAAGCAACCCTGTTGAGACCTGGGATGTTGACACAGACGCGCAGCTTGCTACCCATGTCAGGGGCGGCGGCTGCACTGGATGGTGCGGGGAGATGCTCGCCACGCATGGATCGCGCCTCCTGAAGCTCCTCGATCGCCTTGGTGACGAACTCCTGAACTCCTGGCGCCTCTCGCCTTGTGCCTTGCTCACGGAGGCACGCGTTGAAGCACGACCCCACGTGGTGCCCGAACGCCTCCCTCGTGACGCTGGTCTGGTCAGAGGCCCTCCAGACGAGAGCCCCCGAGCCCGTCCTGAGAGGGGCACCAGGCATGCCTTCCTATGCGAGAGGGAAGGGCGCCCCAGCGGTTGGCGTGGGGCCTAAGGCACGATCGTCAGGTGCGCCGGCCTCCTGACGGCCCTTGGGGAGGAGCTGCTTCTTCTTCTTGGGGATGGCCTCAGGAGGTCGAACGGCACCCTCGTCGTTTGAGTTCTCGACTGCCGCAGCCTGGTAGGCGTGCTCAAGGGAGCACACCGCAGCCTTCTGATCACAGGCGATCGTGATGATACCGCCGCTCCCTGGCATCTTGAGGACATTGTAGCCGTGGTGCGTTGCCGCCATGAACTTGGCGAGGGCCGGATACCCGAGGATGGCATTGTACGGGAGGCGGATATGGGCGACATCAAAGTCGATGAGCTCGGTGTGGTAGTTGTCGCGCTGGCCGAAGGTGACAGGGAGGTGGATCTGCCCTGTGGGGACGGTGGAGCCATCGGTCACTCCTGAGAAAGGCTTGGTGGGGAGGAGCTGGTCGTACGACACCTGGAGCATCTCGAACGTCTCGACGGAGAGAACATTGAGCCCCGCACCTCCATCGATGAGTGTCTTGGTGACAAGGACGTTGCTGATGGTCGGCGAGCAGAGCATCGGGAGCGCGCCAGCAGCGGCTGAACATTTGAGCTGGTCCATGGAGTCAAAGGTGATGGCGTACTTGGACCATCTGAGGGGGCGCAACGCCTCAAGCTTGGGGAGGGCCGTGTTCACCTCACGAGCGAACTGCTTGAAGATGCGATGAGAGGCGGGAGCCTGAGCACCGCCCAGGATGCAGGCAATGGCACGAGGCTCTTGAAAGCCCCAGGTCCCATCATCTTGGCGGTGGTCGTCGTTCCTCCTTGGTGGCGGTGGCAACGGAGGAAGGCCGGCGTTGCCCTGAGGACGGTCCTCGTGGGGCTGGTCACTCCAGGGGCCGTCGCGAGGCTGGCCCTGCCAGCGGTCCGCACGAGGCCGATCACGCCAGTCCTGGCGGGGGCCGTGGTTGTCCCAGCGGCCTCCGCTGCGGCTTCCTCCGCGGCCGTAGCCACGGTCGTTGCGCTCGCGACGGCGGCCGATGCGCCTGAGGGAGTCCTGGATTAGGGGGTCCTCGGGCGTCCGGGCTACGTAATGTGGGCCGGACTGATGGGCCATGAAGATACAAGACAGAAGACTCTCTCCCGTGTCCGGATGGGACTCTCCTTGGCGTGGACGGCAAGCTTAGCGTTCGGATATGAAGATTCCTTTCTCTGTAACCGACTTTGTACAACCCTAGCCCCCTCCGGTGTCTATATAAACTAGAGGGTTTAGTCCGTAGGGACAACAATCATAATCACAATCATAGATAGGCTAGACTTCTAGGGTTTTAGCCATTACGATCTCGTGGTAGATCAACTCTTGTAATACTCATATTCATCAAGATCAATCAAGCAGGATGTAGGGTATTACCTCCATAGAGAGGGCCCGAACCTGGGTAAACATCGTGTCCCCCATCTCCTGTTACCATCGACCTTAGACGCACAGTTCGGGACCCCCTACCCGAGATCCGCCGGTTTTGACACCGACAGCGCCCGTCGCGGATTGCTCTGAGCTCCTGGCAGTCGTTGGTGTTGTGGCTGTGGACATTATGGAAGATGCAGAATGGACGGCTGCCCTTGGAGGATTCAGGGTGGTCATAGCTGCGCTTCATCTCAGGTTCAGCCGCGAGCACAGCTGGGCCCTTGCACTTCACGTCCTTAGCCTTGGCCTTCTTGTCTTCAGGATCGACCTCCGGAAGCTCCAGGAGGGAGAGGCGACCTTCCTCTGCCCTCGCGCACCTGGCGGCCATGTTGAACATCTCCAGAGCCGAGCACAAGTCCTCGTGTATGGCGAGCTCCTCCTTCATATTGACATCCCTGACGCCCTCAGAGAATGCCGAAATGATGGCTTCGTCCGACACCTTCGGGATCTTGAGGCGGACGTTGGTGAAGCACTGTATGTACTTGTGCAAGGTTTCGACTGGCTGCTGCTTGATGTGCTGCAGGTCGCCTGCCACTGGAGCACGGTCGCGAGTGCCTTGGAAGTTGGTGATGAAGCGCTTGCGGAGCTCGTCCCAGGAGGAGATTGACCCCACCGGAAGGTTCAGGAGCCAAGAGCGCGCGCCGTCCTTGAAGGCCATAGGGAACCAGTTCGCCATGACCTTCTCATTGCCGTTCACCGCCTCGATGCTCAAGTCATAGAGCTGGAGGAACTCAGCGGTGTCAGGGCTGCCGTCGTAGCGCGGAGGCAGATCTGGCTTGAACTTGCCGGGCCAGACGATGCGACGCATCTCCGGGGGTGAAAGCATGGCACCCTGCCACACTTACAGGGGACAGCCGCAGGGGAGGAGCTTGATCTCGACGTGGCGGTGCTGGGAGCGCACGCGCTTCTCCTTGGGGCCGCTACACCACCTGGCAGCTTTCTTCATCGCGTGTCGGTGCTCTACGCGGCAGGTCGCGCTAGGGAGATTCACGCCTCGGCTCGGGGCCCACACCATGCAGAGGAGGGGGAGGAGGCGCACCGTGAGCCATGTCGTCTGCCAGGGACGGCGGAGGGAGAAGTGAACGAGACGGTGCAGGGGCCTCGCCAGCGGTGTTGACGAGTTCGGCGATGCGGGCGAGCCAGTCGTCGTAGAGGTCGTTGGCCGGACGATAGCGTAGAAGCTCGCACGCCATGAGCAGCGCAGACTACGTGTTCGCTGGCACACGACGGCCATGAGAAGATGACACCGTGGCTGGAGTGGGTGATGGAGTCGTGGTGCGGCCGTCGTGCTGCACGGACGATGGCAGCGACGAGTCCTGTTGTTCACGGGCAGCAGGGTTGGTGGCGGCGTTAGCCACCGGGGAGGCAGAGCGGCGAGGGGCGCTATTGCCCACGGGTGCCGTCTGGGTGACACGAGCGGCCCGGCGCTCGGCTCGAACACGGTGAGTGTCAGCCATTGGAACGGCGGAACTGCGGCGGAACGAGTGGTGGGAGAGAAGCTTCAACACGCCCCTACCTAGCGCGCCAAATGTTGGATTCAGGGCTCCGCAGACCCAAAGAAGGTTCGAACTCTGGGGCATGTGCGAAGAACTCAACCTATCCAACCAACCGACCCGTCGCCCTATAACCTAGCTCGATGGATCAAGGAAGGAGATGGACACAGCAGTTTACCCAGGTTCGGGCCACCTTGCGGTGTAAGACCCTACTCCTACTTTGTGGTGGATTTGCCTCACGAGGGGCTGGGGATGAACTAGTACAAGGGAAGAACAACCTCGCGAGGTCTGCTCTGGGGTGAGGGTGAGTCGTCCTTCGGTTCGGTTTCTGTCCCCTTCTATGGTGGTGGCTAACCTATATTTATAGTGGCCTTGGTCCTCTTCCCAAACGTAGGCAGGAAGGGATCCCACAGTGGCTAATTTGAAAGGGGACAAGTAGTACATTTTATCCTAATGAAAGGTGGTCTTCTCCTGCAAAGCTTCTGGCGTGACGCTGCGGTGGGCTCGGTGATGACATATGTCCTGCCATCCTGGTAGTCTTGGTCTCGTTGCACAGGAATGGAAACCTTTGCCTGAGTCCTCGGGAACCCAAGCCTGCGCTTGCCTCCTTAGCACCAAAGAGGAAACCTGCTCCTCTGCGCCTGCTGGCGCCCGCCTGGCCTTGGTCGTCATGGCTTGCGTCACCGCAACCTCGTGAGGTTAGATACCTGCATAGAAATCTCCGCTCCTCAGGAGGTAGCCTAGGGAGGCCGCTCCCTCAGGAGGTCTTGGCGCTGTCTGCCTCGCGAGGCTTGGCCCCTCGCGAGGGTCTTGTCTTGTTGGTCTTTGTAGGTGGGCCGTACCAGGCCGCCGATGGAGCCACGCCATGGGCCGCAGGCAGGCAAGTCCGGGTACCTTGGTTCCCAGAACGCCGACACAAGCCAAGTTCTATAATGAAAATTCCCACTAGTATATGAAAGTGATAACTCAAGAGACTGTCTATATGAAGAACATGGTGCTACTCTGAAGCACAAGTGTGGAACAAGGATAGTAACATTATCCCTTCTCTCTTTTCTCTCATTTTTCTTTTTTTTTCTTTTTTCTTTTTGGTAAGCTTCTTTGGCCTCTTTTTTTGGGCTTCTTTGGCCTCTTTTATTTTTCATAAAATCCGGAGACTCATCCCAACTCGTGAGGGAATCATAGCTTCCATCATCCTTTCCTCACTGGGACAATTCTCTAATAATGATGATGATCACACTTTTATTTACTTACAACTCAATATTACAACTCGATACTAGAACAAAATTTGACTCTATATGAATGCCTTTGGCAGTGTACCAGGATGTGCAATGATCTAGCATAGCAAAGATATCAAAAAACAGACAAGCCATGAAAATATCATGCTAGCTATCTTACGATCATGCAAAGCAATATGACAATGAATGCTCAAGTCATGTATATGATGATGATGGAAGTTGCATGGCAATATATCTCGGAATGGCTATGGAAATGCCATGATAGGTAGGTATGGTGGCTGTTTTGAGGAAGATATAAGGAGGCTTATGTGTGATAGAGTGTATCATATCACGGGGTTTGGATGCACCGGCGAAGTTTGCACCGGCTCTCGAGGTGAGAAAGGGCAATGCATGGTACCGAAGAGGCTAGCAATGGTGGAAGGGTGAGAGTGCGTATAATCCATGGACTCAACATTAGTCATATAGAACTCAAATAGTTATTGCAAAAATCTATTAGCTATCAAAACAAAGTACTACACGCATGCTCCTAGGGGGATAGATTGGTAGGAAAAGACCATCGCTCTTCCCCGACCGCCACTCATAAGGAAGACAATCAAAAAATAAATCACGCTCCGACTTCATCACATAACGGTTCACCATACGTGCATGCTTTGGGAATCACAAACCTTAACACAAGTATTTCTACCAATGCACAATTACTCACTAGCATGGCTCTAATATCACCATATCATATTCAGTGATCCACAAGTTTTATGTAGGATTTCATGACTAACCATGTGAATGCCCAATTCCTGATGACTCTCTAAATAGATATAAGTGAAGCATGAGAGTTTAATTCTTTCTACAAAAGATATGCCCACACTCTAACAAATATAAGTGAAACAAAAGAGCATTTTACAAATGGCGGTTTTCCATGTGAAGAGAAACAAGCAATCCAAACTTCAAATGATATAAGCGAAGCACATGAAGCATTCTATAAAGCCATACTCAAAAGATATAAGTGAAGTGCATGAAGCATTCTATAAATCAACCAAGGACTATCTCATACCAGCATGGTGCATTATTAAAAGAAAAATAAAAAGCACACGACGCTCCAAGATTTACGCATATCATGTGACGAATAAAAATATAGCTCCAAGTAAAATTACCGATGATCGTTAGAAGAAAGAGGGGATGCCTTCCAAGGCATCGCCAAGCTTAGTTGCTCAGGAGTACTTGAATATTACCTTGGGGTGCCTCGGGCATCCCCAAGCTTAGGCTCTTGCCACTCCATATTCCTTCATCCATCGTGATCTCACCCAAAACTTGAAAACTTCAATCACACAAAACTTAACAAAACCCTCGTGAGATCCATTAGTATAATAAAACAAATCACCACTTTAAGTACTATTGCAAACCCATTCATATTTTGTTTTTGCATTGTAGCTACTGTATTTATAACTTCCCCATGGCTTAGACCACCGATAAAATCGATAGTTTCATCAAAACGAGCAAAACAATGCATCAAAAACAAAATCTGTCAAAAACAGGACAGTCTGTAGTAATCTGAACATTCACCATACTTCTGTAACTGTAAAAACTCTTAAAAATTAGGAAAAATAAACAATTTGTAAAGCAGTATTGTGCAAAATGTTTCAGAAGCTTTTGACATTCCAGTAAAAAATGTAAATTCACACGCTACAGCCAAAGTTTCTGTTTTCCACTGCACATACCAAACAACCAATCTAATCATCCTAAAGGCAAATCTTGGCACATTATTTTTATAATACAATCGATTTGTACAAGGGGATAATTATTTTTGTTGAAAAGTTTCTATAATTCAAGATTTGCAAAGTTTCCATGGGCATGAACAAAGTTCAAGTAGCTCCCCTCACTTCAACGGTGCTCGTCCTTCTTACTTTCACTTTTCTTTTTGAAAAGTTTTAGGTTCCCCACTTTATTTTCTTGTTTTTAAACTTTATAAAAGCACTCAACAGAAATAAATGACTCTCTAAAACTTCCGGGTTGTCTCCCTGGCAGCGCTTTCTTTAAAGCCATTAAGCTAGGCATATAGTGCTCAAGTAATGGATCCACTCGGATCCCAAGGTATATCAAAGCCAATTTTAATTAACAATAATTTGTGATTTAGTAGTGAGCACAAAGCAACATATATCATGCAACAACAAAGTCTAACTCTCTTCCTATGCATCGGCATGTCATAAAAGAACAATTCATGCACACATAGTACAGGCCAATGCATAGTATAAACAGTTTCTTGCAATTTTATCGTATTGGAAACATAGAGAGGCGGAGATGTAGTTCCTCTCTCATAATAATTGCATGTAGTAGCAGCAAGCACATGCATATTATATTTATCAAAATCATCATGTGCAATGGTAGAACGCAACCCATCAATATAGTCCTTAATAAGAACAAACTTCTCCGATATAGTGTAGTTGGGGGAATTCAAAAAGATAATAGGACTATCATGTGTGGGTGCAATAGCAATAATTTAATTCTTAGCATAAGGAACTATAGCAACTTCATCTCCATAAGCATAATTCATATTGGCATCATGGCCACAAGCATAGCAAGCATCAAGTTCATCAAAAAGGGATATTTCAAATGAATCCAAGGGATCATAGCAATTATCATAGCATTCATCCTTCGGTAAGCATGAAGGGAAATTAAATAATGTATGAGTTGAAGAGTTACTATCATTAGAAGGTGGGCACGGGTGATCAATATGCTCTTCCTTCCTTTGTTCTTTGCTCTCCTCCTCATCTTTTTCATCTAATGAGCTCATAGTATCCTCAATTTCTTCTTCCGTAGTTTCCTGCAAAACGTTAGTCTCTTCTTGGATAGCAGAGACTTTCTCAATAAACTCATTAATATCAGCATTATATTCATAATTCTCATAGCAATATTTAAGTATAGCAAAATTTTCAGGTCTATAAACATCATCATCAAAAGCTTCATACTTTTCAAACAAAGATTCAATTTCATAAGCACCCTTAAAAGCAACAAATTCTTCTATTCGTTCCACATCATAGTAATCATATCTACCATTAGCATAAGAAGCTAAGGTTTCATTATCATTAAATTTGCATGAAAAGGGAAGGTGTGGAGCCTTCATCCTAGAGCAACAAGTAAAATCATATCTCTGGCATAAATTCCAAGCATACCAATGCAACATATCAATTTGATCCCATAACAGTTTCCCTTTTTGTGTCAATCGATAATCCCTATAGTATTCACGTTGATCCAACATGTCTCCCATTATCAAGTTGAATGGGGTTTTCTCAGGATTATCAAAGTAATGATTAATATTTTTCACATAACAAGCATCGAGGGTTTTAGGAGGTTCCCCATCTCCATGAGTAGCAAGTACACCTAATTTTTTTGGTATTTCGTGTTCATATCCATAAGATAGAGAACAACTTAGAACAGCAAATAAAAATTACTTAGTGATAAAGCAAACAAGCACACACGAGAATATTCACCCCACGCTATTGCTCCCTGGCAACGGCGCCAGAAAAAGGTCTTGATAACCCACAAGTATAGGGGATCAGTTGTAGCCTTTATCGATAAATAAGAGTGTCGAACCCAACGAGGAGCTAAAGGTAGAACAAATATTCCCTCATGTTCTATCGACCACCGATACAACTCTACGCATGCTTTACGTTTGCTTTACCTAGAACAAGTATGAAACTAGAAGCACTTTGTAGCTGTTGTAGGCTAGGTTTGCAAGATAATAAAGAGCACGTAAATAAAAACCAGGGGCTGATAAAGAAACAATTACGTTAGTTTAACGAGTGTGAAAAAGTGGTGGTAGGAGTTGCGGAATTGTCCCTAAGCAATTGACTACGTTACTAGACTGATAGCAAGTTTTATGTGGGAGAGCCCACTCCTAGCATGTCATCCCTTACTTGGAATTCTATGCACTTATGATTGGAACTATTAGCAAGCATCCGCAACAACTAACATTCATTAAGGTAAAACCCAACCATAGCATTAAGATATATTGGCCCCCCTTCAATCCCGTATGCATCAATTTCTATGCTAGGCTGAAGCTGCTATCACCCTTGCCCTCCAATACATAGTCCTATCAACATACAACTAACCCTATGGTGTGATCCACACGCACGCTCATATGATGGGCACCAAAGGACAGCAACATAACCACAAGCAAATTAAATCAATCATAGCAATTCACCAATCACCGATAGGACAACAAAAATCTACTCAAGCATCATCGGATAGCAACACATCATTGGATAATAATATGAAGTATAAAGCACCATGTTCAAGTAGAGGGTACAACGGGTTGCGGGAGAGTGGACCGCTGAATATAGATGGGGGAAGGTGATGAAGATGTTGGGGAAGATGACGGAGGTGTTGGTGTAGATCGCCGTCACACGATGATTGCCCCGACGGCGTTCTGGTGCCACCGGGAGAGAGGGGGAGAGAGCCCCCCTCCTTCTTCTTCTTCCTTGGCCTCCCTAGACGGGAGGAGGGTTTTCCCTTTGGTCCTTGGCCTCCATGGCGGCGGAGGGGCGAGAGCCCCTCCGATATTGGATCTCTCTCTGTTTGTTTCCTTCTGTTTCTGCGCTCCCCGATTTTGGCCTTTCACCATTTCTTAAATTCCCGGAGATCCGTAACTCCGATTGGGCTGAAATTTTAACACGATTTTTAATCGGATATTAGCTTTCTTGCCGCCGAAGAACAGCACCAACCGCCTTACGGGGTGGCCACAAGGGTCCAGGGCGCGCCCCCTGCCTTGTGGCCCCCTCGGGCATCGTCTCGCGTTTTTTGCAAATAGGAATTATATGCTCATAGATTTCATCGTTCTTGATATAGATTGAAATCCTACATGTTCTATTATTCTTGGTAGACCTTTCCTTAGAACGATTGGTGCAATTATTGATATGAAAGAAGGAAACATTAGATTTCAATTTCCATTAAGGAAGGGCATGGAACACTTTCCTAGAAAGAAAATTAAGTTGCCATATGAATCTACTATGAGAGCTACTTATGAATTGCATTCCAAAGATGACAATACCTAGATCTATGTGTTTTTATGCCTAGCTAAGGGCGTTAAACAATAGCGCTTGTTGGGAGGCAACCCAATTTTATTTTTGTTCTTTGCTTTTTGGTTCTGTTTTTCAATAAATAATTCATCTAGCCTCTGGTTAGATGTGTTTTTGTGTTTTAATTAGTGTTTGTGCCAATTAAGACCTTTGGGATGGCTTACGGTGATAGTTGATTTGATCTTGCTGAAAAACAGAAAATTTTGCGTCCAGTCACAGAATTTTTTAGATTCACTGGTGAATGTAAAAACCCTGAATGTTTTACACAAGATTGATATACAAATTTCATCTGTTTTCCTAATTTTTCAGATTTTGTTGAGTTACAGAAGTATTAGAACAATTCAGATCTTCATAGACTGTTCTGTTTTTGACAGATTCTGTTTTCTATGTGTTGTTTGCTTATTTTGATGAATCTATGGGTAGTATTGGGGGGTATGAACCATGGAGAAGTTGGAATACAGTAGATATTACACCAATATAAATAAATAATGAGTTCACAACAGTACCAACAGTGGTGATTTATTTTCTTATACTAACGGAGCTTATGAGATTTTCTGTTGAGTTTTGTGTTGGGAAGTTTTCAAGTTTTGGGTAAGGATTTGATGGACTATGGAATAAGGAGTGGCAAGAGCCTAAGCTTGGGGATGCCCAAGGCACCCCAAGGTAATATTCAAATACAACCAAGAGCCTAAGCTTGGGGATGACCAAGGCACCCCAAGGTTATATTCAAGGACAACCAAGAGCCTAAGCTTGGGGATGCCCCGGAAGGCATCCCCTCTTTCGTCTTCGTCTATCGGTAACTTTACTTGAGGCTATATTTTTATTCACCACATGATATGTGTTTTGCTTGGAGGGTCTTGTATGATTTGAGTCTTTGTATTTTAGTTTGACACAATCATCCTTGCTGTACACACCTTTTGAGAAGGACACACATGAATCGTGATTTATTAGAATACTCTATGTGCTTCACTTATATCTTTTGAGCTAGGCAATTTTGCTCTAGTGCTTCACTTATATCTTTTTAGAGCACGGCAGTGGCCTTATTTTGTAGAAATTATTGAACTCTCATGCTTCACTTATATTATTTTGAGAGTCTCTAAACAGCGTGGTAATTTGCTTTGGTTATGAATTTAGTCCTAATATGATAGGCATCCAAGAGGGATATAATAAAAACTTTCATATAAAGTGCATTGAATACTATGAGAAGTTTGATTCCTTATGATTGTTTTGAGATATAGAGATGGTGATATTAGAGTCATGCTAGTGAGTAATTGTGAATTGGATAAATACTTGTGTTGTGGTTTGTGATTCCCGTAGCATGCACGTATGGTGAACCGTTATGTAACGAAGTTGGAGCATGAGGTATTTTTTGATTGTCTTCCTTATGAGTGGCAGTCGGGGACGAGTGATGGTCTTTTCCTACCAATCTATCCCCCTAGGAGCATGCGCGTAGTACTTTGTTTCGATGACTAATAGATTTTTGCAATAAGTATGTGAGTTCTTTATGACTAATGTTGAGTCCATGGATTATACGCACTCTCACCCTTCCAGCTTTGCTAGCCTCTCTAGTGCCGCGCAACTTTCGCCGGTGCCATAAACCCACCATATACCTTCCTCAAAACAGCCACCATACCTACCTATTATGGCATTTCCATAGCCATTCCGAGATATATTGCCATGCAACTTTCCACCGTTCCGTTTTATTATGACACGTTCCATCATTGTCATATTGCTTTGCATGATCATGTAGTTGACATCGTATTTGTGGCAAAGCCACCTTTCATAATTCTTTCATACATGTCACTCTTGAGTCATTGCACATCCCGGTACACCACTGGAGGCATTCATATAGAGTCATATTTTTGTTCTAAGTATCGAGTTGTAATTTTTGAGTTGTAAGTAAATAAGAGTGCGATGATCTTCATTATTAGAGCATTGTCCCATGTGAGAAAATAAATAAAAGGGAGGCCAAAGAAGCCAAACAAAAAAAAATGAGAGAAAAAGAGAGAAGGGGCAATGTTACTATCCTTTTTTTCCACACTTGTGCTTCAAAGTAGCACCATGATCTTCATGATAGAGAGTCTCCTATGTTGTCACTTTCATATGCTAGTGGGAATTTTTCATTATAGAACTTGGCTTGTATATTCCAACGATGGGCTTCCTCAAATTGCCCTAGGTCTTCATGAGCAAGCAACTTGGATGCACACCCACTTAGTTTTCTTTTGAGCTTTCATAAACTTATAGCTCTAGTGCATCCGTTGCGTGGCAATCTCTACTCACTCACATTGATATCTATTGATGGGCATATCCATAGCCCGTTAATACGCCTAGTTGATGTGAGACTATCTCCCTCCTTTTGTCTTCTCCACAACCACCAGATTCTATTCCACCTATAGTGCTTTGTCCATGGCTCACGCTCATGTATTGCGTGAAAGTTGAAAAGGTTTGAGAACACCAAAAGTATGAAACAATTGCTTGGCTTGTCATTGGGGTTGTGCATGATTTGAATACTTTGTGTGATGAAGATGGAGCATAGCCAGACTATATGATTTTGTAGGGATAAACTTTCTTTGGCCATGTTATTTTGAGAAGACATAATTGCCTTGTTAGTATGCTTGAAGTATTATTGTTTTTATGTCAATATTAAACTTTTGTTTTGAATCTTATGGATCTGAACATTCATGCCACAATAAAGAAAATTACATGGATAAATATGTTAGGTAGCATTCCACATAAAAAATTCTGTTTTTATCATTTACCTACTCGAGGACGAGCAGGAATTAAGCTTGGGGATGCTTGATACGTCTCCAATGTATCTATACTTTTTTATTGTTCCATGCTATTATATTATCTGTTTTGGATGTTTTATATGCATTAATATGCTATTTTATATTATTTTTGGGACTAACTTATTAACCTAGAGCCCAGTGCCAGTTTTTGTTTTTTCCTTGTTTTTGAGCTTCGCAGGAAAGGAATACCAAACGGAATAAAACCTTCGCGATGATTTTTCTTGGACCAGAAGACACCCAGGAGACTTGGAGTGCAAGTCAGAAGAGCCACGAGGCGGCCCCAAGGGGGGAGGGCACGCCCAGGGGGGTAGGGCACGTCCCCCTGCCTTGTGGGCCCCTCGGTGACCCCCTGACCTAGATCTTCCTCCTATATATTCACATATATTCGCAAACCACCAGAAGCATCGACGAAAACACTTTTCCACCGCCGCAACCTTCTGTTCCCGTTAGATCCCATGTTGGGGCCTTTTCTGGCATCTTGCCGGAGGGGGATTCGATCACGGAGGGCTTCTACATCAACTCTATTGCCCTTCCGATGAAGCGTGAGTAGTTTACCTCAGACCTACGGGTCCATAGCTAGTAGCTAGATGGCTTATTCTCCCTCTTTGATTCTCAATACAATGTTCTCCTTGATGTTCTTGGAGATCTATCCGATGTAATCTTCTATTTCGGTGTGTTTGTCGAGATCTGATGAATTGTGGATTTATAATCAGCTTATCTATGAATATTATTTGAATCTTCTCTGAATTATTTTATGCATGATTTGACATCCTTGTAATTCTCTTCGAAGTATCGGTTTGGTTTGGCCAACTAGATTGGTTTTTCTTGCAATGGGAGAAGTGCTTGGCTTTGGGTTCAATCTTGCGGTGTCCTCTCCCAGTGACAGTAGGGGCAGCGAGGCACGTATTGTATTGTTGCCATCGAGGATAAAAAGATGGGGTTTACATCATATTGCTTGAGTTTATTCCTCTACATCATGTCATCTTTCTTAAAGCATTACTCTATTCTTCATGAACTTAATACTGTAGATGCATGCAGGAGTCGGTCGATGTGTGGAGTAATAGTAGTAGATGCAGGTAGGAGTCGGTCTACTTGACACGGACGTGATGCCTATATTTCATAATCATTGCCTCCCCTCCCCTCCCACCTATATATATGTGGGAGGGGGCGCCTAGCACACCCGAGATCAATTGTTAGCCGTGTGCGGCGCCACCCTCCACCGTTTACAACCCCGGTCATATTTTCGTAGTGCTTAGGCGAAGCCCTGCGGAGATCACTTCACCATCACCGTCACCACGCCATCGTGCTGACGGAACTCATCTACTACCTCGCCGTCATGCTGGATCAAGAAGGTGGATGACGTCACCGAGCTAAACATGTGTTGAACGCGGAGGTGCCGTACGTTCAGTACTAGATCGGTTGGATCGCAAAGAAAGTTCGACTACATCAACTGCGTTGTGAAATGCTTTCGCTTACGGTCTATGAGGGTACGTAGACACACTCTCCCCTCTCGTTGCTCTGCATCTCCTTGATAGATCTTGCTTGTGCGTAGAAATTTTTTTGTTTTCCATGCAACATTTCCCAACACTATGGTGGACTACTCACACATTATCGGAGAGGCACCAATGAGGATGATGAACCCCTCCGTGATGGTGTTAGATTGGATCTCGTGGTTCTGTAACTTGCGGCAGCTGGAATTGTGTTTCGTCGACTCCCTTAGGGTTTCTGGAATATTTGGGAATTTATAGGGCGAAGAGGCGGTGCAGGAGACCCACATGGGCCCCATAACCCACTAGGGCATGCCTGGGCTCCTGGGCGCGCCCTGGTGTCTTGTGGTCCCCACGGGCCTCCTCCCAGGTGCTTTCTTGGCCCCCAAGGTGTCTTCTGGTCCAAAAAAATCTCCAAAAATTGTCGTTGCGTTTGGAATCCGTTTGTTACTGATATTCTACGAAGTAAAAAAAAGCAAAAAATAGCAACTGGCACTGGGCACTATGTCAATAGGTTAGCCCCCAAAAATGATATAAAGTTGCTATAAATGATTGTAAAACATCCAAGAATTATAATATAACAGCATGGAACAATAAAAAATTATAGATACGTTGGAGACGTATCAGGGCCGGGGTGGCTCCACCTGGCATCTGACCGGTGCGTGATGATCAACGTCAGGGCCGACTTCAACAGAGACAACCTCGCCGCACACCACCAATTGAGGAGGTGCCATGTTGAGACACATGTTCCACGACAGTAGTGTGCCATTGCCATGGATGAGACAGTTGGGCGCCTTCGAGAACATACTTGCTCCCGTAGATGACACCAAGGTTGAAGCCGCCATGCACCGAATAGAGGGGATTCCGTTGGATATTGTAACCACGGTAGTAAGCTCCAAGGAGGATGGTGGTGTTTTCTGCTATTTGTAAGAAGATAAAAAAGCTGGGAATAGCAACTGAGAAGAAGTGATTCTGGATGTGAGTTCTTGTTGCCTCGACACTTGATTCATGTGTCGATTTTTTTCTATTGTCTAGCTTTTTCCCCATGTTTAACCATCTTCTTTTATGAGTTATGAATTGCTATTGCCGACAAGAGTAAAAATGAGACTATAATCGAAGTAAGGAGTATTTGTGTTCGTAATGGGGTTGATCACTTTTTTTGTTCTTTTGTTCTTTTTCTTTCTATGAGGTAGGGTGTGCGGCTGAATTTTCCTTGAGCCGAGTGATACGTCTCTGTCGTATCTATAATTTTTGATTGTTCCATGCCAATATTCTACAACTTTTATACACTTTTGGCAACTTTTTATATTAATTTTGGGACTAACATATTGATCCAGTGCCCAGTGCCAGTTCCTGTTTGTTGCATGTTTTCTGTTTCGCAGAAAATCCATATCAAACGGAGTCCAAACGCGATAAAAACTTACGGAGTTTTTTTTGGAATATATGTGATTTTTGGGAAAAAGAATGAACGCGAGACGATGCCCGAGGGGGCCACAAGGCAGGGGGCGCGCCCAAGGGGGTAGGGCGCGCCCTGGACCCTTGTGGTCACCCCATAATGTGGTTGGTGCCCTTCTTCGGCCACAAGAAAGCTAATATCCGGATAAAAATCGTGTTAATATTTCAGCCCAATCGGAGTTACGGATATCCGGGAATTTAAGAAACGGTGAAAGGCCAGAATCTGGGAAGGCAGAAACAGAAGGAAACAGAGAGAGATATCCAATCTCGGAGGGGCCCTCGCCCCTCCGCCGCCATGGAAGCCATGGACCAGAGGGGAAACCCTTCTCCCTTCTAGGGGGAAGGCCAAGGAAGAAGAAGAAGAAGGGGGGCTCTCTCACCCTCTCTCCCGGTGGCACCGGAACGCCGCCGGGGCCATCATTGTGACGGCGATCTACACCAACAACTTCGCCGCCGTCATCACCAACTCTCTCCCCCTCTATGCAGCGGTGTAACACCTCTTCTCCCCGCTGTAATCTCTACTTAAACATGGTGCTCAACGCTATATATTATTTTCCAATGATGTATGGCTATCCTATGATGTTTGAGTAGATCCGTTTTGTCCTATGGATTCATTGATTATCGTGATTGGTTTAAGTTGCATGTTTTATTATTGGTGCTGTCCTATGGTGCTCTCCGTGTCGCGCAAGCATGAGGGATCCCCGCTGTAGGGTTTGTAATATGTTCATGGTTTGCTTATTGTCTGTGTTGCGTGAGTGATAGAAACACAAACACGGATAAGTGGGTTATGTCGTATGGGAATAAAGAGGACCTGATACTTTAATGCTATGGTTGGGTTTTACCTTAATGATCTTTAGTAGTTACAGATGTTTGCTAGAGTTCCAATCATAAGTGCATATGATCCAAGAAGAGAAAGTATGTTAGCTTATGCCTCTCCCTCATATAAAATTGCAATAATGATTACCGGTCTAGTTATCGATTGCCTAGGGACAAATAACTTTCTTGTGACAAAAAGCTCTCTACTAAAACTAACTTAGTTATTTCTTTATCTAAACAGCCCCTAGTTTTTATTTACGTGCTCTTTATTATCTTGCAAACCTATCCAACAACACCTACAAAGTACTTCTAGTTTCATACTTGTTCTAGGTAAAGTGAACGTTAAGCGTGCGTAGAGTTGTATCGGTGGTCGATAGAACTTGAGGGAATATTTGTTCTACCTTTAGCTCCTCGTTGGGTTCGACACTCTTACTTATCGAAAGAGGCTACAACTGATCCCCTATACTTGTGGGTTATCAAGACCTTTTTCTGGCGTCGTTGCCGGGGAGCAATAGCTTGGGGTGAATATTCTCGTGTGTGCTTGTTTGCTTTATCACTAAGTAGATTTTATTTGCTGTTCTAAGTTGTTCTCTATCTTTAGTTATGGATATGGAACACGAAATACCAAAAAATTAGGTTTACTTGCTACTCATGGAGATGGTTAACCTCTTAAAACCCTCGTTGCTCATTATGTGAAAGATATTATGCACTACTTTAATAATCCTGAGAAAAACCCATTCAATTATATAATGGGAGACATGTTGGATCAACGTGAATACTTTAGGGATTATCGCTTGACTCAAAAAGGGAAACTATTATGGGATCAAATTCATATGTTGCATTGGTATGCTCGAGAACTATGCTTGAGATATGATTATACTTGTTGCTCTAGGATGAAGGCTCCACACCTTCCCTTTTCACGTAAATTTAATGATAATAAAACCTTGGCTTCTTATGCTAATGTTATATATGATTACTATGATGTGGAACGAATAGAAGAATTCGTTGCTTTTAAGGGTGCTTATGAGATTGAATCTTTGTTTGAAAAGTGTGAAAATCTTGATGATGCTGTTTACAGACCTGAAATTTTTGCTATACTTAAATATTGCTATGAGAATTATGAATACAATGCCGATATTGATGCATTTATTGAGAAAGTCTCCGCTGTCCAAGAAGAGACTAATATTTTGCAGGAATCTATGGAAGAAGAAATTGCTGAAACTGTGAGCTCATTAGATGAAAAAAATGATGAGGAGAGCGAAGAACAAAAGGAGGAAGAGCGGATTGATCACCCGTGCCCACCTTCTAATGAGAGTAACTCTTTATCCCATACATTGTTTAATTTCCCTTCGTGCTTACCGAAGGATGAATGCTATGATCCCTTGGATTCATTTGAAATATCTCTTTTTGATGAACTTGATGCTTGCTATGCTTGTGGCCATGATGCCAATATGAATGATGCTTATGGAGATGAACTTGCTATAGTTCCTTATGTTAAGAATGATATTGTTGCTATTACACCCACGCATGATAGTCCTATTATCTTTTTGAATTCTCCCAACTACACTATATCGGAGAAGTTTGCGCTTATTAAGGATTATATTCATGGGTTGCGTTTTACCATTACACATGATGATTTTGATCGATATAATATGCATGTGCTTGCTGCTCCTACTTGCAATTATTATGAGAGAGGAACTACATCTCCGCCTCTCTATGTTTCCAATACGATAAAATTGCAAGAAACTGTTTATACTATGCATTGGCCTTTACTTTGTGTGCATGAATTATTCTTTTATGACATGCCAATGCATAGGAAGAGAGTTAGACTTCGTTGTTGCATGATATATGTTGCTTTGTGCTCAATACTAAAATACAAATCATTGTTAATTAAAATTGGCTTTGAAATACCTTGGAATCTGGGTGGATCCATTACTTGAGCACTATATGCCTAGCTTAATGGCTTTAAAGAAAGCGCTGCCAGGGAGCAAACCCGGAAGTTTTAAAGAGTCATTTATTTCTGTTGAGTGCTTTTATAAAGTTTAAAAACAAAAAAATAAAGTGGGGAACCTAAAACTTTTTCAAAAAAGAAAAGTGAAAGTGAGAGAGACGAGCATCGTTGGTGGGGGACGTCCTTGAACTTTGTTCATGCCCATGGAAACTTTGTGAATCTCGATTACAGAAAATTTTCAATGAAAATAATTATCCCCTTGTATAAATCCATTGTATTATAAAAATAATGTGCCAAGATTTGCCTTTAGGATGATTAGATTGCTTGTTTGGTATGTGCTGTGCAAAAATAGAAACTTTGGCTGTAGTGCGTAATTTTAAATTTTTTACTGGAAAGCGAAACGCTTCTGAAACTTTTTTCACAGTAATTCTATACAAATTTTTTATTTTTTCCTAATTTTTCAGATTTTTTAGAGTTACAGAAGTATGGTAGATTTTCAGATTGCTACAGACTGTGCTGTTTTTGACAGATTCTGTTTTTGATGCATTGTTTTGCTCGTTTTGATGAAACTATCGATTGTATCGGTGGTATAAGACATGGAGAAGTTATAATACAGTAGCTACAATGCAAAAATAAAATTTGAATGAGTTTTCAATAGTACTTAAAGTGGTGATTTGTTTTATTATACTAACGGATCTCACGAGGGTTTTGTTAAGTTTTGTGTGATTGAAGTTTTCAAGTTTTGGGTGAGATCACGATGGATGAAGGAATAAGGAGTGGCAAGAGCCTAAGCTTGGGGATGCCCGAATCACCCCAAGGTAATATCCAAGGACTCCCAAGCAACTAAGCTTGGGGATGCCCCGGAAGGCATTCCCTCTTTCTTCTAACGATCATCGGTAATTTTACTTGGAGCTATATTTTTATTCGTCACATGATATGCGTAAGTCTTGGAGCATCGTGTGCTTTTTCTTTTTCTTTTAATAATACACCATGCTGGTATGAGATAGTCCTTGGTTGATTTATAGAATGCTCTTTGCACTTCACTTATATCTTTTGAGTATGGCTTTATAGAATGCTTCATGTGCTTCACTTATATCTTTTGAAGTTTGGATTGCCTGTTTCTCTACACTTAGAAAACCGCCATTTGTAGAATGCTCTTTTGCTTCACTTATATTTGTTAGAGTGTGGGCATATCTTTTGTAGAAATAATTAAACTCTCTTGCTTCACTTATATCTATTTAGAGAGTTAACAGGAATTGGTCATTCACATGGTTAGTCATAAAATCCTACATAACTTGTAGATCACTGAATATGATATGTTTGATTCCTTGCAATAGTTTTGCGATATAAAGATGGTGATATTAGAGTCATGCTTGTGAGTAATTGTGGACTGGTAGAAATACTTGTGTTAAGGTTTGTGATTCCCAAAGCATGCACGTATGGTGAACCGTTATGTGACGATGTCGGAGCATGATTTGTTTTTGATTGTCTTCCTTATGAGTGGCGGTCGGGGACGAGGGATGATCTTTTCCTACCAATCTATCCCCCTAGGAGCATGCGTGTAGTACTTTGTTCGATAGCTAATAAATTTTTGCAATAAGTATGTGAGTTCTTTATGACTAATGTTGAGTCCATGGATTATACGCACTCTCACCCTTCCACCATTGCTAGCCTCTTCGGTACCGTGCATTTCCCTTTCTCACCTCGAGAGTCGGTGCAAACTTCGCCGGTGCATCCAAACCCCGTGATATGATACGCTCTGTCACACATAAGCCTCCTTATATCCTCCTCAAAACAGCCACCATACCTACCTATCATGGCATTTCCATAGCCATTCCGAGATATATTGCCATGCAACTTCCATCATCATATACATGACTTGAGCATTCATTGTCATATTGCTTTGCATGATCGTAAGATAGCTAGCATGATGTTTTCATGGCTTATCCATTTTTTGATGTCATTGCTACGCTAGATCATTGCACATCCCGGTACACCGCCGGAGGCATTCATATAGAGTCATATCTTTGTTCTAGTATTGAGTTGTAATATTGAGTTGTAAGTAAATAAAAGTGTGATGATCATCATTATTAGAACATTGTCCCAGTGAGGAAAGGATGATGGAGACTATGATTCCCCCACAAGTCGGGATGAGACTCCAGACGAAAAATAAAATAAAAATAAAAAAAAGGCCAAAAAAAAGAGAGAGCCCCCCCAAAAAAAAGAGAAAACAAAAAAAAATGAGAGAAAAAGAGAGAAGGGGCGATGCTACTATCCTTTTACCACACTTGTGCTTCAGAGCAGCACCATGTTCTTCATATAGAGAGTCTCCTATGTTGTCACTTTCATATACTAGTGGGAATTTTTCATTATAGAACTTGTCTTGTATATTACGATGATGGGCTTCCTCAAATGCCCGAGGTCTTCATGAGCAAGCAAGTTGGATGCACACCCACTTAGTTTCATTTGTGAGCTTTCATACACTTATAGCTCTAGTGCATCCGTTGCATGGCAATCCCTACTCCTTGCATTGACATCAATTGATGGGCATCTCCATAGCCCGTTGATTAGCCGCGTCGATGTGAGACTTTCTTCCTTTTTGTCTTCTCCACACAACCTCCACCATCTTATTCTATTCCACCTATAGTGCTATATCCATGGCTCACGCTCAAGTATTGCGTGAAAGTTGAAAAGGCTTGAGAACATTAAAAGTATGAAACAATTGCTTGGCTTGTCATCGGGGTTGTGCATGATGAAATACTTTATGTGGTGAAGATGGAGCATAGCCAGACTATATGATTTTGTAGGGATAACTTTCTTTGGCCATGTTATTTTGAGAAGACATGATTGCTTTATTAGTATGCTTGAAGTATTATTGTCTTTATGTCAAATGATAGACTATTGCTTTGAATCACTCGTGTCTTAATATTCATGCCATGATTAGATTATGTGATCAAGATTATGCTAGGTAGCATTCCACATCAAAAATTATCTTTTTTATCATTTACCTACTCGAGGACGAGCAGGAATTAAGCTTGGGGATGCTGATACATCTCCGTCGTATCTATAATTTTTTATTGTTCCATGCCAATATGCTACAACTTTTATACACTTTTGGCAACTTTTTATATTAATTTTGGGACTAACATATTGATCCAGTGCCCAGTGCCAGTTCCTGTTTGTTGCATGTTTTTTGTTTCGCAGAAAATCCATATCAAACGGAGTCCAAACGTGATAAAAACTTACGGAGATTTTTTTGGAATATATGTGATTTTTGGGAAAAAGAATGAACGCGAGACGATGCCCGAGGGGGCCACAAGGCAGGGGGCGCGCCCCAGGGGGTAGGGCGCGCCCTGGACACTTGTGGTCACCCCGTAAGGCCGTTGGTGCCCTTCTTCGGCCGCAAGAAAGCTAATATCCGGATAAAAATCGTGTTAAAATTTCAGCACAATCGAAATTACGGATCTCCGGGAATTTAAGAAACGGTGAAAGGCCAGAATCTGGGAAGGCAGAAACAGAAGGAAACAGAGAGAGATCCAATCTCAGAGGGGCTCTAGCCCCTCTGCCGCCATGAAAGCCATGGACCAGAGGGGAAACCCTTCTCCCATCTAGGGGGAAGGCCAAGGAAGAAGAAGAAGAAGGGGGGCTCTCCCCCCTCTCTCCCGGTGGCACCGGAACGCCGCCGAGGCCATCATCGTGACGGCGATCTACACCAACAACTTCGCCGCCGTCATCACCAACTCTCTCCCCCTCTATGCAATGGTGTAACACCTCTTCTCCCCGCTGTAATCTCTACTTAAACATGGTGCTCAACGCTATATATTATTTCCCAATGATGTATGGCTATCCTATGATGTTTGAGTAGATCTGTTTTGTCCTATGGGTTCATTGATGATCGTGATTGGTTTAAGTTGCTTGTTTTATTATTGGTGTTGTCCTATGGTGCTCTCCGTGTCGCGCAAGCGTGAGGGATCCCCGCTGTAGGGTTTGCAATATGTTCATGGTTTGCTTATTGTCTGTGTTGCGTGAGTGATAGAAACACAAACACGGATAAGTGGGTTATGGCGTATGGGAATAAAGAGGACTTGATACTGTAATGCTATGGTTGGGTTTTACCTTAATGATCTTTGGTAGTTACGGATGTTTGCTAGAGTTCCAATCATAAGTGCATATGATCCAAGAAGAGAAAGTATGTTAGCTTATGCCTCTCCCTCATATAAAATTGCAATAATGATTACCGGTCTAGTTATCGATTGCCTAGGGACAAATAACTTTCTTGTGACAAAAAGCTCTCTACTAAAACTAACTTAGTTATTTCTTTATCTAAACAGCCCCTAGTTTTTATTTACGTGCTCTTTATTATCTTGCAAACCTATCCAACAACACCTACAAATTACTTCTAGTTTCATACCTTTAGCTCCTCGCTGGGTTCGACACTCTTACTTATTGAAAGAGGCTACAACTGATCCCCTATACTTGTGGGTTATCACCGAGCCTTAGTCCCACATAGCAGATAACAAAGCTGATAACCCGAGATAGATGTCACATCCAGGCCCACACGATAGAGATACAAAAGCGGGCAAGTGCCCTCAGGGGCCTCCCAGCAAGCCCGACATTAACATGGAGTAGATATTTGTGGATCTTCTCAATTCTTTGAAGTTTAGTTGACTGACAGACACTTGTGCTCATGATCATAACCAAGATACAATGGAATTTGCGAGTCTTGCACTAGTCTAGTTAACTTGGTAGGCTCTACGTCGAGTTACTGTAACTTTACAAACATACGTGCCCTTTCCTCCTCCACAAGACAAGAACTCAGGCTTTCATCTTCCTCTCGTCGGCGCAGCCGCCGGTCCACCCTGTCTCCAATGGACTTTGGGCCGTGGAGGTGTGGAGGACTCCTCGCCCCCCACTCTCGTTTTTGTTAGGTTCAAATCTTAGTTGGGGCTATATGGTGGAGGCGATGTCCCTCATTAGGAATAATGTTTGCCATGTTCGATCCATTCCTGATAGTGTGTCTAGCATCGTCGGAGGGCGTGTGGAGGTGTGTCTCCATTGGATCTTGCGGGATTCGGCCACTGCTAGTCTTTGGTGGATCTATTTGGATCTGCTCTTTGTTCGTTTTTGTTTGGGTATTTCTAAGTTCGATCCTTCCGATCTGCAACTCTTTTCATCGACAATGGTTAGTGCTCTGGTGCGATGGTCCTATGGGGCCTTAGCATGACGAATCCCCGACTGTCTACTACAACAAGGTTTGCCCGGCTCCAGCGAGGGAGGGGCGATGACGACGACACGACTTTGGCTCGCTCCAGTGCTTGTAGTCGACACTAGGTGGTCCACACACCTGGTTATAATTTTTGTTACATCTGAAATTTTTTGTACTGCCATGATTGATTATGAATAGATCAAAAGTTTCTCCAGGGAAAAAAACTTGGCAGGCTCTACTACATCCTTGGAGTCATATTTAGAACTCTTCCACAGTCTTATACCACCTGCTCTGTCGTGTGAATGTCTTGCACCATGTCGGCCAGTACCCCCCACCCCGTGTCTTTTCATCCCTAGATTCATAATTTCGTTCATCCACTTCTGCCACTTCATGTCTGCTTCTTTCCCTAACCCTTCAACAACAAAAAATATTGTCTTTGACACGGTGACATGTCCAACGTGTATAAACTTTCATGAAATTTGGAATTTACCAGGGGAGGGAATTCTGATTCATGATGGTTCAAAATTGGTTACTTATATTGTTGGACAAGGTTGATGGGTTGGCGCTATCAAAATTATTGCTTCCATTCTGGAGGGCTTGGTGCCTAAGGAATAATGTAATATCTTAGGACAAAAAGACTCCTGTTTCTGCATTAGTTATTTTCTTCAATGATCTTTGTAAGTCTCTTAGAGTGGACACTAATGACATTATTAGCCTAGGCCTAGATACATGTATAACCTGGAAGGCGCCATCGGCATGGACAATCAAAATCAATTATGATGCTAACTTGGGCAAAAGAGGAGGTGGCTAGTCTCAGTGTGGTGGTTAGTCTCAAGTGTTGAGGAAGCGAAGCTTTGGGCATGTTCGGTGGGACTATATATTGTGCTAGCCATGCATAATCCTATCATTTTAGAGGCCGATTGTCTCTCTGTGAAAGTATATTTGTTTGATTATGTGCAATATATCTTGGTTCTCATGGATTTAAAGAGAGAGGATATGGTGGTCATTCGGTCCATGCAACAATTTTCATTTGTGAAGATTAATAGGGATGCAATTAGGTTTGCTCATAGATTACCAAGTTTTGGTATAAATTCTAGACAAAATGGTTTATTAGTTAGACGTAACGACTTATTTTTGTTTCCTCCCCTATCCCTAGATGGCTAGGGCAAACCTTCCCCTCAAAACTTCACTAGTGAGCCCGTGGATTCGCCTCACCTCTGTCTGCCGCTCCGGCGGCCGCTGGCGGGGAGGGGAATCCCGGTGCCTCCGGTCTGGTTAGTAGTTTAGGTTAGGGTTTTATAGTCCTCGCAGGTGTGACATTCGAGCTTCTTCTTTGAGTTTTTCTTTCGAGTTTCGATGCCCCTCGTGTTCATTCGTTTGGACGTAGTCGATGGAGCTTCGACATAGGTTGATGCCGTCTCTTTGGGGCAATGACGTTAGGGTTTCTCGTCATGTGGCGGTCAAGTGCTTCAGATCTATGCAAGGGTTCAATGACGAAGGTTTTGACTCTAGGGTGCTAGTCATTAGGGGCACGTGCACGAGGACTTCCTGGCTGTCATCGACAAAGTCAAGTCGACTCCGGTAGGGGAGCGTCGACAGCCTCACATCGGCGGCTCCTTCTGGCGGCAGTAGTTGTCGTTCGGTGGTCTCGAAATCTCGATGCGCAATCTAGAAATACACCATGCTTCCTAATTTTGGAGCTCTCTCATTCAATTCAAGCATAAAATTTCAGATTTGATTCACAATTTTGACCAGGTTAACGATTTTGATTGAGGTTATTTGAATTTGGTTCATAACTTTATTCAATTGAGGTGTTGAATTTTGGATATGGCTCACAATTTTGACTGGGTCAACTATTTCGATTGAGGTGTTAAATTTAAAATTTGGTTCTTGATTTTGGCTGAGTGATTGATTTCTCAAATTAATCGGCAACAACCATCCTATGAAAACACATGAGTCCCCCATCTCATCACTTGTCAAAAAAGAATCATCAACATACGGCATTATAGCACCAATATAGTAGTGGTGCCAGGATAAAGTAACGCCCCAGGCTAGCCCTATAGCATTGCAGTACGTTACTGTGCGCTACTGTAGCTACAATCAAGCAAGCAATTTTCGACCACGCCCCAGGCAGGCAGGGCTTGACGCCACCGCTAAATATAGTACATGTGGTCGTCAGAGCAAAAACTTTCTCACATACATGCGGGTTGGTTAGTAAATAACACATAATCACACCTATAGAAAGGGCCCATCAAAACACCACATTATAAAAAATACATCATCTCCCTCACGTGCCAAACCAATTTTTTTATGAAACACGACAACACAAAAGGTGCAGTAGAGCCTGCACGACCCTTCCAGTTTTTATCATGTTTGAAATGCTTTGTACTTCTGGTGAACTTTTATAATAGATCTGATCTTTTACGGGAAAACAAATACTTGGACGTATTTTGTAATGATCGATTGTCGGTCTTTATCTTAATTGATATAGCAAAAAGCGCCGTGCGTTGCAACAAGAGAAAAAAAACATCACCCCCTAACCAAATAACCATGAATCAAGACCTTAATACGTCCACGTCCATTTTTTTAACACATGGCATCTCATCTTTGTTGCCACTTATCCTCTCCCCACCCTCGTCGATGGTAGCCTCGATGCTCACACAATCACAACATGTTTGAATATTGTCTATCCTAAGACGTCTCTCTTGACATAAGATGAGCAGTCTGCTTTTTGTTTCTTGTGAGATTTTGGCGAGGCGTGCATGTATGATTATAGATGGTTTCTTTTGTTTCCAACCCTAGTTTTGCCGAGTTACTCATTTTCGAATCCGGGTTGGTACCGGTATGAAAGTAAGACCAATCATGAGCTATTAATTAAGGTGCACCCTATATAGCATTTTTAAATGGTTAACAGGTAAAATAACAGACAAAAAATAGCTATTTTCTTTGTTAGTAGGTATAGATAAGGTTTATTTTCAAAAAAGGAAGCAAAAGAAAAACTAACAAAACGGTGCCCGTCTGCACGGCAGACTAACTGTCAACCCTTCTTTTGGAACTGGTAGGAAGAAAGCGACTTGACAGTATAAGCAAGATCATTCGAATGACTGGACAGAAAAGATCTGATAGATGACTGAATATGACTGGTACGGAGAGAGATTGATGGAGTGCTTGAAGCATGCAAAATGCAAAGCTACCGGCCAGACCGACGACTGGCGCCGTTATTTGTACCGGCCAGCCCTTGTTCCCACGAATATAAATAAGAATATTTGCTTATTACGTAAAGTCCTACCGATGAGTAATTGCATATAAGTGGCTTCAGATCAGTCATCAATCTCTAAAAAGTCACTGAAAATGACCGGTGCCAGAGTTCCACGAGGAATTTTTTCATAGTAATACTTTAATACTTGTCTCATTTATACCATAAGGATCATTATATAAATACATCACACCTGACAAAATTGAAAAAACTGCAGACCGCTGCACAGAAGAACACCAGCTAAAAAAGAAAATTACAATCAAGACCGAAGAATCGTCTGAGCCTGCCTCAGTCGCCACCACAGCAGTCATCAAAGAAAAAAAAAATAACGGAAAACCTTCTCACCCAAGCTCGACGTGGTTTCATCCCTGATATGTAGCTTTGGGTACCTTCAAGGGGCTCGTCAAAGACGAAACCATTATCGTTGAACGAATCAGACCAGGGAAACACCCTGGACACGCCATCGAACTCCTGATCTGGCACCTCTGCACGACTAAAACGTCAGCGGAGGGAACCATACCTACCATCCACAGACCACGAACCCAGCACACGGTCCACCATCTTCCAGATGTCGTCGATGCAGTGGCGACAATTTCATGCCCCTTATTACTTATAGTACCGACAGGCTAATCCTTAGTAGAATATGTCACCACTGATGGGCCTCTGGTAAGAATCTATCAGCACTGCTATAGCTGGTCCACCATGTAAGAGTTGTCACTAACAGGCAGGCCCGTCAGTGCTATATCCTCTTCGTTGACGGGCCGTCGGCTCGTCAATGCCTCAATGATGAGGGTGTTTTTGATCATGAGCAATCCTCCTTTTTTTGAAAAGGAGGTTAAAACCCCGGCCTCTGCATCAATCGGTGCATTCATCCATCTTCATTAATTATTCAACAAAGATCTGACAAGAATATACATGAAGCCACCCGAAGCCACCACTCACACCTACAAACTCGATAATGTGGAGTTCTCTCACTCCCCATATCTAAAACCGGCGTCGTCGCTGATCCATCCGCATAACGTGTCGGGACCTATAGCCGGTGCACAAACCTAAAGCGCATATCACATGCACATGTTTTAGAGGTTGTCATCATCATCGAACCGCTAACCCATCCTCAGGAAAGAAACCCGCATCATTCTTGCTAGTCCTGCCCTCCGTCGACGCCACCACGGCGCACAACGGCACCACCTCCCTGCGCGCAAACTGCTGAGCACGTCGTGGACACCGTAGCACCATGCCGCCAAGTACCACCAGCCGACACAACTTGAAATCCCTGGAAGATCTGTCGTGCGTAGCACATGCCGAACAAGCATAACACAGGATAGCACCTGTCGTCCAGGCATGACTTGACATCTCCACCAAAGCTCTGTGTAAGACAAAGCCGCTCCACCTCCTGCCTCTGTCATCCAGCGCTGCTCCACAAACGATGCTCCCAAGAGAGAAACGACGCCACTGTGATGCCGCAGTGCCGCCATCGTCCGATCTGGAAGACCAGATCCTAGGGTTTCTCCCCAGAGCAGCACGAGTAGGTCAATAGTAGTTACACGATGATGCTTTCATCAAGGTAACGGCACAGAAAGCCGCCATCGCCCACTGTTGGGGACATAACTCCGAGGTGTGACCCGCCCAGGAGGGGCCGGGTTATACCGTTGATAACTTATAGTAAAGAAGGCCCAAGAGTTCCAAGAAGACATAAGGATGGTGGTTCATAAAGCAAGCTTATTGGAGGCCCAAGACCCGGAGGTGATTCAAGACCCGGAGGTGATTCAAGACCCGAAGGTGTGAGCTGTTCAAGGTTAACTTGCTCTGTAAGGCAGGTTTGGTTAGAAACCGAGCCAGTCACATTGTGTGAGCCGGCCGGGACTTTGTAAGCTACCGGACATCGACCTGTATATAAAGGCGAGACCCAGCGGCGGGTTAAGTCAAGAAACAACAAGTCGAGAACTAGGTCAAGCGTATTCGCTCCCTTGTAATCGAAACTCAAGCAATACAACTAGAAGCAGGACGTAGGCTTTTACCTCATTTCGAGGGGCCGAACCTGGGTAAATCCTTTGTGTCTTTTGTCCCGTTCAACCCCTTCAAACTAACCTAGTTGCGATGGCTCCACACCTAAGTCCTTTCACTAGGGCATCTGCCGTGTTAAATCCACGATAGTTGGTGCCCACCGTGGGGCCAGAGCATGGTGGTTTCGAGTTCTTGAAGGGCAGCTTTTCAGGGATCAAGGGATACGCCGTGGGCCGCATGACTAAGAGCCGCCATGGCAAGATCTACATCGACGATGCTAGCTGGGGTCCTGAGGCCTATTCAATCAAGTATGGGTATCGGGTCCCCTTCGGCGGAATTCAAGTCTTCATCGGCAAGATCAGTGAGTCAAATCCTGGGCCAGACCCTGCGCCAATGCCGTTGAGACGGCTCGGCGCGCGAGACCCGCCAAGGTCCAACCTGCCCAGAAGTGTGCATTCTTCGGCTTTATCCATGGGGAGGATCTTGAGGAAGGTTCTGTGTCCGGTGGAGAGACGGCCATCTATTCAGGTGATGAGTCGTCAACCGGCGAGACCGAGTCAATCTATCAACTGCAAGACGGCGGGCTTGGGGGCTACTCCGATGGTGATAGTATTCCGGACCCCTATGAGCCGCCGAGCAGGGCTGCTATCTTCATGGTCGAGATGCAGCAGACAGTGAATTCATCAACCGCTACGGCGATGACCTCCGGTTCAATGGCTGCTGCAACGGCTGGGGCGAGTGGCTCTGCGTGCTCGCCGGCTCAAGTCTTATCCGAGCTTTTGGACGCTTTGGCGACTTTGTTAGCCGCAGAAGTGACTCCAGCGAATCAAACACAGCATAATGCGGAGGTCGCAAAGTTGCGAGATGAGGTGGCCAAGGCCCAAGAGGATCTTGAGGCAGAGAACGTCAGGATGGCTGCAGAACGGATTGCCGTAGAAGCTGAGACGTAGCGGGTAAGGGCCGAGGCTTTTTGTTTAAGTCTGGATTAGAACGCGTCAAACGCTGCCATGCGGAGGAGGCACCAAAGCCGTTTGCCACCGCATTTTGAGGGGAGGAATCTTTTTACCACACCTGGAGCAGGGCCGAGTAACCTACCCGGTGAGACCCAGGCTGCTGAAGCGCCGGCAACCGGGGCGGCGGCTCAGCCTCGTATAGCAGACCCACCTCATGTGAACTTGACCCCGCTTCAGCAAGTGCCGACACCCCCGGGTCATTACTCCAACCCGCTGGATAATATGATTGCTGCAGCCTCACGGCTGGCGGCCCTCCCAATTGAAGGTGAGTCGCCAGCTGCGATAGAGGCCCGAAACACCGTGGAACTTCTTAAGACGGCGGTGACCCAGCAAGCGGCTTATTCATACAGCCGTGAGCGGATTCATTCAACTCCACGCCTTAGCCGAATTTATAGCCGGCGCATTGAATCACCGGCGGTTTCCAGTAGTGAGCGGCGCCGTGACCCGCCTCATGGGCATGACCCGCCACATGTTGATAATAATGTTCAGGCCCTGATGGATCAGGCCAGGGCACTGCAAGAGGCAGAGCTGGCAGCTCAGTTAGCGGCTCATCAGCAACTCCAATGAAACCCTTCAACGTCTGTGGAGGCCGGGATGACTTCCTGGACGGTAGGTGTGCCATGTCTGGTGCCGGCTCTTTGCAATGAGCGGTTGCCTAAGGACTTCAAGGGCCCTCGAAAGGTGCCCAATTACACGGCTGATCAACCTCCTGAGGCTTGGATTGAGAGCTATGAGCTGGCTATGGAGATGTTAGACGTTAACGACGCTGTGTGCGCCAAATACTTCACCATGATGTTGGACGGGCCGGCTTGAACCTGGTTGAAGGGATTGCCCCCTAATTATATCAATTCATGGGCGGAGTTGAAAGCACGTTTTATTCAGAACTTCAAAGACATGTGCAAACAGCCTCTGTTGATCATCGACTTAGACGCTTGTGTCCAGCGCGAGGATGAGTCGGCCCACCATTGGGTCCGTCGAGTGTCCACTATTATTCACTCATCGGATAGCATCAACGCCGGTTCTGCTGTCCTAATTCTGGAGAAAAATTGCCGTTTCACCCCTCTCAAGCAAAAGTTAGGGCGGCTTAAGCGTCACTGCAATGACATGGGGGAGCTCATGGCGTCTCTCATCAAATACGCCAACTCTGACAGTACTAAAGACCCGGGGTCTAATGAGGAGAAATCCAACAAGGGGAAGAAGAACGGCAATGGAAAGGGACATCCGCAAAATATGACGGGGCAGAACCAAGGTAACAATGGTAAGCGTAAGCAATATGACGGCGGGTCAGATTTTGTGGCCAATACAAATGCGCAGAATGACGGCCAGCGCCGTAAGGGAAGACCACAACCACGGGTTGGAGGACCAAAGTTCAACCTTGAGGCGATGTTGAACCAGCCTTGCCCAAAGCATAGTCGTCCCGATAGACCATCGACTCACATGTGGAAAGATTGTTTCATCATGAAGGAGTATAAGAGTTCCGACTTTCATCAGGACCACCACAACAATAATGGCCCGCACGATGGGTCAGGAGTTGGCTCGCACGGGCCTGGCTTTGGAGGTGGCGGCTCAGGCTCCGGATTTCAAGGTCAGGGCAGTCAGGGCAATTATAACCAGCACCATAGTCAGGATAACCAGCAACAGCAGTCAGGGTATCAGAGTAATCCAAAGCAGCTTAATAGTGACCAATATCATGTTTTCACTACAAGCATGTGCAAGCGAGATCAGAAGGTTCATAAACGAGCGGTGAGTGCAGTTGAGCCGGCAGTGCCTGAGTACTTACGATGGTCAGAGCAGCCGATTGTATGGAGCCGTGAAGATCACCCGCCCCGGGTTGATAATCCAGGTCAGCTAGCTTTGGTGGTAGCCCCTCAGGTTGGAGATTACAAGTTCACTAAGGTGCTTATGGATGGAGGCAGCAGCATTAACATCCTCTATTATGATACTTTCCGCCGTATGAATTTGACGGACAAAGATCTTAAGCCGTCTTCTATAGTCTTTCATGGGGTGGTGCCCGGTAAGTCAGCTTATCCAGTTGGTAAAATTGCTTTGGAAGTAGCTTTTGGCAATGAACATGATTACAGGGCAGATACATTAACCTTTGAAGTGGTCAAGATCAAAAGTCCTTACCACGCTTTGTTTGGACGGCCGGCTTACGCCAAGTTTATGGCATGACCTTGTTACGTATATCTGAAGCTCAAAATGCCGGGTCATAAGGGTACCATCACAGTCCATGGGGACAGAAAAATAGCTTTGGAATGTGAGGAAGGTGATGCTGCTTATGCTGAGTTTGCCTGTTCTACAGAGGAGCTGAAGTTTTATAAAGATAATGTTGACCCGGTGGATATGACCCCTTTGAAGAAACCAACCACAGAGCATGACCCTTTGCTGAAGTTTAAGTCGGCAGATGACACCAAACAGGTTGATTTTACCCCTGGCGATTCATCTCAGCAGTTCATTATCAGTGCTAATATGGATCCGAAATAGGAAAGCGCGCTCATCGAGTTCATCCGTGAGAACCGAGACATCTTTGCATGGAAGCCTTCAGACATGCCGGGTGTACCGAGAGAACTCGCTGAGCACACTCTCAATATCGATCCTAAGTTTAAACCGGTCAAGCAGTTCCTTCATCGTTTTAATGAAGAGAGACGCAAGGCCATTGGAGAAGAGGTGGCCCGGCTCTTAGCAGCCGGGTTCATCGTTGAAGTTTTTCACCCTGAATGGTTGGCTAACCCGGTGCTGGTACTTAAGAAGAATGGCACTTGGCGTATGTGTGTGGATTATGCATACCTTAATAAGGCTTGTCCAGCTGATCCTTTCGCCCTACCCCGCGTTGATCAGATCATTGACGCTACGGCGGGTTGTGAGCGTTTGAGTTTCTTGGATGCTTATTCTGGTTATCATCAGATCAAGATGGCAGTTAAAGACCAAGAGAAGACGGCTTTCATCACGCCTTTTGGAGCTTTCTGCTATGTGTCTATACCTTTTGGGCTCAAGAGCGCCCAGGCGACTTATCAGTGTTGTGTTCAGAATTGTCTTCATAACCAGATAGGACACAATGTTCATGCTTATGTGGATGATATTGTTGTGAAGTCCAGAAAGAAGGAGACTCTGCTAGATGATTTGAAGGAGACCTTCGATAACCTCCGGGTCTACAAGATGATGCTTAACCCGGCCAAATGTGTTTTTGGTGTACCCGCAGGCAAGCTCTTAGGTTTTCTGGTCTCTGAGAGAGGTATTGAAGCTAACCCGGAGAAAATCAAGGCTATTACTTCATTGGCTAAGTCGGCGTGCATTAATGATGTCCAACGTTTGGCGGGTCGTATTGCAGCTTTAAGCCGGTTTATAAGCCGCCTGGGAGAGAAGGCTATTCCTCTGTATCAGATGATGAAGAAGACGGATCATTTTGTCTGGAGTGATGCTGCCAATGAAGCATTCGAGGCGCTTAAAAAACAGTTAGCTAAGCCGCCGGTTCTTGCAGCTTCTGTTGAGAAGGAGCCCTTGCTTTTTATATGTGGCTGCTAATAGCAGAGCCATCAGCGTGGCGGTTGTAGTGGAAAGGAAAGAGACGGGTAAGGAATATCTGGTTCAAAGGCCGGCTTATTATGTCAGTGAGGTTTTAATTGAGTCTAAACAGAGATACCCACATTGGCAGAAGCTAGTATATGGGGTGTTCATGGCCAGTCGCTAGTTGAAGCATTATTTTCTTGGCCATCCTATTACTGTGGCAGCTCTGCTCCCTTAGGCGATATTATTCAAAACAGAGAAGCTATAGGCCGAGTGGCCAAGTGGGCCATTGAGCTTGGACCCCATGGTTTGAAATATATGCCAAAAACAGCTATCAAGTCCCAAGCTCTTGTGGATTTTATCAATGACTGGACAGGGTTGAAGATGCCGGAGGAGAAGCCTGATAATACATATTGGACTATTCATTTTGATGGGTCCAGACAATTGGAAGGCTCAGGGGCTGGAGTCATTTTGACTTCCCCACGAGGTGACAAATTTTGTTCTGTCTTAAGGCTGATGTTTCCCTGTACTAACAATACAGCTGAATATGAAGCCTTGCTTCATGGCCTAAAGGTGGACAAAGAGATGAATCTAAGCCGGGTCAGGTGCTTTGGCGACTCAGATTTGGTGGCTCAGCAGGTCTCTGGCACTTGGGCTTCTAAAGACCCACTCATGGCGGCTTATCGCCGGGCGGTTGATAATATCGTTGGTCACTTCAAAGGTTATTAGGTGGAGCATCTGGATCGAAGGAAGAACAAGGTGACCGACGCTTTGAGCCGACTTGGGTCGCAGCGTAAGACGGTGCCCCCTAATGTTTTTCTTGATGTGTTACATAATCCTTCAGTTAAGTTGCTATCTGAAGAGGATCTTGCTATTCCTGACCTGGAGGCGCAGTTGGTGGCGGCTCTCCATGCCATCCCTGATTGGACGGTTCCTTATTTGGCTTATATGACCCAGGGAGAGCTACCTGAGGATGAAACTTTGGCCAGGCAGATAACCCGGCGGTCTAAGTCTATGACTATTGTCAATGGCGAGTTACACCGATGCAACGTCACAGGCGTGTTCCAGCGCTGTATTTCTCCTGACCCACCTCTTGGTGATGGTTGACAAGTTTACCAAGTGGGTTGAGGCAGAGCCGGTCAGTAAGTGTGATGCGGCGATGGCGGTTCAATTCATGAAGAAGGTGATCTTCCGTTTTGGCTACCCTCACAGTATCATAACTGATAATGGCACTAATCTGTCTAAGGGCGCTATGAAAGAGTTCTGTCAACGAGAACATATTCGTCTTGACGTGTCGTCTGTGGCTCATCCGCAGTCTAATGGTCAAGCTAAGAGGGCCAATCAGGAAATCTTGAAAGGCGTAAAACCCCGGCTTATGGTTCCATTGCAACGCATGCCGGGTTGTTGGGTTGAGGAGTTACCCTCAGTAATTTGGAGCATTAATACTACTCCTAACAGGTCAACAGGCTATACGCCTTTCTTCATGGTCTATGGGGCAGAGGCGGTTCTTCCAAGTGATATCCGTCATGACTCGCCCCGGGTGGCGGCTTATGTTGAAGCTGATAATGAAAAAGCACGCCAGGATGCTCTTGATATGTTGGATGAAGAGTGTGACCTTGCGGCGGCTCGTTCGGTAATATACCAGCAAGATATGCGTCGCTATCATAGCTGCCGAGTTAGGACCCGGACTTTTCAAGAAGGCGATTTGGTGCTCCGGCTAATCCAAGATCAGACAGATATGCATAAGTTATCCCCACCTTGTGAAGGACCTTTTGTGGTCAGAAAAAACCTGAATAACGGGTCATACTACCTCATTGATATTCGAGAACACAAGGATTCACGCACATCGGAGGAGGAGACCCGCCGACCGTGGAACATTGCTCATCTTCGGCCTTATTACACCTGAGCCACCGGCTCTTATGCTGTATATACTTTTCTTCAGTGTACATATTATGATCACTATAATAAAATCGGCACCCCTGATAGTTCAAGGCCTTTGTCATTTCACTTCTATGAATCTGAGCCTTTATTGTTTGTTCATAAGGTCGCTTGGGGGCTTTCTGTTCGATGAACATAGCTATGCTTACCCTCTTGATCTGCTTCCTAGCCACCGCCGTCTTATTGGTCACTTGGGGGATTCCTGTTCAATAAACATAGCTATGCTTACCCTCTTGATCGGCTTCCTAGCCACCGTCTTGTTAGTCACTTGGGTGCTTCTTGTTCAATGAACATAGCTATGCTTACCCTCTTGATCGGCTTCCTAGCCACCGTCTTATTGGTCACTTGGGGGCTTCCTGCTCAATGAGCATAGCTATGCTTACCCTCTTGATCGGCTTCCTAGCCAGGTGTAAACACCAAATTCCGGGTTATCCGGCCTGTATGTCACTGTTACTCCGCCCAAGTAATCCTGGAATGACCCGCCATACTTTTGACAGTCAATCTTTTAAATAAGACCCTGAACTTGTTAAAGTTAAAATGGCGGTTTGTCATGTGAGGGCCGGCTTACAGGTGTGCAGGAATTAACTCAGTGGCTGTGCGGCCCATGAAAGCACTTGAGTTTTAGGCTTGGCGGCCTATAAAAGCCTTGTTTTTCTGATTTGCTGGTTTTTCTGCAAATTTTGGATTTATATCCTTTTTCCATATTAACATATGGTTTTGCAATTCAGGCCATGTAGCCTTAATTCTATGACTCATACTTGAGCATATTGGGTTAATTACCCGCCATGATAAATAGACTTTAAGTCGCCAGGATGATTCGCCTGGCATAAATTCAAATCATGATATTTCATGTGTTCGGTTTAAAACCCATGCTGGATTACCATCGTTACAACATCATTACGATGTCAGTCTACAGGTATGGTTTTTCATACTTGAATAAGAGATTTAGGGTTTTTTCTAACCCGCCCTGGCCTCGACTTTAAGTCACTGGTATATTTCTGGTTTCAATAGCCTTTAGTCTTTTTTATCCAAGACTATTATATCAGGGTTTTTTCAAAGATATTTGTGACCCGCCTTGGCGCAAGCCATCAGGGCATATGATATTTCCTTGTGTACAGGAAGTATGATGATGCTTGATCTGATCCACATACCTGATAATATTATACGCACAAGTGGCGGGTGATAAAAATCAAGCTCGGCAGTTCAAACATTCAAAGGACACCACATGCACGATGGCATGACAGATCAATGTTTCAACTAGCCTATTACAAGGCTTTCTCAAGCCCACAAGATTAAGAGTTTTTTTTTGCATAAGACATTCTACGCCGTGGTCTATGAGCCGCCCCTTGGATCAGTTCTGTTGGTCCTGGCGAGTTGAAGCCTCTGGGTTATCCTGCGCTGGTTCTTCTTCTTCGTCCATTGTCTGGAAGTCAGGTGATGTCCAGTCGAGGCCAGTTAAGGCTTTGAACACAGCTTCATCATCTATAAGTGTGGACGGATCAATGTCAGGAGCAAAAGTATGCTTACGTATTGGAGGAATAAGACCCACAATCTCATAAGCTGGCACTTTCACTTTGGAGTTTTCCATCGTGTAAGCCGCCTGATATTTGGACAAATCAGTCTCTTCGGCCAATTTGCTCGCCAAGGGACGCATCTCTTTTACGCACTTGGTAAAATCTGCTTCATCAAAAGGCAATCCGTCTTCTTTGAAGCTTGGACAACCGGTGGCCAATTCCACCCGGTCTAATTTCGCTTGCCATGCTTTGGCCCGGCTCAAAGCAGTGATAGCACTGGCTCGGGCGGATGATCGCTTAATCTCTTCAATTTTTTGGGGCATGACAGATAGTATGTCCAGTACCTCCCTGATGAGTGAAGGTGGCTGTTTACTGTGCGAGATGGCCGCTATGGTTCGCTGAGTACCTGTGTACAACTGTTCTACCAAAGTGTAAACCGCCTTCAGCTTCACCAACATGTCCTGGCCAAGGTTGGCACTCCTGGAACCTGTTAAATGAGTGCACAGATAAGTCGCCAGGCGGGTTAAAAGGTAAAAAATTGGAAATGGTTAAAGCATCCGAAATTCCTTACCAAAGATAGTAGCTGCCATCTATGAGATATGGCGTTTTAAGCCGATCAGTTCTGTAGTGGTCTCTTTCAAAGAAGATTCGGCAGTCTCTGCTCTTTGCATTAAGGTGGCTTTTTCCTTATCCCAGGCATTTCTTTTTGTGGAAAACCCAGCTCTGAGCTTCTCGTTCTCTTCCAGACTAAACTTAGTCTTGGAGTCAGCTTTGCGTCTTTCAGTCTCTTGATGCTCAAGCCTGGTCTTTAAATCGACCAATTGGGATTCAGCCTGAGTTAAGGCACCTTGCAAGTACAAGTTAAACAATTATGAACATATTTCTCAGGATATACTATACATACAAGTCTCAAGTACGTTGCAAGCAAAGCACTTGACACTTGGGGGCTAATGTGTGCGGAAGCTCTTTTTCACAGTATATATTGTTAATGATCCGGCTCATCTTTATCAAGATAATCCGGCTCATGAGGGCTATGGTCTGCAGTTTTGCTTTCAAGGTAATGGAACTGATCCGGCTCATCTTTATCAAAATAAGCCGGCTCATGAGGGCTATGGTCTGGAGCTTTTCTTTCAAGGTAATGGAACTGATCTGGCTCATCTTTATCAAGATAAGCCGCCTCATGAGGGCTATGGTCTGGAGCTTTTCTTTCAAGGTAATGGAACTGATCCGGCTCATCTTTATCAAGATAAGCTGGCCCATAAGGGATATGATCTGAAGCTTTTCTTTTGAAGTCATGAAAGCAATCCGGCTCATCTTTATCACGATAAGCCGGCCCATGAGGGCTATGATTTTAGAGTTGCCATGACATATGGACAAGTCTTAACCCTACTCAAATATATCTTTTCCTACGGATAAGACTTGGGGGCTGGATGACTACATATGCAAGAGAAACAGATGTTCATACCTCATATTTTTGTCACAATTTCTTGACTAAGTCCGCCTCCAGATCACGACCAGTATGCAGCTGGCTCAGATAACCAGAGTATAATTCGCCAATGCCCAAGTGTGAGTAATTGGCAACGTCAAATCTTGACTTGCTCTTTTCAATTAATTCTTCTTTGGCTGAATGCTTGGCCAGAATGGTGGGGTTCCCAGGTTCAGCATAACCAGTGCCGGTAATAATGACATCCTCAGCAGTTTGTTGCGAAGGAGGCTCTTCAGCAGGTTTTATGGGGCTGGGCGGCTTAGCGCTGGATGGGTCAACACCCATTGGATCCAACGTGACGTCGTTAGTCTCTAGTGGCGGGTCATCAGCAGCAGCTTCAGGGGATTGATGAGAAGCTTCAGATATGGTTTGTTTCTCAGGCTCAGTAACCTTGGGGTCTTCGGCTGGCTTGTTCGTCTTCAATTTTTTGCTGGGCTTGGCTCAGTAACCTTGAAAGCAAGACATATGAAGATGTTAATATAGCAGTTGGTAAGGTATTAAAAAACAAAGAGGTTAAATGTTCTCACCCAGGGGCAACTTTGAAGAGAGGTATCTGAGTTCCGGTAGAGTCACTGGAGGATGAGTGAGAGGTTCCCTGATAATTTGAGTCGGAAAGATTAAGTGGTTGACGGATAAGACCCGCCTTGGGAAAGGAGAGGATCAAATTCTGCGGCACCTCTTTTCGGCGTTTGCGAGGGGCCGGTGTATTGGGTAAGCCGGCATGAAGGTCTCCCCCTCCGCTGTTCCGGGTTGTACGCCGAGCTTCATGCTGTTGTTTCTTCAAAATGAAGTTTGGATCCAAGTAAGCTAAAGGGTGAGAAAACCATACTTTCCGGGTCACGTGCCGAATTTTCTGTCTTTGCAAAGGCTCTGAGTCGGAGGAAATAATAGTTACCTCTACGGCATCTGCCTAGCTGGTCTCCGCGTCATCCTGAGAGGGGTCAGTGTTAATAAGATGTACAAAAAAGGAGACAAGGGAGTCAAGTTCTACCTCCGATTCATCATCCAGAGTAAATGGATTTGTTGCATCTACTTTCTTCTTGGCGGGTTTCTTGGAAGCTTTGGTCTTTCCCCTAGCCTTTTTGGCCGGCTTATCTTGAAGCTTCTTATTCCAAAAGGGAGAGCTGGCCTAAAGAAAGCAAGATAATAAGGCAAGTGCAGCATATCAGAGTAATGAATAAAGTAAAAAGGGCTTCAATTACTTACATCTGGAGCCGGGTTAAGAGTATAGAAGGGGCTCAGCCCCGTTTTGCTACAGTCTTCTAGAGTTTCTCCAAGTAAAGACTTGGTCATTTCGTTGATGTCCTTCTCTTCAATGGGTGTTGAGTTGTACCGCAAGGGGTCATTCACATCACCTGTGTATGTGCACATTAAGCCGGGGCGGCGGCTTCAAGGCATGATTCTCCAGCTAACCCAGCATCAGACCAGGTCAATACCGGTTAAGCCGTTTGCCATCAAGGCTCTTATCTTAGTAAAAGTGGGTCCATATTTGGCTCGTTCGGCAGAGCTGATCCGGTCTGGAAGTGGGTGCCTGGGGTTGAGCCGGTGAATACGGAAACCCGGCAGAGGATTTTCACCCGCCGGAGAGGTGTCTTGGCAATAAAACCAAGTCTGGTTCCAGTCTTTGGGGTGACTGGGAGATGCAGCTGCAGGAAAGATGGCGTCTCTTCGCCTCTGGATAGAAATTCCACCAAGTTCAAGGCTCGGCCTGTCTGTCATCTCTGTTTGGCGGTTCAAGTAGTAATACTCTCTGAAGAGGTCAACGCTGGGCTCCTCTTGAAGATATACTTCACAAAAGAGTTGAAAATTGCAAATATTGGAAACTGAATTGGGTCTGATGTCTTGAGGGTGAAGCTGATAGAAATTCAGGACGTCACGGAAGAATTTTGAGCCGGGCGGTTAGAAGCCTTGGAGCATATGATCAGAGAAAACTATAACTTCTCCTTCCTTTGGTTGAGGTGGGACCTCAGCCCCTGGAACCCACCATTGGATGACATCCTTAGGTGGTAAAACGCCCATGGCAACAAACTCTTGGAGAGTCTGCTCTGTGACCTTGGAAACGACCCAGTCGCAGGAGGTGACGGTCTTAGTCATTTTGATCAGGTGAAAACCTAGAAAGGAGATCATGGCGGGTCAAATTGGTGATGATAAGCCACCCGATGGTTGAACAAAGTAAAGTTATTATTGGTTAAATGCAAGGATTGGTAAGCTGCTTAATGGTTGCAGAAAAGAAAATTGTATGGTTAAACTGGCGAGGTACGAGCCGGATAATGTCAAGCCTGGGTAAGTACTGGCGGTTTAAACAGCTTATTTGGCGAGTTACAAAGTGTTATTTGAGCCGCCCGTACAACGGTGGTCGAGCCGATGGTCACAAGATCTGGGGATTGGATAAATTTTCACTGAGTGCTAAACAAACAGGTTTCACAGATTCTGCCTATAATTTCGGATCTACGGCCGTTACGGAAACAGGAGAAAATTACTAGCCCTCAAAACAAGGGATGAACCACAAGTGTGGGGAATGAATCTCAACAGCAGCAAGTGGATCGGTATTTGATGGCGGATATTAAATGGGAGTAAGGCGTGACTTTAGAGTCGCGTTTCGGTCCTACTAAGGTGGTGTGGTCGATGAACTATAGACAACGGTGATGAACGCCGACGAACACCGAAGAACGGCAGAAACCCTAATGCAGATATGAGGAAAAAGGAGATGGGTACCTGGAGATGCTGATGAACAGCGGAGGGGCGCCGCCGTTTTCTGGTCAAGGTCAGGCTGATGCAGCGGCCAAGGTTGATGCAGTTGACGGGGACGGCGGAGCTCTGGAGGCGTCGGTCGTCGCGAGGAAGAAGAAGCGGCAGAGGTAGGGGTAAAAATGAAAAAGAAGGCCCCCTGTCCCTATTTATAAGGAGATGATAAGATGGCATGCGCGGGGATCGAGGAGGTAAAATTATTATGCTAAGCAATGCAAGCGCCTTGATTTTCGGGAAGCCTATTAAAGATAAGGATCCGTTGAAGGTATGCTGGGTCTTGTGCGGAATTAATGCACATGACATCATGGCGGGTTATGATGTTTCTGTTTACATGATGTCATGGCGGGTTATGGTGATCTGCATAAGATATTAGCATCGGTACGGATTGTTAAATAAAGAAGTGAAGATTGATATGAACAAGTTCAAATCAACCTGGGGCCTAATGTTGGGGATATAACTCCGAGGTGTGACCCGCCCAGGTGGGGCCGGGTTACACCGTTGATGACTTATAGTAAAGAAGGCCCAAGAGGTCCAAGAAGACATAAGGATGGTGGTTCATAAAGCAAGATTATTGGAGGCCCAAGACCCGGAGGTGATTCAAGACCCGAAGGTGTGAGCTGTTCAAAGTTAACTTGCTCTGTAAGGCATGTTTGGTTAGAAATTGAGCCGGTCACGTTGTGTGAGCCGGCCGGGACTTTGTAACCCGCCGGACATCGACCATTGTATAAAGGCGAGACCTGGCGGCGGGTTAAGTCAAGAAACAACAAGTCAAGAACTAGGTCAAGCGTATTCATTCCCTTGTAATCGAAACTCAAGCAATACAACTAGAAGTAGAACGTAGGCTTTTACCTCATTTCGAGGGGCCGAACCTGGTAAATCCTTTGTGTCCTTTGTCCCGTTCAACCCCTTCAAGCTAACCTAGTTGCGATGGCTCCACACCTAAGTCCCTTCACTATGGCATCTGCCATGTTAAATCCACGACACCCATTGTCGGCTCGGTTTTCACTGGCAACTATGTCTACCTGACTCACAGCCGGGACTTGATTACGGATCTCGAGATCCAACCACCCAGCCTCAGGCCGACCACCTCCGACGAGGAGATGGCCATGATGTCGCTTGAAACTGCGTCGTTCCCCAAAGAGGAAGGGATGATGTAGTACAACTACGGTAGGTATTTCCCTCAGTTGTGAAAACAAGGTATCAATCCAGTAGGAGAACCAAGCAACACTAGGTAAACGGTACCTGCACACAAAGAACAAATACTTGCAACCCGACAGGTAAGAGGGGTTGTCAATCCCTCCACGGTAAAAAGATAGATAAATTTGTGGTAGATTGAATAAATAGCTCTCGATAAAACGCAAAATAAAATAAGTAATGAGAAAGTGCAGCAAGGTATTTTTGGGTTTTTGGAATTATAGATCTGAAAATAAAAGTGAATAAAAAATAGATCTCAAAGCAAATATGATAAAGAATAGACCCGGGGGTCGTAGATTTCACTAGTGGCTTCTCTCGAGAAATAGCACACGGTGGGTAAAAAAATTATTGTTCGGTAATTGATAGAAGAATGAATAATTATGACTATATCCAAGGCAATGATCAATATATAGGCATCACATCCAAGATTAGTATACCGACTCCTGCCTGCATCTACTGCTATTACTCCACACATCGACCGCTATCCAGCATGCATCTAGTGTATTAAGTTCATGGAGAAACGGAGTAATGCAATAAGAACGATGACATGATGTAGATGAGATCTATTCATATAGTAATAGCCCCCATCTTGTTATCCTTAATAACAACGATACATGCGTGGCTTGCTGCCCCTTCTATCACTGGGAAAGAAGACCGCAAGATCGAACCCATCACAAAGCAGCTCTTCCCATGGCAAGAAAAATCGATCTAGTTGGCCTACTAAACCAAAGATTCGAAGAAGAAATACGAGGCTATAAATAATCATGCATATAAGAGATCAAAGAAGACTTAAATAATATTCATGGATATAGATCTGATCATAAACTCAAAGTTCATCGGATCCCAATAAACACACCGCAAAAAGAGTTACATCAAATAGATCTCCAAGAGACCATTGTATTGAGAATCAAAAAAGAGAGAAAAAGCCATCTAGCTACTGCCTACGGACCCTTAGGTCTATGGTGAACTACTCACGCATCATCGGAGAGGCACAAATGAGGATGATGAACCCCTCCGTGATGGTGTCTAGATTGGATCACGTGGTTCTGGAACTTGCGTGGGTGGAATTGTGTTTCATCGACTCCCCTAGGGTTTCTGGAATATTTGGGAATTTATAGGACGAAGAGGCGGTGCGGGAGGTCCCCGAGGTGGGCACAACCCACCTGGGCGCGCCTGGGCCTCCTGGCGTGCCCAGGTGTCTTGTGCTCACCTCGGACCTCCTCTCTGGTACTTCTTTGGCCCACTGGGTGTCTTCTGGTCCAGAAAAAATCTCCAAAAAGTTTCGCTGCATTTGGACGCCGTTTGGTACTGATATTCTGCGAAGTAAAAAACAAGCAAAAAACAACAACTGGCACTAGGCACTATGTCAATAGGTTAGTCCCAAAAAATGATATAAAGTTGCTATAAAATGATTGGAAAACATCCAAGAATTATAATATAATAGTATGGAACAAGCAAAAATTATAGATACGTTGGAGACATATCAGCATCCCCAAGCTTAATTCCTACTCGTCCTCGAGTAGGTAAATGATAAAAACAGAATTTTTGATGTGGAATGCTGCCTAACATGTTCATCACATATTCTTTTCTTTTGTAGCATGGACATTTGGACTTTTATATGGTTCAAAGAAATAGTCTAGTTTTGGCATGAAAATTTCAATACTCAAGCATATCAACAAGCAACCATGTCTTTCAAAATATCAACACTAAAGAAAGTTATTCCTAGCCCATCATGCTCAATCATTGATCCATTCATGAAACACACTCGCATATTAGCAACATCGAATGCTCAAGTATGATCATAGTGCTACCTAGTTGGTGCTTTATAAGAGAAAACGGAGAATCAAATAAAAATAAAAATTGCATAAAGTAAGTAGATAGGCCCTTCGCAGAGGGAAGTAGGGATTTGTAGAGGTGCCATAGCTCACAGCTTAAATTGAGAGATAATTTTTTTGAGAGGCATTCTTTTCCCGTCAACGAAAACGACCGAGTAATTCCCAACACTTTCCATGCTAGATATATCATAGGTGGTTCCCAAACATAAAATAAATTTTATTCCTTTTTCCACCATACTTTCACACTCCATGGCTAGCCGTATCCACGGGTACCGTCCATACCAACACTTTCAAGGAATTTATTATTTGTCAATATAAAGTAAATGTCTTTTTCATTTTGGGACTGGGCATCCCTTTTACCGCCGTACTCTCGTGCAATGACAGGTGAATAAACACTCTTCTTGAGAATAACACATCTAGCATGGAAAATATTGGCCACCCCCTGCCTCTTCATGAGCGGTACGAGCACACAAAAAAGGAAATTCATTTTGAAAATTAGAGATGGCACATAAAAATTTACTTAGAACGGCACGAAAATACCGCATATTGGTAGGTATGATGGACTCATATGGCAAAACTGGGTTTAAAGATTTCGGATGCACAAGTAGTATTTCTACTTAGTACAAGTGGAGGCTAGCAAAAAGATTGAGAAGCAACCAACCAAGAAATGAAAAATCACATAAGCGAGCATTAAGCATAACCAACACCGAATAATGCACCACAAGTAGGATGTAATTTCATTGCACAACTATTGACTTTCATGCTTGCATAGGGAATCACAAACCTTAACACCAATATTCTTACTAAAGCATAATTACTCACCAACATGACTCACATATCAGTATCATCATATCTCAAAACTATTACAAAGAATCAAGTTTATTTTGTCCAATGATCTTCATGAAAGTTTGTATTATATCCCTCTTGAATATCTATCACTTTGGGACTAGTTTCATATATTGCAATTGCTTTTGACAAGCTCAAATAAATCTAAGTGAAGAACATGAGCATAAAATTTTTCGTCTCTCAAAATAATATAAGTGAAGCATGAGAGAATTTCTTCAAAAATTTACTAACTCTCAAATAAATCTAAGTGAATCATGAGAGTATTTCTTCAAAAATATTAAATCACACCGTGCTCAAAAAGATATAAGTGAAGCACTAGAGCAATTCCATAGCTTAAAAAATTTAAGTGAAGCATAAAGAGCAATTCTACCAAATCATAGCATAATTTTGGCTCTCTCAAATAGGTGTGTCAAGCAAGGATACTTGTGACAAAATAAAAAGCAAAACAAGCAAAGACTCATATAATACAAGACGCTCCAAGCAAAACTCATGATATGTGACGAATAAAAATATAGCTTCAAGTAAAATACCGATGGTCGTTAGAAAAAAGAGGGGATGCCTTCTGGGGCATCCCCAAGCTTAGTTGCTTGCTTCTCCTTGAATATTAACTTGGGGTGCCATGGGGCATCTCCAAGCTTAGGCTCTTTTCACTCCTTATTCCTTCATCCATCGCAATCTCACCCTAAACTTGAAAACTTCAATCACACAAAACTTAACAAAACATTAGTGAGATCCGTTAGTATAAGAAAACCAATCTTTACTTTAAGTACTATTGCAAACCCATTCAAATTTTGTTATTGCATTATATCTACTGTATTCTAACTTTACCATGGCTTATACACCCCGATACAATCCATAGATTCATCAAAATAAGCACACAATGCAAAGAAAACAGAATCTATCAAAAACAGAACAGTCTCTAAAGATGCGAATTTTTGTTGTAATTATGTAAGTCCAAAACTTTTAAAAAAATATGAAAACATAGGTAATTTGTATATCAATCTTGTGTAAAAAATTCTGAATTTTTCGTCACATATGTGATTTTACAAAATTCTTCTACTGGACGCAAAAGTTTCTGTTTTTCAACAAGATCAAATCAACTATCACCCAACATGATCCCAAAGGCTTTACTTGGCACAAACACTAACTAAAAGAAAAAAAAACACAATCATAACAGTAGCATAATTTTGAAAACACTCATGAACAGAAATAAGAAGGCAAAAATAAATTTTATTCATTGGGTTGCCTCCCAACAAGCGCTATCGTTTTATGCCCCTAGCTAGGCATAATGCATAGATTCAAGTATTGTCATCTTTAGTTTTTGATCCATCGGATGCCCTTATGATTGATTCATATGGTGGATTAATTCTTGTTCTAGGGAAGTGTTCCATACCCTTTCTTAGTGTAAATTAAAATTTAATATTGCCTTCTTTCATATCAATCACGGCACCAATGGTGCGTAAAAACGGTCTACCAAGTATAATTGGACAAGACGGATTGCAATCAATATCAAGAACAATAAAATATAAGGGCACATAATTTATATTTGAAGAATAAGAACATTATTAATTCTTCCCAAAGGCTTTTTAATAGTGGAATCCGCCAAGTGCAAATTAAGAGAACATTCTTCAATATCGGTAAGACCAAGCACATCAGATAAAGATTTCGGAATTGTGGAAACACTAGCACCCAAATCACATAAAACAAAACACTCATAATCTTTAATCTTGACTTTAATGGTAGGTTCCCATTCATCATGTAATTTTCTAGGAATTGAAATCTCTAACTCCAATTTTTCTTCCAAAGCTTTCATCATGGCATGTACGATATGTTTAGTAAAAGCTTTATTTTGTTCATAAGCATCGGGTGAATTTATCATGGATTGCAACAAATAAATACATTCAATCAAAGAGCAATTATCATAATTAAAGTCTTTGTAATCCAAAAGAGTGGGCACATCACTAGTTAAAGTTTTGACCTCTCCAAACCCACTTTTATCAATTTTTTTCATCAAGATTTTCACCCTCCGAATTATCGGGACGCCCTCTAGCTAAAGTTGACTCTTCTTCAGTCCCTTTATCATCAATTTTAATTTTACTAAACAAGGAACCAATAGAAGAAACACCAATCACTTTAAGACCTTCATCATTTTTATGAAAGCAATCACTAGAAAACGCCCTTTCTAAAAATTCTCTTTTAGCTCTGAGCATAGCAGTTCTTTTCTTACTTTCATCCATAGAAACATATAAAGCTTTAATTGATTCCTAAACCTTGGGTGAAAAAATTTTCAAATTGAGATTTTCTAGATCATGAGAAATTCGATCAATACTCCTAGACATATCATCAATCTTATTCAACTTTTCTTCTATCGTAGTATTGAAAAAAATTTGAGCATTGATAAATTATTTAATATTACAGTCAAGATCAGAGGGGTTTCTATTATTATTGTAAGAAGAACTACCATAGGAATTACCATAATTATTAGTGGAATTTCCAGGAAAAGGCCTAGGATTAAAATTACCTCTATAAGCATTGTTATTAAAATTGTTTCGCGAGACAAAATTCACATCTACGAGATCACTATTTTGCTCAATCAAAGTAGACAAAGGCACATCATTAAGATCAATAGGAGCACTTTTATTAGCAACCAATTTCGTAAGAGCATTAACTTTTTCACTCAACGTACTGATTTCTTCAACCGAATAAGCTTTTTACTAATAGGTGCTCTTTCAGTATGCCATTGTGAATAATTTGCGACGATATTATCTAGCAATTTAGTAGCTTCACCCAAAGTAATTTCCATAAAAGTACCACCCATGGCAGAATCTAAAAGATTTCTCGAAACAAAATTCAATCCCGCATAAATTTTTTGTATAATCATCCAAAGAATTAAACCATGAGTAGGACAATTTATTAGCATCAACTTCATTCTTTCCCAAGATTGTGCAACATTTTCATGCTCAAGTTGCTTAAAATTCATGATTTGAGTTCTAAGGGAAATAATTTTTACGGGCGGAAAATACTTAGTAATAAAAGCATCTTTGCACTTATCCCAAGAATCGATACTATTGCGAGGCAAAGAAGAAAACCAAATTTTTGTATGATCCCTCAAAGAGAAAGGAAATAATTTCAACTTCACGATATCATTATCCACATCTTTGTTCTTTTGAATATCACAAGATTCTGCACTAGTGGCGGGAGGAGCAATCGGAGTGCTAATAAAATCATTGTTATTGGTATTGGAAAAATCACACAACTTGGTGTTTTCTTAAGTCATCGTGACAACGCAAACAAGATTGCAAACAAAAAATAGATCGAACGAGAAAAAGGTGAACGAAAAAGAGGGCGAATAAAATGGCAAATTTTTGTGAAGTGGGGGAGATGAAAATGAGAGGCAAATGGCAAATAATGTAAATTGCAAGGAGATGAGATTTGTGATTAGGAACCTGATAGATGGTGATGATGTCTCCTCGGCAACGGCTCCAGAAATTCCTTTTGATGTCACTTGAAAATGCGTCGGTATTTCCCATAAGAGGAAGGGATGATGCAGTACAACTACGGTAGGTATTTCCCTCAGTTGTGAAACCAAGGTATCAATCCAGTAGGGGAACCAAGCAACACTATGTAAACAGTACCTACACACAAAGAACTAATACTTGCAACCCAACGCGTAAGAGGGGTTGTCAATCCCTCCACGGTAAAATGATAGATAAATTTGTGGTAGATTGGATAAATAGCTCTCGATAAAACGCGAAATAAAATAAGTAATAAAAAGGTGCAGCAAGGTATTTTTGGGTTTTTGGAATAATATATCTGAAAATAAAGGTGAATAAAAATAGATCTCAAAGCAAATATGATAAAGAATAGACCCGGGGGCCATAGATTTCACTAGTGGCTTCTCTCGAGAAATAGCACACGGTGGATAAACAAATTACCGTTGGGCAATTGATAGAAGATCGAATAATTATGACGATATCCAAGGCAATGATCAATATATAGGCATCACGTCCAAGATTAGTAGACCGACTCCTGCCTGCATCTACTACTATTACTCCACACATCGACCGCTATTCAGCATGCACCTAGTGTATTTAGTTCATGGAGAAACGGAATAATGCAATAAGAACGATGACATGATGTAGACGAGATCTATTCATGTACAAATAGACCCCATCTTGTTATCCTTAATAGCAACAATACATGCGTGTCTTACTGCCCCTTCTGGCACTGGGAAAGAACACCGCAAGATCGAACCCATCACAAAGCACCTCTTCCCATGGCAAGAAAAATCGATCTAGTTGGCCTAACTAAACCAAAGATTTGAAGAAGAAATATGAGTCTATAAATAATCATGCATATAAGAGATCAAAGAAGACTCAAATAATATTCATGGATATAGATCTGATCATAAACTCAAAGTTCATCGGATCCCAACAAACACACGCAAAAAGAGTTACATCAAATAGATCTCCAAGAGACCATTGTATTGAGAATCAAAAAGAGAGAAGAAGCCGTCAAGCTACTGCCTACGGACCCTTAGGTCTATGGTGAACTACTCACGCATCATCGAAGAGGCACCAATGAGGATGATGAACCCCTCCGTGATGGTGTCTAGATTGGATCTCGTGGTTCTGGAACTTGCGGCAGCTGGAATTGTGTTTCGTCGACTCCCCTATTGTTTCTGGAATATTTGGGAATTTATAGGGCGAAGAGCCGGTGCGGGAGGTCCCAGAGGTGGACACAAGCCACCTGGACACGCCTGGGCCTCCTGGCGCGCCCAGGTGTCTTGTGCTCACCTCGAGCCTCCTCTCTAGTACTTCTTTGGCCCACTGGGTGCCTTCTGGTCCAGAAAAAATCTCCAAAACGTTTCGCTGCATTTGGACTCCATTTGGTACTGATATTCTGCAAAGTTAAAAAACAAGAAAAAAACAGCAACTGGCACTGGGCAATATGTCAATAGGTTAGTCCCAAAAAATGATATAAAGTTGCTATAAAATGATTGTAAAACATCCAAGAATGATAATATAACAGCATGGAACAAGCAAAAATTATAGATACGTTGGAGATGTATCAGACCACTATGACGCCCCCGACTTAATCGTGCACTAATCATACACGCAAATGTGCACGATCAAGATCCGAGACTCACGGAAAGATATCACAACACAACTCTAGACACAAATAAAATAATACAAGCTTTATATTACAAGCCAAGGGCCTCGAGGGCTCGAATACACAAGAGTCAGCGGAAGCAACAATATCTGAGTATAGACATAAATAAACAAGTCAGCCTTAAGAAGGCTGAGCAAAACAACAACATCTAGATCGAAAAGGCGCAGGCCTCTTGCCTGGGAGCCTCCTAACTACTCCTAGTCATCGGTGGTCTCCACGTAGTAGTAGGCTCCGTCGGTGTAGTAGTACTCATCGGCGGGATAAGTTGGCTCCCGGTCTCCGTTATCTGATCGCAGCAATCGGGAAGAGGAAAAAATAGGTAGCAAAGCAACCGTGAGTACTCATCCAAAGTACTCCCAAGACTTACATCAGATCTATACTAAGTATGCATCGCTATCAAAGGAATGGGGCTATATCTTTGGACTAGACTACAGAAATGCCAGAATAGCAGGGAAGGCCTAGCCTATCGAAGATTAGCATCTTGCAGCGTCTTGTAGCATTAGAAAGTGCAGATTAGCGTAACATAAAGTAGTAAGTATGTAGTAGCAACACCTAGAGATCCTTTCTCCTCTCCCTGCGAGAAAGCGATCCCGGAGCCATCATATCCACTTAGTGTCACAATTATCTAGTTCTAGTTCTAATAGATCGGGATACAACTCTGAGCGTCCGTTACCATGGACACGGCTATTCGAATAGATATACTTCCCTGCAGGGGTGCACCAACTTACCCAACATGCTCGATTAACTCCGGCTGAACACACTTTTCTGGGTCATGCCCGGCCTTGGCTGATCGACATACCGTAGTCATCCTAAATGCCGGTCTACATCCTAAATGCGAGGTCATGGGCCAATCGTCCTTTGCAATCCTGCACATTGCGAAAGCGGCCTGGAGCAGACCCATCCCCTAATACAAGCGCAGGTGGTTCCCGTCCAACCGGGTGCGCGCCATTAAACCGCTGATGTCTGAGAGATTTCAGAAGAATCATATGACACTGAGTGCCCATACTTATTCCCACGTGGTGGTTAGTGCGAAAAGGCCAGAGGCCTATTCAGATCATATATCCAAACCTGTTAGTGTCTTGGGAGCACGTGGAGACTATCAGTGATCCATGATCGATGGTCCCATCGCCCCGTCTCGCGGACTTACGGCAAGGGCCAAGACTGCCCAGCTGTGTCGCATAATTATCTCGCGGGTACCCTCACGATTAACCTGACTTCAACATCTCTCACGGGTACCCCTCGGAGTCGACCGGACTTCAACAAGGTTCTGAGGTAAAGTAAAGGTAACCGTGTGTCCATAACATCAAGGGGGAAATACGAGGAATCACCCTCGATGGATTCCTACTCGATGTAACAGTCATGGTGAACTTGGAGGAATCACCCTCGAAGGGTTCACACTTGAGGTGTTGCACGACAGAGTCATCACCGGGAGTGGAGAAGGAGGAATCACCCTCCGTAATCCATGATCGATTAGCTAAACTACACAGATATCATCATGAGTGCGTTTCGATGTATCATCCTCGGCACTTGGTAGTAACTCTGCAAAGTCGTACAACTAAGGGGGTGTGCGGTGATGTGTCGGTCTCTGCACCTCGATCACGTTGATCAAGTCGTCCGGTAATAAAGCGGGGGAAACAGGGACAAGGTGAGGGGGTCACTGATGGATCACTAACCAACCTATACTAAGCATATAGGATACAGGTAAAGTAAGAACAACAGGTTACAAAACCAGGATATCCATCGGATTAGGAGTTATCGAACAATAGTAGCAAAATCTAATGCAAGCATGAGAGAGAAGGAATTGGCGATATAGGAATGATCAAGGGGATTTTGCTTGCCTGGAAGCTCTGCTGAAAGGGGCTGGTCTTCAGGAGTGTAGTCGAACTCAGGAGCAGCGTCGGTCTCGGTGTCTACCGAAGAGAAGATGGGGAAGAAACAGTAAATATAAAGCAAACAAATGCATCGTGATGCATGCCAAAGCAATATTTTGTGCTAAGGGTGATCTAACGCAGTGCTACACGTTAGTTTCATCCGAGTTGAGGTTTATTTTATATGAATTTCTAAAGTTTTAAGTATTTTCTAAAATTATTATTAATCTGAAATTAAAATGGAAAATGGTAGGTGCACACACAGAGTGTAAATAATTGACCTGTTGACGAGTCAACTGGGTCCGAGGGGGCCCACCTATCATCGATTAGGGTAGCCCAGTCAGCAGTTTGACTCGGTCAACTGGGCCCAGGGGGACCCACATGTCAGTGACTATTAAAGTTAACAGTGTGTTAGTTTAATTTAATTAGGCTTAATTAGCAGGTGGGGCCTACACGTCGGTGAGATATTTATCTAACATAGTTAATTAGCAGGATGGAACCCAGTGTCAGTGGGTGTTTACTGGCGGCTGTTAGTGGCTAATGACGCTGCCACGTCGGCCTCGCTGGAGTTGGCTGATACGTCCATTTTGCATCATGTTTACATACTGTTATTTATAATGTTTTTATGCATAATAATGCTTTTGGGAGTAATTCTAATGCCTTTTCTCTCATAATTTGCAAGGCTTACACAAAGAGGGAGAATACCAGCAGCTGGAATTCTGGACCAGAAAAAGCACGTCAGAGCTACCTATTCTGCACAACTCGAAATAAGTTGAAACTTCACGAAGATTTTTTATGGATTATTTAAGAATTATTGGAGCAAGTAACTACCAGAGGGGGCCCATCAGGTGGGCACAACCCACCTGGGCGCGCCAGGCCTCCCAGGCGCGCCCTGGTGGGTTGTGCCCTCCTCGGCCCACCTTCGTTGCCCCTCTTCTAGTATATAAGTCATTTTGACCTAGAAAAATAAGGAGAGGACTTTCGGGACGAAGCGCCGCCGTCTCGAGGCGGAACTTGGGCAGGAGCACTTTTGCCCTCCGGCGGAGCGATTCTACCAGGGGAACTTCTCTCCCGGAGGGGGAAATCATCGTCATCGTCATCACCCACAACTCTCCCATCTTTGGGAGGGCCATCTCCATCAACATCTTCAATAGCACCATCTCCTCTCAAACCCTAGTTCATCTCTTGTGTTCAATCTTTGTACCGGAACCTTAGATTGGTGCTTGTGGGTGACTAGCAGTGTTGATTACATCTTGTAGTTGATTACTATATGGTTTATTTGGTGGAAGATTATATGTTCAGATCCATTATGCTAGTTAATACCCCTCTGATCTTGAGCATGATTATTATTTGTGAGTAGTTACTTTTGTTCTTGAGGTCACGGGAGAAGTCATGTTGCAAGTAATCATGTGAACTTGATATGTGTTCGATATTTTGATGATATGTATGTTGTGATTCCCTTAGTGGTGTCATGTGAACGTCGACTACATGGCACTTCACCATATTTGGGCCTAAGGGAATGCATTGTGGAGTAGTAATTAGATGATGGGTTGCGAGAGTGACAGAAGCTTAAACCCTAGTTTATGCGCTACTTCGTAAGGGACTGATTTGGACCAAAAGTTTAATGCTATGGTCAGATTTTATCTTAATACTTTTCTCGTAGTTGCGGATGCTTGCGAGGGCGTTAATCATAAGTAGGAGGTTTGTTTAAGTAAGAACAACACCTAAGCATCGGTCCACCCACATATCAAATTATCAAAATGGCGAACACAAATCAAACCAACATGATGAAAGTGATATGATGAAATTTCCGTGTACCCTCAAGAACACTTTGCTTATCATAAGAGACCGTTTTGATTTGTCCTTTGCCAAAAAAGGATTGGGCTACCTTGCTGCACTTTATTTACCGTTACTATTATTTTCTCGTTACAAATTATCTTGCTATCAAACTATTGGTTACCTACAATTTCAGTGCTTGCAGAGAATACCTTGCTGAAAACCACTTATCATTTCCTTCTACTCCTCGTTGGGTTTGACACTCTTACTTATCGAAAGGACTACGATTGATCCCCTATACTTGTGGGTCATCATTGGCCGCCGCAACCATCCCACGCAGTGGAGGGCCTCGGAATTCACCGTCCGGCGATGGTTCGAGCCGCGGGATTGGGTGTTCGAGAGCTGAAGCTCGCGTGCATCAGTGGGAGGTAGCAGGGGACGCCGGGGTGGTCTGGTTCATCAACGACGATGACATGAGCGGCGACCGGAAGGAGGAGGGCACGGGCGCGAGCCCATGGAACTCTAGCGACCTGGCTAAGGGGGTCGATGGCCTCCTGAGGGCCAGGAGCACGATGTCGTGCTCGGTATCGTCGGGCGTGAGCCCTGGCCATGGCAGCGACAAGTGCGGCGGCGCCGGAGCTACGGGTGTGACGGCAAGCGTGCTCGACCTCGAATCTGAGCTCGGGAGAAGGCGGGGAGGTAGGCGGGGAGGTAGGCGGTGCTCACACTGGTAAAGTGAGGCGCTCGGGGAAGGCGAGGGAGCGGCGGTGGTGGCAGATCGAGCGGCGGAGCTCCGGTGGCCGCAGTTGGGGAAGACGGCGAGGGCGACGTTGCAGTGCAGCTCCGGTCGATTTGATGCTCGCGGTCGATGAAGCCGACGGAGGCGGACCTCCCGTACACCAACTGGCGGTGCAGGACGGCCAGTGGCCACGCAGGCGGCGATGGCGCAGCGAGGGCAGTGTTAGGGCGCCGATGAAGGGTAGGGGGCGAGCGAAAGAGAGAGAAAGAGCGCTAGCATTTGGTCGGGGGCTTGGGATGGCCTCCTTATCCTCTCCAGGGCTATAGGGACGGCGTCTTGGCGTCTATCGAGCGGCAGCATCGGGCGCGGGTGCGTGCGCGGCCGACAGCGAGGCGTAGGTAGGGGATGACCTCCTAGTGGGCTGGGTTGTGCACTGTGCACTCGCAGCCCACTAGCACCGTAGGCCTTTTGCCTTTTCTTTTTTTACTTCTTTTCTCTGTTTCATTTTTAACTCACTGTTTTGCATTTGATTTTCATACTAGATGATTTTTGTTGAATATGAAATTTGTCACATAAATTCTAGGGAATGTGAAGATCTAGCACAACAAGTTTCAATTTATTTTTTATATTGTAAATCATTGTTTTAAATTAAATTGGTTTTAATAAATGTTGTTGGTCCACTGTTAATTAAGTTAGGGGAATTTTAATAATTCAGATAATGTTGGTTTATTCATGACAATTATTTAATGAATATTTGCAACCCCACCAACATTTTTATTTTACCTTTTGAAATTTTTAATTATTTGGCTTGCATCTGAATTTGAATTGGCTTTTTATCAAGGGTCAATTTGGCTTAGTAATTCTTGATGACATGGCACCATTAGTGTGAGGTCACTGTAGCATGACACTGGGGGTGTTACAAATCTCCTCCACTACAAGAAATCTCGTCCCAAGATTTAGGAGGTGGAATTAAGGGGAAGGAATTGGTTATGAAATTCTAACGAGTTTCTCGTTCTTGGTTGCTCTTCTCGAAGAAGTTGACCCCTTTCATTGATGCCTTCCTTTCTCTGCTTCAGGTCATTATGATGAAGCCGTCATCCTTTCTTCGGGAACTCCATCGTACTTACAAAAGGATATGGGGGAAAACTATAAGGACGGATGTCTGCAAGGAACTATTTTCGGTAGTTATCTCAGGGAATAAGGCACAAGGTATCTCTCGAGTTGAAACTTGGGGAAATCGTCGAGAGCAATATAAGATGGTACAAAAAGTTTCAAACGGTTAAGCAATTGTTCGATGCCTGAAACAGAGTGGGAAAGGGATCTAGAGCAATAGGAATAATATTGCATCAGATACCAAAATAGATCTTTAGGAAGGTGGCTCGTGAATTACCTACGAAGCCAAGCGCAAGGAATAACTTTGGAAACAGAGATGTACAGGAGAGTCAGGTTTCGATCCTGTGGAGCTGTGGTGAGTGTGGTTTAAGAGTCAAGAGGATTTTGCACGACCACGACAGCAAGGCATGTCAGAGGAAAGTTTGTCAGCTATGTTGGCAACCACGTTGGTACCAAGGGCGGGGGACGAAGAGAACCATTTTCCTGCTCGCAGTGCGAGGCGGACCATTTTCCTGCTCGCAGTGGGAGTATATCCTTCCCATCCATGACAGGACAACAAGTAGATAACCAATTAGGTAAAGGGGCGAGGGAATTCATGATGTTACCCATACAATGGTGTTTGGATAATCGATCAAGAAACATTTAGCATTGCGCTTCCAATGTTCTTGTTGATGATCGGAGTACCACAGTCATGCTTCAAGGTAGCAATGATATGGTGTTTCGAGTAAAGGTTGGAGTTTGGATACACAAAGGATCCATCAGGAATAATGTCTAGAATAAGTTTTACAATTTCCTCGTGGAAGAATGGCTAATCTTGCTGAATAAGATGCTATATCAATAGGTCCTCTGGCTAGGCGTGCTAGTCATGACATCATCTTACTGGGTTACCTAAAGACTAATGTTATAATTCTTGGAAAATGTTCCAACCATCATATCTGCCTGAGATTCAGATATGATTGCTGTCAGGATACCTCAGACTCAGGATACCTGAGAAGAAAAGGGTGCAACACAAATTGATGAGATGACATTGCAAGATTCTCGGGAAATGAACTATGGAAGCAAGTTCCGAAACATGAGTTGGATTGCAAGGTACACATGAGCACACTGCCCAAGACAATCGTGACCACATGGAAGTCTTACAGCAAACAGGCAACCGAGTTCTGGTTAGGAACCATCATCGAGGATATCAAAGTCCATGTGTAAGTCTGGATTAGCTCTTACGAATGAACTCCTTTTCCTCGAACAAATCAATCAGTGGCTTGGTGTGCTAGGAAATACATATGGCGTGAAGGTAGCAAATCTATCAAACCATACAATACTTCGCACATGCATGAATGAATTGGGATGATCCCAGAGAAAACAATATAAACTTTTCTCATATTCACGGCGGCAACTTGCATCAAAGGCACGCGAACTTAGAGAATACACTTCTTTCATAAAACATATACTTCATGATCTAGGCACAAAGATAATGCTTTCAAAAGTTTCCAAGCATTGGTCAGACCAAATGATATAATGATGTAAGCTCGAGGAGGACACCCAGAATTAATCATTGATCGAAAAGTGCACCCAAAATATGGACTAAGTAGCACGATCAATGTTAGGATGATGAGCCAATAACCAACAAAAAAAATGAAACTATCGTTCATAACTTACAAGCAATAGGGTTGCTAGAAGTTTTGAATTTACACATCACAGTCCTTTTATGGGTATTCTTGTTAGAAACAACACGGGGACCAAGAAAAGAATGGTGATGGCAATAAGCATCACTGTATCAAGAATTCATAGAGCTGGTGCCATACTCATGTCATTCTTGACAGAAAGATGATAATACTCCAAGGTAGAACATAGCATAAGCTGAATAGCAAGGAGCTCCATAAAATGAACAAGTTTGTGTTGGAAAGAAGGTAAGGATGCTGTCGATGATAAGACAAATCATCGAGGGGCAAGGATGGTATTTCCCATCATGAATTTAATTGTCATTTCAGAACATGTCAAAATTTTGACGATGACCACGACACATTTTGCCGAGAGGTTTCAAGAGGATGCAATTGAACAACAACGACATTAATTAAAGGAATGACAAGGTGGAAAGTTATGGGAACTACAGATAAGATGCAACCTTAGAATCATAGTTGCCTCTCAAGACAAACAATATGATGTCGAAAGCTCGATGTAAGCTTAGTGCACTGTCGGGATTGTGTCTCGGGGATGAAGGACATACGTAGCATGGTCAAGATTTAGCATGACGATGATGATGTAGCCAATCGGCTAGGAATGGCATGATCGAGTAAAAACTCATAAGCAATGAAGATTACTAAGAGTTGTTGAATCGCAGTGCGGACCCGATTCGTTATCAGTGCCCTTGGGTGTCTAACAACTCAAAACCTGTGGAAAATTGGAATCAGTTAGAAATAATAGTTGATGAAGAACTCATAAGAAGTTATGTAGTTCCGTGGTATTCTCGAGATACTAGAGGGTAAAACTCGAAGGTAGATCAGAATAGAGGTTAGACTAGTGTATTGATCTGTGGAAGACAATGATACGTCTCCAACGTATCTATAATTTTTGCTTGTTCTATGCTGTTATATTATCATTCTTGGATGTTTTACAATCATTTTATAGCAACTTTATATCATTTTTTGGAACTAACCTATTGACATAGTGCCCAGTGCCAGTTGATGTTTTTTGCTTGTTTTTTTACTTCGCAGAATATCAGTACCAAACGGAGTCCAAATGCAGCAGAACTTTTTGGAGATTTTTTCTAGACCAGAAGACAACCAGTGGTCCAAAGAAGTACCAGAGAGGAGGCCCGAGGTGAGCACAAGACACCTGGGTGCGCCAGGAGGCCCAGGCGCGCCCAGGTAGGTTGTGCCCACCACGGGGACCTCTCGGACTGCCTCTTCGCCCTATAAATTCCCAAATATTCCAGAAACCCTAGGGGAGTTGACGAAAGACAATTCCAGCCGCCGCAAGTTCCAAAACCACGAGATCCAATCTAGACACCATCATGGAGGGGTTCATCATCCTCATTGGTGACTCTCCGATGATGCGTGAGTAGTTCACCATAGACCTAATGTTCCGTAGGCAGTAGCTAGATGGCTTCTTCTCTCTTTTTGATTCTCAATACAATGGTCTCTTAGAGATCTATTTGATGTAACTCTTTTTTGCGGTGTGTTTGTTGGGATCCGATGAACTTTGAGTTTATGATCAGATCTATATCCATGAATATTATTTGAGTCTTCTTTGATCTCTTATATGCATGATTATTTATAGCCTCGTATTTCTTCTTCAAATCTTTGGTTTAGTTAGGCCAACTAGATCGATTTTTCTTACCATGGGAAGAGGTGCTTTGTGATGGTTCGATCTTGCGGTGTTCTTTCCCAGTGACAGAAGGGGCAGCAAGACACGCATGTATCGTTACTATTAAGGATAACAAGATGGGGGCTATTCCTACATGAATAGATCTCGTCTACATCATGTCATCGTTCTTATTGCATCACTCCATTTCTCCATGAACTTAATACACAAGATGCATGCTGGATAGCGGTCGATGTGTGGAGTAATAGTAGTAGATGCAGGCAGGAGTCGGTCTATTGATAACCCACAAGTATAGGGGATCAATTGTAGCCTTTCTCGATAAGTAGGAGTGTCGAACCCAACGAGGAGCTAAAGGTAGAACAAATATTCCCTCAAGTTCTATCGACCACCGATACAACTCTACTCACGCTTAACGTTCGCTTTACCTAGAACAAGTATGAAACTAGAAGTACTTTGCAGGTGTAAATGGGTAGGTTTGCAAGATAATAAAGAGCATTTAAATAAAAGATAGGTGCTGTTTAGATAAAGAAACAACTAAGTTAGTTTTAGTAGAGAGCTTTTTGTCACAAGAAAGTTATTTGTCCCTAGGCAATCGATAACTAGACCAGTAATCATTATTGCAATTTTATATGAGGGAGAGGCATAAGATAACATGCTTTCTCTACTTGGATCATATGCACTTATGATTGGAACTCTAGCAAGCATCCGCAACTACTAAAGATCATTAAGGTAAAACCCAACCATAGCATTATAAGGTATCAAGTCCTCTTTACTCCCATACGCAAACAACCTACTTACTCGGGTCTGTGCTTCTGTCACTCACGCCACCCACCATAAGCGAATCATAAACATATTGCAAACCCTACAGCGGGGATCACTCACGCTTGCGCGACATGGAGAGCACCATGGGACAGCAACAATAATAAAACATACAACTCAAACCAATCACGATCATCAAACAACCCATAGGATAAAACGGATCTACTCAAACATCATAGGATAGCCATACATCATTGGGAAATAATATATAGCGTTGAGAACCATGTTTAAGTAGAGATTATAGTGGGTAAAAGAGAGGTTACACCGCTGCATAGAGGGGGAGAGAGTTGGTGATGACTGCGGCGAAGTTGTTGGTGTAGATCGTCGTCACGATGATGGCCCCCACGGCGTTCCGACGCCACCGGGAGAGAGGGGGAGAGAGCCCCCCTCCTTCTTCTTCTTCTTCCTTGGCCTCCCCCTAGCTGGGAGGAGGGTTTCCCCTCTGGTCCTTGGCTTCCATGGCGGCAGAGGTGCGGGAGACCATCCGAGATTGGATCTCTCTCTCTCTGTTTCCTTCTGTTTCTGCATTCCCAGATTCTGGACTTTCACCGTTTCTTAAATTCCCGGAGATTCGTAACTCCGATTGGGCTGAAATTTTAACACGATTTTTACCCGGATATTATCTTTCTTGCGGTGAAAGAAGGGCACCAACCGCCTTACGGGGTGGCCACAAGCCTCCTGGCCGCGCCCAGGGTAGGGGGGCGCGCCCCTAGGGCTTGTGGGCCCCTCAGGCATCGTCTCGCGTTGATTCTTTTTCCCAAAAATCAGATATATTCCAAAATAAATCTCCATAAATTTTTATCGCGTTTGGACTTCACTTGATATGGGTATTCTGTGAAACAAAAAAACATGCAATAAACAGGAACTGGCACTGGGCACTAGATCAATATGTTAGTCCCAAAAATAATATAAAAATTTGCCAAAAGTATATGAAAGTTGTAGAATATTGGCATGAAACAATCAAAAATTATAGATACGACGGAGACGTATCAGCATCCCCAAGCTTAATTCCTGCTCGTCCCCGAGTAGGTAAATGATAAAAAAGATAATTTTTGATGTGAAATGCTACCTAGCATAATCTTGATCATATAATGTAATCATGGCATGAATATTAAGACACGAGTGATTCAAAGCAATAGTCTATCATTTGACATTAAGACTATAATACTTCAAGCATACTAATAAATCAATCTTGTCTTCTCAAAATAACTTGGCCAAAGAAAGTTATCCCTACAAAATAATATAGTCTGGCTATGCTCCATCTTCATCACACAAAGTATTTCATCATCCACAACCCCGATGACAAGCCAAGAAATTGTTTCATACTTTAATGTTCTCAAGCCTTTTCAACTTTCACGCAATACATGAGCGTGAGCCATGTATATAGCACTATAGGTGGAATAGAATATGATGCTGGAGGTTATGTGGAGAAGACAAAAAAAAGGAGAAAGTCTCACATCGACGCGGCTAATAAATGGGTTATGGAGATGCACATCAATTGATGTCAATGTGAGTAGTAGGGATTGCCATGCAACGGATGCACTAAGAGCTATAAGTGTATGAAAGCTCAAACTGAAAACTAAGTGGGTGTGCATCCAACTTGCTTGCTCGTGAAGACCTCAGGCATTTGAGGAAGCCCATCATCGGAATATACAAGCCAAGTTCTATAATGAAAATTCCCACTAGTATATGAAAATGATAACTCAAGAGACTCTCTAGATGAAGAACATGGTGCTACTCTGAAGCACAAGTGTGGTAAAAGGATAGTAGCATTTCCCCTTCTCTCTTTTTCTCTCATTCATATTTTTTTTGGGCTCTCTCTTTTTTTGGCCTCTTTTTTTATTTTTTATTTTTCATTCGGAGTCTCATCCCGACTTGTGGGGGAATCATAGTCTCCATCATCCTTTCCTTACTGGGACAATGCTCTAATAATGATGATCATCATAGTTTTATTTACTTACAACTCAATATTACAACTTGATATCTAGAACAAAGTATGACTCTATATGAATGCCTCTGGCAGTGTACCAGGATGTGCAATGATCTAGCATAGCAAAGATATCAAAAAATGGATAAGCCATGAAAATATCATGCTAGCTATCTTACGATCATGCAAAGCAATATGACAATGAATGCTCAAGTCATGTATATGATGATGATGGAAGTTGCATGGCAATATATCTCAGAATGGCTATGGAAATGCCATGATAGGTAGGTATGGTGGCTGTTTTGAGGAAGATATAAGGAGGCTTATGTGTGATAGAGCGTATCATATCATGGGGTTTGGATGCATCGGCGAAGTTTGCACCGACTCTCGAGGTGAGAATGGGCAATGCACGGTACCGAAGAGGCTAGCAATGGTGGAAGGGTAAGAGTGCGTATAATCCATGGACTCAACATTAGTCATAAAGAACTCACATACTTATTGCAAAAAAATATTAGCCATCGAAGCAAAGTACTAATACGCATGCTCCTAGGGGGATAGATTGGTAGGAAAAGACCATTGCTCGTCCCCGACCGCCACTCATAAGGAAGACAATCAAAAATAAATCATGCTCCGACTTCATCACATAACGGTTCACCATACGTGCATGCTTCGGTAATCACAAACCTTAACACAAGTATTTCTACCAATCCACAATTACTCACTAGCATGACTAATATCACCATCTTTATATCGCAAAACTATTGCAAGGAATCAAACTTCTCATAGTATTCAATGCTCTTTATATGAAAGTTTTTATTATATCCCTCTTGGATGCCCATCATATTAGGACTAAATTCATAACCTAAGAAAATTACCATGCTATTTAGAGACTCTCAAAATAATATAAGTGAAGCATGCGAGTTCATCAATTTCTTCAAAATAAAACCACCGTCGTGCTCTAAAAAGATATAAGTGAAGCACTAGAGCATTCTAATAAATTCATGATTAATGTGGGTCCCTCTCAAAAGGTGTGTCCAGCAAGGATGATTGTGGAAAACTAAAAAGCAAAGACTCATATCATACAAGACGCTCCAAGCAAAACACATATCATGTGGTGAATAAAAATATAGCCTCGTAAATTTACCAATGGATTGAAGACGAAAGAGGGGATGCCATCCGGGGCATCCCCAAGCTTAGTTGCTTGGTTGTCCTTGAATCTTACCTTGAGGTGCCTTGGGCATCCCCAAGCTTAGGCTCTTGCCACTCCTTATTCCGTAGTCCATCAAATCTTTACCCAAAACTTGAAAACTTCACAACACAAAACTCAACAGAAAACTCGTAAGATCCGTTAGTATAATAAAACAAATCATTCACTTGGGTACTGTCAAAGACAAGATTCATAATTGTTCTCACACAATGCCTACTGTAACTTATTATTTCCACAATTTATATTAAGCGATATAAGCCATAGAAACCATAAAACAAGCAAACTATGCATTGCAAACAGAATCTGTCAAAAATAGAACATTACGTAAAGATCTGAATTAAGGTCATACTTCTGTAACTCCAAAAAAATTGAAAACTTAGGAAAATGTTGAAAATTTGTATACCAATAAACTTAAAAAAATTCAAAAAAATTCCACGTTCCAGTAAAAGATTGGAATTTCTGTACTGGACGCAAAAGTTTCTGTTTTTGCACAGAATCAAGTCAACTATCATCCACACTATCCCAAAGGCTTTACTTGTCACTTTATTGAAACAAAAGCTATAAAACATGATTAATACAGTATCTTAATCATGTGATCACACAAAAACAGTAGGGTTAAATGTTGGGTTGTTTCCCAACAAGCGCTTTTCTTTAATGCCTTTTTAGCTAGGCATGATGATTTCAATGATGCTCACATAAAAGTAAAGAATGAAACACAAAGAGGGCATCATGAAGCATATGAATAGCACATTTAAGTCTAACCCACTTCCTATGCATAGGTATTTTGTGAGGAAACAACTTATGGGAACAAAAATCAACTAGCATAGGAAGGCAAAACAAGCATGACTTCAAAACTTTCAACACATAGAGAGAAAACTTGATATTTTTGAGATATGTAAAAGCATATGTTCCTCTCTCATAATAATTTTCTGTAGCATCATGAATGAATTCAACAATATAACTATCACATACGGCATTCTTTTCATGATCCATAAGCATAGAATTTTTATTACTCTCCACATAATCAAATTTATTCTCATGAATAGTAGTGGGAGCATCATATGAAACTTGAATACTATAAATTGTTTTCACATTAAAAGAGTAATGTTCAGTAAAAGGATATTCAAAATTATGACAATAATTATCATTACTTTTTATAACATAAGTATCATCACAATAATCATCATAAGTAGCAACTTTGTTCTCATCATAGTCAATTGAAACCTCGTCCGAAATAGTGGAATCATTACTAAATAAAGTCATGACCTCTCCAAATCCACTTTTATCATTATAATAAGATTCAACACCCTCCAAAATAGTGGGATAATTATTATCTAAAGTTGACACTCTTCCAAACCCACTTTCATAAATATTGCACTCATCATAAATAGGAGGCATGCTATCATCATAATAAATTTGCACATCAAAACTTGGGGGGCTAAAAATATCATCTTCATTAAGCATAGCACCCCCAAGCTTGGGACAAACATTAATTGCAGCAAATAAATTCTCAAACATGTCATTCTTATCAAACATAGCATCCCCAAGCTTGTGGCTTTGCATATCATAAGCATAATCACTCTCATCATTAATAGTATGAATAGCACCAATAGTATAGCAATTATTATCATCACAATTTTCTAAGTTGGTGCCAAAAAGATTTTCAAGATTATAAAAAGTATCATTATTTTCCCAATCATAATCATCACAATGAGTAATAGGCATAACAAAATCATCCTCAATAGTTTCTTCGGACATTGTACCATAAGACAAAGAATCAATATCATCACCAAGTATATCATCTTCCACATTTATTTTTTATTCATTCTCATGAGGCATAACAATAATAGGAGCAACATCATTTGGGAGGGATACCTTTTTACCTTTGCTTCTCCGTCTTTTCTTTTTCTTCTCTGTAACACCCTGGTTTTCGCTCCTGTTATTTTTCCTTTGCGGGATTTGACTCTCGTCTTTTTTCTCGGTGTTATCGGATTTCTCTAGCTCTTGGGTATATGAAGATGGTCATTTAGCCTTGCCTTTCCTATCCAACCAGAGATTCTCTCCAGTCCAACCTTGCCACCCAAGTTCTATTCTCAGGGTTTTGCCGCCAAAACCCTACCTTCCGAGTTACCGGAAGGGGAACCCTAATTCCTTCCGTTACAAAGGAACCCCAACTTTTCCAAGTGATCATCCCACATCTATAAACCCTGGATATGCAAAAGTATTGCCAAGTCATTTGCAATATTTTTCATATATAATTAATTCCTTTTTCTGCCAGTTAAAGGAATTAAATCCAGGAAAATATCTATCCATCTCCAAAGTCCATGAAAACTTGTGGAGATATTGTTTTTGATCATACTGAGCTCCCACAAAAATATTAGCAATAATTAAATAAGAGAAATTGCATTTTCCTATTTAATGCCAATATTGCATTTTGGGCCCTTTCTAAAGGAACTACCATTTTGGTAGCCAGGAAAAATCCCAAACAAATTGTGGAGCTTCTCCTATCCATATCTTCACCATTTCCATCAAAACCCAAGTCCCATAGTTCAAACTTTAAGCACAGAATCCATTTGCAAATTCTGTCCAGATTTCCAGTTTGCAAAGGAAGTGCTTGAATCCTTGATCTATTTGAGCTGAAAATTTTCATGGTGGCTCACATTGATAAATCACTCATGGAAAAGAAAAACCAGCTCAATCCATCTACCCATGCTCCCACAGTAATTTTCCTAAGTTTCTGTCCATTTCAAAGCTCTGTGAAGGAAGTACCACTTTGGCATTTCCAAATGAGCTGAAACTTTTCCAGTATCTTCATATCATAAAATAATTAGTCTCCACCAAATTTCAGCTGTTCTCATCTAGCCAATTTTCCCCAGCACCCTCTTTTGCATTTCTGGCCAGTTTGCCAAGTTGCAAAGGAAGTGCCATTTAGACTAATCCATTTGACCTGAAACTTTGCTAGATCATTCACCTTAGTGGATCACTTCTGTATGCCAAAATCCAGCTCATCACCCCAAGCCAATCTTCTCTGGTACGCTACAAACACTTTCTATCCAGAACCTGTTCTGGATCCCCTCGACCTCTCCAGACCCCTCTTGGTCCATCTAGTGATCTACCTCACCCATTTGAGCAGTGAACGACCTGTTGGACAAGGTTAGACGTGCAGAAGCAGGCCAGAGCACGCAAGGCGCGTGGTGACCGCGTGAGCAGCGGGCAGAAATGGCGCTCTACGCACTATTCACCTTGGCCAGCTAGCTCCAGCCAGCCGTAGCTTGTCTGAGCATGTCCATGGTCTTCACAGCGTTTGCGTGCCCCATCTCCAGCAAGTTCCCCCTCCGTTCCCTTCCTCGCCGCACCACGACAACGGCCGCCGTACCGCCACTGTATCCGCACAGCCGCCGCCGTATCCGGACGAAGCCGAGGCTTCTCGAGCTCGCCAGCGTCGTCCTTTCCCTCTAGCGTCGTCAGGTCGGCACCACCCCTCGCCCGCCAGCTCGCCCCGAGCACCAGTGTGGCGATAAGGCCGCCACGGCGCTCGTGCTCATCGGTTCTCGCCGGCCATCTATAAATAGCCACTCCGAGCACACCCCGAGCATCACCACTCCCTCTCCTTCCTCCCAGTAGCCACCTCGCCCATCGAATGGAGCCCTGAAGCTCTTATCTTCCACCGACGGCCACCATTGCCGCCGCCGGCCTTCGCTCAAATTCGAGCGAGCCGAAGTCCCTCCCTCCTTTCTGCCACATCCATCAGCACCCACAAGGCCAGGCGGAGCCCTGCCCAAGTTCCTCCTTACCTCTCCGTCGCCGTAGCCCCGAGCCGATCAATGCCCGAAGCTGCCGTCCGCCATGGCCAAGATTCGCTCGCAACCGTCCTCCTCAAGGTCCATGTCCTACATGGATGGATGCGTCTCGACCTCCTGAGCACGCTGGTAGGTCGAACTCCGCGAGAGGTGGTCGGAGGCGCCAGCAATCACCGTCGGGAGCCGCCTCTCTCTTCTTCCAGGCGAGCGCGGGAGGAGGATGAAGACCTGCAGGCGGGCCCTCGTGTTTAAGTGGAAACGGTTTCCCTTGGAGCCGCTTTTCATAAGGGAAGGCATATCCGGTGGAAACCGTCTTCGGCGTCACCCCGCGCGCACAGTTGGGCTTGGCCCATGAGTACAGTAGCAGCGGCGGCAAGACTCAGCCCGATCCGGCCCAGCCGCGCAGTACTCTTTTTCCTTTATTCGCGGAATATTGTTCAGGGACCCAAAAGCAAATAGTTTATTTACAGAGAGGTCCCTCCCACTTCAAATAACCACAACTTCTCACTCGTGACTCCGATCGAGGTGAATCCAACGCCCACTTCTTCATCTCTTCGAGCCCGTTCCGATGAGGTCACTTTCATAATGTTTACGCATTCTAAAAATGACCATTTTGCCCTTGCCCTTCATTCAGCCCCTCCGAGAGGGAATCTTTTCCGGCGGATTATTCTGCGAGGCTATCGCACCCTTCCCGGAGTATTCTTCGACCCCAGGCAAGCCGACCATCTGATATATGCCCTAAAGCATTGCTCTGTGATATTTCTTGCATGTTTAAATCAATATGTTTATGCATGTATGCGTAGTAGTGAGCTGTATGTGACTCTAACGAACCCTTGCTTGCACTTTCTTCGGTGACGGGACCACGCCTGTGTTCTGAGTTGTTTCCAGCCGTCCGGGGTGGATGCCAATTTTTATTTCTCTTGTCAACAACTGTCCGTGTTCTGAGCTGCTTTTTGGCCGTCGCGGGCAGTTGTTGAATTTCTTTTCGTAGCAGTGACCCTATGCTTTGAGCTGTCTTTCGGCCGTCTTAGGGAACTGCTACATTCTTCTTATCAACACCGTCTCATGTTCTAAGCTACTTTCCAGCCGTCTTGAGTCGGGATTGAGCTATTCCGGTAATGTCCCAGTTCTGAGTTGTAAAGACCGTTCTGGTGGCTACTGGTTTCTTTGCCGGTTTTGTGCAAGGGTTCCGATGGTCGTAACTTACAGCTAGAACTTGTAAGGTGATGACTTGCCATTTAAATCTTGTTTCATTAATGACTCATTGTGATGTTATGTGGAGATAGGTTGTTATGTTTCCACAGTTGTTACCTCATACATAGTTACCACCATGGTAAGTTATTCATGATAAACAACCATGCTTGCTAAGTACCTGCTAAAGCTAAGCCTAGTCGGTTGATCCAGAGTCACCTTTCCAGACTTATCCATGCAACCACATTTGCCGGTATGGGACGGCCTTGACTTGGTCTGATCGCATGCTCTTTTATCGGTACCGCCAACTAGGGAAGGTTATGCGTGCACGCTACCCTGGCCCGGTAGGCGGCGATAACCTTGTGAGCCCAGTTGATTGTTTAACCCGGGAGTCCCTGTTTGGGACAGTTTTGTTTGGCCATGACGGTGGCAGGTGTCACGAGGTGACATAGGGGCCACCCAGGGCAGGACTCCGGGGGAGGATGATTGCCGGTGGTACGATGGAGGAGTCACGGGTTAGGCAGGTTTCATTGGAGCAACCCTGGTCCACCCGAATGGGATCACGAGGTCAGGTGCTCCATGGTGTGGGTAAAGTGCGCAACCTCTGCAGGGTGTAAAATCTATTTGAATAGCCGCGTCCACGGTATTGGACAGTCCGTCCAGACCTCTCTAGGTGGTCAACCGTAACAAAGATAATAATGATGGAAGAACTCGTCTTATGATCGGAAGTACTAAGTGACTCGTGAGTATTCTGAGGGTTGTGAGACAACCCAGAAGAGAGTAAGTTTAGATTTACAGTGGAGATGCATAGACATCGGATGATGTCAGGGATATGGCATGTTAGCCATGGGATGGCTATGAAAGAGACGGTCAGATGACCGAAAGAGTTGGATTGGATCATGAGAATGTTTGGAGTATGGATTATTTACTTGCTATGCTTTACTGTATTATACTTCAGTAGTTATCCTGCTAGATAACCCTGCTTTGGCATGATACTCAATATTGCTAACTAGTTATGCCATGTCATCATAATTAATATTGCTCTAATAACAAATGCATGCTTGAATGCCATGGATTGCTTTGCTTGGTGCATATGTTAGTTTGGTTTGCTTGCGAGTACATACAAAAGTACTCAGCGGCCTTCAATGTGGCTAGGTTCACATAAGGATCCGTCGTCCGTCATCGAGGAGCGAGAGCATTCACGGGCTAGGAGAGTAACCCAGTCAGATCCCCGTGGATTGGAGCCGCACCAAGACCAAGCTGCCATAGATAGAGTCTTTCCGCTGGCATCACCTCTGTAATATATCTCATGTAAGACTTATATAGAAATGCCTGTGTTCTTGATACTTGTTGTAAGCACGCATGCCAGAGTGATTTCCTGGGCTGGTATGCATGGCGACCGTCTGGCTACAGTGGTAATCAGGCGGTGCGCCACCACGGATGGTATCAGAGCAGCCAGGCTGACTATAGGTTACCCCCAGCCAAACTTCATTGCCTCTTGATTAGTAGAAAGCACAGATGAATTTCAGCCATCTTTGCTAAGTAGGCACGGCTACTTTTGATCATAAGGCAACCCCATTGGTCTTTGGCTCCATCAGACCCCAACTCTCCTGGCCTTTGCCTCAGGTGTGAAATGCTCGCACCTGGCAATGACCCGTGAGCCTTGAACCCCTAGGTGAACCAGATATCCTTACCTTGCTTGCTATGCGTGGCATTTCTCTTCTTAACTCTAGTTTCCTATGGGAAACGCCTATAAATTCTATCTCTCCCCAACAACCGTAGGATCGTTAACTAAGCCATTTTGGCTATGGTCCTGCATCGAGAGTGTGTTGTTCCCTAAGGAAGTAGTAGGAGCTTGACACCAGTGCTACCAGGAGCATTGTGTGGTTTCGCTTCTAAATCCTTAGAGGTACATCGAGTGCGCCATACCAGTTATACTAGTGGATCCTCGGCCACATGTGTAAGGTCCACATAATTTGAGCTTTATTTGCTTTTTGGTTTTTCACGGTTTTTGTTTCTTTTGTCGGTTCTGTTTCTTCGCTCCGACTGGATCCATCCGCAAGAGCTGCCTAAGAAGACCAGCATACAACTGGGATAATACCCAATAATCCAAATTCAATAAGAGTCAAGCCAAGCCAACTGCCTGGTATTCAGAGTAGCAACACCGGATCTGTCAAGAACGAAGAATGGATCAGAAGCAGAATCTGTGTGCGACGGACAAGGACAAAATACACCTGAGAGAGTTTACCTCAGAGCAAATCACATCTAAGAAGCAGTCAGATGAGTTACCAAGAATGAACACCAGCAAGGACAAATTATTCCGTCCTCGACACAAGGATTATTTCAGTCAGTAAGGTGAACTGAGTCTTTCCTCAATTGACTCAAGAACCATTTATTCCCCATCGAAGACATATTTCAGGAATGTGAATGTGCCAAGAATGGCAACAAAACTCCGGTATGTTGGACAAAGTGCAAAGCAAATCTTGAAGTTCACCAGTGCAAATACAAAATCTTCTGGGCACTGTGACAAGGTTTGTAAGAAATATGGATGCGTTCACGGGTGCCCAGAATCAATGAGAACTTCACATGCTGGAAAGCTCAGCTGAACTGAATGGAATGATCTGCCAACTGCTTATTATCAACACTTAGTTTGAATGCAAAGGGTATTCCGAATTAATTAACAATGTGAGGTCTGCATCAGTCATGCAGCCTTTACAGCAGCAATGATCAGACCGGCAGAAGGACAAGCGATGTGCGCAACCATCGAAATATCTTCGATCAAGGTATGGCCTATACCAAGTTTGGCTCCACTATGGGTAAAATTCCGGATACTTCAGAAGGAAGCCAGAATCGGCCATAAATCCGATTGCGTACATAGTGAAAGACTTCTAGTATAAGGAACCCAGTCTTCCTTCGCAAGCTACCAGGCTGCCAACCTTCCTCGGTACGCCACTCGATGAGAAAATCTTCTGTGATACAACACTCCAATCCGTTTCAGTGAGCTACCGCGGAAAGCTTCCGGCATAAGACACCTGACCTTCAGCAGCAAGCCACATGAGGGAAAAGCTTCTGAGGTACGATACCCAGCCTTCTTCAGCACGCTACATTGGCAGAAGCTTCAAGCATAAGGAATTCAACCTTCTTCAACACACCCCGTGCCCACGACAATCCTGTCAGAAGCACGAACTAGCCCAGACACCCGTCCGCCTCAGAACTCGATGGTTATGAAAGTATTTATCCTACACCTGTATATGTTGTGAGCATGCAGTCCAGTGGATCAGTTCATGCGAGCCACTCGTACATGGGAAACACTGTGTTCAGAGAAACATTGGCCACATATTTAAAAAGGAATATGAGCACAGCAACCCCTATGAGATATGCAAGAGTAAGTGGTGAGAACAAGCCCGACAAGCCGGGAAAACAATCAAGGAGCTATGTTGGCAGGTCATCACAGGTCCATCAAAGGAATCCTCAAGAATAAAGAAGTTCTGGACAAACAACCTCCGTGACGTTCAACCAGACACAGCTTCACAGACAGAGTGGTATCACCAATCCTCGTCAGACTCTTGCATATGCGGCCACAAGAAGGCACTACCTGCGGTTACAAGTGAGATTACCGCACTCATCATGAATATGGGCCATCAACCAAGATAAGAGGCTATGCTCCGAAAGATATACGGAATGATAGCAATACTATGTTCAGCTCAGTGGTCATAGCAAGGACTACAGAGGCTATATACGACAGAGCCATCTCCACGAACGACAGAGTTTAAAACAAGACATTCAGATAAAATGGCTCAAAGCGCGTCAGCATCAACAGCTCATAATGTCATTGGAATAAGAGATTCCTGTCTATGATTACTTTGTGATCATGCATGACATCTCAGTTGGGGATATAGCAGCAATAGCTCGGTCATGTTGTTCCTTGAATTGTGGATCATCTAAAGACAAAGTCAGAATGCCTAAGACAGAAGGAAACATCAGTACGGAACCCACAACCATTCTGAGCATTCTGACACGGCAAAAAGAAAGCCACTCCTAGCCATTCGAGGCCATACGAGCACATGAGCCTAGTACCAGAAAAGGATGTCTTGCCCATGACAGTCAGAGTACGAAGCATCGCAATGAAACCGAAGCAATCACTTACAGGCCAAGGAAACCGAGTTGTTCGTTGGTATTACCCGCTACCCCACCCAGCAACACCACTACCAGGACAAAAGGTACACCTGACACTAAAGAGAAGGATTCAAGAAAACTGTGTGCAGAGACAACATATGGTCCATTAGAAGAGGCAGTTAAAGGTCAGTGAACCAACGAAGACAAGACCGCTGATGGATCCAAGTCGGACATAGGTAAGTCCCCCTTCACCGGGAGGTCAGCCCAGAAATCTCGAGGACAAGATTTCCTTAAGGGGGGTAGGTTTGTAACACCCTGGTTATCGCTCCTGTTATTTTTCCTTTGCGGGATTTGACTCCCGTGTTTTTTCTCGGTGTTATCGGATTTCTCTAGCTCTTGGGTATATGAAGATGGTCATTTAGCCTTGCCTTTCCTATCCAACCAGAGATTCTCTCCAGTCCAACCTTGCCACCCAAGTTCTATTCTCAGGGTTTTGCCGCCAAAACCCTACCTTCCGAGTTACCGGAAGGGGAACCATAATTCCTTCAGTTACAAAGGAACCCCAATTTCCTTTGATCTGTTGACTCCCAAACTTTTCCCAGTGATCATCCCACATCTATAAACCCTGGATATGCAAAAATATTGCCAAGTCATTTGCAATATTTTTCATTTATAATTAATTCCTTTTTCTGCCAGTTAAAGGAATTAAATCCAGGAAAATATCTATCCATCTCCAAAGTCCATGAAAAGTTGTGGAGATATTCTTTTTGATCATATTGAGCGCCCACAAAAATATTGGCAATAATTAAATACGAGAAATTGCATTTTCCTATTTAATGCCAATATTGCATTTTGGGCCCTTTCTAAAGGAACTACCATTTTGGTAGCCAGGAAAAATCCCAAACAAATTGTGGAGCTTCTCCTATCCATATCTTCACCATTTCCATCAAAACCCAAGTCCCATAGTTCAAATTTTAAGCACAGAATCCATTTGCAAATTCTGTCTAGACTTCCAGTTTGCAAAGGAAGTGCTTGAATCTTTGATCTATTTGAGCTGAAATTTTTCATGGTGGTTAACATTGATAAATCACTAATGGAAAACAAAAACGAGCTCAATCCATCTACCCATGCTCCCACAGTAATTTTCCTAAGTTTCTGTCCATTTCAAAGCTCTGTGATGGAAGTACCACTTTGCATTTCCAAATGAGCTGAAACTTTTCCAGTATCTTCATATCATCAAATAATTAGTCTCCACCAAATTTCAGCTGTTCTCATCTAGCCAATTTTGCCCAGCACCCTCTTTTGCATTTCTAGCCAGTTTGCCAAGTTGCAAAGGAAGTGCCATTTAGACTAATCCATTTGACCTGAAACTTTGCTAGATCATTCACCTTAGTGGATCACTTATGAATGCCAAAATCCAGCTCATCACCCCAAGCCAATCTTCTCTGGTACGCTACAAACACTTTCTATCCAGAACCTGTTCTGGATCCCCTCGACCTCTCCAGACCCCTCCTGGTGCATCTAGTGATCTACCTCACCCATTTGAGCAGTGAACGACCTGTTAGACAAGGCTAGACGTGCAGAAGCAGGCCAGAGCACGCAAGGAGCGTGGTGACCGCGTGAGCAGCGGGCAGAAAGGGCGCTCCCTGCACTATTCACCTTGGCCAGCTAGCTCTAGCCAGCCGTAGCTTGTTCGAGCATGTCCATGGTCTTCGCAGCATTCGCGTGCCCAATCTCCAGCAGGTTCCCCCTCCGTTCCCTTCCTCGCCACACCACGACAACGGCCGCCGTACCGCCACTGTATCGCCACAGCCGCCGCCGTATCCAAATGAAGCCGAGGCTTCTCGAGCTCGCCAGCGCCGTCCTTTCCCTCTGGCGTCATTAGGTCGGCACCACCCCTCGCCCGCCAGCTCGCCCCAAGCACCAGTGTGGCGATAAGGCCGCCACGGCGGTCGTGCTCATCAGTTCTCGCCAGCCATCTATAAATAGCCACTCCGAGCACACCCCGAGCATCACCACTCCCTCTCCTTCCTCCCAGTAGCCACCTCGCCCATCGAATGGAGCCCCGGAGCTCTTCTCTTCCACCCACGGCCACCATTGCCGCCGCTGGCGTTCGCTCAAATTCGAGCGAGCCGAAGTCCCTCCGTCCTTTCTGCCACCTCCATCAGCACCCACAAGGTCAGGCGGAGCCCTGCCGAACTTCCTCCTTACCTCTCCGATCAACGCCTGAAGCTGCCGTCCGCCATGGCCAAGGATTCGCTCGCAACCGTCCTCCTCAAGGTCCATGTCATACATGGATGGATGCGTCTCGACCTCCTGAGCACGCTGGTAGGTCGAGCTCCGCGAGAGGTGGTCGGAGGCGCCGGCAATCACCGTCGAGAGCCGCCTCTCTCTTCTGCTAGGCGAGCGTGGGAGGAGGACAAAGACTTGCAGGCGGGCCCTCGTGTTTAAGTGGAAACGGTTTCCCTCGGAGCCGCTTTTCATAAGGGAAGGCGTATCCAGTGGAAACCGTCTTCGGCGTCACCCCGCGCACACAGTTGGGCTTGGCCCATGAGTACAGTAGCAACGGCGGCAAGACTCAGCCCGAGCCGGCCCAGCCGCGCAGTACTCTTTTTCCTTTATTCGTGGAATATCGTTCAGGAACCCAAAAGCAAATAGTTTATTTACATAGAGGTCCCTCCCACTTCAAATAACCATAACTTCTCACTCGTGACTCCGATCGAGGTGGATCCAACACCCACTTCTTCATCTCTTCGAGCCCGTTCTGATGAGGTCACTTTCATAATGTTTACACATTCTGAAAATGACCATTTTTCCCTTGCCCTTCATTCAGCCCCTCCGAGAGGGAATCTTTTCTGGTGGATTATCCTGCGAGGCTATCGCACACTTCCCGGAGTATTCTTCGACCCCAGGCAAGCCGACCATCTGATATATGCCCTAAAGCATTGCTCTGTGATATTACTTGCATGTTTAACTCAATATGTTTATGCTTGTATGCGTAGTAGTGAGCTGTATGTGACTCTGACGAACCCTTGCTTGCACTTTCTTCGGTAACGGCACCACACCTGTGTTCTGAGCTGTTTTCGGCCATCCGGGGTGGATGACGACTTTTATTTCTCTTGTCAGCAACTGTCCGTGTTCTGAGCTACTTTTCAGCAGTCGCGGGCAGCTGTTGAATTTCTTTTCGTAGCAGTGACCCTATGCTTTGAGCTGTTTTTCGGACGACTTAGGGAACTGCTACATTCTTCTTATCAACATCGTCTCATGTTCTGAGCTGCTTTCCAGCTGTCTTGAGCCGAGGTTGAGTTATTCCGGTAATGTCCCAGATCCGAGTTGTAAAGACCATTCTGGTGGCTACTGGTTTCTTTGCCAGTTTTGTGTAGGGGTTCTGATGGTCGTAACTTACAGCTAGAACTTGTAAGGTGATGACTTGCCATTTAAATCTTGTTTCATTAATGACTCATTGTGATGTTATGTGCAGATAGGTTGTTATGTTTCCACAGTTGTTACCTCATACATAGTTACCACCATGTTAAGTTATTCATGATAAACAACCATGCTTGCTAAGTACCTGCTAAAGCTAAGCCTAGTTGGTTGATCCAGAGTCACCTGTCCGGACTTATCCGTGCAACCACATTTGCCGGTATGGGACGGCCTTGACTTGGTCTGATCGCGTGCTCTTTTATCGGTACCGCCAACTAGGGAAGGTTATGCGTGCGCGCTACCCTGGCCCGGTAGGCGGCGATAACCTTGTGAGCCCAGTTGATTGTTTAACCCGGGAGTCCCTGTTTGGGACAGTTTTGTTTGGCCATGATGGTGGTAGGTGTCACGAGGTGACACAGGGGCCACCCAGGGCAGGACTCCGGGGGAGGATGATTGCCGGTGGTACGATGGAGGAGTCACGGGTTAGGCAGGTTTCGTTGGAGCAACCCTGGTCCACTCGAATGGGATCACGAGGTCAGGTGCTCCATGGTGTGGGTAAAGTGCGCAACCTCTGCAGAGTGTAAAATCTATTCGAATAGCCGTGTCCACGGTATTGGACAGTCCGTCCAGACCTCTCTAGGTGGTCAACCGTAACAAAGATAATAATGATGGAAGAACTCGTCTTATGATCGGAAGTACTAAGTGACTCGTGAGTATTCTGAGGGTTGTGAGACAACCCGGAAGAGAGTAAGTTTAGATTTATAGTGGAGATGCATAGACATCGGATGATGTCAGGGATATGACATGTTAGCCATGGGATGGCTATGAAAGAGACGGTCAGATGACCGAAAGAGTTGGATTGGATCATGAGAATGTTTGGAGTATGGATTATTTACTTGCTATGCTTTACTGTATTATACTTTAGTAGTTATCTTGCTAGATAACCCTGCTTTGGCATGATACTCAATATTGCTAACTAGTTATGCCATGTCATCATAATTAATATTGCTCTAATAACAAATGCATGCTTGAATGCCATGGATTGCTTTGCTTGGTGCATATGTTAGTTTGGTTTGCTTGCGAGTACATACAAAAGTACTCAGCGGCCTTCAATGTGGCTAGGTTCACATAAGGATCCGTCGTCCGTCATCGAGGAGCGAGAGCATTCACGGGCTAGGAGAGTAACCCAGTCAGATCCCCGTGGATTGGAGCCGCACCAAGACCAAGCTGCCATAGATAGAGTCTTTCCGCTGGCATCACCTCTGTAATATATCTCATGTAAGACTTATATAGAAATGCCTGTGTTCTTGATACTTGTTGTAAGCACGCATGCCAGAGTGATTTCCTGGGCTGGTATGCATGGCGACCGTCTGGCTACAGTGGTAATCAGGCGGGGCGCCACATTCTCCACGTCATGTGTGGGTTTAATTAACTTTTTGGAGCTCCTTATTGATGAGATTGGTTGCATAGGGAGTTCATTGTCGTAACCTATTTCACCACGAGAGACAATAGGAGGGAAAGTGGAAATCTTTACCCTTTCATTAGTACTCTTATATTCTATTGGTTTTCCCATCTTTTTATAGTTGGCAATATAAGCATTTTCCTTGTAATTTACCATGCAAAACATATATATTTCTTTAAGAGTAGTTTCAACATGGTCGGTGAGTATGAATGCTTCAAACCAACTATGTTTGTGTGACAATTCTTCACACCCCAAAAATAAACAAAGTTCATTATAAAGTTCAAGGGTGATCTAGTTATTGCTATTTTTAGCCACGATTCGATCATGAAAAAGTGTGCATTGGAAATTAAGATGACCAACTCTATTGGAAAGTTCACAAGTAATGGGATGAAGAGAGCATAATTTTGTAGCAAGTTTATCTATCACCTTAAGCCACCAATTGGTTTCATCATGTTTATGCTTCTTACAAAATCTATCATCCCTATAAGGCATGTCTTCACAAACTCTATTCACTCCACAAAAAATGACATGCTTATAAGAAACATCTTTATCATGACTAGTGCAATCATCATTAGTATCATGAATATTCATAGCAAGCACACTAACAACATTGCAATCATGTTTATCATTCAAAAATTTAGAGCCAAACATTTTATAGACTTCTTCTTCTAACACTTGAGCACAATTTTCCTTTCCATCATTTTCACGAAAGACATTATAAAGATGAAGCATATGAGGCAACCTCAATTCCATTTTTTGTACTTTTCTTTTATAGACTAAACTAGTGATAAAACACGAAACTAAAAGATTCAATTGCAAGATCTAAAGATATACCTTGAAGCACTCACCTCCCCGGCAACGGCGCTAGAAAAGAGCTTGATGTCTACTACGCAACCTTCTTCCTGTAGACTCGTGTTGGGCCTCCAAGCGTAGAGTTTTGTAGGACAGTAGCAGATTTCCCTCAAGTGGATGACCTAAGGTTTATCAATCCGTGGGAGGCATAGGATGAAGATGGTCTCTCTCAAACAACCCTTCAACCAAATAACAAAGAGTCTCTTGTGTCCCCAACACACCCAATACAATGGTAAATTGTATAGGTGCACTAGTTCGGCGAAGAGATGGTGATACAAGTGTAATATGGATAGTAGATATAGGTTTTTGTAATCTGAAAATATAAAAACAGCAAGGTAACTAGTAACAAAAGTGAGCAAAAACGGTGTTGCAATGCTTAAAAACAAGGCCTAGGGTTCATACTTTCACTAGTGCAAAGTCTCTCAACAATGATAACATAATTAAATCATATAACAATCCCTCAACATGCAACAAAGAATCACCCCAAAGTTTCTATCGGAGAATGTAGGGCAAAAACATGCATCAACCCCTATGCATAGATTACCCCAATGTCACCTCGGGAATCCGCGAGTTGAGTGCCAAAACATACATCAAGTGAATCAATAGAACATCCCATTGTCACCACAGATATCCCATCGCAAGACATACAGCAAGTGTTCTCAAATCCAATACTCAATCCAACATAACGAAACCTCAAAGAGCAAGACTCAATTCATCACAACAAGAGATAGAGAGGGAAGAAACACCATATGATCCAACTATAATAACAAAGCTAGCGGTATAGCAAGATCATGCCAAATCAAGAACACGAGAGAGAGAGAGAGAGAGATCGAACACATAGCTACTGGTACATACCCTTAGCCCCTAGGGTGAACTACTCCCTCCTCGTCATGGAGACCGCCGGGATGTTGAAGATGGCCACCGGTGATAATTCCCCCCTCCGGCAGGGTGCCGGAACGGGCTCCCGATTGGTTTTTTGTGGCTACAGAGGCTTGCAGCGGTGGAACTTCCGATCTAGATTTCTTTCTGGGGGTTTCTATATTTAAAGGAATTTTTGGTGTCGGAAACAAGTTAGGGGGTTCCCGAGGAGCCCACAAGCCAGGGGGCGCGCCCTAGGGGGGCGCCCCCACCCTTGTGGTTGCCTCGGGACACTTCTGGCCCAACTACAATGCTCTGTGGGATTCTTCTGGTCCATAAAAAATCACCATAAATTTTCAGCTCGTTTGGACTCCGTTTGATATTCCTTTTTTGCGAAACTCAAAAACAAGGAAAAACAAAAACTGGCACAAGGCTCTGGGTTAATAAGTTAGTCCCAAAAATAATATAAAATAGCATATTAATGCATATAAAACATCCAAAACTGATAATATAATAGCATGGAACAATAAAAATTATAGATACGTTGAAGACGTATCAGAACAATTCGCATCTTTACAGACAGTTATGTTTTTGACAGATTCTGTTTTCTTTGCATTGTGTGCTTATTTTGATGAATCTATGGATTGTATCGGAAGGGGTATAAGCCATGGTAAACTTAGAATACAGTAGATATAATGCAATAACAAAATTTGAATGGGTTTGCTATAGTACTTAAAGTAAAGATTGGTTTTCTTATACTAACGAATCTCACGAAGGTTTTGTTAAGTTTTGTGTCATTGAAGTTTTCAAGTTTTGGGTGAGATCACGATGGATGAAGGAATAAGGAGTGAAAGAGCCTAAGCTTGGGGATGCCCCATGGCACCCCAAGTTAATATTCAAGGAGAACCAAGCAACTAAGCTTGGGGATTCCCCGGAAGGCATCCCCTGTTTCTTCTAACGACTATCGGTATTTTACTTGGAGCTATATTTTTATTCGTCACATATCATGAGTTTTGCTTGGAGCGTCTTGTATTATATGAGTCTTTGCTTGTTTTCCTTTTTAGTTTGTCACAAGTATCCTTGCTGGACACACCTATTTTAGAGAGCCAAAATTATGCTATGATTTGTTAGAATTGCTCTATATGCTTCACTTAAATTTTTTGAGCTATGGAATTGCTCTAGTGCTTCACTTATATCTTTTTGAGCACGGTGTGCTTTAATTTTTTTTGAAGAAATTCTCTCATTCTTAAATTAGATTAATTTGAGAGTTAGTAAATTTTTGAAGAAATTCTCTCATGCTTCACTTATATTATTTTGAGAGACGAAAAATTTTATGCTCATGTTCTTCACTTAGATTTGTTTGAGCTTGTCAAAAGCAATTGCAATATATGAAACTAGTCCCAAAGTGATAGATATTCAAGAGGGATATAATAAAAACTTTCATGAAGATCATTCGACAAAATAAACCTGATTCTTTGTAATAGTTTTGAGACATGATGATAGTGATATGTGAGTCATGTTGGTGAGTAATTATGCTTTAGTAAGAATACTGGTGTTAAGGTTTGTGATTCCCTATGCAAGCATGAAAGTCAATAGTTATGCAATGAAATTACAGTGGTACATTATTTGGTATTAGTTATGCTTAATGCTCGCTTATGTGATTTTTAGTTTCTTGGTTGGTTGCTTCTCAATCTTTTTTCTAGCCTCCACTTGTACTAAGTAGAAATACTACTTGTGCATCCAAAAACCTTAAACCTAGTTTTGCCACATGAGTACACCATACCTAACTATATGCGGTATTTCCATGTTGTTCTAAGCAAATTTGTATGTGCCATCTCTAATTTTCAAAATAAATTTGAAAGTGCGTTATATCGACTAGAGGGGGGGTGAATAGGCGATTTTTACAAATTCGTCACTGAGGAAATACTACTTGAGGAATATGCTAAGTGACGAACTACAAGCAGCGGAATAAGTACTCAGGTGTATGCATAACAAGACAGTAGCATGGTCATCATGATGAAATGAAACATACACAGAGCACAGGTAGCGAGTAAAAAGGATAAGCAGGCAGAAGACAAGATGACTGAAGAAATAGGATTGAGGAAATTGAGAAAGTCTTCAGTCAAAATCTTCAAACAGTAACGATCAATTTCATCAACACAAAATAGAACCAGTAGCTCGGTGAAGACAATGATTTGGTAGACCAGTTCCAACTATTGTGACAGTTGTACGTCTGGTTGGAGCAGCTTGGTGTTTAAACCAAAGGACACACAGTCCCAGGACACACAGTCCTTACTGTATTCTCCTTGAGCTAAGGTCACACAGACCTCGCCCAATCACTCGTGGTAAGTCTTCAGGTGACTTCCAAACCTTCACAGACTAGGTCACCCGGCGATCCACAATTCCTCTTGGATGCTCTAGACCTTGACGCCTAACCGTCTGGAAGATGCACAGTCTTCAAAGGTAACAAGCATCGGTTCCACATAGGAACAATCTCTTCAGTGATGCTCAATCACTTTGGGTTTTAGATGTTGGGGTTTTTTGTTTTTCCTCACTGATGATTTTCTCTCAAAGTCCTCGGAGGATGGGATGCTCTAAATGACAAGTGTCAATTTCTCTCAGAGCAGCCAACTAGCTAGTGGTTATAGGGGGCGGCTATTTATAGCCAGGGAGCAGCCCGACATGATAAGACATAAATGCCCTTCAATGATATGACCGTTAGGTGGATAAGATATTTGGGACAGCTGGCGCATAGCACAACAACGGTCAGAAATTTGAGCTCTCAAATTCCTCAGGGCTATCATGTTCCTCACTTGTAGGCAATCCGCACTGGCAAATTCCTAACTCCTCAGTCAGAACAAATTCCTCGGAGAGCTGAAGATCTTCGTCTCTCTCACTGAAGAAATTGACTGAACTGTATGAGATTTCCAAAGGGTTCACTCAAAGGATTGGGTATGTGTAGGTTTTGAGATGAGCATCACTTGGAAACTTTTCCTTAGTTTTACCTCGAACCCCTTTAACAGTACGGTGTTTCCTATTACTCAAGAAAGAGAAAATGAAACTACGAAAACAAAAGTCTTCACGCTTCATAATCCTCGCATCAATATCGATATCTTCAAGGTCACACCAATTTCCTCATTTTCAAAGTCTTCAAGAAAACCATAGTCTTCAAATGAGGACATTCATTTTTAGGGGTCGACTTTTGTCGGTGTACTAAAGTTTGGGTCCTTTAGTACCCCATACTTGTGCACGGGCAGTTGTAGCCGTACCTGCGGCATGGCCTGCCGGAGGACAGCTGGAAGTAAATGCAAGATCATCAAGGAAGTATTCAGGCCAATGATCAGAAGGCAGAAGACCGAGGGCTTGGCTCTCGGCAAGATCTTTGCCCGGATGGCCCGCGAAGTCCCGCCAAGATCCTTGCCGGGATGACCCGGCAAGATCCGCACCCAACAAGGTTCCGCCACCCTGCCTCCGTTCCAGCGCAGTGACCAGCCTGTCATTTGGGTTTTGTCCTCCTGGTTCCGTGGCATGGTTCTAGTGGTGAACGGGCTTAAGCGGTGCTGATGGGACGGCCCCTTTTTCCGTCCCCAAGAAAGTATGGACACCTAAACGGAGCATTTAATGCGTTTGTCCTAAATCGTTTGTGATAAGTGTGTAAACACTATAGCTACTTTACACCTCAATGTATGTACCAAACGCCACTGTTGGTGACCCCTTGGACGTATAAAAGGAGGCCCAAGGCGTAGCTACAGAAAGAGGACACTCTCTGGCCCATTCTGCATGCGTAGCTGCTGCTCGAATGTACTATTCATTGCAAGCGCTCCTGGAGCTTGGACTTAAACTTCCACAATAAACTAAAGCAGGAGTAGGGTATTACGCTCCTCAGCGGCCCGAACCTGGGTAAAAATTCCCTTGTGTTGATCATTGGATCTGCTCTTTGTGCATACCTCTCTCCCTGCCGAATCGTAAAGGGATCCACGTGATCCCATAGGTGTCGCACGTCGACAACTTTCTTCGTAAATATCAAACTCCTCAGAGACTTATAGAACCTGTGTATACTGACAAACACATTAGTCCCTTAACCTATAAGTCTTCAATACACCAAAATCACTAAGGGGCACTAGATGCACTTACAATCTCCCCCTTTTTGGTGATTGATGACAAATTGGTTAAGTTTTCAACGGGGATAAACATATGAAGTGTAAATACTGATATTGAGGAATTTGATTGCAAGATATAGAAGAACTCCCACTGAAGATGTGCATATTTGAGGAATTTTCTTTGACTGCAAATGCACATTGTAGAATAAAATCATGGAGATCTCCCCCTATATCTTGTAATCCATAGACGCATTTAACATATAATATGAAGAATTTGAAATGCATAATGGAGAATGGTGTCTGACGAAATTCAGCATGCGTGCATTAAGGTACTTGAGGAAATAAGCATGCAGAAAGCAGTTCAAAAGTATCAGACCACCATCGGACTTAAGTTTACAACTCAACCAACAAACACTTCAGAAGAGCGAGATTTGTAACTTAACGAAAAAAACAGCCCATATATAAGACCCGCTTGAAGACTAACTCAAATTTCTCCCCCTTTGTCATCGAATGACCAAAAGGGACGAAAAATGAGGAGTAACACCCCTGAAGAATATCATCATGATGTCGATGGAGGAGCGCCAGCGTTGTCGGGGTCGTTTGTCAAAGTAGGGCCTGCCGCAGTGTCGTCGAGATCCTCAGCTTCATCCGTCTCACGCGATGAAGAATATGAACTTGTGACAAGCTAAGGAACTTTGACCTTCTTGAATTTCTTCGAGGGAGGTTGAGCCCAGTCAAAGTTCTGCTGAAAGTCCATCTTCTTGAGGTCTTTGTCACTGTAAAGGTGAGACAGAATAGCCCAAGTGCGATCGAAGATTTCATGAGCATAATAGTGATTCTTCTTCACAGTGTTTTGTGTGACATTCATGTTCTAAAGAATTGAGCCAAATTGACACTTGACCCACTTGTGATTTCGATCGACCTTCTGATAAAGACTTAGAAGAAGCTCACGATCAGTCATCACTCATGGGGCAGTGGCTTGAGGATTTTGCTCATGGGCTCTTGCAGAATCTTGGGTAGCAGAGTCATCATTGGTGGAATATGATGCAGCCTTGCAAAACTGACCATCCAATGGATGAGTACCTTCATCAATAACAGCAGCTTTGCCTTTTTCATCAGTTGAAGAAATAGTCCTTTTGAGGACTTCAATGGGAGGAAGAAAGCTGAGGTGATTCTGAAAATCTGCCTTGTAGTGAATTGAAGACCTGGTTCTGATGAATTTCATTATCCAAGGAGCATAGGGCTTCAATTCAAACGGCGACTGTGCAACATTTGCCAAAGTCCTCATGAAGAAATCATGATAGTTAATGGGAATACCATGTATGATGTTGAATAGCAGATTCTACATGATGCCAACAACTTCTTCTTCTTCAGAATTGTGGCCTTTAATTGGACTGAGGGTTTTAGTCAGGATGCGGTATATTGTCCTTGGCACATACAGCAAATCCTTCACTAGGAAGGTGGTTCTTGGAGCTTGGCCTGATCGCAAAGGCTTCATCAGCACTTACATGAGATGATTTGGAAGTTCAGATTCTTCATAGATCAGCATTGCGCCTTCAGCAGGACGACTGACAGGAACGGCATGAAGCAATTCAGAGGCTGGAGCTTTATAGTGAGTGTTCTCTATCATCCAGTCAAGCACCCATGAATTGACATCAGCCACATTGCCAGTGAGGTGCAGAGTTGCATAGAATTGAAGAATTAGCTCTTCATTCCAGTCACAGATATCAGCACAGAAATTGAGAAGTCCAGCTTCGTGAAGAACATTCAAAACAGGTTGGAAGCAAGGAATGGACTCCATATCCACATGAGGAATTTGACGGTGCTGAAATACCTTGTCCTTGTCAAACAGAATAGTTGCATAAAAATTCATCTGGCTTGTTGTCCAAAACGTCTTGCGCCTAAGTCTTGCTGAGTCATATGGATTAGCATCAATGAAGAAATGATGCTCAACGAAGAAATCGGCATTTTTGAATTTTGGCCTCTTTGCATGAGGATTTTGTGGCTTGGGCTGAAGATTTGCAGTTGACGGTCCCACAACCTCTTGAGTCACATCTTCAGGAACTTCAGACTGAGGAATTTCAGCGGTAGTTTCATTAGTGGCAGTCTGGTTCTCTATTTCTTCAGGTATGGACTGAAGTGAAGCTTGACGTCCTTCAGATCCCGTTAGAATTTCTACAGTTTGCACGGGGGACTGAGGAATTGGAAGCAAAGGTGTGGCAATTGGGGAATTGGGGTGAAGATTTTCCTAATAGTCATCATTCAGCACCGGAGTTGTAGAGCCAATATCTACATCTTCTTCAATTTCCTCAACGCCCGCCTCTTCAGCTATGAACTGAGGCACAGACGATGATACCAGTGGTGTGGAAATGACATGTTCCACATTAATTTCTTCATCCAACTGCTCTGAGAAAGTGATACTTCTTGAGCTTGCATTGGTTTTCCCGTTGAAGAGGAAAGGGTAATGCAGCAAAGTAGAGATAAGTATTTCCCTCAGTTAGAGAACCAAGGTATCAATCCAGTAGGAGACAACGCACAAATCACCAATACCTGCACAAACAATCAAGCACTTGCACCCAACGCAATAAAGGGGTTGTCAATCCCTTCACGGTCACTTGCAAAAGTGAGATCTGATAGAGATAGATAAAACTAAACAAAAGATAAAGTAAATATTTTTAGGGTTTTTGGTTTATAGATCTGAAAATAAAAGATTACAAAATAGTAGATTGGAAAGTAATATGATGGAAAATAGACCCCGGGGCCATAGGTTTCACTAGAGGCTTCTCTCAAGATAGCAAATAATATGGTGGGTGAACAAATTACTGTCGAGCAATTGATAGAAAAGAGCAAAGTTATGGCGATATCCAAGGCAATTATTATGAAATATAGGCATCACGTCCGTGTCAAGTAGACCGACTCCTGCCTGCATCCACTACTATTACTCCACACATCGACCGACTCCTGCCTGCATCTAGAGTGTTAAGTTCATGAAGAATAGAGTAACACTTTAAGTAAGATGACATGATGTAGAGGAATAAACTCAAGCAATATGATGTAAACCCCATCTTTTTATCCTCGATGGCAACAATACAATACGTGTCTAACTGCCCCTACTGTCACTGGGAGAGGACACCGCAAGATTGAACCCGAAGCCAAGCACTTCTCCCGTTGCAAGAAAAACCAATCTAGTTGGCCAAAACAAACCGATAGTTCGAAGAGAATTAAAAGGATATCAAATCATGCATAAAAAAAATTCAGAGAAGATTCAAATAATATTCATAGATAAGTTGATCATAAATCCACAATTCATCGGATCTCGACAAACACACCGCAAAAGAAGATTACATCGGATAGATCTCCAAGAACATCAAGGAGAACATTGTTTTGAGAATCAAAGAGAGAGAAGAAGCCATCTAGCTACTAGTTATGGACCCGTAGGTCTGAGGTAAACTACTCATGCTTCATCGGAAGGGCAATAGAGTTGATGTAGAAGCCCTTCGTGATCAAATCCCCCTCCGGCAGGATGCCGGAAAAGTCCCCAAGATGGGATCTCACGGGAACAGAAGGTTGCGGCGGTGGAAAAGTGTTTTCGTCGATGCTTTTGGTCGTTTAGGAATATATATGAATATATAGGAGGAAGATCTAAGTCAGGGGGTCACCGAGGGGCCCACAAGGCAGGGGGCGTGCCCGACCCCCCTGGGCGCGCCCTCATCCCTTGTGGCCGCCTCGTGGCTCTTCTGACTTGCACTCCAAGTCTCCTGGGTGTCTTCTGGTCCAAGAAAAATCATCACGAAGGTTTTATTCCGTTTGGACTCCGTTTGGTATTCCTTTTCTACGAAGCTCAAAAACAAGGAAAAAACAGAAACTGGCACTGGGCTCTAGGTTAATAAGTTAGTCCCAAAGATAATATAAAATAGCATATTAATGCATATAAAACATCCAAAACAGATAATATAATAGAATGGAACAATCAAAAATTATAGATACTTAATTCCTGCTCGTCCTCAAGTAGGTAAATGATAAAAACAGAATTTTTGATGTGGAATGCTACCTAACATATTTATCCATGTAATTTTCTTTATTGTGGCATGAATGTTCAGATCCATAAGATTCAAAACAAAAGTTTAATATTGACATAAAAACAATAATACTTCAAGCATACTAACAAGGCAATTATGTCTTCTCAAAATAACATGGCCAAAGAAAGTTCATCCCTACAAAATCATATAGTCTGGCTATGCTCCATCTTCATCACTCAAAGTATTCAAATAATGCACAACCCCGATGACAAGCCAATCAATTGTTTCATACTTTTGGTGTTCTCAAACCTTTTCAACTTTCACGCAATAGAATATGGTGGTTGTGGAGAAGACAAAAAGAGGGAGATAGTCTCACATCAACTAGGCATATTAACGGGCTATGGAGATGCCCATCAATAGATATCGATGTGAGTGAGTAGGGATTGCCATGCAACGGATGCACTAGAGCTATAAGTTTATGAAAGCTCAAAAGAAAACTAAGTGGGTGTGCATCCAACTTGCTTGCTCATGAAGACCTAGGGCAATTTGAGGAAGCCCATCGTTGGAATATACAAGCCAAGTTCTATAATGAAAAATTCCCACTAGCATATGAAAGTGCCAACATAGGAGACTCTCTATCATGAAGATCATGGTGCTACTTTGAAGCACAAGTGTGAAAAAAAAGATAGTAACATTGCCCCTTCTCTCTTTTTCTCTCATTTTTTTGTTTGGCTTCTTTGGCCTCCCTTTTATTTTTTTTCCTCACATGGGATAATGCTCTAATAATGAAGATCATCACACTCTTATTTACTTACAACTCAAAAATTACAACTCGATACTTAGAACAAAAATATGACTCTATATGAATGCCTCCGGCGGTGTACCGGGATGTGCAATGACTCAAGAGTGACATGTATGAAAGAATTATGAAAGGTGGCTTTGCCACAAATACGATGTCAACTACATGATCATGCAAAGCAATATGACAATGATGGAACGTGTCATAATAAAACGGAACGGTGGAAAGTTGCATGGCAATATATCTCGGAATGGCTATGGAAATGCCATAATAGGTAGGTATGGTGGCTGTTTTGAGGAAGGTATATGGTTGGTTTATGGTACCGGTGAAAGTTGCGCGGCACTAGAGAGGCTAGCAATGGTGGAAGGGTGAGAGTGCCTATAATCCATGGACTCAACATTAGTCATAAAGAACTCACATACTTATTGCAAAACTCTATTAGTCATCGAAACAAAGTACTACGCGCATGTTCCTAGGGGGATAGATTGGTAGGAAAAGACCATCGCTCGTCCCCGACCGCCACTCATAAGGAAGAAAATCAAAAAAATACCTCATGCTCCAACTTCGTTACATAACGGTTCACCATACGTGCATGCTACGGGAATCACAAACCTCAACACAAGTATTTCTCCAATTCATAATTACTCACTAGCATGACTCTAATATCACCATCTCTATATCTCAAAACAATCATAAGGAATCAAACTTCTCATAGTATTCAATGCACTTTATATGAAAGTTTTTATTATATCCCTCTTGGATGCCTATCATATTAGGAATAAATTCATAACCAAAGCAAATTACCATGCTATTTAGAGACTCTCAAAATAATATAAGTGAAGCATGAGAGTTCAATAATTTCTACAAAATAAGGCCACCGCCGTGCTCTAAAAAGATATAAGTTAAGCACTAGAGCAAAATTGCCTAGCTCAAAAGATATAAGTGAAGCACATAGAGTATTCTAATAAATAACGATTCATGTGTGTCCCTCTCAAAAGGTGTGTACAGCAAGGATGATTGTGGCAAACTAAAAACCAAAGACTCAAATCATACAAGACGCTCCAAGCAAAACACATATCATGTGGTGAATAAAAATATAGCCTCAAGTAAAGTTACCGATAGACGAAGACGAAAGAGGGGATGCCTTCCGGGGCATCCCCAAGCATAGGCTCTTGGTTATCCTTGAATATTACCTTGGGGTGCCTTGGTCATCCCCAAGCATAGGCTCTTGCCACTCCTTATTCCATAGTCCATCAAATCCTTACCCAAAACTTGAAAACTTCACAACACAAAACTCAACAGAAAATCTCATAAGCTCCGTTAGTATAAGAAAATAAATCACCACTTTTGGTACTGTTGTGAACTCATTCTTTATTTATATTGGTGTAATATCTACTGTATTTCAACTTCTCCATGGCTCATACCCCCCGATACTACCCATAGATTCATCAAAATAAGCAAACAACACCTAGAAAACAGAATCTGTCAAAAACAGAACAGTCTGCGAAGATCTGAATTGTTCTAATACTTATGTAACTCCAAAAATTCTGAAAATTTTGTAAAAAATAGGAAATTTGTATATAAATCTTTTTAAAAAAAATTCAGGGTTGTTCCATGTTCCGGTGAATCTAAACAATTCTGTGACTGGACGCAAAAGTTTCTGTTTTTCAGCAAGATCAAATCAACTATCACCGTAAGCCATCCCAAAGGTCTTACTTGGCACAAACACTAATTAAAACACAAAAACACATCTAACCAGAGGATAGATGAATTATTTATTTAAAAACAGAACCAAAAAGCAAAGAAAAAAATAAAATTGGGTTGCCTCCCAACAAGCGCTATTGTTTAACGCCCTTAGCTAGGCATAAAAACACATAGATCTAGGTATTGTCATCTTTGTTATGCAATTCATAAGTAGCTCTCATAATAGATTCATATGGCAACTTAATTTTCTTTCTAGGAAAGTGTTCCATGCCCTTCCTTAACGGAAATTGAAATCTAATGTTTCCTTCTTTCATATCAATAATTGCACCAATTGTTCTAAGGAAAGGTCTACCAAGAATAATAGGACATGTAGGATTGATATTCGATGAAATATACGGGCACATAATTCTTATTTGCAACAATAAGAACATTATTAATCCTTCACATAGGTTTCTTAATAGTGGAATCCGCAAGATGCAAATTTAAAGAACAATCATCAAATTCACGGAAACCTAGCACATCACATAAAGTTTTTGGAATCATGGAAACGCTAGCACCCAAATCACACAAAGCATGGCACTCATAATCTTTAATATTAATATTAACAGTAGGTTACCACCCATCATAAAGTTTTCTAGGGATAGAATCGTCCAATTCAAGCTTTTCTTCAAAAGATTTCATCATGGCATCAACGATATGTTTAGTAAAAGCTTTGTTTTGATTATAAGCATGAGGAGAATTCAACATGGATTGCAACAAGGAAATACAATCTATCAAAGAACAATTATCATAATTAAAATCCTTGAAATCCAAAAGAGTGGGTTCATTGCTACTTAAAGTTTTGACCTCTCCAATCCCACTTTTATCAATTTTTGCATCTAGATCTATAAACTCCGAATCATTGGGACGCCTTTTAACTAAAGTTAACTCATCTACAGTCCCATATTTATCAATATTTATATTAGAAAATAAAGATTCAATAGGAGTCACATCAATCACTTTAAGATCTTCATCATTATTTTCACAAAAACTAGAAGAACACGATTTTACAAACCAATCTCGTTTAGCACGCATCTTAGCGGTTCTTTCTTTGCACTCATCAATGGAGATTCTCATAGCCTTTAGAGATTCATTGATATCATGCTTGGGTTTAATAGATCTAACTTTCAAAGAATCAACATCAAGAGAAATTCTATCCACGTTCCTAGACAAATCATCCATCTTAAGCAATTTTTCTTCAACCAAAGCATTAAAATTCTTTTGCGAACTCATAAATTCTTTAACACTATTCCCAAAATTAGAGGGCATCTTATTATAATTTCCATAAGAATTGTTGTAGGAATTACCATAATTATTAGAGGAATTACTAGGAAACGGCCTAGGATTAAAATTACCTTTATACGCGTTATTACCAAAATTGTTCCTACCAACAAAATTGACATCCATAGATTCATTATTATTCTCAATCAAAGTAGACAAAGACATATCATTAGGATCAATAGGAGCACTCTTGCTAGCAAATAATTAGATAAGTTCATCCATCTTTCCACTCAAAACATTAATCTCTTCAAGCGCATGCACTTTTTTACTAGTGGAAGATTTTTCGGTATGCCATTGAGAATAATTAACCATAATATTATCTAGGAGTTTAGTAGCTTCTCCTAGAGTAATGTCAATAAAAGTACCTCCCGCGGCCGAATCTAAAAGATTTCTAGAAGCAAAATTCATTCCGGCATAAAAATTTTGTATGATCATCCATAAATTTAAACCATGAGTAGGGCAATTTCGTATCATCAATTTCATCCTCTCCCAAGATTGTGCAACATGTTCATGATCAAGTTGCTTAAAATTCATAATATCGTTCCTAAGGGAGATGATCTTAGCGGGAGGAAAATACTTGGAAATAAAAGCATCTTTACACTTATTCCATGAATCAATACTATTTTTAGGCAAAGATGAAAACCAAGTTTTAGCATGATCTTGAAGTGAAAACGGAAATAGCTTAAATTTAACAATATCATTATCCACATCTTTTTTTCTTTTGCATATCACACAACTCAACGAAACTATTCAGATGGGATGCGGCATCTTCACTAGGAAGGCCAGAAAATTGATCTTTCATAACAAGATTCAGCAAAGCAGCATTAATTTCATAAGATTCCGCACTAGTGGCGGGAGCAATCAGAGTACTAATAAAATCATTGTTATTAGTGTTGGAAAAGTCACACAATTTGGTATTCTCTTGAATCATCGTGACAAAGCAAGCAATCTAACACACGAGCAAACAAAAAGGCAAACGAAAAAGACGAACGAAAGAAGGGCGAATAAAAAGGCAAATCTTTTCGAAAATCATTTTAGAAGTGGGGGAGTGGAAAACGAGAGGCAAATGGCAAATAATGTAATGCAAGAGATGACAGTTTATGATGGGTACTTGGTATGTCTTGACTTGGCGTAGATCTCCCCGGTAACTGCGCCTGAAATTCTTCATCTTCTTCAATTTCCTCAACGCCCGCCTCTTCAGCTGTGAACTGAGGCACAGACGATGATACCAGTGGTGTGGAAATGACATCTTCCACATTAATTTCTTCATCCAACTGCTCTGAGAAAGTGATACTTCTTGAGCTTCCCTTGGTTTTTCACTTGAAGAGGAAAGGGTCATGCAGCAAAGTAGAGATAAGTATTTCCCTCAGTTAGAGAACTAAGGTATCAATCCAGTAGGAGACAATGCACAAATCATCAATACCTGCACAAACAATCAAACACTTGTACCCAACATGATAAAGGGGTTGTCAATCCCTTCACGGTCACTTGCAAAAGTGAGATCTGATAGAGATAGATAAAACTAAACAAAAGATAAAGTAAATATTTTTAGGGTTTTTGGTTTATAGATCTGAAAATAAAAGATTGCAAAATAGTAGATTGGAAAGTAATATGATGGAAAATAGACCCCGGGGCCATAGGTTTCACTAGAGGCTTCTCTCAAGATAGCAAATAATACGGTGGGTGAACAAATTACTGTCTAGCAATTGATAGAAAAGCGCAAAGTTATGACGATATCCAAGGCAATGATTATGAAATATAGGCATCACATCCGTGTCAAGTAGACCGACTCCTGCCTGCATCCACTACTATTACTCCACACATCGACCGACTCCTGCCTGCATCTAGAGTATTAAGTTCATGAAGAACAGAGTAACGCTTTAAGTAAGATGACATGATGTAGAGGAATAAACTCAAGCAATATGATGTAAACCCCATCTTTTTATCCTCGATGGCAACAATACAATACGTGCCTCGCTGCCCCTACTGTCACTAGGAGAGGACACCGCAAGATTGAACCCAAAGCCAAGCATTTCTCCCATTGCAAGAAAAACCAATCTAGTTGGCCAAACCAAACCGATAGTTCGAAGAGAATTACAAGGATATCAAATCATGCATAAAAGAATTCAGAGAAGATTCAACTAATATTCATAGATAAGCTAATCATAAATCCACAATTCATTGGATCTCGACAAACACACCGCAAAAGAAGATTACATCGGATAGATCTCCAAGAACATCAGGGAGAACATTGTATTGAGAATCAAAGAGAGAGAAGAAGCCATCTAGCTACTAGCTATGGACCTGTAGGTCTGAGGTAAACTACTCACACTTCATCGGAAGGGCAATAGAGTTGATGTAGAAGCCCTCCATGATCGAATCCCCCTCCGGCAGGATGCCGGAAATGGCCCCAAGATGGGATCTCACGGGAACAGAAGGTTGCGGTGGTGGAAAAGTGTTTTCGTGGATGCTTCTGGTGGTTTGGGAATATATGTGAATATATAGGAGGAAGATCTAGGTCAGGGGGTCACCGAGGGGCCCACAAGGCAGGGGGCGCACCCTACCCCCCTGGGCGCGCCCTCCCCACTTGTGGCCGCCTCGTGGCTCTTCTGACTTGCACTTCAAGTCTCCTGGGTGTCTTCTGGTCCAAGAAAAATCATCCTGAAGGTTTTATTCCGTTTGGACTCCGTTTGGTATTCCTTTTCTGCGAAGCTCAAAAACAAGGAAAAAACAGAAACTGGCACTAGGCTCTAGGTTAATAAGTTAGTCCCAAAAATAATATAAAATAGCATATTAATGCATATAAAACATCCAAAACAGATAATATAATAGCATGGAATAATAAAAAATTATAGATACGTTGGAGACGTATCAGAAAGCAGCAGAAGGAGTTTCTTCATCAGTGTCATCTGGAATGACATAATCTTCACCAAATGGAATGAGCTCCTTTGATGGCACTATAGCAATTGGAACAGCATCAATTAGTTCCGTGAAAGAGCTCGTCAAAGTCCTCACTTTCTTCGGAGCTGAGGACTCTGAAGAGGTTGACGCTTTCCTCTTTCATGCTGCTTCCTTCTCCGCAGCCTTCGTTTTCTTCACTTCTGATGCAGAAGGAAGAGTGATGTTCTTCACCTTTGAAGATCTTGCTTGAGGAGCAGATGAAGTTGGTGCAATTTCTTTAGGCACGACTGATGTAGTCGCCCTAGCATTCTCAGTTTCTTCAGGCACATCAGATTCTTCAGCTGGCCTGGGAATTTCTTCAGGCGCAACAATGGTGGTTGCCCTGGCATTGTCTTCAGGAGCTGGAATTTATTCAACAACCCTAGTAGCTTCTTCAGCAGCCTGATTTTCATCAGCTGTGCTTTCAATTTCTTTAGTTTGCTGAGCAGATGCTTCAGCCTGAGGAATTTGATGTTGTGATGATGCTGCAATGTCTTCCTTGAGGTTCTTGGCAATCTTGACAAATCTGACTTTGGCACCGAGCCAATCTGCATGGTATCTGTCAAATTCATCACTGAGATCTCTGATCTCCCTCTGAACAGTTACAAGTTCTTCAGGAGCCAGTGTAAGAACATTGTTCCTCAGAAATCGCTCCTTTTTGTACTGAGCCTTCTTGACTTGTCTGTCCTTCTGAAATTTCCATTTCTCTTCACCGATGAAGGCATTTAGCATGTGACTTTGACCAGGAGTCAGATTCAGGTCGGGCAGTGGAGTGTTGGGATCCTTGTGCCATAGATCAATAAAGTCCAGGATCTTCCTTGGATCCAGCATAAGAGGCACAGTGCTGCCTTTGGCTCTAGCGGCCCTTTCTTGCCTGTCTCTAATGATTTCAGCCAGTTCTTCATCATCAGCATCATCATCGTCATCAGACGGAACATGGAATGCCACATGCTTCTTGTGAGGACTTGGCCTCTTTCCACGTCCAGCAGTGGTCTTGACCTTCAGCAGAGTTGGACCACTTGAAGATTGTGGTGGAGCTGAGGATGATGCAGAAGCCCCTGAGGCAATAGAAAAGCCTGCAGTCCGCTGACACGTTGCAAGGTGCATAGGTGTTGAGGACTTTATGGCAGCAGCAGAGGATTTTGTAGCAACTGAGGGGATTGGCAATGCCCTTGAAGAAGTTGCTTAAGGAATGTGCCCTGAGGGCTTTGCCGTTGAAGAACTTGGCCGTGAGGGCATTGAGCTTGAAGATTTCTTCACAGCAGATTTCTTCAGCATGGCCTTCTTTGGCACTGTTGTACTGGCAGAGGCCTCAGTGGCAGCAGCTTGATAATCCACATTGAATTTCCTCACTACTTCTGCAGCAACTTTAGAAAGCTTGGCTTGGCGCTTGGCCCATTCTTTAGGAAATTCCTCACCGCGTCTGACGCTGGTGGGATCATCTTGTTGGCCAGCAGCCAAAGGAGGTCTTGGACATGGAGGGTTCACTGCGAATTTCTTCATGTACTTTGGGGTTACATAGCGGTATTCCCTCCATTCCTTAGCCCATCTCCTCTCAATCCTCTGTATGCGCATTTTGCGCTGATTCTTGTTTTCCTTCCCATGAGTAGCTTCATCTAGTGTGCAATATTCATCATAGATGTCTTCAGGGATTTCAAACATTGTGTTAGTCTCAGGCCTCTTGCCTCCCTTCTGAGGTCTCTTCCCATCTGCCATTTTCCTCGCTTGAGGACTTTGAACTTTGGATGTTTCTGAGGAAGTATGCAAATTTTCTTCGAGGAACGCTGCAAATGAGTTAAGTTGATGAGAACCTAGTGATTCAGCAGCAGACATTTTGTACCTGCGAACAGAGTATAGGTGCGAAGAATTTGGAGAGGTCATATGCGTTCTCAGAATTTTTTCAAAAAGTATCAAGTTTGAGGAATTTGACCATAGGTGTCTTGAAGAATTTCACTAAGCGTTCTTGACTTAGGTTCCAGAGTTGTATAGATTAGAAAATCCACACAATTGAGGAATCTTGAAGAAAAACATAGCTTACAGAAACAAATCAAGGAACAGAAGCATTCTGGTGTTTATGGAGTGGGAAGTTGAAGAATAAACACCTTTTGAGGATTTTGTGAAAATCATAAGAATCAAAGCAGGGAAGTAAAATTAGATTTTAATTACCCTTGACGAAGAACACGACGAACTGGGAGTGGACATGGAGAAGTTCGTCAGTTCAGATCTCCCACGCTCTAACTTGGCAGAGGGAGACAGCTATGGCGACGGTGGAGTGAAGATTTCCGCGGCCGGCGCAAGTACGACGGCGACGAGGTCGAGGCAGTGAAGCTCTTCCTCACCGGCGACGATGGAGAGTAGCGGCGGCGCTAGGTCTGAGAGCTCGAGCGAGGGGAGTTGAGGTCGAGCGGAGTAAATGGAGTATGAGGAGGGTGAGGGGGTATTTATAGCCGCAGTGAAAAACTGCTTGCCCGAAGATTTTGGACGAACATGCCCCTGACCCTTGCTATCCTAACGACATGTGTCACCCACGTACAGAGAGGTGGAGATCGTGGGAGATCATGGGTGAGTAGTTTAATCCGTCGTGGGAAGCGGAACAGTTTGAGCGGCAATAGCTGAAAATTCAGATATGAATTTTTTTAATGTTTCATTCACAAATTCTTCAGCTGTCAAGGACACAGTGAAGATTTTGAATGGGTTTCAAATAGAATGCACATGAAGAATTTGTGAACAGATTGGGTTGAGTTTAGCATAGAGGGGGAACGGGTCCGATCACATTCACTTAGAAAAAAATCATCTTGAAGAATTAGCAATAAGTGAATGCTGTTGAGGACATTGAAAACTCAAATATATATATAGTCAATGAAGAACACCAATTGAAAAGTTTGAGAAAATTGCAAAGTTGAGGAAATTGAAAAATGAAGAAAAACTCAAATTTTACGATTTTCAACTTTGGTCGGTGGCGTGACCCACCGTATAAGAATGATGATTTCAGACACCTCGTACAATTGTCGTAGGGCTCTGAGAATCAAATTCTTCATTAATTTCTTCACACTTAGAGGGTTAGTCTTCATTGATTGAAGAAAAATGTTACTTCATGTGTTGCACATCTAAGTCATCAATTTTGCATAAGTGTTAGGATGTGTGTCTTTTCAAAGAACATTCGAAGATTCTAAGATATTTAGCTCACACAGCAACTTGCTAAATCTCTTCTCATCCAAGGGCTTTGTGAAGATATCTGCCAGCTGTTCTTCAGTCTTCATGTGGTCGATGGAGATGCCGCCCTTCAACACATGATCTCGAAGAAAATGATGACGAATCTGGATGTGCTTAGTCTTCGAGTGCTGAGCTGGGTTATGAGCAAACTTGATGGCACTCTCGTTGTCGCAGTAGAGAGGCACATTCTTCATATTGATGCCATAGTCCTTGAGGGTTTGCTTCATCCACAGCAATTGAGCACAGCAAGAACCAGCAACAATGTACTCAGCTTCAGCAGTAGAGAGTGATACGCAGTTCTGCTTCTTTGAGCACCAACATACTAAGGATCGTCCAAGGAAATGGCATGTGCCTGATGTTGACTTGCGATCCACTCGATCACCAACATAGTCATAGTCAGAATATCCAATGAGATCAAAAGCCGAGCCCTTGGGATACCATAATCCAAGTGTTGGAGTGTGAGCTAGATATCGAAGAATATGTTTCACAGCCTTATGGTGTGATTCCTTCGGTGTAGCTTGAAAACGGGCACACATGCAAACACTAAGCATAATATCTGGCCTAGATGCACATAGTTACAATAAATAGAAAATCATGGAGCGGTATACCTTTTGATCGAAGTCTTTACCATTTTCATTGGTGCATAGATGGCCATTTGTGGGCATAGGGATTTTGACGCCTTTGCAATCTTGCATGCCGAATTTCCTCAGAACGTCCTTGAGGTATTTCTCTTGAGATATGAAGATGCCATTGCGTTGTTGACAAATTTGGAGACCTAAGAAGAATTTCAATTATCCCATCGTAGACATTTGATATTCCTCACTCATCATATAGGCAAACTCGTCACTGTAACATTGGTTAGTACAGCCAAAGATAATATCATCCACATAAATTTGGCACACGAATAATTCATCATCATAGGTTTTAGTGAAAAGAGTTGGGTTAAGTGAACCGGGTTTGAAGCCTTTCTTCATGAGGAATTCCTTCAGTGTATCATACCACGCCCAAGGGGCCTGCTTGAGGCCATAGAGGGCCTTGTTGAGTCTAAAGACTTTGTCAGGATGCTTAGGATCTTCAAAACCTGGGGGTTGAGCCACATATACTTCTTCCTCAAGCTTACCATTGAGGAATGCACTTTTCACATCCATTTGATATAAGATGATATTATGATGGTTAGCATAAGCAAGCAATATGCGAATAGCTTCAAGTCTAGCAACAGGTGCAAAAGTTTCATCGAAATCAATTCCTTCAACCTGTGTGTAGCCTTGAGCTACAAGACGAGCCTTGTTCCTCACCACTAGGCCATTTTCATCTTGCTTGTTGCGGTAGATCCACTTGGTACCAATGATATTGTGCTTGCGAGGGTCTGGTTGCTTCACAAGTTCCCACACATTGTTGAGCTCGAATTGATAGCTTGAATCCACTCAGGCTCCAGAAAAGCCTCATCAACTTTGGTGGGCTCTTTGATAGAGACAAAAGTTAGACAAATGTGAAGCTTTTGAGCGTGTGAGAGGACCTGGTGCATTGATGTCGTCGATGATTTTCTCAATCTGCACTTCATTTGCAACGCGAGGATGAGCAGGTTGACGACTTTGATTGGGCTGAGCATTTTCTTCAGCGACATTTTCTTCAGATGCACCAGCATGATTTTCTTCATGATCTGGAATCACTTCTTCAGCAGATTCTTCAGTGGGTATGACATCCTCAGTAGCCTTTAACTTGGTGGATTCCTCAGGAGACATTTCATCTAGCACAGGTGGTATGTGCTCTCTTTGTGAGCCGTTAGTCTCATCAAACCGCACACCTACAATTTCAACAACCTTGTTGTGATAGGTGTTGAAGACTCTATAGGTGTGCGAGTCCTTTCCGTAACCAAGCATAAAACCCTCATGCACTTTCAGTGCAAATTTTGAGTTGTGATGAGGATCTCTAATCCAGCATTTAGCACCGAAGACTTTGAAATAACTCACATTGGGTTTCTTGTCAGTGAGGAGTTCATATGAGGTCTTATTGAAGAATTTGTGAAGATATACCCTATTGATGATGTGGCATGTAGTATCAATAGCCTCAGGCCAGAAGCGACGAGGCGTCTTGTATTCATCAAGCATAGTGCGAGCCATCTCAACAAGAGTCCTGTTCTTGCGCTCCACGATGCCATTTTGCTGAGGAGTGTATGGGGCAGATAACTCATGAGTAATACCAAGTTCATCAAGATAGTCATCAAGACCAGTATTCTTGAACTCGGTCCCATTGTCACTCCCTATGTGCTTGATCTTCACACCGAAATTCATCGAGGCCCTTGAGGAAAATCGTCTAAAGACTTCCTGCACTTCAGTTTTGTAAGTGATGATGTGCACCCAGGTGTAACGAGAATAATCATCAACAATAACAAAGCCATATATAGATGCTGCATTTGTTAGTGTGGCATAATGAGTAGGGCCAAAGAGATCCATGTGAAACAATTCAAAAGGACGAGTGGTAGTCATGATAGTCTTCGAGGGGTGCTTGGATCTGGTCATCTTTCCAGCCTCACAAGCCCCGCAAAGATGATCTTTGAGGAATTTGACACCCTTAATGCCAATGACGTGCTTCTTCTTCACAAGCGTGTGCAAGTTCCTCATGCTAGCATGACCGAGTCGACGATGCCATAGCCAGCCTTCTGATGTTTTTGCAAGTAGACAAGTGGTAGGCTATGGTCCTGCAGAGAAATCAACAATATACAAGTCTCCTCTCCTAAAGCCTTCGAAAACTTTGGAATTGTTAGATTCCATGAGCACTAAGCAGCGATATTTGCCAAAGACGACAACCATATCAAGATCACAAAGCATTGAGACAGACATGAGGTTGAATCCGAGGGACTCGACAAGCATGACTTTGTCCATGTGTCGATCCTTTGAGATTGCAACCCTACCTAGACCCAATACCTTGCTTTTGCCTTTGTCGGCGTAGGTGATATGCTTCAGATGCGATGGAGATAGAGCAGAGTCCATCAGTAAGCTCTTGTCACCGGTCAGGTGATTTGTACATCCACTGTCGAGGACCCACTCAGTAGCTTTGGGTGTTTCATCCTGTAGATGAATTAGTGCATCTTATGAACTCATATACTTGCTACTTCTTGAGCTTGCGTTGGTTTTTCCCTTGAAGAGGAAAGGGTGATGTAGCAAAGTAGAGATAAGTATTTCCCTTAGTTTGAGAACCAAGGTATCAATCCAGTAAGAGACAACGCACAAATCACCGAATACCTGCACAAACAATCAAACAACTTGCACCCAACGCGATAAAGGGGTTGTCAATCCCTTCATGGTTACTTGCAAAAGTGAGATCTGATAGATATAGATGAAACTCAATAAAAGATAAAGTAAATATTTTTGGTATTATTGGTTTACAGATCGGAAAGTAAAAGATTGCGAAATAGTAGATCGGAAACTTATATGATGGAAAATAGACCCGGGGGCCATAGGTTTCACTAGAGGCTTCTCTCAAGATAGCAAATAATACTGTGGGTGAACAAATTACTGCCGAGCAATTGATAGAAAAGCGCAAAGTTATGATGATATCTAAGGCAATGATCATGAATATAGGCATCACGTCTGTGTCAAGTAGACCGAAACGATTCTGCATCTACTACTATTACTCCACACATCGACCGACTCCTGCCTGCATCTAGAGTATTAAGTTCATGAAGAACAGAGTAACGCATTAAGTAAGATGACATGATGTAGAGGAATAAACTCAAGCAATATGATGTAAACCCCATCTTTTTATCCTCGATTGCAACAATACAATACGTGCCTTGCTGCCCCTACTGTCACTGGGAAAGGACACCGCAAGATTGAACCCAAAGCTAAGCACTTCTCCCATTGCAAGAAAAACCAATCTAGTTGGCCAAACCAAACCGATAGTTTGAAGAGAATTACAAAGATATCAAATCATGCATACAAGAATTCAGAGAAGATTCAAATAATATTCATAGATAATCTGATCATAAATCCACAATTCATCGGATCTCGGCAAACACACCCCAAAAAAGTATTACATCGAATAGATCTCCAAGAACA